>OX465281.1:14892464-15563226 GCA_949987705.1 Thereva unica | reverse complement strand
TGCTCTACCACCTGTAAAAAATTACAAAATAAATCGGGTGTAGTAAAAACTTTTTCGAAACATAACAACTACTCGTTTTACAAAATCTCTGATTATCCACTTTATCGACTAAGAGATTTAACAAAGATTAAACCGAATTCAACTGCAGTTTTCGCCGGTCATGCAACCCTTAAAGAATAATCTTCAGTTTTATATTCCATGCTACAAAGTTAAAAATAAAATCCCCATATTTCCTTACAATTCATCTTTGTATTTTTAACACAAGGATCGGGCTATTCTATTCCCATTTTAATCTTACTCCGCGATTACTGTGTAAACTGTTGAAGTCCTTGATAGTGTCTGGTAATCTGTAAAAAAAGGACTCTCAAGGCGTGTTCTTAAAATAAAAACCACAACTCAGCTTTCTGCTGGAGCGCTTAACAACTATAATAATATGAACTGGTACAACAAATCCCCCAGCTGGAAAATTACCCTCCTACCCCTCCGCGTGGTGTTTGCGAGGAGGAAAAAAGGAGATATAATATAAAAAATAAAAAAGGAAGTTTAAACTTCTGAACGAAAACATAAAAATGTGAAAAAAAGTGTTGCGAAAAAGTTTGAAGGACTTTTGTTAGCATCAAAAATTACAAGCCCCACATCTGAATGGCGGAGCAGAGGGCTGGTGTAAGCCTGTATTTTATGTCCGTGTAAGCCAGCAGCAGCAGCGCCCACACACACGCTCGTCATGAACTATGTTATAGCTTAAAATTTTGTATTCAAATGAGCTTTTGTGGCAAGTTTCGCAAAATGAATTTCATATAATTTTCAGTTGAAGGAGTTTTACTTCCACTGTGTGCTTGTAGAGATCTTTGCGGTTTATGAGGAGCAAAAAGAAATGAAGCCAGCGTCTTTCTCTCCTTCGCTCTCTGGGGCTCCGCTGGCTGGGATTCTCCCAGGGCTCCGCTATATATATACGTGCCTACCACAATAAATTACTCCTGAACAAGATCCTTGAAAACTTAATTATAATGTTTCCCCTTTTTGTCATTATAATACGTGAAACAATCGCAAAAAGTCGTGCCGCTGTTATTACTTTGCCAGACTTGTCGTCTTTAAAAAGTTAAGATCAACTTTTCTAAGGAATCCATTTATACCCCGGTACACACAGAGGGAGGAGCACCAGCAGCCTTTAGCGCCTTTTCGTGGGAGAGTCACAAGGCCAGATGAAAGGAAAGGCTCTGTGAATGCCGATATACTGATGAGGAGAGTTTAATCTCACTGATGACACGTAGCGTAATTTATGTGATTGTAAAAATGTATAAGCACACACAAGCCCAATCCAATCGGGCCGACACGAGACGTTACGGTAACGTGCGTCCTGAGCAAACGTAACCCATGTCAGCAACGAGTTATAGATTTATGGAAAATAGAGACGTGGATCAGATAGAAAAACGGAAACATCAGCACCTTTTTGGAAGCTTCGGAATATTTCAATTTCGATATGGAACTGGATCATCACGTAGAAAGCATAGACCTCTTCTCCTCATGCCCAGAAGATATCTTTCCGGAGCTTCTCAAGGAGGTGCCCCAAGAGAGCATCATCATTAATAAGTCTTAACACCTAATAGAACGTAATTCGTCCCTTACGTGTGTGTAATTTCAAGCAGCAACAATCAGACACGTTGTCGTATCAATCACATGATCCCATGGGGACCTTACCGTGACATATTCCACGTAGGAATGTGTATAGGTGCTCGCTGGGACCTCTCTCCGAAAACGAACCCTAATTTACTGAAAACACATAAATTTGCTCTACGGACTTTTCTCAAAGGGTTCGATACACCTGCTCTAAATTCAATTGAATTGTTGGTGCGATTATGTGAGGGGACCCACAACGGTCTTCAACCTAAAGGAAGTCAAAAGAGCTTGAGGGACACAGGGACCAACCCTCAATGGGGTTAACTTGGTATTAGCTGAGAAGGACGATGGCATTATAAAGGGAAAAGAACACAGGATTACATTGTAGTGTACAATTGTTATAGAGAGAGAGAAAGCCATAGGTATGGCTAATAGGGTATTTCAGACGTTATCCTTGTTGAGAGTGAAAATTTAATCATGTTGATTAACTACACACTGGGAGATGTTCTTGGATATGGGGATTGGGAATTTAAACGTGTTGGTATTTATACAAGGAATTGTGTTGTTAAATTTCTGGTGTAAGGATCAGAAGGCTACAAACATGATTTTGCATGGGTTTGAATTAAATCTGATGTTTGACTTCGAGGCATGTTAATCTATTTGATTTCTTTGCCTTTTTTAACAATATTATCTTTGTCCTTTATTTGTTTTACATTTTTATAGGATTTGATGTCATATACATATATACGTTCACCTACAACGAATCCCTGGGTAACGTTTAAAATAATTGCTGATTTTACTTAAGTATTGAAAACCGACTTTTTTAACCTGTTAAAGACCACCTCTTCACTTTAAATAGTAAATATCTAGATTTTCCTTTTCAAAGACATCGTCTGTGACACTATAATAAGGGTGCACTGTTAAGACCTTTCATATAGGTCAAAGATAATAGAAAAAATAATGGTAGGACAATTAACAAATGGGTTGTTTTACCATTTTCACTTGATCTAAAAAGCTTGATTTTTACGTGGGAATGATGAAAATCTTTCATAGCAGGGGGTGACGGCACTCGGGCAGTAGTGACAGATTCTTACTTACACGAGCCCTTCTCAATAACGTTTAAGTCCAGACCGGCACAAGTCACAAGGGCGTAAATTCGGCCTGGCGTTATCAATGTACCGCAACGTTATAAAGGTCGCTTGAAGTTGTACTTACCAGAGCTGGAACAGTGGTGGAGATGGACCTACAAGGTGGAAAGCATGCTAGCGGGAAGCTCCTGCCTATCGATTCTACCGGTCTTTAATCCGGCCTAAAAACCACTTCGGCCATTTAAAGATAGCATGCACAGCGACTTCTTTATCGTCCAAAAATTCTGGGCAGAACGATGAATAGTCTAACCCGAAGCTTATAGCTTGGTATGTCTATGGGTCTGACGATGGCGATTTACTATTGATAGCTCTGTTCAATGCCCCTGTCTAGATTGGCGCTGAATACTAAAGAACCGAAAAGCCGCTCTCGTGGTAAGGGTGCGTCGGCTTTTCGTGGCCCTATATTAGGCAATATCCTCACCAGTGCTGAAGATGAGCATTCCGTCAATCATCACTCCGATAAACATAAGGCATTAGCGGTATCAACTATAAAATGGCGAAGCTGCGTCATCGTTGGCGTTGACAATGTATGAATAAGCCAAGATTATGTGAAGGCAAACAATACTTTCTATCTCTTATGAACTATACCCTTCCCTAAACCTCATATTTGTGGGCCAGACTGCTGTTCACCAGACGTCCTGTCGCTTACACTTGACCGTTCAAGTTTCCCGGGTTCCCAACCGCAGTCTTGCCCTAGAACTCCGGTATACTCGGTAGGCTCCCCAATTCCACTGAGATAGAAGGAAGGTCCGGCCAGGTTTTATGAGTGATGAGTTAGTACTATGTTTTAAAATCCTAAAACTCGACATGATTCTTGCGACCCCAGTCAAGAATGAGTTTCATGCCCGCTGTAGATGGAGGTGAACATAAGTTTGCGATCGAACAAACAAGGTCTGGCACGTGCTGGTCTTGCATTGTTGAAGGCGTAAGAGTAACGCAGAGAACGGAGACAGGTGTAGTCGCCGGAATCCGGAGTGAAAGCCCCGGGCGATAAGCCTAGGCACTCTAGCAACTGTCTTTCAAGCAGAGGTGTACGCTATTCTGGCATGCACTCATGAGAACTTAAGAAGGGCCTACCAAAATAAACGGATTTTTATCTTCTCTGATAGCCAAGCGGCAATTAGAGCGATAAGGTCTCGTAGGACCAAGTCAAAATTAGTTTGGGACTGCCAACGTGCAGTCATGAGTTGGGTGTTCTCAATCAAATTAGCCTTGTGTGGGTGGTGGGTCCCGGGTCACCGGGGCTTCAAAGGCAACGAAAGTGCGGATGCCCTGGCTAAGCAGGGCTCTGATATTGCATTCATTGGTCCAGAGCCGGCTATTGGGGCACCTTCAAGGTTGCAGCAGAAGTGATGTCAGGACACTTGTTGGCTTGATTACAGGAAGGGCGGAGGACCCTACATGTAGGCTTTGCCTGGAAGAGGATGAGTCTGCCCTCCACATTCTCTGTGAGTGCTCCGCAATAGCGAGAAGCAGGGTCTCTTTGTTCGAAGAGTCCCTACTCGAAGACTCAAGTCTAAGCGACAAACCACTTGGAAGACTGCTGAACTTGTTTAAGCGGTCTGGCCTACAAATATGAGGTGTAGGGGCAAATAGGCCAAATTAATGGCCGCAGTACCTTTGGACCTAATACCTCACACAAGAAAAAAAAAACGCAGAGAACAATTATCAGCAAAGCTATGAACTGAGTTGGTTGAGATTGAGAGCATATCATTTATGAAAATTAGACAAAGATGGGTGATAGAATTGACCCCTGTGGAACACAGTTCAAGATAGGTTTAGATTCGACGCCACTCTATACAAACTTGATTTAACGGCCACAAAAAAGCTATTAATCCAATTCTTGAGAACATAATCGATACCAATAGCTTGTCAACAAAGCATAGGTCCATACTTGGTCGAAAGCTTTGCTGATATCTAGAGCAACCAGAACAGACTCACCGGTTTTTCATAAGCTCATACTAAAAATTGCTACTTGCTAGCAACTAGGCAATATGCCTAGCAACTCATTTTCAATGTTTCTATCTTACTTACCACTCCTGCCATAGATTTCATTTTATTACCGGCACCTTTAAGATACTTTGCAAATATCAATAAAACTTCTCAATAAAAACAAAAGTCACGATGAAATAGGAAACATCAAAAAGTAAAACGCTTCCTTCCCATCACATTTACGAGCTTGAAAAATATCATTTTACCAATATTTTCCAACATTTTCCAAGAATGAAAAGGACACGTTCAAAGAAATCTTAAAATATCCTTTTTCTTCAATATTTTTTAATCGGACAAAAGAAAACATTCGATGCCGAAGCAAAAGCTTACTTAACCTCAAACTGCTCTATTGAATAAAGATATGAGAGCCTCGACAAGGAATGTTTATTCAATCAGGACTCAGGGGTTATTCAGGCAATACAGCGTCCATTTTGACGATGAACTGTCATCTGGACAACATCGATATATCATAGCCCGGAACTGTTCGCTTTTTTTATTCTCTTCTTCTTCGCTTTTTTATTAAATATATAACATAAATAATTCATGGCTGTTTTCGGGTGTTTTTTTTCTGCTAGTGCCAGAGATCCTTCATTGAGTGCGTGTATGTGTGTGTGTGGTGGGTGTAAGTGTATGTCACTGTGCGACAACGCTTTTAAATAATTCGCTTATTGAAATATTACGTCAACTCGCCAGAAGGCATCTATCATGAAAAGAAGGATGTTAAAGAAGAGAAGCTGCAGACATCGCTCGTAGTCGTTGAGTCAGAAATCCAGTTTTATCCTATCTAATATTTATCGTAATTCCCTAAGCGTATCCTTCGTGTTCTTGTTGCAAGAAAGATATTCGTTTCCTGGGGCTATGAAATGGAAATTCCTTCTCTCAAAGTTCATTTACCGCATAATGCGAACCTCCTGGCTACGCCTTATGCTCCTTATGCTCGTTGGCTCCTTGGTATGAAGAGTACTTTTTTTCCAACATAAATTAGTCATAGAAAGGCACAGAGCCTTGCCGATTTAGAGGATCTCTCTTGTTCTTGCCTGTGTATATCTCAAAGGCGAATCCTTAGAAAGCCTGGAATAAGAAATGAATAGCTTCTAGGGCTGCGACAAATTTTTGAATCACTTGAATGCATTGATGTCGATTTCTGGATAACGTCATGTTTGAAGGTCTATCTCTCTGTGTGCGGCTCTGTTTGTACATCTCATGGCACACAGGAGATGTGCCATTGAGGACGTCTTGAGGTCCTTGTACATCAGCGCCAATGTGCACATGTAATTGGAGTTGGTGTGTTTTTTTTTTCGTTCTAAGATGTTGAAAATTCGTACAAATTTGTCCTAGTAGATTTCGCTCTTGTGTCTTTACTTACTTAATAAATTGTTCTGGCTCCTGGCAAGGCTGAATACCAAATTGACATTTCCTTCACCAGCAAGAAAATTCTCTTTTAGGTAAATCCTTTTTTTGCAGCGAATTTATTTCATCAATGCAGACTGCACTTAGGGTTTTTGGGTCGTATACTTTGGGTTTTTTTTTATGGTGGTGTATTTTTTTTCTTACAGATATTTTATAGAACGAGAACGAAGACACTCTGTTACATATTAATGTTGTAGTCTAGATGCAACATTTATTTTGCTCCTAACTCCAGAAACAGGATGTTCCTGGAATACGGCAATGTCTTCCTCTGAGGGCACTTCAAACTAGGTCAAATTTTATTTGTAATACAGTTGATACTTTAGTTTCTTTTAAATAATATCGGTTTCAGGGATACAGAAATGTAGTAATAATGATATACTTAAAGCCCGTATATTATTATCTATGTCAGTCGATGGTGTGATTCTAACCGCTGACCCATCTCTTAACAAGCTAGACATATCTCTAACTGAAGATCTTCGATGAAATGACCAAATATTCCAAACAGCTAAACAAGGACCCCAAGGCGTAGGACTTTAATAGAGATACGAGTTTCTCCCTCAGCCATGATACCGGGCTGCAATCTAGTTCTAAATTCAGCCTATCCTCCAACAGGGCTAATATTTCTAGGCTGGAGCCTTAAAAACCACCATTGCGGGATCTGACGACTTGCAAAACCACACCATAAAACTCCTTAGTGGTAGCCCAATTTTCTTTTCTATACTTGCAAAGTCACCACAGCGATGTTGTAGCTAGCAATCGCTATTTCCATAACGCACTAGTTCCTGCCCGTCCATATCTTTCCTGCAATACATTTCTAGTCTACTCGACTGCCTTGCACATCCTGCAGCTCAGTCTATCTCCACCGGGCTTGGGATCTAAATTCGTAAAGCTCTCTGTATTTGGACATGGTTTGAGATCGGGAAAAAGCTTTTCATTTTCTACGTCACAAAAGCTCAAAACTTTTTCTGCAAAACCTAAAATTTCTGCATGGATATTTTCTTGTGATTTAAAATATTTAAGAGATTCTTCGACAAAGATTCCAAGAATGCACTGCTCATCACGCAACCTAACAACAAAAAACGTATTTCTTTGGAACATCATGTTAAAAATGTTTTGATATGATAAGGTGATGAAACCAATTTCAAGGTTAATACTTGTTTGTCGAAAAGATTCTCAGTATTTTTAAGTGAAATAAGAAGGTTATGGGACTTCAAAGTGTATCAGTATACAAAATGATTCAAGAGACAAAAGATTTTAACAAGTGTTTTTGAAGCAAACATTATATCATGAAATTTCTGAAGAAACCGAAACAAACAGTAAATCGGGAGTTAAATTTCAAGAATATCTAGTCAAACGTTTCAAGAATTTTATGAAGAAGTCACAGATGCACACAATATGACATTGCTACGATGGAAGGCAATGTCTTTGCTATTTTTTTATTCTAGCAGTCCACGAGGTACGTAAGTACTTCCAAAAAGACCTCCATGACTTAACTTCCAGTCGAGAAGGCCATTTTCATTGTTTGCACTAGCATTCGCATATATCTTCTTGTACTATATTAAAGTCAAATTAAACAATCCTGATGACCCACCGGACTAGACGATCTGTAAGTTTTTTTAGACTATGTACTCAAACTGATGGCGCGTGATCTGTAACGGCTGTGGTCTCAATATGCGTCCAAAGCTGTTCAATCACTCAAAGCCCCAGGAAAAGACCCGTTCTGTGTAAGTAGTCTCGTAAGTTACCATTGGCCTTATTATGATGGTGTGTATCCAGTACATGGCTTTTGGTTGTAGACCCTATATGTGTCCATAAGCTCTGCGGCCGGTCCATAGAGATCTGCGTGTCCTGATCTTCAGGGTAATCATATGATGGTTTCAGTTGACAAAGGCACTCGTCTCACTCCTAAGTGTTTGGCCTAATGTGAAAAGCCTATAATTCCTTTTTCTGCCTACGAAGGTGTGTTCTGCCATCGTTTGAAAATGAAAAATTTGTCAAGAAAAAATTAGTTTTCGTATAGCGCCAAAGAAATTTTTTCATTTTCAGTAAAGAACATATACAATATAGTATAGTTTAAACGCGCCTTAAAGTTCATAACTTTAGTTTCTGTTGTTTAAACTGGCAATTTTTAGCCTCAAAGAGGTCCGAGTTTACAAACCTCGTGGCTCACCACCCAAAAGGCAGCTCCTTGTTCCTGTGTGGCGCCTTAAAAACTAGCTTCAAAAATTTGGTGGCAGCGGTAGAATTTTAACCAATGCCTCCGAAGAGACTACCTCTATCATTTCCAATTCCAACATCAATTACGTCATGAATCGCTTGGGCTATTCATATTTAGTCAACTACCGTAAAGATATGGTCCGTACATAAGGCGTTGTAATTTGAGAGCGGCAGAATAGATCTTAAGCAAATTTTGGGGAAGTCCAATTCCCTATCAGTTAACATATATAGACTTAAATATAAAAAAAATTACGTCCGTCTATTGGAATGACTCCCTATAGCTTTGACTAGAATGGAAGTCAGATTTGATTCCAGTATTTTTTAGGAGTGCCCATATTAACGCCAGCCACTTCGTCTTACCTCCAGTACGTGGAAAAATTCTTCCTTTTCCTCGTCAGGCAAAATTTTCGTAGACGCCTATATTTTTTGAAGTTCATATTTTCAAATTTGAGTCACATGCAAGATAAGCTACATTATTTTTGGTGGCAGCGGTGCGATTCGAACCCACGGCTGCGAAGAGATTGCCTCTTTTCCTATTGCAAATAAGTCATGAATTGCTTGGATTGTCTCAGAGACTTATGTATGGCCCGCCAGAAACCGGTTTTTTCTCTGTTAATTTTTTGTTAGTTTTCTGTTTATAAACGAATTCTCCTAGGCATTACCATAATGCCATATCACAACTCAACACCGCCTTCTTAGCTACTAAAAGGAAAACAATACTTTTAATAGTACTGGACTTAATTCTTATATGCAGGCGTAGGTGAAGAATTTCATCTTACTCAGTAGTATTCGATATTCTCTCTGTTTCTTCTTCTTTAAACTCCTTTAATCCCTCATGGGACATAGGGCGTCTCTCTGTTTAGTCTTCAATAATAACCATCGACATGAATAATGATTAATATTCTCTATGCAACTACACCTCCTAAGTGAGACCAAACGAAAAGCTATAACTTATTATAAAACAATATTAAGACTAGTACCTGTCCAGGCTTATTTAGGCTTATCGTCATACTTACCAGATATACAAAAACATTTCAATAAAAGACTATGAACCACATTGTGTCGTTATTAAAACAACTCACCCTTATTTATTTTTCGTAACTATTCTACCGAGAAAAACAGCAAAAAAAACTGCTTACTATAAATTTCTATTCTATCCCATATATCCAATCGTTTATCTCTTCCCCCAAAAAAATTTCTATACAGATTTTATTATTATAAACGCCATTTACAGAATTCACTTAATACGCAATCACATCTAACCCCTCCAATTAGAGATAAACCACATTCGTTGCCCTCGTTAAGACCTAACCATTAGAATTCCCACTGTAATATCTTACTTCTCCATTAGATAATTAATCTTATAACCCCCCCGAAAAAAAAAACTACGTAAGATCCCCGAATATAGCCTCACGCATATTACCTTCACTCCTAATTTATTAATATATTCCATAATTACTTATCCTTGACCTAATTCCATTCAGGCTATAGACGCAGCATCATATCTGTGGTTCTTCTATTAAGTTACCTTATACGTGGCTCCAGTTGCTTCCCTTCTAGTAGCAGCATAGCCAACCACAGCGATGGTATATACACAAAACAACACAACAACAGAAAAAAAATGCGCCCCCAATATTGAGAGATGCGAAACGTAGAAGTTATTCACCGATAAAATTTTATTCCGAAAACCCTACATCTCCGGGGCCCCCAATGATGATATATTTGGGCCGTTTTGTCTTCATAAGGAGGGCTATCGCCAATAAATTACTTGTACACAGTCAAGTGCCTCCAAGACGGTAGTTGTAGGACAGGCCCTACATAGGACATGAGGAGTTTTACTCTTTTCTTTTTTGTTGTTTGGTGAGTTGATTTTATTTATGTTCGAACTATGGTCTAGCGTTGAGTAAACATGGCTTTGGCTAGCTTTCGCCGACCGACGACTAACAGCAACAGTATCTAATAAATCGGTGCGAAACATCACCGAAATGAATCTGCACGAACTTCGAAAAATCTGAATAGATGACAACGTCGTAAATTTGTGTGCGCCCCAAGAAAGGCGCATGTTGAGAAAAGCTGTGTATACTCCTGTTTCGAAATTCGAAAATCTTTCCCAAAAGGCATGGCTTCCCCTCACTTTTATAAGAGAATATCATATTCGAATCGAAAAGCTCTTGTCGAAACAGTGAAAAATACTTACTCCCAATAACAATGTGCTTGTTGTAAAAAGGATTTTTGATGTTACCATTTCGAAATTCGAAAAATCCAACACCCTATTTGAAATACAATGCAGTCTCCTCTTTTTGAGGAGGAGAGAAAATAAAATTCTCAATATCTTTCTAGTACCTCAAACCTTGCACCCTATTCACACCGAACTGTATCAAAATCATGCGCAAATGTTGCAAGCTTTACTTTTATAAAAGTTTCCAGTTGTAGTAAAATTTTTATATAAAAGTTTCTTTAGAATATCTTACGATAAATCAGAAGATAGTAGTGCGGGCTATGACCGACCATGTGAAAAGAATTCCATCTATACAAGGTCCCAAAAAAATGATGCGGGTTGAAGATTTTATATACAAGCGCTTTCTCATCCTTCACCATCAAAGTCGTGTCGACTGCTGCATTATATAAGAGAGAAGTTAGGTCATGGATATGCTACACGCTACTTAAAGGTGCGCTCTGGTATTTTAAAATTTAATCTCCTTTAAGTAAAGAAAGCTGCTAATCCTGATCTTAAAATATAAGATGTAGAAAAAAATTAATTACCTAAGCTTTTGTGTTCAAAGTCGTTCTCTTGCGCTTAGTTCAACTAATTTAAGACAGTTGCCAGTGTAACGATGGCTCCTACCATCGCCAGCCAGATAGAATGTGAGAAGATAAGCAACTCTCAAGGTAGGGATTTATTTTTAATTCATGTTTAATCGCAACAGAAACAAAAAAAAAAAATAAAAAATTAAAACGAGTTAAGCGATTAGATCCATTGTACTCTCTAAATAGCACAGCTCAAGTGTACAAGAAAAGGCTTAATATCCGGTGATGTCTTGCAGGAGGATTATGTTGCGCTTGAGAAAGTTAATTGTTCTCTCTGAGGTGTCACCTAAATTGTCAGTACATGGGTGGGTTCTGAAGTATATGTACCGAAGCATGGATGCTATAAGAAAGTGGTAGCCATAGTTCCAATTAAGTTTACTGTCGATCAAAAGTATCTTTGTGGGTCATCACCAATCTAGAGAAATTGTGGGATTATAGTTCTAGGAAATGTTGAAATGAATTGTGAGATTTTGTGGGAATCTTGTTAGTCACGGGAGATTGCACAAATGTAAAAGGAAAACAAGGGAGAAGATGTTTGGTTTGAAATATTCGGTCTTTAGCTGTAAACTGGTTAAATAACCCAATATTAGAAACAAAACTTTATAATAGAAGACTTATTCTTTTGTCGTTTAAAAACATATGAAAAGCTTGGTTGGTGAATATGAAAAGCTTAGTTGTTGAACATCATAAATCCAAGTAAATTCTATACGACAAACACTAAAGCTTTAGACCGAATGACTAGACTAGACTAGTTGTATATCTTATAAAGCAGTTCAAACTCCATTGTTTTAATGAGTCTGGTAAGATTACACTACATATCTCAAAAGCTTTTTACATACTTCTCTATTATTTAAACCCTACTCTGTTATTGGCGCCCCATTCTGTTGTTAAAACTCCATGGGGTACAAAGGGTGATTCCTAAGCTTGATTTTTTCATATTAAAAATTAGAGACTTTCCTGTCTGAGCATTCATTCATTTCCATTCTAGCCACCTACCAAATTTACTACTCCGCGGATAAAGGTACTCTGTGTTTTTCTTCTTACGTCTTCCACAATATAAAGAAAGCTCATGCCAAATCATGTCCTTATGATCGTTGGCTCTGGCAATACGGACCTGGAACGTGTTCTTGATCGGAGCCATTCTCGAACTCAACTCACCTTGTCTACTACAAACTGCACCGACGTTATTTTTTCTCAGTGGACGAGGTGAATGTAACCGATGTGCCAATGGTCCCAACATCCTATGAATTACACTAAATGCGGATCTTCGATGGAATTACCACATATTCCAAATCCATAATATAGTAATATTTCAGTCAATACTATTTGAAGTAATTAATTAGTTCTTCGTAGCTTCCTGTTCATGTGTGGTGCCTTAAAAAACGCTACATAAATTTGGTGGCAGCGGTTGGATTTGAACCGATGCCTCCCGAAAAATTGCCTCTTTTCCTGCCTTTTGTATCACTTCAATTTGCAGCTACGTCATGAATCGCTTGGGTTATCCATATTTAACCGGCTCGCCACCTTATATTCAACTTGTCTATCTGCGATGATGCTCCAAAAACCTCCTAATGGGTAGCTCGCTAAGGTGTAAAACCGCGTTATCAAACTCATTGGCATTATAGAGTCCTCCCTTAACTAATTTAGCAGCTTCCTTGAAATGTTACAGCTATTGCCATACAGACTGTTCCATAATCAACGCTCTCTTGCCTTCGGAGCAACATTTTCTCCGCAATTCAGCAATTTAAGCTTAGCCTATTCTCACTGCCCTCTACAGTCCAAATTCGTTTATTAAAAGAACAACTCAACTGTGGAGAAATCTTTCACAGCCAGAATTTTCAAACTCGGACAGCATCATGAGATCGTATTTTGAATTACCTTCAATCATTGTAAGAATTGATCCTTCAGAGTGAAAAGAGAAAGTCAAACATTCAGGAAAGGGTAAAGAGGGCTTGTATAACTTTCTACGCATATAAAAAGAGATTGGGCAAGAGATGGGGTCTCAAGCCAAAGAATGTAATGTTGATGTACACAGCCGTAATACGTCCAATTTCGATAGCGGTTCGTTTAGTATTGTAGCCAACGCGGAGTAGAATCTATAATACCTTAAAGATGGGTTGGGTTCCGAGAAGACTGCAATAATAAGAATAACAGGCGCAATGGGAAAATATATCACGGTAGCGCTAAAAGCTCCTTTGCACCTCCCTCCACTTACATAAAATACGTAGCCCTAGCTGTGGACTGTGATCAAGGGCACGGAGCTGCAAACACGGATATTCAACGACGGCTCCAAAAGTCAGTGGGTGTCGCGACACATATCTAACTAGATATAGAACGAGTTCTCCCGGGGCACGCTAGTATCTTTCAAGCTTAGGTGCCGGCAATTCTGAAGGTCTTCCAGGTAATTTACCTTGAATCTTCTCAATGATGTCTCATTGGAATGAGCCGATGCCAAGCATCTATAAAATGCCTGGATTCAATAATGATGCACTCCAAGCTAATGTAGCGATGCGGAGTTGGACTAGATGGGCTCGGTAGGCGGCAGAACGTTACTGTCACATCAGTTTATTTATTTATTTATTGCCAAGCAAGACGCTTAAAAAATAGATTACACATACATACATATGAACATAAGAAACAGGATCATAGACAATTACGAGAAAGCCAAGCAAGGAGTGTCTCTCTGTGGCTCGGAGACCGAGATTATCGGCTACCCAATTTTGGAAGGTCGAAAACGTTGGCATCGCCCTGATAATCTTCCTAAGCTCCACAGGATTGCTTTAGACATCCGACAGAATCATCAAATAACCAACTAACTTTAGGTACAATGGGTTGTGACATCAAAACGGAGCACAAAACCGCTAATTGGGTCTCCAGCCGTACTGTAAATAGATCTATACCTAACATAATTTAATGCAATGCATACAATAATTTAATGCAACTATTCCTCTTTATTATTGCACCCGATGAGAATAAGAAAACCATATACGGGGTACATAGTACACACTGTGATCTGAAAAATCATAAACTCAAAACCCAATTTTCAGAAAATTGAATAATAAACATTATAATCGGATTGTCTCAATATATGACGATCCAAGCTCAAGAAAGTCCTTTACTTGTGCAATTCTGTTTTAAAAATATAGACAGCAGTCTAAGGATGTGTGTATGTTCCCTCATTATTGACTCTAGGTCCAAAAAAGAATGCATCACCTCTAATTCATGCTTCTCTACGTTGATTGCGGGCTCATATGAAATTTTAAAAAACTTTCATGCTCTTGAAATTGCGATATTTGGAAAATGTTCGAGTTTATAAACCTGGGACTGGTGAACCTCCGAAAGGCATCTTCACGTTCCTATGTGCCCCTTTAAAAATGTGCTACAAAATTTTGGTGGCAGCGATGCCTTCTCTTTCTATAATAGTAATATTTCGAGCTCCGGCTTCTATACAATTCGATTACACATTCGCGATTCTTCCACGACATGCTACTTCTTCGCCCTTCTCCCCTGTAAACTATTTTTTTCTTTCCTTGCGCTTTTTGTGTTCCTTTATAAAGACTATAATAATTGCCAAGCAGCATTCTTACATTCAGTCATCAGCTTCATTCAGCATCAACCCCGGCTTTCTAAATGACAGCTATAACTTTGCCTAACAGAGAAGTTAGTTTTTAGGCCAGTATTTTGAATAAGTACCCCTATTAATGCCAGTCTTATTGTCTTATCTCCAGTATGCGGAAAATTCCTTCTTTTTCATCGTCCAGCGATTCTTCCATAGATGTGAATACTTTTTTAATAGCCGGCAAGATATGCTACGTAAGTAAATTTTGGTGGCAGCGGTGGGATTCGAATCTGTGTCTCCAAAGAGATTGTCTGTTTTCCTGTATGTGGCATCACTTCCAGTTGCAATTAAGTTATGAATCGCTAGGGTTATCCGTATTTAAGCAGCTCCACGAGAAATATGGCCGCCAAATAGGGCCATAAGAAATATGGTCGCCAAATAGGTCCACAAGAAATATGGCCGCCAAATTTTAAAATCAGGTTATTGTTTATTTAACCTTTTGCTAGATAGTAATAACATTGACTCGAAGGATGGGTAAAGGGGTTTCTGGAGAACCAGGAAGAGGAGGCAATGACCTTTGGACCTTTCTAATATCTAAACTTTTTTAAGTATGCTAGTATTATTCCGTGCATTCATACACAAATGTTTAAAATGGTAAAGAAACTCTTCGAAGAAATTCCTCGTCCAAAATGCTGAAAGTTTTTTAAAAAATACAAATTACCATAAACCACCAGTCACCTTGTGGTTTCACCATCACAACTAGAAAAACTGCAGTATATGCGTTACAGGTGTCAAATAATTCTCCTTCAGGCACTTTTCACGGTAATACTTTTTAAGGTAAAGATTCTAACTTCCCCAATATACATAACTCGAAATCAACAGGCAACAACTCCCTGTTCAGTTAGAGTCGTCTTTTTTTTTAAGATACAAGTACTTGCTCTTTTCTTGAAACTTTCAAGTACGATTTCCTGAGCATATCTTATCACATACAAAGTACTTCCTTGGTAGTTTGGTGGGTAGCACAGCCTGAAAGGTCCTAGGTTCAACCCCAAGTTTTGGCTCGACTGTGCTCTTTACTTTTGAATGCACTACCTACAGCTGTTGAATAACTTCACCTAGTTGCTTGGGATCATCGGGTACCGGACTAATGACTCAGTATACAAACTTAAGGCCAAAGCATCAAAATACACCCCCTTCATAGTCCAACAATTTTATAGTTCATAATACTAGGTTAAATGCAGCAAACTCTTACCTGCTGCCTTGAACTCCAGCTACATTCGTATGCCCCCAAAAGAGTTGACCTGAAATGTCACGAAGGCACCTTTGCCCATTAGACGCCAGTTGAGGTGCAATAAATGCCAAGATATCTATGATTGCCGGTCGCCTAAGGACATGCATAAATTCGGGAGCGTGATTATCCCATTTCGGGGATGTACCAAAGCAAATTGAATTAAAATCTCATCGCTGGATAATTACAAGCGGGCAGGAATGAGACAACGGGCAATTACCTTACGGCCTGTAGTAATTGCTGTTAATTGCAATTTGCCATTATCTCCTACAATCGAAACAAGTTGCTGAAAGCTTTTAGTGGTTACCTCTTAACAGCTTTTCAGTAAAACTAAAAGCTTTCAACACTTAACTACAACTGCTAATTATCCCGGAGTCCCGTTATAAAATTTATAGCTTAGCTATCCTACAGTAGCGAGAGATGAGGGCGACTGTCAAAGTGCTGCGGTGGCGCCTCCTAGTTAGTGAGGTTAATTCAACGCAACCTCTTCACTTCTTCGTGCGGCTTGAGGCCCTTTCGGAACAGAGACCCCCCCCCCCATATATATAACCAAGGAAGTAGGTGCATGAGATTGTACACTCCATAAAAGGGGTTATGGTGAATACGTGAGTGTAGGGTGGGAAATTAGTTATTCATCTCCATTCGACAAGGAGTCTATACGTGTCAAGATGGTGTATAAAAGGGCTCCTCTTATGTTCACTGTTTGTTCCCTTGCTCTTTGTTCTGTCAAATGGAAAGTGCACTACTTATAGAACCGTCGATAGTTGGCAACTATGTGAAGTTATCATTATACCGATGACTTCCTGCTCCTTTTCCCCTCAAACCAAGCATAGCTAAACGTATACACTACGTGAATTAAATTCAACATGAGAATCCTTAATGAATGCCTGAAATGTGGATATAAATGAATTTTCCTTACATGATCTGCACATATGGACAGACATGTACTGCGGAAACATTCACCCTGTGCTAAAGAGTTTTCATGCTCAAAACACCAGGACCCAGGACTACCGGGAGCCCCAAACACAATGCCAAAAAGCTCATCGGGTGGAAGGAGTATAGATGACGATGGTTATGAAACTACCCTCTACATGCACCCGAAAACTCATATAAACCCTTAACTGTAGTCGAGGAGGAACGAACTGGGTTGACACTAGATATGAAATCTTTCAAAATTCGGAAAGTATTTACGTAATGAGTGCGGTTATGGATTGCGGTTGAAGTGCTCAGGAGAAGTGGTTTCATCATTTTCTATATTTCTTGTGTGAAATTAGTTGAAGTTTTGGAATTTTAACCAAAGTGTCTGCTGGAATTTGGCATTTTTGCTCCTCAGCATTTTAGACAATTAATCTTCCCTCGGCTGATGGGGAATTAATAATGGCGAAAATGGAATTGCGTTTTTAGTTGTTTCTAATTTTAATTAAGCGCATAGTTTTGGAAGGATTCTGTGCAGTTCTGCTGCACTTTGATACTTAGAATTGTGGTTTGCATCTGCAATTTGTGTCATTTACTTGAGCTTAAAATATTCAAAGACCTTTTAGAAATATATTTCTTGTGGTCTGCTTTCATTTTATGAATGATATCAGTTTAGGGCACAACTATTTCGTTATAGCAGCAAGATATCTTTTTTCATATGGCAGCTCTAAACTAAGGAGTCACCTTTAGTTCTATCAGTTTACCACGTTCTCGGTCATGGTTCAATGGCTTGTACATAAGAAGGTAAGCTCGAAGGAAGAAGTAGGTAAGTAAGTGTAGGTTCCACCTCCTAGACTCGAAATGCCGCCTCCTCCTCGTGCATCCTCCAGAATACCCTACTTGCCTACTACTAGACATTGCTCTATAACGATGGAAGCTTATCAATGCCCTCAACCCTAGTCTGGAGACCTTTTTCAAGTCTTTATCCGCGAAAAGAACCTGTGGAAAGCTTTAGGTTTTAGTTGAACTTTACAGTGGTGATACATGGGGTGAGATCTTGTGCAGGCCTTTTGGTTAGTATGTCCTAGGCGCGCCTTCACTTATCGACCTTGGTGTATTATACAACCTAATCCATTTGTTGTTGTTAGTCTGGGACACCCCTCTTCTTCACATATGTCTGCTCCTCTGCAAACGCAAACATTTCCTTAACGCTTCGCTTCTTCGGCTCTTAAGAATGTATCCATCACTCCATTTGAATCCATTATGGTTGCGCCTGAGCCATTCATCTTGTTTCTTTTGGGGAGCTTCATGTCTGTATAGATGTTCACCTGAGGGCTTTAATCTTGCGATTCGATCCCCAGTGTGAAACCTCATCCATCCAGTGCGAAACCTCAAGCAACCGAGATTTGGAACCTGGATCAAATTGCTTGACAAGATCCCACCCAAGACCGCAAATTCTTACCCAAGGTTCTTATCGCGGATAAAGCTCATACGCGAACCTATAACCCCTGACTATACTGTGCGCCGTTGCTATACTACTGTAATTGTCAGGGTAGTTTTGTGCGCCAGAATCACGACGAAAGGAAGTTGCTTCAAGGCCAAAGGGACTATCAATACAAAAACATTCGGATTTTCATTAGATGAAATCATTTCAATGTCAGATTTTGTGGTGGGAATAGTCTCTTTGAAATTGTGAGGGGATAGGGGTGCGAAAAAAACAAACAAGGCCTTGAGTCTTGGTGCCGGGTTATTCCACATGTGGCTCGACCCATGCCCTGAATTTAGGTGTATCACGTTTTAACGACGATCTAACCTGGCTTCTAGTGTTCATTGACGATTTCTGTGAATGAAACGACCAAGGAAGGTGGCAAAAGATAACCTTCAGCCGGTAGGCCCAGTTCAGCATTGAAAATGGTCTTCCCAGTTGTAAACGCCGATGAAACGGGTATTGCGGCGAAGACAGGAGTGTTTTGAGCTATTTGTACTATTTGGGAGCTTAACAAAGGAGATTGGGAGATTAACAAAATGAGTACATTTTACAGAAATATAAAAGGCAAAATAAATTTCAAAACGTTTATCAATGTAATTCTTAAACATATGGCACCGGTACCAGGATGTTCTTGCCAAGGCCAAGGGGGTCATCGGCGCCGATGCCAGCCTGTGAGGGATAATACAACCTCCAAACTAAGTAGCATCAGCGTCCCCAGAAACCCCATTGATTGAAAGCTGAAGAGAAGAGAGGAGAGCAGATAGACGCCATCGTAGGATAAAATTTGTTGAGCTGATCTGCCGCTCCTCCACGATCGGTCCGTAACTCGGATCGTCGGACAAAATTCCAATGGTAAGGTTTGTATATGGTCGGACCGTACACCTCGGTACACGGTATACGAAACAGGCTGCCAGAGCATTGTCGGATCGTACACCTCGACAAGGCCACGGCAATATTCCACAGGTATTTGATAGTGGTCGATATGTGGTCAGTATGTGTTATGTGTGTGGTCTGATCTTGCCGGATCGTACACCTCCACACGACAAAGGACTGGGGAAGATGACCTCCCTGGAGCGAGCCTGGTGAAAGACTGATTTTGGTCCGGTGAAGCAGTTTCTTTTATAGCTGGAAACCTCGTTGAGTAGGAAGCTTTAAAGCTTCGAAGTGAAGCTTTCAAAGAGAATCACCTTTGTTTGGCCTGGTGGTTGCATATTTATTTTTCTAAAGCTTTTTTTTAGAATGGGATTATTATTAATGAATCGCTGTTCGTTGCAAGATATCAATGTTTGTATGCTGGTACAGAAAATATAAAGAGTAAGAAGAAGACTATTTCGTATATTTTAGTTTCTATACTAAAAATTTTACGACCATTTTTCCATTTAACTTTTCTCTTCTAAAACACCGTTTTGACAACACTTGAAGGAGTATTTGTGTTTGCATTCGTAACCAGCAAATTAATTAAAAATGTATGAATTTTGTAAATTAACTTCAGCACCTCTAATAATATGACGACTTACTCATTATTACCCTTAACACAATATTCTTCATTTGTAATCTACTATCACAGAACCAAAGAAAATTCTGCTTGTCTTGTTATTACAATTATTTTACAGACACGCTAAACGCCAAAGGGGATTTCACAGCAAACCAAAGAGGGATATACTTAAAGCGCAGTTTTTATTGCTGTAATGCAATATCTTTTTAGTAGTGCCACATAAATAGACGAAGTAAAATAATTTTGAATCTTTCGCCACTAAGAAAATCCTCAACTTTGCATAATTTTTGTTGATTCCACTTCTGCAGCTAACCATAAAATGGCGGTGCATCTCTTTAGTGCAGTGCAAGATTATCCCGGTCTCTCTCTCTAGTTGCTTATGCTTTTAAAGAAATGAATTCCAAGATTTTTAGTTGGTTATCCCATCCCCCGAAAAAGGATCTAAAGACACAAAAATTTGCATATTTCCCTTTGTGGAATGTAATCCTTTTAAAGTGAAATAAATTTATTTGTGGATTGTATGTGATTGATTAAAGGAAAACCAGAAATTTGTTTTATTCCCACTTTTTCCCCCTAAAAAAAACTTTCACTTTTTCCTGGTATTGTTTCTCCGAAAAAAGAAAGTTTATGAAGAAAAAAAAAACCTTTCACCAAACACTCACTTAAATTCAAATTTTTCACCAGGACATGACTGACTAAGAAAATTGCGTCTGCCCCCAAAGTAGGATCGGTTTTGGTTTACTTCCTCAGGTTTTTTGTTGTTGTTGTTGTTGTTACCTGCTACTTCTACTTTTGGTGGACCACACTTTCATAACTCTGCTATTGATACTGTTATGGATACACCTGAAAAGTAACAAGAACAGCCACAATATATCATCGATGGATATTCGGTATCCTTAGCACGTCTGAACGGACCAACTTGGTTTATTTAATAAACGGGAACTTTTTCAATTTCACCTTTCTCTAGCAACTTTCTCTCCAGGCTATGTGCTCGCTTCTTTTTACCTTTCCGTGTAGACACACCAGGTATATAAAGGTATGGAGTGAAAATGAAATTTTATAAAAGAGCATCGCACTGTGATGCCTGGAATTGTAGAGCTGGGTGCTGGATGGATCATTCCGGTAAAAAAGTTGCCATTACTTGAGGTGAAAGATTTTTTTTTTTTCTGTTTTGTTGTTTTTATTTTTGTTTTGTATTATTTTTTTTTGTAAAGTACACTCAAAAACAAAAAAATAAAAACCCCGAAGTAGAAGGGAAGTTGCGTTTTGTTTCACTAATGGTGGTGGCTGCTCTATGCCATCATATCTAAAGTTATGGCAAAGTTTGATAGAGAAATGATGCAGCATTAATAGAAAACTTTCATCGGGGGGAAATATTGTAGCTGCACTGCAAATGGAGCTGCTAGGCTACTACTATATTGAGATGAAGGAGGTTTCTTTGAATATGAATTTCAAATATCTTATCGTATATATATTGGAACACGCTTAACTTTACGTAAATGCCTGCAAAATTTCATGAATATTTTATAAAAGCACCAAAATTGAGTTTCATGATTTCAAATTCTGTTGCAACACTTATCCCCCAGCACCCATGGGGTATTCGGAGGGTGTATATGCTTCTAAATATCATTCAGTACTAAGTTATATCAAAATTTAATTGAAATAATTAAAACTTAGTATTGTGAAAGTTTGTATTTCATAATTTGTATTGATTGATTTGAATTGGGTCTAATTAATATTCCAATCCAAACTGCTCGGACAATTTTCGATAGATACAGACAGAATCAAAACTCATAAAAGGTACTCTAGGCTAGTGCAAATAGGTTTTTGGAAAAAAAAAATTAATAGCAGGCAAGGCTCAGCAGTTAAATGTGGTCAAGGCTATAACTAAGAGAAAAAAAAACTTTTAAACACGAAAAAAGGGGAAATCTTAAAATGGGGATGCTATTTAGGGGTTGAAAACGGTTTTTTGTGATTTGCGGTGAAACATGACCTCCTAGTGGAAAACGCTTCATGCAAAAGTTGTAGATAATAAAAAAATCTATAACTTTTTTATATAACATATTTTGACATAACCTCAAATTCTATAAGAAAATAGCGGAAAACCGATTTTTCAGTTTTTAATTTTTTTCTCACGTAAAATTAATTCAATTTAAATGAAAATTTGTAAGAATATACCTTGTACTGTGTTAAATAAGCATGATTTTTTCTTGGTTTGAAAAACGAATGGTTTCCTAGATATTGACATTTTTCGAAAAAAATACCCTAATTTTGCAAGAACAACTTTATTGGTGTTTTTTCGGATTTCGATGTTCAAATAAGTGCTCAATTAACCGTTGAAATGTCTACTTTCAAATGGTCTATATATGTTAATACTTTATTCTTCATTAAACTGCTTAAAATTAAGAAAAACCGAAAAAGGACTTTTCGGATCACGATTTTTTCAATTTTACAACTTTTTAAAATTTTGAATTATTTCCGTTAATGACGGTTAAATTTTAATGACAGAACTTATTTTCATATAATATTACTTAAATTAAATAAAGTTAATTACCGAAAGTGGCACACACCATCCGCAACATTTTAAATAAATAAAAAATAAAAAAAAAATATGTACGTATAAATTTTGTTTCACTTGAATTACCTGCCCAAACCCAATTACCCGCCTTGGGTGATTCAGACGAGCTTATAGATGAAGAACCAGCAAAGAGTCTTGATATCGAAAATGAAGACATCGATGACATCGATAATTCTGAAGAGCCTACCCAATTTGAAATTTCGATCGATGAAAAAGAAAATCCGCAATGTAAAAAACCTAAATTTAATTAAAATAATTAATTGTTCAATTTGTTAGTTTTATA
Organism: Thereva unica; assembly: GCA_949987705.1. Classification (NCBI taxonomy): domain Eukaryota; kingdom Metazoa; phylum Arthropoda; class Insecta; order Diptera; family Therevidae; genus Thereva; species Thereva unica. Next base: position 15,540,427 of record OX465281.1, on the reverse strand, counting down.
AATGTGAAAAAACTATATGTGTTACTCATATGTACTTAACAATTATAATGATCGTGCAAAAATTTGTAATAAAAGTAAAATCATAAGAGTTACCGACAGTGTTGAATGCTAGGAAGAAATACTACCATAGATTTTCACCTTGTTATTTTACGACGAGAGCAGATTCTAGTCGATAAACATTTTTTTTATTTAGATTTCAAACTTAATCACCACGTGCTCTTCTACAAGCCAGCATCACAAATCTTGGCCCGTACTAGTAGAGTGCGTTTAAGTGGTGTCTGCCAGTCTTGAAATCGCCCACCCAAGGCGGGTAATTGGGTTTGGGCGGGTAATTCAAGTGAAACAAAATTTATACGTACATATTTTTTTTTATTTTTTATTTATTTAAAATGTTGCGGATGGTGTGTGCCACTTTCGGTAATTAACTTTATTTAATTTAAGTAATATTATATGAAAATAAGTTCTGTCATTAAAATTTAACCGTCATTAACGGAAATAATTCAAAATTTTAAAAAAGTTGTAAAATTGAAAAATTCGTGATCCGAAAAGTCCTTTTTTGGTTTTTCTTAATTTTAAGCAGTTTAATGAAGAATAAAGTATTAACATATATAGACCATTTGAAAGTAGACATTTAGACGGTTAATTGAGCACTTATTTGAACATCGAAATCCGAAAAAACACCAATAAAGTTGTTCTTGCAAAATTAGGGTATTTTTTTCGAAAAATGTCAATATCTAGGAAACCATTCGTTTTTCAAACCAAGAAAAAATCATGCTTATTTAACACAGTACAAGGTATATTCTTACAAATTTTCATTTAAATTGAATTAATTTTACGTGAGAAAAAAATTAAAAACTGAAAAATCGGTTTTCCGCCATTTTCTTATAGAATTTGAGGTTATGTCAAAATATGTTATATAAAAAAGTTATAGATTTTTTTATTATCTACAACTTTTGCATGAAGCGTTTTCCACTAGGAGGTCATGTTTCACCGCAAATCACAAAAAACCGTTTTCAACCCCTAAATAGCATCCCCATTTTAAGATTTCCCCTTTTTTCGTGTTTAAAAGTTTTTTTTTCTCTTAGTTATAGCCTTGACCACATTTAACTACTGAGCCTTGCCTGCTATTAATTTTTTTTGTTTTGAAGCATTTAAATCGTATTTGCACTAGCCTACTCATAAAAGTTACAAACGATATAATGAATTTTATACACCTATTATCTAGAGAGAGAGAGTACACACAAACCATATGTACATTAACTGCAGTCGGATTGAACCTAAAAGGACCACGCTATTTTCATACACAGAAAAAAAAAATGTGAAAGTAAATTGAAAGAGCTTTTTTTGCGATTGATGGATTAACAGGTTCAAACAGAAATTCAGGATATCAGGCTTTTATCTGCTTATCAGTATTTATTTGGCCATTTTTGGTACAGAGTACTCAACGTCAAATCAACGAGTAGTCCACTCTACATGGGATTTTTTTTTGTGAGTGTGTGGATGTCATTTAATATTCTTACAGGACTTAATGGTAATATTTTGTTTTTTTTTGTTTTTTTGTTTTTGAGAGTGATTCATTGGAAATTTACATTTAATGCGACTCTCATTATTTGCATTTAGTCTAGAAATGTTGTTAAAGGTAAGTACTACTCAAATATACATATGGGCTAAATAAACTTTGTTGTGTTATTCATTCATTTGTAATAAAATTAATAAAAAATGATACCTACAAGCTAAGTTTATTCGATGCCAACGACTACCGGTGTATAACCAAGACCTTAACCCAGGCGAATATTTGTTGGCACTCGTATGAAGATAAGCAAACCAGGCAAACTAAAGTTATGGTAAAAAATCTTCATCACTCTTGTGAACCGGAATTTATCGTCACAGATTTACAACGGCAAGGAATAAAAGCGTTAAATGCTGTTAATAAACTTAAGATGAGATCCAAAGAGCCACTCAATATGTTTATTATAAGCTTCGATCCAACAGAGGACATAAGAAAAATATATGAAATTACACAAATATTAAACACAATTATTGTAAAAATAGAACCCATCAAAGCTTCTAAACTTATTCCACAATGCAAGAATTGTCAAGGATTTTTGCATACAGAAAATTATTGCTCCAAACCACCCTGGTGTGTTAAATGTGCAGGCAATCATAGTACAACTGAATGCAGCAAGCCCGCAGAACAGTTACCGCAATGCTGCAATTGTAACGAACAACATCCTGCTAGTTATCGGGGCTGCTTAGTTGCAAAGGAACTACAAAAAATGAGAAATGACGAACGAAGTAAAAAATCGAAGGAAAATAATTTACCGACCGTCACTCGACCGATTTACTCCAATAATACAGCTAGTGGAAATTTCAATAATTCTGGAAATAAGCTAAGCTATGCCGTGGTAACAACATACAAAAAGGAACTGGAGAAAAACAATTGCTAAACCAAATCCTAGAAAAACTAGAAAAACAAGAATGCCTTATTACTTTACTTCAAAAAAGATTAGATGGTGTTGAAATACATCTGCAAGAAAATAGACTTACACAAAATAAGACCAATGGCTAAGTCACTAAAAATAATGCTCTGGAATGCAAACGGCCTGTTAAAACACAAAGACGAATTACAGGCAGTGTTAGAAATTGAAAAAATTGATTTGCGCTTGATATCGGAAACGCACTTTACAAACCAATCTTTTCTTAAGTTCAAAAACTATAAAATATACTACACAAACCATCCCCATAACAATGCAAGGGGTGGAAGCGCGATCATCGTCAAAAGCTCTATAGAACACTACGAAGAAGATAAGTTTTGCACAGCTGAATTTCAAGCAACAACAATAAGCATTAAAACCGAACAGTGCCTACTTTCATTCACAGCCGTCTATAGCCCACCAAGACATAAAATTAGTTCCGAACAGTATCAAGAATTATTAAAAAAACACAGAAACCGATTTATCATGGGCGGTGACTTCAACGCAAAACACACGCATTGGGGATCGCGTCTAATAACAACAAAAGGTCGTGAATTGCTTAAAGCAGCTCAACAAACAGGATGTGAGTTTGTGTCAACTGGCAAACCAACATATTGGCCTACGGATAAGGATAAATTACCTGACCTCATCGACTTCTTCATAACAAAACAAATATCCAGAAGTTTACTACAAATAGAAGAAGGAACAGATTTAAATTCCGATCATTCTCCAATCTATATGGTCATTAATGAAAACGCCAATTTTAAAAAACAGAACATCTATCTCACTCACAAAAATACGGATTGGGATAATTTTAGAGAATTGCTTGATCAAGAATTGAATCCTCATCCACAGATGCTAAGCAAAGATCAGCTCGATGAAGAAACACTCGCCTTTACCCAACAGATACAAAGAGCAGCTTGGAAGAGTACTCCTCCTATTACAAAGAAAGCCATCGGTTTAAGGTACCCAAAATGCATTATGGATTTAATATCTAATAAAAGAAAAATTAGAAAGAAGTGGCAACAAACAAGGTACCCTTATTACAAAAAGCAACTAAACCAACTCACTGCACTTATACGCAATCAATTAAGAGAAATAAGAAATGAAAGTATTAACCAATACTTAAGTGGACTCACCGCAGATAAAACAACGGATTATGCATTGTGGAAATCAACAAAATACCTAAAACGTCCTATACAGCATAACCCACCTCTCAAATCAGTAAATAGTGGGTGGGCAAAAAGCAATTTGGAGAAGGCAGAGCTATTTGCAGAGCACATGTCAAAAACATTTCAACCCAATGAAGGCCCAAATGATAACACCTGGCCAGAAACATCACAACGGAGTGGCGAAATTCATCCAGTTACGGAAACTGAAGTCGAAGCAATTATTCGGAAAGATTTAAAGCTGAAAAAATCCCCTGGCTATGATCTGATTACCGCGGAGCTAATGCAACAGTTGCCCCAAGGAGCCATTTGTAGACTAACAAGGATAATAAATGCCTGATTTAGACTCAAACATGTTCCTTGCTATTGGAAAGTCGCTGAAATAATCATGATCCCAAAGCCCGGAAAGGATCCTCATGAAGTGTCTTCTTATAGACCCATATCCTTATTACCAATAAAAAATTCTCATCAGGAGGCTGCAACCATTTATTGAAAACGAAAATATGATACCAACTCACCAGTTTGGATTCAGAAAAAAGCATTCTACCATAAAGCAGGTTCATAGAATCGTCTACGTTATTGAAAAAGCTCTGCTCTGGTATGCTCAGCTATATTTTTAGATGTTGCTCAAGCGTTCGACAAGGTATGGCATGAAGGACTACTATATAAGTTGAGATCACTCTTTCCCGAAGAACATGCGACAATTTTGGAATCTTATCTCTCAAAAAGATTCTTTCGCATCCCACTTAAAAGAAATAAGAGCTGGAGTACCTCAAGGAAGTATATTAGGTCCAATGTTATATCTACTTTTCACGAATGACCTTCCAGTCCCCTCAAATAGTATAATAGGCACTTTCGCCGACGATACAGTAATACTTGCAATCGAGAAAAACGAAACAGAATCAACCCATATACTCCAAAACGCTGTAGATACTGTAGTCAATTGGACTAAAAAGTGGCGTATACATCTTAATAGCACTAAATCAGTACACGTTAACTTCACAAACAAAAAAACACAACCGCTTCCTATTACCATCTCTGGAATGCAAATCCCATACTCCAATACTGCAAAATATTTGGGGATGAACTTAGATGCAAAACTTAGGTGGAAAGAACATATAAAAAAGAAAAGAGAGGAACTCAACATCAAACTTAGAAAACTATACTGGCTTATTGGTAGAAGATCAGTTCTATCTAGACACAATAAACTGCTTATATACAAACAGATATTAAGACCCGTGTGGACATACGGAATCCAGCTGTGGGGGTGTGCCACTGAAAATAATATAGAAACTATCCAACGGTTCCAAAATAAAGTAATAAGAGGAATAGTGAATGCGCCATGGTATATAAGAAATACTGATCTCCATCGCGACCTTAAACTGAGCACTGTAGCAGAAACTATTGTGGAATACGCAGGAGCCCATAATCGAAAGCTGAGACAGCACATAAATCAAGAGGCAGTGGAACTCACCAATACGAACGGACTAATTCGAAGATTGAAGCGCACCAAACCACATGATTTAATTGGTGGCACCTAAATGTTTTAAAAATTTAAAATAATTCTGTATAAAACTGTAATATTCTTTTCTTTTTGTCTTTTAATGTATGTTAAACTTAAACTACTCGTTAGTGTGAACTAGTTGTAGTTTTATGAAAATGTAAACATTTTATAACATTTCGATTAATAAAAAAAAAAAAAAAATCATTCAAACCAAAAAACCCATCTACTTGACCTAATTCGTAATTCTTATCCAACGAGGTACTCTGTCAAAGTTGACTCCCTCTGTGGCAACTCAGACCACTACGTAGCCAGTGCTAGTTTAACATATCCATCTCTCCCCCAACTAACGCAATAGTGAAAAGAACTGTCTGCCACTGCCGAAAGGCAACTCAATGAGACTTTCGCTTCTTTCAAGCCAATGACTAACTGGGACTTGTGTTTCCGAAGTAAGAACGCGATTTCTGTCGCTCTCTATGTGTCCCAAAGTTATACTAGCGGAAATCCCTTTATCCATTCCTTATTCCACCAAGCCTACAAATCCTCGGTTGAATAGATGGTTCAATCGATACTGTATAATTGCCATCAAAGTTGGAAAATCCATGATTAAAGCGTACAAACTTTTTCTGATTGAGCTACTTTACTTTGAGTACATATAATAATTCGATAAGCTCCTTTGTTTCCATCTTCAGGAAAGTCAAATTATAATTTAATGATTGGTGGAGAAGCAAATCTTCAACTCTACCGCTGGCAGTCAAAATCTTCGTTCCTTGGTATTTTCCATCACCAAGAATTGTGTGAATCTTTTTTATTTTCAAATGATAACCGAAAGAAAATCCCAGACCGATGTACTAGCAACACTGTTCACGTGGAATTCTTCCTCGCCTGACACTGCTATACCGCAATGGACGAAGTCTTGTTTAGGATTCACGGAAGTGAATACGTGTCTCTAGGATCGTGGCGTCAATAAATCAAATTTGCTGTCACTCTCAATATGCTCCTCATGGTCCTTAATAAATGTGACCTCGGCTTTGAGTAAATCTCTAATCACCATTTTGCTCTGACATACTTCTTCGAGGTTTATCTAGACTCCTGAAAACCAATAAACTTTGTTGTTTGTTTAACAGAGCACCTCTACCAAAGCATTGTTTTGTCGAGACTCGGTGATAACTGGCCAAGATCTCTGACAGAGTTTGTAATGGGGGTCGCTAGTGCGTGGTCTCTTGATAAAAGGAAAGGAAAATTGTAATTGTCATTCCCACTCGTTTTATAAATATTCTTAATATTTATCTTTTTAGTGAGGTAAACAAACCGCAGTATGGCGAGAGCTTTGAAAACGTATCTTGTTTGGGCGATCGTAACAAGAATAGCAGAAGAAAATGCCAGAAGTCAGAATCATCGAGCAATGATCTAGATAGTGTTTACCGATCGTGAGAATGGCATGCGTAAACTTATGATAACGAAGACCACTTAAAATTTCTAATTCTTCTATTAAATTTTTACTGGTCGAGATAGAAATCGAATTGGGTAGTCTCAGACTCTGACCGTAGACGAGCTCTGCTGGTGAGGATTATAAGTCGGTATTGATTGCCGCGCAGAAGCCTACATGACGAAGGGGGAGTCTTCGCCACTACTGTCCCTTGCCATTAAATCAACTTTGGATTGCAGGTGGAACCGCTCAACTATCCCGTTTACCTGCTACCCTCGATGATTACCGGGTAGTTTGGTAAATTCATTAAATACTTTCGACTTTAATTGCATACCCTGATCATTCGTGATTTCGAGGGGTGCTCCAAATCGTACCAACTATTCAGTGACTAAGTGTTTTGCCGCTTTTGAAGCCGAAATATCCCGTATTGACTAAGCTTCTGGCCATCACACAAATCAGACTACTACTATTTACAAAAAACCTCGACATCGAGAAGGCAAAAGGGACCCCAATCTGTCCATAGTCTATTCAAACAACTAAGCCCAAAAATCTGTTGGGAGGAAGAGTGGCCATGTCTGATTTTCATGAAGCCAGGCTGGGGGAAGGTGGAGACCAAATTGTATTCAGTGCGGCATTTTCAACAGCTTCCATATGCCAAGACGATCCTCCTTATATGCCTCGCCTCCGGAAGCGACACCACCTAACTATACATGGATAGAGCAAAGTGGGAATTGCTAAGCTCTTCAAAGCAAATTCTGACCACACTCGGGAAATTTTAGCAAGATTCAGCAACCGCTCAACATCACCTGAGCATATTGAATAAGCCGGCGAAAGGCTTTTCTGGCGGTATATCAAGAGCCTGCACATCATTGCCACCTGAACAAACATTGGTACTTGAAATTTTTGAGAGCTTCGACGAAGCCTAAATCAGATGTACACCCTCTCTCTCAGACTAATGGATCTATTATCCCAAGACTTAAGGGCATGGCGTGGAAATTTCTTGTGTTTCGACACTTTGGAGGAATAACACCACAGCAATCTTTGTTAATTGTCGGCTAGAAGTACTTCTTTATGATGACTCGTCGAATAGCGCGAAAACAAGGGTGAACCAATTGATCGTAATTGAACGCTAGCTTGTTCTGATATGTAAAATCACGTTTAGCCCGCTCTAGCTTCACACCAGACCTGGTAATGGAATTGGCGTGAGTAATAGCTTTTCTTGAGAGCCTTTACTAAAGTGCTCCTTAAAACTTTGTCCCTTTTTTTTAGCCTGACTATATTATGCAAGCCGAAGATGACAAAGCTAAACCATTACGATTCCCCAATACGATTTTTTGTTCGTCTATCCAAGACCTATCCACAGCCAGGCCATCACTGATGCACCCTGTATACCCCCTTTATGACTAAGCTCAACCCAGTCATAAACGGAGGTGGATTGAAACTGGTTCCATCCAACCCAACTCAGCTCTGTTGCCTGGGTTGACTTGATATTTCGCCTCATATATGCTGGTTGAGTTGTAATTGGGTTGAAGTGTCATTTGTTTTGTTTGTTTACCATCTGTGAAGTCAACCTTTGGCATTAGTTTTGTCTTCGATGTTTTTGCTTGCTTGCGCAGGACTAAACTAGTTGGGATGTGGGTTCGACCCTTTCGGTCCACACGATCAACTTCCCAGTATGATGGAAGGAAGCTCTTTGAAATAACGATAAGAATGGTAAATTCGCAAGGCTTTTCTAAAGAACTTTTTTTTTGTTGAACAGTAGCAAACAAACATGTCCCTGGCACTTCGTTCGCTACACTATAAAGCGAATTCATTTTGAGCGTGTTGACGCGCTGATGATAGACTGCAATGGTAAAAACGTCATTTTCAATTCGAACGATTCCAGGAGATAGTACCAAAATTAATCAATGTAACGGATTTGTCAAACTTGTCCGAAAAGGCCAAACTGTAATCACTGGAAATCCCGCGATGAACTCAATTCCCAAAACTGTAGGACATGGAAAGCAATCCGCCGTTCAAACAGTTCTGAACTAAAGTTTGAAAATTTCGTTATGTTTGTAATGTTAACGTATTTGTTGAATGGTTTGTAAAGAAAACTCGGATTTTGACGAGTGATGACTCTTTGGGAAGCTATTGCTCGGCTGAATCCATAAAAGTGAACTTCATTTTGAACGGGTGTCATTCCAACGCTTCGAATGGCACCTCAATGAAGTCAATATCATTTTTGGTTTGTGTTCTATAGAGCATGTACAAAAATCACTTACGCCCTTTAAACATAGATACCGCTTGATCGAATTTTATGAAAATTTTTTCAAAGCGTACTTTCGGTAATACGCTACGATCGGCATCTCAAAGAAGTCGGTATCATGGTTGGTTCGTGCTATATCGTGCATGTACAAAAATCACTTACGTCGCTTAAACAAAAAAACGGCTTTACCGAATTTCATGAAAATCTTTTCAGATCATATTTCGGTTAATACGCTTCGAACGACACCTCAACGAAGTCGATATCCGTTTTGGTTCGCGCGATATCGTGCAGGAAAAAATGACCACATCCGTACGCACACACACACACACATACTTCCTCCCAATTTTTTGCTTAAAATACTCCTGGGACCTTGAAAGATGAAAATACGTTGAAATTTTCGATTTCGATTTTCGGACCGATTACAATAACTTCCTATACTGGGAAGTTAAAATTTAGTTCGTCCTGAGTATCTATTAATAGAGTTGAGCCGGACTTACAAGAGGCAGTTCATTTGTCCCGTACACGATAGTAAATTGTACTGAGGCCTCAACTTTTTTAAATGTCCCGGTTCAAAAATAATGTACTACTGGGATATGAGCGTGTATCGTGCGTTTGTAAATTACGAAGTGGAGAGACATATCTTACTTCTTTTGCAGCACCAAAATATCCAATCTGAACTGCGCCGAGGTGAGATTGTAAACACGAACTGGAACAACATTTTCTTATTTCTTTTGCGACAATAAAATATCCGATTCGAATTGCGGCGAGGTGAGATTGTAAACACGAACTGCATAGATACACCTATCCCCCGATTTACACGGTAGATACGTTCCTGAGAAAAACGTGTAAATCGAAAATTAAAAATTTTCAAGTCAAAACCGTGTAAATCGAAAAGCTTGCAGTAAATGCATAATTTTGCTATTTAACAGTTGTGATTTTTTTCAATATTTTTAGATGTACACAGAAATAAAAATAAAATACATTGACAGGTTAAAATATGTAATATATTACGGAAACACTGTTTTTTTATTTAATTACAATACATTAAACAGAAGAACAAAAAATAAAACCAAAGGTGTTTAATTATCCTTCATCACTATCAGAAATTACCCTCATTCTTTTTTTCGGAATCGAAGGTTGGAATTCACTTTCATCACTCGAAGTTATTTGTGCCGATTCGATGTTTGAAGCAGAAATATTTACATTCTGAGAGGTGGTAATAAAATCGGTTATTAACAATTGCTTCGAATTTTTTGTAAGATCTTTGTGAACTTCTTCATATTGAGCCAAGCAGCGATTTATGTCACGTTGGAATAGTAAAGCCCTTTCAACGTTTGTGTCATTTTGTATAAAATGATTACCCAGCGAGTTTTACTTTGGACTGAAGATCCGGGAGTGAAACTCCGCTTATAAACATGGTAATTTAGAAGAGATACTAAAGAGACAATTCTTACATTTTACGAGGGAGGTGAATTTTGTGCTGAAGAGATAATTCTTACATTTTTCGAGGGAGGTAACAATTCTTACATTTTTCGAGGGAGGTGAATTTTGTACTGAAGAGACAATTCTTACATTTTTCGAGGGAGGTAACAATTCTTACATTTTTCGAGGGAGGTGAATTTTGTGCTGAAGAGATAATTCTTACATTTTTCGAGGGAGGTAACAATTCTTACATTTTTCGAGGGAGGTGAATTTTGTACTGAAGAGACAATTCTTACATTTTTCGAGGGAGGTAACAATTCCTACATTTTTCGAGGGAGGTGAATTTTGTACTGAAGAGACAATTCTTACATTTTTTGGAGGGAGTGAAGTTGGAGAGATATTTCTTACATTTTTCGAGGGAGGTAAAATTTTATTTTTATTTTTTAATCTCTATCTGTAACAATAAAATATTTTCGTGTTATTTTCAATTTTAGGGAGTTTCATTTTAAATCTGTAAATATGTTTTTCTTTATACAGTTAACAAAAATTTTAAAGAATATTTTTGTAATCAACATTCATAGGCACGATAATTAATATTTCCATTCATGCATTTATCATTTATCGTATCCTCTCTTTCGCAAACGCAATAGATCTCCCCCATCGCAACGTTTGAGCCATTCACTACGTGACGTGCTAGCACAATACAATGGCACCTCGCCTCATTTGAAGTGAGACATTGTACTGGTTCAAAAGGAAAAAGAGGCTCCTCTTACAAACTCATTTTATTATCGTGTCCTACCCAACACTATCTATTAATGAGATTTTCACACAAAAATTTGAGGTTATGTTATGATTGAAGTTCAACTCTATTTCAACCCAAAGTGAACTCAACTCAACATATACGGTAGTCAAAATTTCAACTCAAGCTCGACTCAACTTTTCAACCAAGTCATAAAAAGGTTAATAGTTCCAAAAGGATGAATACAATTCGTTGCACTTCCCAACTTTACCCAGTTTTTATCATTAAAAACGCAAAACCCAAAATGACATTGAGAAAAATCCTTGAAAAACTTTCCAAAATCATTACTACAACGTATTACAAGCCTCGTCGTAACCCTAAAAGGTGAATGGCATAATCTTTTAACAAAAAAACCAATTCACAAAAACATCTACTACGACGTTGAGCGCAGAAAAACAAATATCTAAAAATAACACGAACCTTTAGGTTTAGGTATTTGGGTTTTGCTGAAGGATTTTTTGTAAGGACCTTTCTAAAGCAGAAAAAAAATTTCGTTTTTTTTTTCTTGTACCTCAATCCTAGAAAGCATAGGCGTAAATCTCGGCGCAGACATTTGTTTACCCTCATACAGCCGAGAATTATGTTTGGGTTTTTGGATAAAACTCTTGTATAATTACCTGCTATACTAAGATACCAGAGTCCTTGGGTGATGGGGAATTTTGTAAGAATGGCGAAGGGTTTCGTTGGAGGGAATACATACATATGCCGGGAAAGATGGCTTGGATACACATAGAAAAACTAAAGGAAAGTGAAGATCCTGTCTGGAAGAGCCTTGTTTTTGCCTTGCATTTTCAACAATACGGCATTAAATTTGGAGAAAAATTCTTAAGGCACAGAAACAGTGGGAGAAATGCTCTTAACAATAAGTGAAAGAACCCCAAAGTAATAGGCGGCATTTTACTGACATTGACCTGAAAAACAGCCTCGTTCCCTGGGCTAAATGAGCCCTTAAAATTTTCTCTCCTGAAATAAATTGCTGGGCATAAATAAAATCGTCTTGGCAGAGTGTCCCTTTACCAACACATTTGTCCCCGCAGGACAAAATGTGCTAAAGACAATACTTTTGGCGCGCGTTAGAGACATGGAGAAGGGAAAAGGGTCCTTCTATGGGGACTCTATATACTGTACTGTGTGCTATAAGTTTTTCACTAACGCTTTTCCATGGAATTTCCGAGGAAAAACGAGAAAAATTTCAAGCCATTAGTTTCAATCAGTCCCGTTATGTTTGGTTGTTTCGTTTTTCCTAAGGCATATCTACACTTTTTTTTTCTACTCTCGTCCTGTTTTTTTTTTTTTTTGGTGTGTGTGTGTGTTAAATGAGCTTAAAGTTTTCGGAATTTCTCTGCTCCTTCAAGGCTTTAACCTTAGTTCACACATCTTCCAAGGAGCTATGGTAAGGCAAAAAAAATATACACTATATACATACATACACACACAACACAAAAACGAAGACAGAGCCAGGAAATATGGGAGACACTTTTGATGGCCATACATCTTTCTTTCATAAAAAAAAAGGGTTTATGGTTAAAAATGGAGCCTGCGACGTTCCCAGTGTAATCGTAACAGTAAAAACGTTGAATTCTAGTCAGGATACGAAGTATATATGAAGTCTAGGATTGGCGTTGGAGAGATGCCGGTGAATCCTCGACGCGTTTCCATGGAATGTGTCGGGTCGGTGTAATTTATAGAAACAATTCTAGAAGGATTTACTTGGGAAGGCTCTTAAAGTGTTATCAAGGACTTGTTTATCTTTTCGCCATCCCTTTTATTTTTTTTGGTGGGTAGCTAGCATTACACACATCTAAACATCATATATACACAAACACAAAGTAATTTCTCCGATCATTATGACATGGAATGGTTTATTTTTGCCAGTAACAAGAAGCGATGCCTTCCTTCGGGTAGCGCTTTCCTACAAATGGAATATTTTCACTTTAGACGTTCGTGCCTCGACCTTGCTTTACTGCTGGAAGAAAACATTCTTATATTTCTTTTTTCTTTCACATACAAACATATATACACCATTTTTTTTTTCTTCTGTGTGTTGCTTGGGAATATTATGAATTTAAGTACCCGTGAACGTAGTGCATGTGCAAAAAGCGGAAGTTACCGACTCCGGTCTTGGGTTGATAAAACACACACAAGATATCCTTGCAACAAAAAAAAAAAGAAGTGGAAAAACGTTAATACAGTGTTGTGGAAAATATTTACTCGAAGCAGCTTTAATGTGACTGGAATAAGTTTAATTTGAGTATTTCTTTGTAAGCAGACTAATGGGGTATTTACTTAACTTTGTGAGGGAAAGGATCTGCGTTAAAATGGATTTTTATAATGTTGTGTGAACTACTCTGTTTGTGTATGGGTGACAGACAGCGACAGAAGACATAACTTCAAAATCGCCAAATAGATTCAATGTCACATACTGGACCATCTGTCGGGATCTGTAATGATCGCGTTCTGATCCTATCCCGAACAGCTAAGTAGGTGCTTGGGCCTTATTCTGGACGAAAAGCTTGATTGGATTCTCAACATCGAAGAAAGGCAAACAAGACCAGAGTTACTTTTGTGCTGTGAACCTCGAGTTGGATGCCCGAAGAGGCCAATCTCAGACTCCCATTCCCATACAACAAACTACGAATTTAAACAAAGGAAAATCCAAAACCAGGTGGCCCAGAAGGGCTGCCCGTCGGTGATCGTGGCGTGGGGAGACCCTGGATTACCACCTATTGATATGTATCACCTCTTGATATGAATCACCTCTTTTCTGTACGAGAGCGTCCTCATCAGGGCGGACGGTGGGTACTTATTAGAGCTAGGAGGGTACCAGCAAAAGAATGTTCGGAGCAAGATTCCATTAGTCCTTCATTCTAAAAAAAATCCATTTTACTGACACAAAACCAAACACTAAATATTTCTTCCAAATTACTAATTTAATTAAAATAATTAAAATATTACTTACAACAACCAAAGTTCGGTGACCTATAATTGTCAAATTATAGTATAATGTCTAATAAATAACAACAATTTATTGTAAGGTAAGATAAGAACAGTCAGGTAAGATATAAAAAAACCAAATTAACAATGATATAATGGCCTCGATTCCCAGATCCGACGGGAGGGAAGTGAGTGAGGATTTGACACTTTGCGATACTCAAATCCGCAGTCCCGGATAGGTTTAAATCGAAAATTCGGAGTGAAGACTCACGCGATAATGAAATATATGATGTCGGATTATCTCAGGCGCATTTGTCGTTCAAATCCGCAGAAAATTTGTTGCGGATCACACTTTTACAGCGCGGAAAATGTCAAAAAGAAATTCGGGGTTGCGGATCTGAGAATCGCAAAGTGTCAAATCCGCAACTCACTTCCCTCCCGTCGGATCTGGGAATCGAGGCCAATGTTCCAGAAGATTTGACACATCAAAAATACAATATTTTCTTCTTGTGTTTGGTTATGCTTGGTTTTTCTTCCCACAAAATCATAGTTAAATAGAGTCAGGCACGTAAAAGTATACCTCTTGGTATAAAGTACGATTTATACACCTCGCGCCACTTGTTTAGGCTCAAACGAGTGTTTCTATGAAAACCCCAAGAAGACCCTAAATTACCATAAGTCGCACCCCATAAGTCTTATCGCAGAGAACTTTACAGACAGGCTCGTCTTCACTCATACGAGCTAGATGACCTGCCTACTGGAGCCTAACGGGCTTTATTTTCTTCACAACATATCTCGATAGCGCTGGTAGATTTCGCCATTGTAGGGTCTCCGGAATCGTCTTCCAACAATCCTCCGAAGTATTTTCCTCTCGAACACGGCTAAGAAGTATGAGTGCATGCCGTGCTCTTTACGAAAAAGAGTACGTTGCTGACAATATTCTGAAAATCACCGTCACCGAAGGCTTAGAAGATTGGCTTGTGTCCATGCAACTTACAGATTCGCGACTTCGGCAAATTGTCAACGACTTGAAGGAACAAACCAACATGCACCAAAGGAAAGAAATACAAAACGAGCATGATCATAAATGGATGTCTATTTAGGAAAGTGGTAGGAGCAACAATTTTCCGTCCTACCATCCGCTGTTCGGTGGAGGATCCTTCGGCTATACCACGACGAAAGGGGACATTTCGTAGTAGAAAAAAACTTTGAAACGCTTACAACAAGATTTTTGGTCACTCACATAAAAACCAAGTTCAATCAAACCATACTCAATTATTTGAGGACGATAGTAGAAAAGACAAACGAATGAGATAAAGGCATACGAGATTTGCAATGGGTGCTAAACACCACAAAAAATGAAACTGCGAAATTTTGTCTCAACGAGATTATATTTGACTTCGACCTACGAGATATTACATCGAATCGCATTCTTGAAGCTTTGAACAACGATTACGAACTGGAAGGGAAGAATCTAACTATTAATGAAAAGAGACAACTCGCTCATACAAATAGAGCGAGAAAAATGGAAGTAACGGCTCGGCCGAAAGCACAGTACTCTGAAAGTGTACAAAGAGATCGACCTGGTACTCATCGAGCACGTCCCACCTGCTACGGGAATGTCCCGGAGACTAGAACTGTACCTGAACCTGTACAAAGTCCATATAAAGACAGCCGAGCACCAGGTAAGGATCGATACCTTATCGAGGACATTGAAGGACAGCAACGGACACAAAAACTATTTTGTTCTATCTTCTCATCAGAAAGGATGATCCAGTTCATCACGAGAACTGCCACAACGGTTGTACTTTAAGTTGCCATACTTGATTTCATATTTCCTCATTGCAAATGTCAGAATATTTGACAAAAAAATAGATGGTTATAGTGATTTTTTTTATATCTTTCCCTGTCCTCCATAAGCCCCGGAATTTGTTGAAACAGGGGTAGAGAACCTCGGCCTTTTTAACATAAAGATTTGTAATTGATGAAAATCAGCTTTTTAAAAAGGAAAAATTATCGAAACTAAATTTATTTTCTTTTATCAAAATTTGTTTTACTTTAATCTTCCAAAAACGAACTTAAAAAATTGTAATTTACAAAAGTCAATGGTGTATACAAGTTAGTGAAAAAAGGTTTGCCACCTATGGAAGGAATTGGTGCAATGAAAATTTTCTGATGAGCAGTCCATTCTATATGATAGTAAGGTCAAATATACCATGCAGATCAGACTGGAAGACCAGGCAATGCAGGCCAAAGCAGACCAAATATACCACAGAAACCAATCCATAGAGACCGATACCTGCAAGGCTGATGCCTATATCTTTAATGGTTTACAGTCTACATGACAAGCTAGAGGTCCCGCCAAAAGAGTTGATGCCGAGAAAGTCGCGTTTTCCATGCGCAGTAGAATCCCCGCATGCCGTTCCCGTCCCTTAGCCTAATCGCAACAAATTTCGAAGGGGAAATTTGAAAATACATAAGCGCATTTCTTATCAATATGGGCGCAATTTTTATTTGTGTGCAGCTTTAATTTTAGTCCATTCAAAACGCGCGTCATGGTGTTCCAAAATAACACCGTTAAGAAAATCGAGCCCTAAAGGTTTTTGGGGTCGCTGATCACGAAAATCGAGATCCCGCGGTCCTAAAATTAGGGCGTCACCCCTAAAAATGCAAAAAACACCCCCTTTTAGGGGGTTTTCGCGATTATTTCAGTAATAATGAAAACTAATGCGATGAAATGCACTTTTTTTAATATTTATTTGCGAAGGTGGTTGATTTATACTAAATTAAGGCGAACTTAATGGTAAGGGGTACTCCTAAAGGGTTGAAAGTACCCCTAAATTGGCGAAAATGGCAAAAATTGTAAAAAAAAATTTTTTTTTAAATTTATGCTTCAAGTTCGATTGTGGGCGTACTGTCAGGCAAAAATAAATTATTTTCAACCCTTAAGGGGTTAAAACTACCCCTACAATATAGTTCATTGAAAACTAGGTGGGGGTGTTCCAAAATAACACCGTTAAGAAAATCGAACCCTACATGTTTCTGGGGTCGCTGATCAAGAAAACCGAGGTCCCGCGGTCCTAAAACATGGGCGTCCCCCCTAAAAATGCAAAAAACACCCCTTTTTAGGGGGTTTTCGCGATTAATTCAATAATATTGAAAACTAATGCGATGAAATGCACTTTTTTTAATATTTATTTGCGAATGTGGTTGATTTGTACTAAATTAAGGCGAACTTTATGATAAGGGGTAGTCCTAAAGGGTTGTAGGGGTAGTTTTAACCCCTTAAGAGTTGAAAATAATTTATTTTTGCCTGACAGTACGCCCACAATCGAATCACCATGTAATATGACTGCCATTTGTAGATACATATGTACTAAAGAGGGCCCAAAATGATTATTTGAAACTTTTGAAAATATTTGGATAAAATTTTCCTGGAATTCGAAATCAGCATTGAATTTCCCATCTATGGATCGAAGAAAATATAATGATACACAAGGTAACCTTGGCAGTAAATTTTCGAAGAAAAAATGTCTTTGAACTTGTGTCTACAGCGACTGAAAAAAAAACAGAACGCAAATTCCACGAAGGACGACTGGCAGAGAACACTTTAAAATATCGATTTTAAGATTATTTTTCGTTAATTTATGAAAATTAATAAGTAAAATTGTATGTAGCCTTTAACATGCTTGTAAATAGCCTAAAGTGATAAAATCGACGTCTTCGAGGCATGTTTCGTGACTTATCAATTATTTTATCTTCTCGCCTCTGGATGATTTCCCCCGGGTGCTAAACCATTCGTGATATTGCATAAACACAAGTTATTAAGGAAAAATTAATTTTCCTTGACACAAAGTACCACACCATGGCCCAAACTCATGGATGGGAGAGAGAGAGAGTGTGTAACATGAAAGCCGATTCCTCTGTTTGTGTAGGGCACTATCCCTTGTGTACGCTGTTGCGATATGAAATTTTAATAAAGTTCTGGCTGTAAAAATTTCTCTCAAAACCATCCCCCCGCCCCCCAGACCAGGCCAGGACCATGACGATCCCTGAGTGGCTGTCTGTAACAGATTATTTCCAGTATATTGCAGCGGCCACAAGTCCTTATGTTGAAGCCATAATTACGAGTTGTAATAACCGATGAAAGTATCCAGAAAGAAAGCAACCAGCGGAAAAATAAAACAGCAGCAATCAAATTAGCACCATATGGCACTGTTATGAACGCCCTCCTTGGAAAGGGTTTTTGGATGATTCCCAGGCAGAGAAGTATTGTGCACTATATACGAAGGTCCTTTCTTCCCACCACCACCACCGGCATCATACAATATCATGCCACACACAGCAGCTCGCCCAGCACAGTCTGGACTACATTAAACGTGAAAACTGTGGTGTGGAAGGAGTTAATTTTATTTGGTCGAAAGAAGTTTTGGAAGCAAGTTGTTACTACCTTTCGGTGCAGCTTAGACCCTGGACTATGGTACAGTATTACTAAGGGCCAGTCGTACATAAGGGATCTAATTGGTAGAAGCATCTCGTTTCGGGAGTCATCTGCTTCGTTTCCAGCAACATAACTGTGCTCTCTGCAAGAGGGCGAAAGGCGAAAGGACGACGCTCGTGTAAAATCTAGTAAATATATGCAATTTATCCGAAGGACGACAGTTTTGTGCCGTCGAACTTAATAAAATTTAAATGGACTAAATTAAATGTGGACACGTTTTCCGCGAGCATGACAATGTCAGCTAGTCAGTTACTTTCGGCATTAACGATGTGATAAAGTTGTTATAAAATTATTGTACAGTGCTGCCCCTGGCTTGTAGCTTTCATGTTTAAGGGAGTATTTGAGGATGGCTGCAGCTGTGCGAAGTTTTAATGGAAAATACAAAGTGATTTGGAGATATTTTAGTAGCTCTTGTGTCAAAATGGCACATAGGATTTGAATTTTGCAATATCTCGAACAAATCCAACATGGCGGCTGAAATTTGACACATGTCATTTCGACATGTATGCAAAATGTATCATGGAGCATTCCAGAGAACAGACTACATGTGAACATGAAAGTTCGTTTTTTGGATGCTGTATGAGTTCGGGAATACTGACTGTAGAAGAACGGAGCCACTAACAATCAAATGGACAAATGGCACATCGAATTTTTGAAAGAACCCAAAAGTAATAGGCGGCATTTTACTGACATTGATCTGAAAAACAGCCTCGTCCCCTGGGCTAAATGAGCCCTTAAAATTTTCTCTCTTGAAATAAATTGCTGGGCATAATTAAAATCATCTTGGCAGAGTGTCCGTTTACCAACACATTTGTGTTGCAGGTCAAGCAGCTTTGGACGTGGTTAGTACTTAGTTGGGGGGCCGCTTAGTAGAACAACGGGGCGCCTACAGGTCGTCATCAACAGATGCCTGCATCGTATCCTAAAAATCCGCGGGCAAGATAGAATTTCAAGCGAAGAACAATGGCGCCGTGCCGGCCAAGAAAGAATCGACGACCAAATCAGGCGAA
Source organism: Thereva unica (assembly GCA_949987705.1). Taxonomy (NCBI): domain Eukaryota; kingdom Metazoa; phylum Arthropoda; class Insecta; order Diptera; family Therevidae; genus Thereva; species Thereva unica. Next base: position 15,520,940 of record OX465281.1, on the reverse strand, counting down.
GGAAATGGAACTGGGTTGGCCACCCCTTGCGACGTGAAAACGAAAATCTAGCCAAACAGGCCCTTGACTGGAACCCGCAAGGATCTGGCCGAATAGGAAGACCTAGAACAACGTGGAGGAGAACCCTACTAGCAGAAGCCGCAACAACTGGGAGATCCTGGTCGAAGCTGAGAGCTGTCGCGCAAAACAGAGTCCGCTGGAGTGCAACTGTTTCCGCCCTATGTCCCATGAGGGATTAAAGGAGCTTAAAGAAGAAGTAGAACAACACGCGTTTGGAAAGATCGATTGCGAATACATTAATATCTGTAACGAAGTCGTATATAGCTCTGACGGACGAATTTTCAGATTTTCATGCCTGTAGGGGGAGCGTGCGAACCCGTCTCGCAGGCGCATTGGTTGGCCCATGGTCCGCTGGAGCAATGGAGATATCGAGACATTAGTTCCTAAAACGTCAGGTGTTAGCTCTTTCTTTAAAGATGTTTATTTACTCCACATTCTAACCTAGTTTTCAGTACAGCTAAAATTTCTCCTTAAAGCCTTAAAATATGAATAGAGATTCTATTTTTACTAATTACGCCCGCAATAATCTCGTACAAGCACTTTTTACTCAATTCCGGAGTATTTACTCAATTTCTTTAAGTATCCACTTATGCCCATTTTGAAAACTCCATCATCTATGAAAATACCAATAATTTTCGCTATATTTCACGTGCGATAAATTACGCCTCGATATGCCATCGTGTAAACAGTAAATCTCTCCTGGAAATTATCGGATCAGCAAGCACAAAATCCAATCACGCCGTGCTCAAGGCATCCGCAGGACTTAAGCCGTGTGATGGTAATTAATGTCGGAGTCTGTAGCATCTTGATATTCGCAATCGGGCATGCATACTCCGCAGCTTAATGCAGGGCGAGAGAGAAACGCTTAGATTGCATTGCGTTAAAGTCTCGGAGATTGGATGTAGTCGGGGCACTCCCCCCACCAGAATTTACATCCGGATGCATCTATTGAGCGGGATGACTTCTCTCACCTCAAATCTGCATTAATTAAATTTTAAGGCCCTGCAATTTGCATACGAGTGCTCGGCAAACACCGGCCATGTTAACGATATGCAGTTAATGTCGTGCCTAATAGGCTGGGATTTTCTATTTCCATGAAGGACGTCGTCGTGCCACAGTCTCTTATGTGTGCGGGTGCACATTCTGCAAAGGCAGCTAAAGAATGATTTGACCTGGATATTCTTAATCTGAACTTAAGATCTCTAGATTTATTAGCATGCACAATTTCTCGGTCTCGCCTCTTGCAGCTAAACGGGGTCCTTGATGAAGGATGAGGGCCAGCGGAAAAGGCTTCTGTGGCCTGGTTTCTGACAATGTTACTCGCATATCAAGACTCTGGAACGAAGTTCGTAGGGAAATTAATTGTATGCAGCCACTTAAGGTGGCATTGGGACGTAAAAAAGCATCGTCAATTAGGATTATTTTTTGTCTGAAGGATAAAGGTTAAGAAGATATGGTGTAATTGCACTTGTTGTAAAAGAGGTTCAATTTTAAAGTTATAAAGGATATTTCGAACGATTTTTGTTGCATGCTCATACATATGTAGATGCAGGCTTTCTAAAGAAAGTCCAGGAATCGAAGGTATCGAGAAGCTTTGCTGGAGATAAAATAAATCATCAGTTCACCGGATATGCTAAGGCTCATGCTTATCTATGAGGAGATAAATCCGGTACTTGATCATGGTTTATGACCAAATCACACAAGGCCTGATGCTTGCTTGATTAACTTTAGTGAGCACGGTAAGGCAGAGCACCATATTTGGAAGTGTAGTATAACGAGGGGGGTTGCATATCATCTACACCTATGTTGACTCAAAGATTAAAGCTCTCAACTAAAATTTTTAGTTTAAAATATGTGCCAAATTTAGCACAGGCCATTATTAAGTTGCTGGGACGAAGAGGGACGAGCCCTAACCACAGAGGACAGAGAAAGAACAACAACGATAACTTAAATTAGTAGTATCAATGACATATAATAGTTGAAGTAGGGGAGAAGTATTTTAAATACTCGTCAGGGAAAACATTTTTTTTTTCGTGTAGTGAGGTGCTGGGTCAAATCAGACCTCGTTCGGAACTTGGATCTTGCACTCTAACCAAACCATTGTAACGAACCGCGATTCGTACTAGTAATCCGTCTCCCAACAAAGCTTTAGAAAAATAAATATTCACCCAACAGTCCAGGTGATTCTCCCTTTGAAAGCTTCACTTCGAAGCTTTAAAGCTTCCTATCCCGACGAGTTTTCTAGCTATAAAAGAAACCGCTTCACCAGGCTAAAATCAGTCTCTCACCAGACTCGTTCCGGAGGGGTCATCTTTTTTGGTGCAATATTGTGTCGAAGTGTACGATCCGGAATTTTTCCTGGCAGCATTTAAAGAACGAAACACCGTTACCATGTACCTTAGAGTTCTAGTTGTTATCCAAACATCTTGAACTGGTTTAGCATAAGGTATGGACTGTTTTCTTCGAGGCAAAGCCTAAAGATAGAGTTCTTCCCACTTCCGATCCACTACAGATGGTAATACATACCAGATGTAGATGTAGTGTTCAATCCCAAAGCCAACTAATGACCTAAAACCCTTTTAACTAACCCCCAGTAATTCTCTTTACGCCTTGCAAGGTGCGAGGCAAGAAACCACTTTGAGTTCACCAAGGTAGGTGTGAAACTCCAGTTTCCGGTGCATCTAATCGCCTAGGGTGCTTTTCAGTGCAAAGTGGTGGGTGTTCCAATACCCGATTCGGGACCGAAGAAAATAGTCTTAAAGCCATCCGAATTTGTCATTGAAAGTGATCCGATTTAGAATACCCAGCTCAAGGGCACTTGGATAGTCTCAAATTTAGATACAATAGAATCAAAATCGCAACCTAAACACTATACTAGCATATGTCTGTGGTTTGGGGCTAGTATCTTAGGAAACACCCGAGATAATTAAATTGGGTATACCAAACCTAGTGCAAGAAGTAATCGACTATCTTCAGGGTAGTTAGGTTCATTTTGTATCAGAAGATAGGTTAAAGATCGGGCCTTACGTAAGGATCCGTCCTAGCCGTCTCCTGTGGACCAAGGGCCCTCCTATTGGAATCTTTCCTGTGTTGAAGCTACACTTTCAAAAATTATCAGTAGGGATCAGGTGCGCTGATGATACCCAGGTAGCGGTCGTAGGAAGATGCTTTGATGAGATTGAATTGTGCGCAAGCGAAGCTATCTGGGATATAAAGGCTTGTCTGCTCAGCACAAAACATAAGCTATGCTAATCAGAAAAAGAAGAAAACCAACGCCCATAAGGGTTAAGAAAGGCTAACATAGCATTCACTTAAGGTGGTACCTGGAAGTGATTCCGTGATTGGTTAAGTCATTCCTAACGCAGCTTGGCAGTGGAAAATGGAGGGCTGCATACAGTCTGGTCCGTATGAGCCGACTGAGAGCCAAAGTATAATAGCCAAAAACGGTGTGGAGTTAGATGGCACGCTGCGAGTTCATAACGAAGTGGCAAAGGAAGTGGGACGAGTCTGTGAAGCGAAGGTAGACCCACAGTCTTTCCCTAAACGTAGAGATATGAGTTATTAGGTAGTGTGGAAAAGGAGTTACGACTGCACCTACCTCTGGATTGAACATTGATGATATAAGAAATACCTTGACCGTTTCGGACAGGCTTTACTGCAGCGGCCCGATATCTCTAGATGTCCAATAGGACGCCTAGCATATTCTGTGCGATATTCGTCGAACATATGTCGGGGTTAGAAGTGTGGCGAGGATGTGTGGAGGAAAATGTAAGCGATGCTGAAAGCCATACAATGCAAGTTGAGGCTGTAACCTGCCGAGAAAAGAGGAGTACAGCAAAATATGCCAGGATCATTAGCAGCTAGATAAAAGTTTACCCTGCCCCGTGCAATGCTCAAAGGCCCGCGTGAAGTTTGGAAGATCAGAAGATGGTTTTAGTTGCAGAGCTCGAGTTCCACATAACCGCCATGCACGAACCTGTCGGTGGCTCCATTGTAAACCAAATATAGCATGACTACTTTTCAGTGCAACGTTATTTCCAAATTTCTCAAAATCACCCATTCATCTGCCCCACCAGATAGATATGAACGAAGCTTTATTAACTTCTTGACAATAGCCAATTACTTTAAGTAATATCGATCTCTGAATGTATATTGCATTGTCAAACACATAATTGTTCTTATCGAGTGATAGAACACCAATTTTTTGATTGTCGAGCCATTGAACGAAATCGCTTCAAAACGTCGTCGTTAAAAACGATAAAAAGAAACTTTGCCTGGTAGTAACAATTAATGATTGATACCCCCCACTCTCTCTCAAGTTCAATGGAGTAAAAAATAAAAATGCAAATTGATGCTCAATCTGAAATGTAACAGAAAAAAAAAGAAGAACCGTTTATCAGGTTGCGGTTAATTTGTTAAATTACCCGAAAGAATGGCGCAAAGCAGAGCTGTGCAGCATCCTTGGTGTCTCTCCCTGGGTAACAAACTGAAGGCAAATTGTTGTCCCTTTTTCCCAGTGGTGTTCACACGACAAAATTCCAACTCCCCCATATGCAAATGACTGTACCTAAAATCTACTGCGATTCGGAATACAGATTGTAATTTCGTGTATTGCTCAATTGAGTTTAATTGAAAATTGATAGCTTTAAAAGCATGGCGATGATGGAGCTTTTCATTTACTTTGACAATTTGTTCGTACATATGAAATTTTGTGACAAAAGTACAATCATTTTTTTTGTGTTGCCTGTACGCATTGAAACGCAATGACAATGGGGCGTTGGCAACTTGTAAATACTTTTAAGCATAAAATCGGTTTAATTAAATGATGCCAAATTGAGTATCTGGGAATGGAATGGACAACAATTATGGCGGTGCCTTTTGCGGATATTGCTTTATTTCGATATATGGGGGAAATGCAATTTTAAATTTAATTTTATGAAATTTTTAATGAATTAATTTTCCAGAATAATTATGACATTTGAATGTCCGCTAAAAATCATAGATCAAAGAAGTCACCGGCATGCACGCTCTCGCTACAGGACGAATTAAAATTTGAAAATAGGCTCGGCAGTGGTATTCAAGCCTCTGTTACAGATATGAATTTTTATCGTAATCAATCCGAGTGTCGTTTTACCAAACTATCTCCCAACTACATACTAACCTCATCCAATGCTTCTTCACCTACGTAATTCAAGGAGAACCGATCTACTGAATATGCTACTTATTTCAGTTCAGAATCTGCCTCAAGCATCCCATTTGGAAGATCCCGATCTTATTGACGTCCGGTTTGAGCAGTGCCCACGTTTCCGATCCATAAAGAAGAATCGGAAGGATCAACGTTCGGTAAAGGCGTACGTTGGTTTTGATGGCAATATGACCTCTTGAGCGATGCGAATGTTGCTGTTGCCTGGCCGACGCGATTGTAAACGGTGGCGCTCAATCTCTTTCCCTCAACGCTCAATGCTCCCAAACATTTAAACAACGAAACCTGTCCGATTTGGGTTCCATCGAGGTGAACACTGATCCTCGATCCGCCCGTTGTGGCCTGTTCCACATTGATCTTTAGTCCGAATGACTGGGCGATGCGGAAAATGTCGTATAAGATGTCCACTGCTTCGACAACGACTGCGCTTTCGTCGGCGAACATCAAGTCGGTTACGAAGTTGTTGTCATCGTATCAAACGCCGAGTCATCCATCGAAATCAGAAACTTCTCGGATAAGTCGCTTCGAATACGAACGCTGCTGGCTGAGCCGTCGTACGTTTGAAGAAGATTGATGATTGTCAATGGCACGTGTTCGGTTTACAACGCTGCCCACAAGCTGCTTCAATCGATGCAATCGGAAGCGGATTTGAAATCGATTAAAACGACGAAAGTGCGCTTGCATTCTTGCATTTGCTGGCGGAGAGCGAATATTTGATCAAGGCATCCTCGATGTAGTCTAAATCCCGCTTTTTCTTTCCGGCTTGTCTTCACCTCGATAATTGTTAGCTCGGTATCGAGAAACTAATTCGTTGGCTGTTCTATAATGGGTGATTCGGGAGATGGACCTTGTGGCGAATCGTGGTTGTACAGCTGATGGAAGAATTCTCTCCACCATTGCAGGCGCCCATGGATAGAGGTCACGAAAGTTCCATCCGATTTTGTCGTTTGTTGATGTTATTTTGCCACCTAGCCGCCAGATTGATTGGTACAGCGTTCGGTACTCGCGCCTCGACGCCACCTCTTCCATGTCGGCCGCAACGTTATTCCAGTACGCTTCTCGTCCCGATCTCATTGTCTGTCGAACTTCTTTACTTAATCGTATCGTATCGGTATTGCTCAAAGTCAGCGTGTTTTATTCATTTCCGCTGATTGACGAGGTCCATGGACAAACACCTGTTTGCAAACAGCTGTCCGAGATCTATGGCTGCTTCCGTTTACCAATAGGTGGACACAACTCCATTGCACACGCCACAACAGACTCCAGATATGACTTTGTTCTACATCCTTATAATCCGGTATTGCGAGCACCGTGAATTTGTTGGATACTGAGATTTGAAACTCTCGCCCGATAGCCGGGTTCGTAGACACGCCCAATTCTTCTTGGCTGGTGGTTGCCTGTTTTCTTCGCTCTTTGTAATCACATCTGTAGTTTCGCTCGAACCAGATAGAACCGATCCGCAATCGGACCCACGCAATGCACGTACGTCTTTGAGCGTCGATCGGAATCTTGCGTTAATCAAAACGTAGTCTAACATCCCCGAGTCATTGCCGGATGGATTTCTCCAGGTGAGTTGGTGTTTGAGTCGATGACACAAGGTGCTGTTCCCAACGGTCAAGTTGTTTGACGCTGCGAATAAAAGCAGGCCTAAGCCGTTGTAGTTAATGACTCAGTGTCCGAATTTGCCCATCGTTCCATCCCAGCTGGTTCGATCTACTCCTGAATGGGCAGTGGTGTTGTCGAGCCGGAACGCTCCGGAACGTCGTTCCGGTACTTCCTTTTTGGACAGGAACGCGTTCCGGAACTAAAGATGATTTCTGATAACGAGAATTGGCTGACGTATTGAAAAAAAAAATTAAAAAGAATTGCTGATTTTTTTTCTAATTTTTATATGTATGTATTATCATAGACAAATAAAAGGAAAGATGTTCCATTTCAAATAAGAAAAGTGTGCACTTTCCTGATGAAAGAGCTTTCCTATTACTGAGAGAGCTGCACTATTAATTGAGAATTTCCATTAATAACCATAAAGTATAATTTCCACTTCATATTTTTAAATTTGTTACTATTTTACATCTTGAAATCTTGCAAAACGCAATAATTTTCATCTGAATCTTTACGAAAATTAAACATTTCTCAATCTGAAAAATCAATATATTGCGGAAATGTTTTTTGTAAATCAAAACGAAATCAAAATTCGCACAAAACAAACGGTTTTACTTACTTTTGCAAAGTAGTAAAAACCGAAAAGTCTGACCTGAAAAAACAAAATTGTAACTGCCTCCAAATGTGCAATTGATTTTTGTCATTCAAACAAAAATCAAACAGCTGTTTTCTTATTCAAATAGATTCCCGTTCGCGTTCCGGTAAAAAAAAATTAGCACAACACCACTGTGAATGGGCATCAAAATCCCCCACAAGTGTTATTAATTCGGTTCGAGGTGTCGTATCCAGCGTCTGTTCAAGATGTTCGTAAAATTCGTCCTTGTTCGCGTCCGGGCCGATTGACGCGTAAACGGATGCGATATGGGTCTTGAGCGTTCCACCGATGTTTATAATCGCCAAACGCTCGAATAACGGTTGGAATGCGTTAACGCTGCTGTCAGCCCATCGATCGACCACAAACCCGACGCTGGCCTCTCGTCTATCACCACCGAAGTAGTAAAGCGCCATCGTCCGATTGTTGCCGGGACGATCGTCAATGTCCCGGATCCGGTAAGTCGTAGGTCCCCGATAGCGAAGCAACTGATATTTTGCATTTCAATAATCCTATTGCTATGATTTCCTTTTGACCGACGTGATGTTCGGCCAGTAACCCACCTCTCACCAAGCATCCAAGCTCACACAGAACCAATCCAGTCCGTCAGTTTTAAAAGTTGGAGATTTGACATTTCCATGAGACGAACGGAGGGGTAGCCACAACCAAGCGAACAGAACGTCAAAAATAACAAAGAAAAAACCTGCGGAGCGGACGGAACGGATTGGTTCTATTTGAGCCTTCCCTGGTCCCCAATGCTGACGCATCTGCTGCCTCGGATGCAGTACCATCCTGCCCTGAGACCTGGGACAGTTCGTCCCAGTTGCCCTCTGTGGCGGGCTTGGTCACCATACGGTTTTAATAGAAGGTACAAATCGGCAGTTGATTTTTGGTAGCTACAATTAAAGTTTTTGAATCAATATTCCTTCTATGAAATAACGCAAAAATGGAACATAGGGAACATGAGTTTCACTTGTGTTTTTCTATCTTATCATCAGACCCAGAAATTGCGAATCTTCTCCACTCTTATGTTAAAGAAAAAAAACTTGAACACATTTGAAAAGATGGTTGCTGTGGTAGATGCTTTACTTTAACACTGCATCAATATGCGATGGAGCTCCTTACAAATAACCAGCAAATGTTTGACAATTTCCACAACGAAATTTCCACACGAAATTCAAGTTTTCCGCAGTGGTAATCTACCACGGCAACAACAAGAACGCAACGAGCGACCGTTGGAAATATTTTATTCCTTTAACAAAATTTTTGCTTATTTTCGATATAGAAAATTTCTAGATTTAATTCCGCTCATTTTTTAGGAGCTTCCTCCGATGTCGGTCTGGTTGCCGTTCAAGGATGACAATCAATTTTCAATTTTCCCCATACAACTCGAATGTAATCTTCCCCAATGACAAAGTTCGGATTCTGCCCATGGTTCATATCAAATTTCGTGCCCTGAATACCTAATGGCAGGACATGGGGATACCATCCGGCAGTGGCACAGTCGAGCTGGCAGTCCTTGCCTTTTGTATGTTGTGCCTTGTAGTGTTGAAGAAAATTGCTTTTCGATATGAGCGACAAGCTAAAGGATATTTTCCACTTCATAATCCTCGTCAATGCTCTGAAAACTTGCAATCTGTTTGTGTTTAATGAAATTTACATTTGGGGAATTTGTTTTTGTTTTGTTACAAGCGATTTATTTGCCAGGATTTTATTGGGCTTAATGGAGATGTTAACGCTTAATGGATTATGTATCTGCTGAAAGGGTGCTATTTTAGGAGAGAGAGCCTTTTTGGGTTAAGTTTGATTTTAAACAATTAAAATTTTGTCCTTTTGGCTCGTCGCCGGCTTTTATATGGGGGATTATGTGAAATATTAATAAATATTAATGATAGTAATGCATAAATTCGGAATTCATTGTTATTTTAGAATTTATGCAGTTCTATTTAAGACAAAATTTGTTATTATTCATATTTTAGAATAATGCTTTGTTTTATTTATTTATTTCCAGGATTTTCAAGATGAACTTCATTAGTATTTCTATCTCCGCTGAATTGGGAAAAAACTGCAGTATCTATTGTGTTGCAGAGTTTTTGGTAACCCGTTGTCATCAAAATTCACCCAGGAAAAACCAAGATCTGTGACAGAAAATGGGAGTTAGAGAGAGAGTTAGAAATTCAAAAGCTCACTGAAATGGCATTCCATTATTCCAGTTGATTAATTAATCTCTTTTGAGCGAGCTTTTACTCTAATCTACAGTTCGAGTTCAGTTGGACGAACTTAGTTCTGTTTTATCCTCAGTTGAATATGTGGAAATTGTATGCGAACTGAGCTTCTATTAAAGTTTCAGTTCACAAATTTGCTCGAACTTGCGCATATCGGCCGGTGAACCCTGAAAATATTTCAATCGGTAAAAATTAGGGGTCGATAATGAACTATTAAACCTCAAGCGAATATAAGAGCTTAACTCCGCACCGCATTCTAAAGCCGCCATGAAAATGTACCTTACTTCTTTTCCATCAAGGCTAGCGGAAACATTCTCAATTCACATCTCCTGTCCTGACATCTGCAAGAAAATCTGCTATTAGAATTATAGCGTGGAAAAAATGTAAAAGATACCTTAAGTCTTGCTCTCCACTTCTCACGAGTTAATTTAACCGAAATCACGCCGGATTCTGTCGGTACGCATAAGGGACACCGGCTAAAAAGAAATGAGCTGACGTCAAAAGGATTAGTTATGATAGTAGGTTAGCGGTCTAGCGTTAGCGACCTGTTTTGCTTTTGCTATAAGGTAGATATGCACTTTGGTCAAAATTGAGTATGGCGTCACCAATAGTTGTCTCCAAAACGTCTTTTACGCCACCAAAAGCCACCCCACCAAGAAACCGACTCTGCAATAAACTTCCATAAAGTTCCGCTATTGACTACGAGTAGCACGATGTAAACCTATCTACATATTTCAATCTATCAATCTATATTAATAAAAGAGAGTGTCTGTAAACCTGTGTGTCTACTTGTGTGTACCCGTATTCTATCTAGTAGAGTTGTCTTCTTGTGTTAGTTAATAAGTCTTTCAAATTGCTAGCATTTCTGCTTGGAAGACGCTAGATCCATCCGGTTGCTGAGAATTTTTATAAACCATAAATAATGTATGTTCATATTTTAACACCAACCACTTTTCTTCGCTTAACAGTAAAAGATATCCTGATGACCACTTAACTATGTTCGGTCCTAAAAAAGCCTAAAAAATGAATACATGAATAAGCAACAAAAAATGAAACACGTTCCACAAAAAAACCTACCTGGCAACACTAAAATAAAATCCTGGCTTCCAGAGTCTCCCCCCAGTCCGAAAAACAGCTAAAATAGAATAATACAAACAAAAATAATTAAATCAAAATATACAAGGAAGCTGATACCTGATTCCCAAAACACGAACCAAAAATAACATATACTTCAAATCGAAGCCCCCCACCAAATTTATTGTTCGAATGGAAAATAAATAAAGGCGTACAGTCGGAGTCAAATCAGATCACTTCAGATCTTTAAGCGTGTTGAGCTAGATATAAGAAAAATCGTGTTGAGATTTTTTGAGGAAGTCATTTTGAAGAAATAAAAAGACGGTGTTGAGGTATTTTTATTACACTCATTCCTAGGATCTACAGACGTGCTGAGTCAGTATTCCGAAAAGATAGTTACGAAGTCTTTTCATCCTATTTCATCCCGTATTCCTGACGTCTTGAGTCAGTAAATATATCCAAAACACAGGGGTCATATAATTAATAATTGATTTTTAGCAATTATTACGCAGCAGCTGCGCAGCAATTACGCAGCAACTATGCAGCAACGCAGCAAAAACAGAGCAACATAGACAAATTAAAGCCTAAATTCCTGCGGCAAAACAAAAACTTAACTGAGTCTGAATTTTTTGGGTTAGAAAATAGAATACAAATTGTATATCAGAGTACTAGCACAGACTTAACTATCAGATAATTCTGTGGTACTAGGTTTCAAAAGTTTCTGTGGTACTAGGTTTGTAAAGTCAACTTTTCACATTTCTTTTACTTTTAATTAGGTTTTAAATTCGATGACCACCTGTCCTGTATCTGACAAATATGATTATAATTTTTCTCCTAAACTTTTTTGATGTAAGATTTCTCTGCGGATCTTTCAACTTTTATCCTCTTTATCCCTTTTACTATAGAAATACATTAGGCTAACCGAAAACCTGAAAAATTAAAAGCCACTCCATTAAAACAAAGTGAAAAATCTTTAAAAAAGAAAAATCCAGATTGGCCTACTTACCACCCCCTTGTTGCCAAATTGCCCTCGTTTTGGATAAGCCAAAAAGAAAGTCCATCCACCGCCAGCCAACGCCGGCTTGGATCATCCAGAACACAAAAGACTCCATCCACCTTTCATCATGGGCAAAATGTGAAATTTCCATTTCCTTTGAAAGCCTTTCGATACAGTCGTTGGCTTTACTTTGTGGCTCCTTAATTTGGGCGATTCCCCCAGCAGCAGTCCCTTGGCGTACCTTCGCCGGGCATAAAGCCGTGCCAGTGGGGCCCGCACATACATCGGGATCAGCGGAGCTAATGCTTCGGAAAGTAATTCCAATAAGGCATAAATTCAAAGCGTAAAGTTGGCTAGAAATCATGAAAGTGGAGCCTGCAAGATGATTTATGGATACCTACAATGGAATGTGGGCCACTGTGTATGAAAATGTAACTCATTCTGGTTGTCCTGTAGCCGTAGCGCTGTGTAGTCCTGGCTGTATATATGTACGTGTGTATGTACATAATAAATCCTGCGTTTACCGAATATTGCGGAACTGAGGAACAGGCATCCAAGTACCACCGTCGAGTTTAAGATATCTCGAGTGTCGCCGGGTGGAATGGTGGTGTACGGATTCCATTCGGCTGAGGGTACGAAAATCCCATCCAGAGAGTGTAGGTACGTGACGTCGTTTCCCCATGATTTATTGTCCACGTTTTGACGGCTGTCATAAGTGCCAGGCAACGTAACAGTCTTCGGTTGTGCTGTCGATTTATTGATTTTTACTAAATGTCAATAATCTCAATCTGCTCCTGTCCGGCCGGAAGTGTTATTAAGCGGTGACTACTCAGCTTTAATGATTGATTGAGAGAGATTAGTAAAGTAATTCGCCTTGTTATAATCGTATACAAAATTCCCTGCCAGGTCCCCCAGGTGTAAATGATAACTTCCTCATTAAAACATGAATTACAAATTAATCAGAATAATGGCTTCCTGCTTATATAATGGGGTTATACAATCCTTTAATCATTTCTTAATTAAGTGTACGATTGTGCAACTATAATTAAAATTTATAATGTACCTGTGTGTGCGCCAAAGTGATATGAGTGGTACTCTAAGGTGTGAGATTTACCGATGATAACGTTTTTTGAAGTGCTTACGAGGAAGCGGTTGTTGATGAGGCTTGAGGTTGGTTTTTTTTGGGAAATGTGCTGCTGATATTGAGTTTTCACTAAATCAAACTAAATCTAACCAACAAAAAAGTTTATTCCCGGTTATTTTAATTTATGTGTGGCTTTTAAAAGTGTCGATTAGTTGGGAAAATTCATTGCCGGCCATTATATTCTTTATTTGTTGTCCGACGAAAATACCCGCTTTTACTTTGACTTCCAATAAATTAGGAAAGAAATTCTTTAAATCAAGAAAAGATTCACAATTTTGATGAAGAGCTTTAAAGAATTGTAGAAAAATATCAAAGCTCATGGCGACTTCTCTAGAACATTAAAGCTCACTGAAAGCTTTTAAGTCCACCCAAAATTCACCAAAAAGGTTGTTGTCCAGAATACAACTCGCATTCAAGTTTTAAACCAAGAAAAAACCAAAACCCAATCTTAAAGCTAAGCCCACATCCACCCTCGAGACTACAACTGATGACGTCACCGCGTCAGAGCCAAAATAGCGATACAGCTAACACTAGTAGATTTTTCAGTATAAAGGTTTGTAAAGTAAATCATTCGAATAAAGACTCAGATTTGCTATTTAGTATACTCAATAGAAGGGTTCTCGTTTAATTGCAGCATTGGTTGCATAAGCAACCAGCTTACTTTTCGACAAAGTTGAGGCGAAAAAGTACTAAAAAAAGCACCAAGTATTTTCCCACCCGGGAAGTGAAATCACTGTTGCGGGTGATTTCAATGTTCACAATGTACAATGGCTAAATTACTCAGATGGCACCAGTGCTCCTAGAAAAAAAGCTGAGCTCTTTGTAAACCTGAACAATTTACATCAAATTGTAAAATGCCCTACGAGAGTCTCTGATATTCCAGGTCAAGGAACCAATCTCTTTGATTTATTTCTTACCTCTCATCCGACGTGGCACTCCGTCGAGGTTAGCTCACCCCTTGGCAACTCTAGCTTGAAGTTTAGCAACAACAAAATTATGCAAGCGTATAAGGATATAAGGTCGATTACTGACAAATTTAAACCCAGAACTAGTATGTGCAGAGACGGCAATGGCGGTATTATTAGTAACCCAACGGAAGTCCAAAATAAATGGAAAAACTACTTTGAAGACGTGCTTAACCAAACTCCAACGCTCCAACATCAACAAGATGAGACATAGCAGAAGACCATAATAATAATAACCAGCCCAACCCTGGACGAGGTTAAAAAAGCCATAAATAAGATCAAAAACAATAAAGCCCCTGGAGGCGACCAAATTTGCTGCTGAACTACTTAAGTACTGTGACAACAAAGTCGTAGAATGTCAACATAGGCTAATATGTAGAATATGGAATGAAGAATCGCTACCGCAAGATTGGAAGACAGCAATTATATGTCCAGTGAACAAGAGCGACGACCGACTCTGCTGCAGAAACTACAGGGGTATATCACTACTGAGTTCAGGCTACAAAGTTTTCACCAATATCCTTGAAAGATAGGACAGAATCTATGAGTGAGGAAATACTGGGTGAATACCAAGCGGGTTTTCGTAAGAAAATGTCGACGTCAGACTAAAAACAGTTTTTAGAGAAGTGCTAGAAGTGCTGTGAACAGGCGTAACATTCAATACCTAGGGAAAGACTTATTGACAACCTTATAGACCTTAGAATACGTGCAAAATTAGTGAGGCTAATAAAAGTAACCTTAACATATACAATAGCTCAGGTAAGGGTTCAAAACTCATTAACTGAAGACTTCCACGTCAAACAAGGGCTGAAACAGGGAGATGGTCTAGCACCGATGTTATTCAACCGAGCCCTAGAAGCTGTCATCAGAAGAACAACATTAGAAAGGAATGAAACATTAATTAATACGAACGCTGCTGGTTGAGCCATCGTACGACGCTTGGGAAGTTGGAAGGCTTTCAATGGCACGTGTTCGGTTTCTAAGGCTCTCCACAAGCCGTTCCAATCGATGCAATCGAAAACGGATTTGAAATCGATGAAAACGACGACAATTCGTGGGCATCAACGAAATCTTTCTTCCATTAACTGACGGTTCAGTTGAACGAAAAGGAGATAAGCTATGTAGTAAAGGTGCTCGACGGTCACTGTCCCTTTGGGCCACACGCCGAAAGATTAGGATTTCCCCACAACGACTTATGCAAAAGTTGTGGTAATGAAGAAGAGGAAGTAACTGTCTTCCAGTTGCTCTGTACATGTCCCGCCCTTGCAAGGAAAATAGGGACCTTCCTTTGCTCACCCTTCCTTGATGGATTGAGGGAGCTGCAAAATATTGGTGTTCCTAACCTCTGTCACTTTATCAAAAGCTCAAAATGGCGAACTTTGCCCCAACACTAGAATGGCATCACAATGGGACCAATGGCTTGCCTAAATGGGCTCCCTAGTGGGGGCAGCCATTTCAACCTAACCTAACCTGAGAAATGAGTTCTTTGGAGGAAGGTTTGAAATTAACGCCGCTTATGAAATATAAAAAAAAATGATGAAGATTTTTTCACACATAAAAATACATGAGTAGCAGTACATGGTCGAAATGGCGCTGGAGATACCGGAGTTGTGCGTCACACAAGAAAATTGTTGATATCTAATTTGAGTGACACAGCGGCTTGGGCAATTTCGAGATTTTCAAACTTTTTAAAATCGCACACGGCACACCGCATTATACTGTAATATACTGCCTAAAAATCTGAGATAATAATATTATTTAGTCCCAAATATTTACAAAAGATTCCAAACAAATCTCATCAGTTTTATGAGGTTAAAAACATTTCCAAATGCGAAACAAACATCCAAACACCATCCATACTGAAGTCAGATCTCATAATAAATTCCAGAAATAAGGCGCATCAAAGACCTACATTCTCCTTTTTTCCCGAGAATCCACTTTCAATATCCTCTTATAAACAGGTATTTTCATATTATCCGCAACATTATTTGCATTAATGTCACTCAAAATAAGTCAATGTCATACTCAACAACAGGAACGAGAAAATCAATAGGCAACGTGAGGTGTGCTCCAATTTTTGCTATCATCCTGCCAGGTTGGAGGCAGGCAGATGTTGGCCTACGCGCTTCAAAAAAAAAAAAAGAATTATCTAAAAATATTTTTATCTAAATACATTCCTGAGGGAATTGTGCCAGAGCTCCTCTCGTAGATTTTAAGGAGAGCGAAACTGAAAAAAAAAATATAATTGTTAT
This sequence comes from Thereva unica, assembly GCA_949987705.1. Taxonomy (NCBI): domain Eukaryota; kingdom Metazoa; phylum Arthropoda; class Insecta; order Diptera; family Therevidae; genus Thereva; species Thereva unica. The sequence goes on along the minus strand of OX465281.1, from coordinate 15,504,763 downwards.
GTTCCGGTTCAGTCAGGATATTACTGTTTGAACGATTTCCTGTCAAAATTTATTAAAAACTTTTATTTTTGCGAGGAAAATATTTAATTTACTGGCTGTGCTTTAGCTGAAGGACATGCATTAAATTGGAGGAATTGAAAATTAATACTGTCATCATTTCCCTCACGTAGACCTAGTAGAACAATTATAACACTGGACCCCCTCCACCTGTCAGGGAGATAAAAGAATCAATTGAAGAGATGAAACATAATAAGGCAGGTGGTATTGATAACATGAGTGCTGAAAGCCTTTAAGCGAATTCGAGCAATGTTGCTGCTTTTGCACATACATACATTAATGAATTTAATATTATCTTTGGCTGTGTGGATAGGACTTATATGTGGAACAGCTTAAAGAACAAAGTAACTCCAAATAAAAGTGGACTTTAAATGCAGAATACTGCAAAAGTCAAGTCTCTCGGACGCTTTAAGACTGTGCTGGGCAATAGTTGGCCTCGAACTTAAAGATTTCGCCTATACCTCTCTCTCTTTTTTTTTATGTGGCAGTACTAAGCTCAGGAGTCACCCTTTGTACTACCAGTCCGTCATGTCATTTGTCACGTCATGGTGCAATGTCTAGTAGTAAGCTTAGTACGGCGGAGGGGGGGGGGGGGGGGTTATAAGGATAGGGGGGGGTATTGAAGAAGGTGGTGATGGCTTCAAAGCCGGAAAGGAGTCTGCTTAAGACCTACTACTTGAGAAAGGCAGAGATCATGCTTTAGCTAGTGGTATCGATGACTTACTCGAGGTGTGGGAGAAATACTTTAGACACTTCTTCAAAGAGAACATAAACCTAACACAGGGAGAAGCAGACAACGGTAGTACAGATGACCTAGAAAACGATACGCCAGATTCTTTAATAGAAGTAGTAGTTGCAAATGCCATAGTGAAACTGAAAATCATAAGGTTACAGGTCCCGATGGCATACCAACGGAAATCTAACAAAATGGTGGGGGTAGTTATCCTAGCCCTTACATGGTCTCTTGGTCAAACTATGGTGAAGCAGAAAATTCTAGAAGATGAGCTGCAAAAACTATAGACCAATGTCTTTGTTGAACTCTGAAGATAAAGTAGCAAAGGACAGATCGACAACAGACCAGATGTTCATAATGAGATCAATACATGAAAAATGCTGGAAAGAAAGCTTTGATATACACCTTCTTTTTGTAGACTATAGAGGTACTTATAACCTGCTAAATAAAAGAGAACAAGATGAGTGAAATGACTTTTGAAAAAAAAATCCAAGAACTATGCAGAATGACAACCAAAGATTGTAAAACACAAGTAAGAGTACGACGTTGTAATTCAATCAACTTTCCTCAGGAATCGGGTCTGCGACAACGAGATGCGATCTTATCAATACTTTTTAACATTGCTCTGGAAGCAATAATAGCCGTGTTCCTTTTCGGCTTTTTTTTGCCTTGTATTTACTCCCAACTACACCTGCCCTTACAGAGGTGTAGATAACTAGAGTAAATACGCATCTAACATCCACTAGGGGAATATCGCCATTTGCAGTCTATTGTGAATTATTTTTCACTTACTAAAAAGCCGATAGATGGATTTTCATTGAATTGTGACGAACTGACAGTTTTCGGTGTTATAAAAAAAATCAAGAATTTTTAAGTCCGGTTTTTTAATTTTTATTTTTGTAATGGTAAGTATTAAGTACCCATATTATATTTACAATAATTGAACGCGCTTTTATTTAAAGGAAAGTTCAAAACGTTACCCAAAACAAAACAAAAATTGTGTTCCTTTTAAGTTTTACTCCAGAGTACTTAAGAGTAGAAAAGGAACACGGCTAATAGCTGCGTTCCTTTTCTACTATTTACTACTTGTGAGCAGAGCAGAAAAGGAACGCAAAATTTTCTGATTTGAGTAAAATCTCACTTGACGTTACTTTACAAATAAAAAATTCTTAAAAGAAGAATTTGTGACACAATGGAGAAATTAATGCGATAATTTCTAAAGTAAAACGAAAGATAATAATTTTTGATAATTATACGACTGAAGTTTTATTTATGGACGTTTTTATATGAGTAAATCAGCTCGACACAAATAAAAGCCATCTAGCGGGTAATGGCGTAAGTGAAAATAATTCACAATAGACTCGAAATGGCCGCTTTCCCCCCTGGCGGATTTCAATTGCGTAATTGCAAGTGATATCTACTCGTTTATAAGAGCAAGTGTAGTTGCTAGTACGCAAGTGTAAAAAATAGTAAAAATTAGCAGAAAAGGAACGCAGCTATTGTCCAGTAATTTAGTAGAGGCCTTTACTAGTTTTGTAAAAGTTCTTGGCATCCTTGTTTTTTTTGTGAAGGAAGACCGAACGATTTTTTTTTCTCATTCGTGTGTCTCATTTCAACGCGACCTGAGAATTATTGGAGGCAGTAGGAAGAATGTCAGGATACAGGTTGGCTCACCTAGCGGATACTACGCCCTAAATTACCATCTATGGAGGATGAGAGGAGCAGAAAATCTCAACTACAAAGTTTCCCTTAAGAAGGATGAGTTTCCCTGTTGTTTTCTGTTATCGAAGTTTATGAGCGACAAACCTCACGGCAAACTGCTCATCCTGTTGAAGAGATCTGACATACAAATCAAAAAGGTAAAGATTGCAGTACAATAGGTTTGACTGGACCCGGTACCTAACACAAAAAGAATAACAAGAGTAGGATATCAATTTTTTAACGAGAGAGTGGCGAGAATCTTAAATTGGTTTAGGAACAGAGAATGTTTGCGACCGCCTGGCTAAGGCCCATGCCTAGGACAGGAGATATCACTGCGGGTTCACATCCAGACGATAATGTCAGATTCCTTCTGACTGAACTCACCAACCTTTTTCTTGGCGTTTGAATCCAGAGTGACATGAGCCTTAAAGGAATTAATTCAACCTTGCGTCTTCAACGTGACCCTTAAATAAGAAACCAACAAATGGCCATCCGTTATCGAGGATGTTAAGATATGGGTCGTTGGATCACCGGAGACCGACGGCAAGTCCTTGTGGGTATTGTTAGAGATGAGATAGTACTATGTTTTGAAAGCGTTAAATTGGACACGATTCCTGCAGCCCTAATCAATATTGATTTCGTTCTCTAAAGTCAAGCTTTGCTTTGCTTGGTTTTTAGATCAATTTTGTAGCTTTTAAGAACTCTGTCAAGTTCGTTGGTTGCGCTGAATAGGCATCCATGTTTGAACGTTACCTTGCTAATTCGTCAGCTCTCCTATGGCTTGGAATCCCACACATGTTTGCATATCTGGTTATGCGTTCGAGCTCATCTGAACATTTCTTGACTAGTTTTGATGAAATTAAGCTGTGTTTCTCTAAACAGAAGAATTAGACATTCCATAAACAACAAACATACAAAAAATAACACTATGTATTTATCCGTCCATAATAAAATTACACACCATATAACCAACCCGCAATGGAAAGCTTCTCAAAACGCCTTTATAATTGCTTATATATCCTCACATTGTAATATCAATGAAAAACATGTCTCTTGCAGAGTAGTATCAGACTTGCATCTTGTTTATGTGCGCCCTTTAAACTCAGGGGAACAAATCAAGGCTGACCAAACTCCAATTAACAAATCACTTAAATTTATGGACTGCATTCGGGTTGGTACTTGGTTCAGAACAAGCAATTTATGTTGGCCATTTATTACCCCTTGTGGGTGGGTCCAGAAGAACAATTGTAATTGAGCAAAACTATCGATGCCATACGCAGATAACAATTTTATTTAGATTTAAGTTATTTTAAGGGTAAAGGGATTTTTGGGGGTTTATTTAGTGAAATTTTTTATAGCAGTTGGTTAAGATTTTTATATGTTAAAGAGTGGTGCTAAAAGGTAGAGTCTCGTTGTGCTGCCGTGGTTTCTATTCATTGAATGCAATAGTCGGAAAGATAGTAGGCAGAAGAGTCTCCAACCTGCGGTTTTATTCTACCGGCTCTCATGTATCAAGTCTTGACGATCGAACAATAGATGGCTTCTATGCTTATTCTGATTGCAGACACTGGCAAGAGAAAGGGGAGGGAGTTTTTTGTAAAGAGAGAAGGCATGGATTTTTTTTTTTGTGATACGATGAAGTTTAGGAGTCACCCTTTGTACTACTAGTCCGTCATGTCGTTCGAGTCATGGTGCAATGTATAGTAGTAAGCTTGATCTGAAGGATAGAATAGAAAGGATACGTTAGGGGTCTGGAGGGTGCATGAGTAGGTGTCGATGAACCTTGCGTTTGAACTCAGAGATGTTATATGAGCTCGGAAACACCGACTGCAGAAGAGAGTTCCACAACCGAGTTGTTCTATTTATAAACGAACAGCTAAACCGTAATGTGCGTGAAGGGGAGCGCTGCAGGGTGAAGGGGTGAGCCGAGTTGACTAGTCTTGTGTTGCGGGAAAAAAGTTGCCGTATAGGCAGGAGGTTCTTTATTTCAGTGGAGCATTCGCTGTAATAATAGCGATAAAACTTGCTTTTTTTTTTTTTTTTTTTATATATATGAAAAAACCAAGCTTAGGTGTAACCCTTTGTACTACCAGTCCGTCATGTCGTACAGTTCATGGTGCAATGTCTAGTAGTAAGCTTGGTTTGAAGAATAGAGGAGAATAGGAAAGGTTAGAGGGGGTCTGGAGGGTGTAGAAGAAAATGACGATGAACCTCACGTTTGAACTCTAAGGTGTTGTACGAGTTCGGAAATAATGACTGCGGGAGATTATTCCACAGTCGAATTGTTCTATTCATAAACGAACTTCTAAACCGTATTGTGCGTGAACGAGGGGGCTGTAGGGTATGGGGGTGAGCCGAGCGGGCTAGTCTTGTGTTGCGGGAAAAGTATTGCCGTGCAGGCAGGAGGTCCTGAATTTCGGTGGAACAGTCGCCATGGTAATAGCGATAAAGTATGGAGAGGGCTGCTACATTCCTACGGTGGCTCAAGGTGTCTATGGAGGCGCGAAAGGAGCCATCACCAATGAGTTTGAGGGCACGATTTTGCACCTTGTCGAGACAGGCCAAGGTGGTTTTTGGGGCGCCTGCCCAGATATGTGAGTTGTATTCGAGGCGCGGCCGAATGTAGGATTTGTATATTGTAGCCAATGCGGCTGGCTGGAGGAGGAACTTGCATCTCTTGAGAAATCCAAGGCATTGGGAGGCTTGTTTGGCGATTTGGAATATGTGATCGTTCCATCGCAGATGCTCCGTTAAAGTTACCCCTAGGATGTTGAGAGTTGAGTCAGCCGTTAGATTCTCTCCATCCACCGAGACAGGAGGAAGGTCGGTACAATTTTTGTTGGAGATCAGACAGTGCTTCGTTTTTGTGGCATTGAATTCGACGCGGTTCATTTCGCCCCAATGAAGAATCGATTCGATATCCCGGTTGATCGAAGCCGACATCAGTTGACGGTGGTAAAGACAAGGTCTGGCACGTGCTTGTCTAATATTGTCGAAGGAGTAAGAGAAATTCAGAGTACCGTCATCAGCGAAGCAGTGAAGTGGGTTGGAGGGGATTGAGAGCAGATCATTAATGAAGATTAGAAAAAGTGCGGGTGAGAGAATTGACCCCTGGGGAACTCCGGCCGAAATGGCGTGGGGGTTGGATTCGACGCCATCCAATACTACCTTGATTGAACGGCATGAAAGAAAGCTCTTAATCCAGTTCCTTAGAACTAAGTGTATACCAATAGCTTGGAGTTTATTCAACAGAGCTGGGTGCCATACTCTGTCAAAAGCCTTTGATATATCTAGAGCAACCAGGCTAGACTCACCAAAGCTGTGAATGCTTTGGTTGATACGCTCGGTTAAACACACAAGCAGATCGCCAGTAGACCGTTTAGATCTGAAGCCGTATTGCCTGTCGTGTATAATTTGGTTGGATTCTAGATATTTCATCAGCTTTTTATTGATTATTGTCTCCATGATTTTGGAGAGAACAGAAGTAATTGCTATTGGGCGGTAGTTTAAGGGGTCGCTGGCTTCACCTTTTTTTGGGATTGGCTGAACATGAGCTAGTTTCCAAGAGTCGGGATACACTCCGGAGAAGTAAGACAGGGCAAAAAGTTTGCGCAGAGGTTTAGCCAAAGGTGAGGCACATTTTTTAAGTACCATAGGGGGGATTTTGTCGGGACCAGTGGATTTATTGGCGTCGAGTTCTTTGAGACACCTAAACACCTCGCGAGTCCTGAAGTGAACTCCGTCCATTGAGTGGGTGGTATTCTCGAGAGTGGGGGGTGACATAGCAGCATCGGGTAAAGAAGAATTTGCGGCGAACAGAGAAGCTAATAGGTCGGCCTTGGGTTTGCTTTCTGTTATCACTTCCTTGTTGTGAATAAAAGGAGGTGTTGAGGAGGAAGTAAAATTCTTCTTGATGGCAGTTACCAAGGACCAGAAGTTTTTGCTGCCTGTAGTGGAGTTAAGAATCTTACTTCTCAATCTATCATCAAATGATGATTTGACTTTCCTGATGATGGAGTTACAGGAGTTTCTAAGTTTGACGTACTCACGACGAAGTGGCTCATTAGGCGAACGTCTGTATGCTCTATAGGCGGCTTCTTTAGCTTTGATTGCGTTAATACATTCCCCATTGAACCATTTGTTCGGCCTAGGCTTCACAGATTTGGTAGAGTGAGGGATGAACAAGCGCATACCCGCTCGAATAATTTTGGTGACACAGAGGGCCGCATAGTTCGCATTGGCATTACGGAAACACAAATCCCAGTCAGTGGCCTGGAAGAAGCGAATAAGACCCAACCAGTTGGCTTTCCCATAGTGCCACACAGTTCTTTTAGGAGCTGTGGTGGTTGTGGTCGAGGATGGATATGGGAAATAAGCGCTAATTAGTTTATGGTCCGAGTTGCCAAGGGGTGAGCTAACCTTGATGGAGTACCGCGTCGGATGGGAAGTAAGAAACAGGTCAAGGAGATGAGCTCCTTGACCTGGAATATCAGGGACTCTCGTCGGACATTTGACAATTTGGTGCAAGTTGTTGAGGCTCGCAAAGAGCTCGGCGTCTTTGCCAGGAACACTGGTGCCATTTGAGTAATTTAGCCAATGTACATTGTGAACGTTGAAATCACCCGCAACAATGATTTCGCTTTCCGGGTGGGAAAATAAAAATCCGGAAATCTGTTCAGAAATAGCATCGAAGGCTGCGGTGGTGGCCTCATTACTAATATTAGGACTCCTATATAGAAAACAGAAAAATATGACGTGGCTATGGATAATTATTTTAATCCAAAGATGATTAAAATCAGAGGATATACTACTGTACACCTTCTGAAAGGCCACGTCATTCCTAATATATATGGCTAATCCCCTATGGGCGGAAAAGTTGTGCACTAAATTATACCCTGTCACCTGAAATCGATCTAAATCAAGATCTGGTAACACTTGGGTTTCACTTAGTGCGAAAATAGCAGGGGTATGGAGGAGTAACTCGCACGTAACGGCCAGGAAGTTCGCATTCAGTCCCCGAATGTTGCAAAAATTGATTATAAAATCATTGTCGCATTGGGGACTGTTTTGCGTGAGGTCCATGACCTCATTTGCTGAGTGCAGCTACATTCCTACGGTGGCTTAAAGAGTCGATGGAGGAGCAAAGAGTGCTATCACCAATGAGTTTGATGGCGCGATTTTGCACCTTGTCCAGCCAAGCCAAGGTGGTTTTAGGAGCGCCCGCCCAGATATACGAGTTGTATTCAAGGTGGGGTCGAATGTAGGACTTGTAGATTGTGGCTAAAGCAGCTGGCTAAAGGAGGAACTTCTTGCATGTTTTAAGGAATCCGAGGCATTGATACGCTTGTTTTGCGATTTGGAATGTGTGACCATTCCATTGCATTGCATTGGATAGAGTCATTCCCAGGATGTTAAGAGATGGGTCAGGTGTTAGGTTATCCTTGTCCACTAAAATAGAGGGAAAGTCGGTACAGGTTTTGGTGGAGATATGGCAGTACTTTGTTTTTGATGCGTAAAATTCGACCCGATTCTTGCGGCCCTAGTCAAGAATGAGCTCGATGTCCACGTTAAGAAAGCTGGACATGAGTTCGCGGTCTAAGAGACAAGGTCTGGCACTTGCTTGTCTAGCGTTGGGGTAAGAGTAACGCAGAGTAATGTCGTCGGCGAAACTCTGGAGTGGGTTGGAGGGGATTGAGAGCAGATCGTTAATAAATATTAGAAAGAGAGCAAGTGAGAGGATCGATCCTTGGGGAACGCCGGTCGAGCTGGAGTGTGGGTTGGATTCGACGCCATCCAATACTACCTTGATTGAACGGCCAGAAAGAAAGCTCTCAATCCAGTTCATAAGAACTGAGTTGATACCAATAGCAAAAGCACCATTCCGCAGACTGGAATCGAGCCCCGGACCTCTGGGATGGTAGTCTGGCTCTTCAACCATTAGTTTATCGACGACGGCAAGGTAGGTATACTGATGGCTTTTGATATAGTGCTGGCACTCGGATTTCTTCAAAACTAACAAAACCAACATATTTATTTCAACACCAGCATAAAACTATCCTCAATTACAATAATGCATTTAAGCAAACAAATCATTTTACCATCTTTAATCCTAAACGCAAACAACTAATTTTTCTTAAGCACAAACACAACTGCATGTAATCCACGTTAATTTAATCCATGAAAAAAAATTAACCCAGATCCTTTCCACAGAAGCTTACACACCGTAAAATACAGACATAATAAAGTTCTGTAATGGCAACTAATTCCGGAGTAGTCTTTCAGCAAAGTACACAAGTAGGTACATGACGGTAGTCTGTGCGAGGAGGCCCATATCCTTGGGGCTCTGCCCCACAACGAAATCCCTATGCTGCTTATAATTTGCTTAAGTTTATGACCAACTGGTTACTTCCTCAAAAATTGCGGTCACGTAGAGGTTAAGAAATGTTTTCGTAGGCCCTAAATTTCGTTTATAATTGCTCCCTTCGGTATTATCAGAGGAAAACTACTTGTACGTGAGCCTGAAATTGTGGAAATCCCATGGAAACAAGCAGAATACACCGCTGCAAGTTTAGCGGAATGGGGGTGGAGATGTGTAGAGGAGGACTTAGGCACACAAGATCGAAATGGTTAATCTCTCGAGCTGACGGGCCACGTGTACTAGTACTATACCTGGTATGGGTATGCGGGGGGTCGTCACCGCGAGCAGAGATGCGACGGCGACTCTGGGCTAATTGAATATGCTGCTGAAACGTTGAGGTTATCAGGGGATAACACACAGAGTGGACAACAGCCGTGGCACTTAAGAAATTGGTATGCTGGCGCCTATTTTACTACCGTTGAACGATAGGAGAAGCTTGACCGGTTGTGACCCACATGTATATTCTGATATTGGTTTTATGTCCACTTCTTGTTTATATCTCCTGCTGTCACAAACAAATCATTGTTTGGCCAAAAGGACCTGATTACGTCAGTTGCACGTTAATCAAAAGCATATCGCACTCAATAAAACAAAAACATCTTCGATAACGCCCCAATGTCCTTCTGGCTGCTTTGGCTGTAAAAATATACACTGAACCGGGGGCAACAGAGCCTGCTGAATTATTAGTGTTTGTCCTTCGGATTCCTTCGCGTTCAGAGAGTATGTCTATAACAACAAACTTTCTGACCCCATCCTGGCCATCCTCAAACTATACACAGTCGTAAATTCCGTGAGTTATGTCGCTGTTTCAATAAATACACAACAGTTTATCACCCGGAAAGGTGTCATAAAAATAAAAGGTGGGTATACCCTGGAAAGCTAACAACGTGTTAACAGCATCAATAAAATAGCAAATACCCCCACTCATAATTGAAATGCTGGGCCTGGTATGGCCCCCCCCAACTTGTTTGCGGGGGACTCTCTCTCGCTCTCTCTTCCTCTCTCTCTTTCTCTCTCTGCATGGATACCGCCACGGATACTTTTCATTGTTCTTTGACAAACCTGGGGGGAACGCTTTCGGGAAAAGTTGGCATTAGGTGATACCATAAAGCCAAGTTATTAGAGGACTGATGGGCTGATGTTTATGACAAGAGGGATTTGATTGGCGACCCTATTCCCGGAGTGTCATTTTATTTCCATTTTACTGACTCCATTAGCTGTAGGTCCTTTTGTGTCAAGTATTTACCTCCATAGCACAGGAGATCATGATAATGATGGCTATAAAAATTTAATTTTTAATAACTTGTGAGCAAGTAAAAGTGGAACCATTCGGAGGCTTTATGCTGTCAACTTTCCAGGCAAAAATCACGTGACATGAGCTGTCCAAAGCAGTAATGGTGAAAGCCATTTTTTTTTCATCAAGTGCTATTCGGGGAGTTATTAAAGATTTTGTGTTTCGCTTTAAATTTCTTTAGTTGAAAATAAAATATGTTAGCGTATATAAATTCTTGTGTGGATATTTTTATTTTAAGCACGACTATGGGCTTTAGAAAATACACCATCATATCTGCCGAAGTAACGTTATAGCTATTCAATTTCATCTGAAGATCCAGTATTACTACTTTTAACCATCGTTGTGCCCATTCTTAAAATAGAATTTCAGATTTCCGCTGCTCGTTCTCTGTTGTAACAATTGGTCTAATGTGTCAGTGTTACTTTTACTACCTGACACTAAGTTCCAGCAGTTATTTCATGTCGTCTAATTGGTCATATTATTTTTGACAACTGCATGTAATGTTCGTTTGTGACAACCCTGGACAAATCATATGCAGAAGTTTCAACAAGCAATAGAGAGTCAAGATTAACCAGCCATATGACTCCAAATTCATTGAAGCTTAAAGGTAATGCCTGTTTGTATTGTCAACGGTCCTATCAAATGATAAAAACGTCGACAATACAAACCTTGCAATGTCGGATAGCTAGTTCTCGTAGGGAAGATAGTAGATATTAGCGGTTTAATTTTACTGGCTCCTATCCAATACCACCGCCCAAGAACGCAGACATCAGTGATTGAATAGAAGATGGCTGCCTGGGTTACTATGCTTAAAAGCGATGAGTTTTTTGTAATGAGGGAAGACAAGAAAGAAGGAATGCCACCAGATGCCACAGACTGGATTCGAACCACGGACCTCTGGGATGGTAGTGGGCACCTTAACCCCTATTCTACCGAGGCCGGCTTATGATTTACATATAATACGAGAATGTAGATAGAATGAAGTTAACATCAGTCTCAGTAGCCTAGGAGTTTAAACACTCGACTACCATCCCAGAGGTAGGGGTTCGAATTCCTCAGAACGGATCGAAGTTTCTTCTTCTCCTGTTTATAAAACTTCTTTGCTGCCTTCTTTTATTCCAACAACTTCTGTCGTCTCTTCTGCTATCACCTGTGAACACACTGAGAAGCGGTCATTAGTTCTATTACAAAAATCTGTCGCAAGGAAACTAGTGGAGTAAGATCGCGTTGGGGCTAGCAATTTAATTCATTTTTCTCTCACCTATGCTCACGACTAGAGCCTGGTATTCGACATTGTACTTCATAACACAGATAGACTTATCGACAGAACAAAAACGAGCTTACCTCTGAGCTGTAGTTAAAAAAAACTCTTCAGGGTGTGCTAAAATCGGGTTGTTGTTGTTCTTCTTTTTTCTTTGCTTTGTTAACTGGCGGTCTGGGGGGCACGTCCTCGTAAAGGATACGCTGCGGTCGGTACCGCTGGATCTCAAAATCCATTCACGATTCGTTTCCATTCTTGACGATTTTTGGCCACGTCTCAAGCCTCGACAACTGATAATCGTGGATTCTTTCAGTCGCAAGAAGCGTTTTTCATATATTTGGCAAGCATGTCCAAACCACCGTAGTCGACCTTTAACAGCGTGGAATTATCATCAGTTAGCATTTCATGAAAATTTTCTTCAACGTTTTACTATACTGTTGTAGTCATACGATATTATTTTTCCAGTGTTCTTTTTTCACCTTATAGTTCGGTGCGTTAGACCCTTTTCACTCATTTTCGGACACAAAGTGCGCCAAAATCCAATGATAGCTTGCGCCGTCAATGGTTTCTCCAACTGATGGTCCGATGATTGTTTGAGAACAGCTCGGCCCAAACAGTGACTATCTCGTCTCATCGTTCAGCGGTGTTTCATAAATGACGAGTGGGTTGTCTGTTCCCCAAATTCGTCAGTTTTATTCATTAACTCCGCCGGAGAGTGTAAAATGTGGTTCGCCCGAGCTTCTCCCACATTTGGTTTGTAACGCGCTACAATTCCAGTGCGTTTTTCAATGTCTATTGACACATAGCTAAAATGGTACTGAATACCGTTTCAAAACCTTCTACATTAGTCGAAATTGACTAAAAAAATGTCAAAATTGTTCAATGTTAAAATACCGAAAGTTTAGATGGCGCATCCGAACAAGAAGGTCGATTTGATTGGGTTTGCGCAGGACATTGCAGATCATGTTTTTCACGCTCAATTCATGAGAAACCAAAACATCAAGCTTCTTTTTTGTATCCAGCTTTGTATAAATGGTTCAAAACAGTCTTGTGGTCAAGACTGCTGACATGACTATTCTGCTAAATTTTTTTTTCGGAATTTCATTTCAAGAATTTCTTCCGCACCAACATGACCAGAACGAAACCTTCACCGCACACAGCACAAATGCTTATATTCTTAAAGAAACATTTAAACTGTCCCGTTTCAAACGAGCAATTGATGGTGTCGGTGCCATCAAAGGAATGATGCCATCTATCGGGGACACCATCTACCGGGAATATACCACGTTTCTTCGTTTTCTTTCCAAAGATTTATGCGCCATCTGTTAGAAATTTCAACGTACTATTATTAGCTAGAATTTGACAGAACGTGATTGAAGAGTGAATAAAAGGCGTTTTATAGGAGTTATTAGTGAGAATTTTTAATAGCATGTGATAATTAGTGAACTTTAAGAATTGTGTTAGTAGTTTTTGAACCGTTAATAAATAAGTTTTGTATGAATTGTTTATATTAATCCTACGAATTCGTTAAGCCGTAAAAACGTACAATATTATTTTAGAACCATACACAGTACATAGCACTCACTAAATTCATCTGTGGCTGACTTAATCTCTAAAACAGCCTTACACCTGTAGCAACAAATGGGCGAGAGTAATTCGATATGAAAATTATAAAATCTAACCTAAATATATCATGATAAATTATATCTATTGCATAATTATCGAACTGATAGAGGGAAATGTGAAACCACCGAGTTCATAGCGTTAAATGCTGAAAATGTTCTTGAACAATGCACCAACACCACAGGAAAAAAAATAGTGAATGATACCACTGTTAACAACACCACATCGCTCTAGGCACGAGCTCCATTTACACTTTTACCCAACCAACCTCAAATGGAGCCAAGCCTCCACCGAAATAAAAAGAGTTGCATCCAGGCAACGAGCAGCTATTGTTAAATAAACCAGAATCGACTGCAATGGGAGGCCTCAACATGACTGATAAAAGCACTTTCCACTTCCATGAAAGCCCCGATAAAAATTCGGCAAGAATCAGTCAATTTGGGAATTTTTCCTCTCTCACACACACACACATACAACAATAAATCAGGCTCGTCCTGATCCTCGTCCCGAAAAACATATCCCGTCCCGTCTGCCTCCCGTGTCATGTTGCGCGCTTCAAAAGCGCCTCGTTTTTCCTTCAAAAAGTTTTCCTTAATTTTGGCTCCTGGCGCGCTAAAGTGTGATCCAGGAGCCTCCATCCTTGGGGCCGTGTGCTCTATTTGCATTTCAATAAAAAGCCTAGGAGAATTTTCTATCTCGGAATTTATCTGTTAATGGGCGATGTGCTAATTGGCAAAATAAATGGCTTTTGCCATTCCGATTTGCCGAAAAGTATAAAAGTAAACACTTGCCGCCATTGGTAAGGGAATTGTCGGGACACAAGGATACCCAAGGATACGTTGTTTTTGATTAATGATATTTAATGTTAAGATTTTTGCTATTTACTCCAGCTCTAATTACACCCAAAAGACAAATGCATATTTATTGTATTTCTGATGTAAATTATGGTTTGTATTTGGAAATTTAAATTGTAAACAGTTTTTGTTTTGTGTTGTTTTAATGGTTCGAGGAGTGTTTCTGTTTTAGAGTTAAGGTACTTTTAGTTGTTGCCTGCAGTTGTGAATGCTTGAGCTTCTGAAGATGTAAGACATTTTCTCGGTTCAAATGAATAATGTTAAATAAAGCAGTCATAAGCCGCGGATACTGGAACAAACGATGAAGACTACTACAACGAACACAACTAAATTATTTAAGAATTATTCTAGGTAACGTTCGCACGCTATACAGAGCTCGAGCTGCACGTAGATATTTGAAACCGTGCCTAAAAAAAGTAATGACATCAAAACAAATCGGTAAATAGTTGCCTTTAAATCCAGAAAACGAGGAGGCCACTCCATAGTACATACAATTTTTTGACACAACGTGTCTCTGCATAGTTTTCACAGTTGAACTATTGCTTTCAATGTAAAGCACTACAACTGCAGGGTGCTCTTTCTATGTGTATTGATTCATAGCTAAAATGGTACTGAATGACTTTTCAGAATCGTGTACATTTGTCAAAATCGGCTAAACAGTATCAGAGTTATTCAATATTGAAATACCGAAGGTCTAGATGGCGCACCCCATTCGACTGTGCAATCATCTTGGGGAAAAGTAAAGCAGAAACACGTATTTAGGCAATACGTCGACACCGAAAGCTAAAACACTAATGCCTATAAAAAATTATCAGAAGAGAAGACCACAACTAAAGGTTTTGCGCGAATACTGGTTTATTTAATTTTCGTATCCCACCGCTGCCACCAACAGGTATTTAAAAATGCATTTCAACTACAGGAGGGCAAGAGCTAGAATTTTATATCCGGGTCGATGGCGTAGACCGAGAGCTCAGTAATGCCAAAAGGACAACAATGGCTCAGAATAGAGACCTATCGAGAGAGCAGTTATAAGAGGCCAAGACTGGATCCTTTGAAATGAGCAAATTAAGTTTTACACTAAAACAAAACTAGTTGGGTTTTACAAAAAAAAAAACGCCGAATTTTCCCCAGGGCTTATGGTAGGTTGGTAGGTAGGAACGGCAATCCCGGACGCAATTGGCGCTTAGGTACACCTTTTTGTAGCCGCACTTTTGCGTGAAAGGAGTAATAATATTGGGATTTAGACCAATCCCGTCAAATTTAGGTACCGGATCGAATCTCCTATTTTAAGTTTCGAAACATCCCCCAAATCAATTAAGAAGAGGCTTCCAAATACACGGTGTCTGATATTGGCCAGAAGTGGACATTCGCAGAGAAAATGTTCGGATTTCTCATTGGCCTGTTCCCCTGAGAGCTGTGGCAGTGGGTGACATTATCTCGATCTTGCTGCATGCTGCCCAATTGGCCAGTGCCCCGTTATTATTGACCCGACTCTGCCAATATCCTTGTACCAAGAGGTCTCGCTTTCTTTGTTTGTTGTAACAAGGCCAAGTCTTCCCATACTTGTCACATAATGATAGGCTCTTCCATCTGGAGCCAGCTACTGAGAGAAATTACATAAAGATGTCTTTCTT
Organism: Thereva unica; assembly: GCA_949987705.1. Classification (NCBI taxonomy): domain Eukaryota; kingdom Metazoa; phylum Arthropoda; class Insecta; order Diptera; family Therevidae; genus Thereva; species Thereva unica. Next base: position 15,489,188 of record OX465281.1, on the reverse strand, counting down.
TAGCACGCACAATTTCGTTCTCCCCCACACACACACCACCCTACAATCTGCCTTCTCGTTGTCCTCCATGTTAATCTGAGTGAACTGTAGATTAACCCTGAACCTTACAGCCAGTGAATAGAGCTCCTTCTTGCAGTTGTCGACCAGTTTAGAAGTACTACAAGCCGACCCTAATGCCTTGATGGCGGCTTGACTAACTGATAACAGAATTACCCTGGCGCCCGGCCTTGGATTTCACTGCATTGCTAGGCACACATGAAAAATTGCCAGAAGTTCTTCCTGGAAAACGCTGGCGAAATTCGGTAGCCGTAAACTTTTTCACAAGTTTATTGATGGGAAAAACACTCCAAGCCCAACATCCGGCTGTGATTTGGATCCGTCCGGAAAGCTCATTCCTCTTTGGTAGGGATCCGCATATTGAGGCTACTGCCGAAATTCAATTTTGGGACCATGTAGGCGGTAAGCTCTGATACCATTTCCTCTGGTAGCGGAGAGCGCCGTATATGCCCATAAATCTTGACCCAACAACCCTCTTCACGGAGCCGAAGGGCGGTACAGGCCGCCTGCTGCCTATTGTATAAATTCCATCTTTTGCTGAAAATCTGTCTTCAGGCATTAAAACCTATACTGGCCTTCCTTGCTCTTTCTTCGATATTCAATATCCACTTCAGCTTTGAGTCCAGGATAAGACCCAAGTATTTAGCTGACAGGGATAAGATCAGTATTCGACCGTTAACTAAAGGTGGACTAAAGGTGGGTATTTTAGTCCTGTTGGTGAAAAGCGTCAATGCTGTCTTTTCCCGCTACCTTTTCCGAGTTCATAATTTCGTTGATCGTGTGAATCCCACATACTATTAGTATCATGTCGTCCACATACGCAACTACCTTTATTCTGTAGCTCTCTAGTGTCTTTAGGATCTTGTCCATAACCGTGAACCAAAGGAGAGGCAAGAGGACTCCACCCTGAGGTCTGCCCGGCACGTCGACTTTGTGACTCTGCTATTTCCTCATCCGCTGGAATGATTCTAGTCTCCAGCATGCGAAGGATTCATGGACTAATTCCAGTGTGGATCCGGGATCACCAGAGCTTTCCGGATGGCCTCGACGCTGATGTTACTTTGTAAAGAATAGTGTCCGCCGATCTGCCTTTACAATATGCATGCCGAGATGTAGACATCGGGACCTCTTTTATGGAGTCATGGAGGTATATGTCTAGTATGCGTTCTAGGGTCTTTAGGACAAAGGATGACAAGCTTATTGGCCTGTAGTCTGTAGCCGCTTCGGGGTCGCGACTGCCGATCTTCGGGATGAAAATCGACTTGACCCTCCTCCAGGAGTGGGGCACGTACTTGTAGGGTAAGCAATACCTGTAGATTAATACAAACCATGGGCCCATAATGTCATGGGTCTTTTAGAGCAAAATTAGCATTATGTTGCCCATGCCTGGAGACTTGTACGCAGAGAAACCATGCTTAACCTATCGCACCTTTTCTAGGGTGACAGCTTAGGAGGTTTCCTCCCACGACAGTGGTGGTTCTACTAGAGACTCTGCTACGGACGACTTTTGACAGGGTTTTTAGAAGAAGTTCCAGAGATTGATATAAGATGGTTGACAGGGTTGCTTAGAGAGAAATTCTCTGAACCGGGCAGACTCACCCAGACTCTCTATAGCCTGATAAATATCCCTCCATGATTGAGTTTTTGCGGCCCTTACGGCATCTCATAATTAAAAGTCTCTTTTACATGAAAGCTAACAAATAGACCAAATTACCATTTCATTTTCAAAACGATAGAGTGAAAATCAAAATAATTTGTTTATCTAATGCCACGAAATAAATCTGAACCTATGCGTCAAGTTCTAGTTACTCAATTAAAGCCACTGGGGAAATTACATAGAAGTAAAGAGCCTCCTCTTGCATAGTTTCGTCTTTGGCTCTTGTCGCGCCGAATACCAACCACCTAAATTTAAAACTGGAAGTGTTTTTTATATCCCGAAAAATGTACGACTCTAAAACGTGAAACTCCCCTTTTTCCTCAGAATTGTTAATCCATCGAAACTAAGTAGAAATTTTGTAATTTTCACAAACAGTAATTGACAGTCCCTAATTACATTTTGTACCAGCATGCTGCTCCACATAGTCACTTATTGCTGAATATTAAGAGAGAGAAAATCTAGTGCTTCGGGGCCAACCGTATTTTGCCCTCTATGCGGTTTTTGGGCCAACTACTGGGCGGATACTACTATGTAACAGCCGGAGCTTATCGGAGTTTAAAACTAACTTTTCGTTGCTACGCTTCCAAAGTAATTACAGCTTATAGAGTGAATACTGAACGTGTATTGAAAATTAGCTTAATTTCAGCCAAGTGCTCTTATGATCCTTTATGGAAGCGCTTTATCATGAAATTCTGTACTAGCATATAAAATGTTTGCTTAGACATTGAGGCTATTTCGATGCTAATCTACATCACACACACACCCATGCATACAAAAAGCAGCCCGCAATATTGTGGATTGCATTCTTAAAGTGCGTCCTTAAGGCAAAATTTCAATATTGTACATTTACGATGATTGAACGGTGCAGCATTGTTGCTATATGGCTGTTGTTGTTATTGACTCCCTTTCAATCGATTTAACAAATAATGGTTCTTTCCAAATTGGTCTACAGTCATATCCTTCTGCTCACCTAATCATTTCCTTGCCAGGATGCAATCAGACCTACTCAGACCCTCTAACGTTATATCGAAATGTTTGGCAATTATCTTTCAATTTAGAATTCCAATTTGCATTTAAAGGCACGTCTATAAACCTGCTTAATGCTCTGTCAGTGGGTTCTGCCAGATTACATACTAAAGTGGGTGGAATCGATTTAAATCAGTTACTTTGATTTTCATGTCGGTACCACAGAATTTAAATGCTAATCAATTAGCTTGTATTGATCTAAAGTTTTTAGTTAATAGATGTGCTCTTTTATGCATGCTTGTCAACTGTAAATAGTTTTGTTGTCAAAGGAAGTGCAAAAGCAGAAAATGCTTGTCTTGGCATTTCTAGAATATTGCCCTTATAGTTTTCGGCTGATCACGTAAACTAGAGCATTTATGTTGCATTGTAAGCTCGTTTTGGGAATGGTTTTCCAACTTTGCCTCTTTGGCTCCGCGTTGATATTGTTGAGTTCACGTTAGTGTAATTAGATCCACGTCGATATTTTGTTGATGATATAAGGCCTGCCCCATCCCAACTTCTGCTCCTGCGCTAGAGGAGCTACAGTTTTTTTGAGGAATGATTTTTTTTAAGTTGAGCGTGCCTATTTCTCCAGGATCATCACCTGTGTCAGAAAGCGGATACTGGTTTATTTAATTTTTATATCCCACCGCTGCCGCCAAAATTTTGTAGATTTCTTTTTATATGTGACGCTAAAAGAACTCGGAGATACTTTCCTTAACGGAGAAGTGCATCTGTCTTTATTATCCTCTTCAGTGTGTCAATTTAGTAAAACGCTCATTTAACCTTTTACATAACTTTATTATAAATATCACTGGGCTTACCCCTGTCGAATAATCTCATTCGTTCGTTTGGAGGTGGCTTTTCCATCTTTCCATCCATCTTTTGTTGGATTGCACGTTGGTGTTGTTGAGCTTCACGTTGGTTCAATTGTATCCCACGTCGATATTTTCTTGATGAGTGATGAGATGATGCACCACCTAAACTCCTGCTTCTGGCCTAGAGGGGATGCAGTTGTTTGGTGTAACCATTTTATTTTATTTTAGATTTGGGGTACCTACTTTTTCAAGACAACCACTTGTTTCGGGTAGCTGTGTCTGGCTTATTAAATTATTGTATCCCACCGCTGCCACCAAAATTTTCTGGAGTTCTTCTTTTAGTTTACCAAAATTTCGTGTCACCAGCATGTTGTGCAGTTCTTCTTATATTTTACCTTAACAGGGCTCGGGGGTAGGCAGGTAGCTGTAAGGCTGCCTCCAGCGCCGTTTTGGCTGCCGTTTTGTTGCCACAACTCGTATACTTCGGATTTAGCGGGTCTTTGGTCAGGTGAGTTGTGTGCCTAAAATAATTCTGTGAAATTTATAAAGCTTATCAGTGATCTGATCTCCAGTCTGGAGATCTCAGTAAAGTCTTCCAAAAATTAACTGTCTAGGGTACGCTGCCTGGTTTTGGCTAAAAACATTGAGTAAGTGTTTCCCTCTCGTTCGTCTCCCTGCAGCTACGACAACAGACGTTAAACGGGATGCCCAACTTGGCAGTGTGGTCTCCTAAGGGCTAATATCCCGGGATAATTGCCGTGATTCTGGCGATATATCGTTGGGGTCTTTTTAGGAGTTCCACTGTTTTTTCTTTGCTGTAAGTTGACCAAGTTGCCCTAGAAATAATGCAGGTCTGCAGTGTTCTCCACTTTTGACAGGCTAGCAGCAGGTGGTAATGGCACTTTTGACTCCGCCTATTGGACTGCTGAGGGAGAGAGGCTTCCTGCTTGGTTTTAGTCGGCTTTCTCTTTCCCCGGCCGGCCGGCAACAGAGACGAGAGTCCCGTTATGCTTTCTACCAAGCCTATCTAGTTCGTACGTTGTTAAAGGCGCCTTCTATACCTAACAAGGCTGCGAAAGTATATTGCTTGTAAAGACCCTATAGTTCCCACCGCCGCGCGCAGAGTTGTCTCGGTGGATCTACCGGCACATGAGGCATATTGAGCTGGTGATAGTAAAGTCACATCCACCGATTAACGGATGTAGAATTCGACGACCCATTCTAGTGTTTTGAGCACGAAGTATGCCAGGCTAATCGGCCTATAGTTCTTTGCGGATTCGTGACCTCTTCTGCCTACCTTTGTCATGGAAATGACCCTCGTTCGTCTCCAACTCATGGGGACATACGCGAGCCGAACATAGCTCTTGAGCATGACCTGCAGTCAGGTAGTTTTTGTGGCACTTTAAACATCACTGGACTCGAGCCGGTCGAATATGCTCATTCATATCGCAAATAACTTCTTGTGGGGATGGTTGTCCAACGTTGCTTTTGTTGGACTCCACATTGGATCCAATGTCGATATTTTGTTGATGAGTGGGAAGTTTAGAGTTCCACCACCCAAACTCCGACTCCTAGCCTAGAGAGTTATTTGATGTGATGATTTTTTTTAAAGTTTGGTGTGTCCATTTTTCAAGGTAATCTTTTATGTGGTTGAGCAGCGCATACTGGTTTATTTAATTTTCGGATCCCACCGCTGCCACCAAAATTTTGTAACATTCTTCCCATAAGTTACTCGAACAGTAACCGAGAATACTTTTCATATGGGTCACAAGCATTGGGTCACAAGAATTATTATCCCCTTCAGTCACCCTGCCAATAATTATTTGTTTCGGTAGGTTTACTGGTGATACATGTTTTTTATTGATAGATTACTTTGAGTAAACTGTTTCACTTTTTTAAAACTGGAGCGACTTCGTAGTCAACTGTAGTCTTTTGTTTAGATGTAATACCAGCTTGTTTAGATGTTTTTCCAAGTTTGAACTGGTTGCAGACAACTTGCTCTCCAACAGACGTGTAAGGCTTCTACGTTACTTTCCGGAATAATTGCCAGGTCTGCTTGGCACCATACTTTTAATACGTTGAGTGCTGTTTGAAGTGTATTTCCTACCCAAAGGGTGTTGCTAGAAGAATAAATAACTATGTTGTCTGCAGATATATGGGAATTGATGTTGGGCACTTGTTTTCATGTAGAGCCTGTCTGACCCTGTGTATGGAGCTATTAAACGGGGCTACCGATAATGGCCACCCTTGCGGTCTTCCCCTTGCAAGATGTGGTATATTTAGAAGCAAAGCCTGTATTCTTGATTGTATACCTGCATTCCATTCGACAAGCTGATTTAGGACAACTTTTCTTTTAAGTCTGTCGTATGCTTTCTCCAGGTCTGCTATGCAATATACTATGTCCTCTTTGTCCGATGCCAGAGCCCAGGTTGTGCCCAGATTCCTGTAAGAGTGCCTCTTTTCAAGTCTGTAGCCGACAACCAAGTCTATTAGCCCTTGTCTCTAGAAGCCAATCTAGTCCATTGTTTAAGATATTTCCTAGGACTTTAGTTGCGAACGTGAATTTTGGTGGCGGTGGGGGAGGATCTGGCTGAATGTGTTAGGGATAGGGCAGATATCTGGCAATTTCCAAGCCCGTGGAAATGAGTCTGGGTTTAGGTCCATAGCCTAGTACCAGAGCCTGGTCAACGTCAGTAGGTAGCCTGATGGGACATTTTTCATCATCACATATGATATCTTATTTAGGCCGGGTGTTGAACCTTTGTAAGTGGCCAATAGATCTTGGACTTCTCTTGCGCTTGAAAAGGAAGAGGAGAGTTTCCAGCTCTGCCTCTATGACTCTGTCATCTTCGCCGTATAGGCTTAGATCTATGGGATAACTCAGTTTTCAATTACATAGGGGTCGACGATTCTCCTGTTTCATATTAAAAACCGTCGTGCTTTTTCTATTTTCGAATAATCCAACGCTGCGCCAGGTTTCCTAAACTGAATTGTTGGGCTAGAATTGATAGCATCGAGGAAGTCTCCCCAAGTCTGATTACTTTGCTCTTCTTACACATGACCTAAAGGGGTCTCTGCACGTTACTTCTACAACACATAACATATCCGATTTGTAGTCAAATGAGGTTTAATCAAACTACGAGTAGAAGCAAATCCTCATAAGTATGTCAGTGTTCTACAATTTCAAAGTAGTTCAAAACACATCCCAAAGTGTTACACATGGCCTTTTAAAATAACATAACATAACATTAACTACAAGTAACATTGCAAAATAAACACGAGAAAGCAGAAGGCATCACCCCTCTAATATTATACCATGAATAATAAACTCAAACATTTGAATACGGGCGGTAAATTCTCAAACAAATTACTTCTTGCCCCGATTTCTAATTAAGGAAAGATGACAAGCCACTCTCCATGTGTGCAATCAATTTGGGGGCTAAATGTAATTGGAAATGTTAGAAATTAAACAAATTCAAACCTACAGAGTCTTATAACATGACGTAATTGCTCAGCCAGGCATCTGTCGTTGTCGGGTTTTGACCATCATCTAATGAGATATTGGACAGGTACCATAAGGCAAATTAGAGTTTTCCTGATGGGAGTCTCATGTTGCATCACACTATAGCTCAAAACGTGCCACAGCAGATTCATGCATCTGTGTTTGTTATACGAGGCTTGTTAATTTACAAATCCAATTACAAAGACTTGAGCTACCCGTTTTGCTTCATTTAAATGTTAACCAGACCAGAATAATGAAAACGTTCCCATAGCCACCGACTCCCTGGCTGTGCTTACGTACTGGTGTGTGTGTAACGCCCTGTGCAATTTCGTTGCAAGGGTAAAAACCAAAAGGCGTCTTGTTAACAAAATGAAGTTTAGTGCTGCACATTAATCCTTTTGACTGCCTGTGCTGCTCCTACGTGAGCAAGTTATGAAAGGATCTCAAGTTTCTGTATTCCAGTAGCATACTGAGGAGATGTAGAAAATTCTGTTAATGTACCTAGACGGTTCCAGCGAATGGAAATTCTTGAACAGTTGCTAACAAATTAATGAAAATCTTCTTAAAATTGAAGCATGTTTAGCTGTGGGCTTTTGTATTATATAGAAGATTTTAGAAAAGGAATGCTACAAGGCATTTTTCTTACCTTAAATAGACAGACAGACATATTTAAATAATGTTGTTTAAGTTTTAGTTCCAGTCAACTAGCCAGAATTAAAAGTGTTTGCATGAGTGAACATCAAACAAGATCGTGCCAGAAAATTAAATGTACTTTGCTAGGTAAATACACTTCTTACAAATAATGTCTTTCATGTGTTGCATGTACTGAGCACTTTTGTATATTAACACTTAAACGAGTGAGTATTGCTGCTTTTGTTTTTATTCTACATAATTCTGCAGTTTCTTACTTGTTTGCTTTCTTTCTCATTCGACCCTATAACATAGATCCCTGGCCTCTTGGAGCAGTTCCTTGCAAAGAACCGCAGTCGATGTTCTCCTCTTTGACGCCTCTAAGCTCTGACACTCCTAGTTTGCGCTATCGCTAACAAGAACACAACATTTTTAGCGCAGGTTCCTTTTCATCCAAATAGGTCGCCAGTAGGTAACGCAGCACTTGAGCATGGGAACTATGCTATGACCGCAACGGTTGAGATCAAGGTCATTCGTCGTTTTTCCCGGCAATTATGCTGAGGCTGCTGAAACCTGACCTTTTTTTTATATCGAAAGTAAAAGTAACGAAAATTACTGAAGTAATGACATGAAATAGTTCTGATGCCCAAGTGCCGCATTACCTGCTAATTGCTAATTTACTGCCACAGCGGTGGGGAGACACAATCTAAAGAGACAACCCCAAAGCCCAGAGACTGCGCATCCTTTTCCTAATGAGGCTTGGGAGGACTTGTAACCTTTGACAGAAGGAGTCAAAGCTTGAGATAGGAGATACGATTCAATACCAAGCACACTGATCTATGTTTATTTAGAGTTCTTTTATGAATATTGTTACAAAACGGTGTATTTCCGAACCGAATGCGTCTCCGTCTTCAATCCTTGGACGAACCTAACGACTTTACCCACCTTCAGTCATATCGTCATGTCTTGTCCATCGAAGTCTACCGAATTTATCCTTTTCACGACATTTATGTTGATATTATTACTTTTAACTATTATTATGAGGCCCTAAATGAGACCTATTCTGTATAGATCTCATTAACGGAAAACACAGTCAATTCCCCGGACGAAGGCAAGAAGGTCTTTAGTTGAAGAAGCCTCATCGCCTTGGACGCAGAGTGGGCATTCTGTCGCCTCTCTGTCGCTCTAGAAATAGAATCATAGTCAGTGTTGCCGAAAGCACCCTCGATGTCAAGGAACGCACATATCCTTAGGCAGTTTCCTTAGCGAGAAGGGTTTCAACCTTCGTTAATTTACTCAAAGGGTAAGAGCTGTGTATTGGAAAGGAGAGCGCGAACTTGCACCTGATGTTAACGTCAGCAGCCTTGCGAACGTTTTCAAAAGAAAAGAGGTGAGGCTGATAGGTCTATACGATTTAGGCAACTCCAGAGGGCTGTTGTCGTGTTTAGAGATAAAAACAACCACGACTTTCCTCCATTGTTAAAATGGGGATACATTGAAGCTAGCTCTAAAGAGACAGACCAGGTCGTCGAAAATTAGATCAAGGCGCTTCTGAAGGAGTACTGGAAAAGATCCACTTCCTCCCGAGGATTTGTAGGGTTGAAAAGAGACCACTGCCCGTTTCACCTTGTCCTTGTCGAAGATGTTCCCGGAGACGCTCCGGGAATATCGATCTGGAATTGCGCAATGAATGCACCTAGCATCCAGGAGCTAAGCGGTCTAAAAGGTTGACTCTGGAAAGTGCTCGCTAAACAGGCACCTCACAATTTTTTTATGGGGCACTTTACAGCACATTAGTAAACTGCGGGGCCGCCATTTCCAGTTCACACACTGACCTGACAGAAACGGCTAATATGTCTTATTCCCAAGCCAAAAGTTCCTGAGACCTTGACCAGTTGGTATGTGGGAGCCCCACAATGACAAGCCTGATGTGCAGATAGTCCATGAATGAGGCCTCGTGCAGGATACGACAGTTTTAAATCCTGTTGGAGAGAAGTCTGCTAGTGAAGGTGAACTCCAACACCTCACTAGCAGTGACAAAGGTGGGTTTGAAGCTCCTATTTATATGATATATGTTATTCATAACAAGAAATTCTAGGAGACTTACTCAAGTGGAGTCGTGAGCATTTGCGATGGCGAATTGTTGGTTCGTCATGTGACAGAAGTCTAGCAGTCCGTGACCTTCAGGGTGGAACTATTGTTATATGCCTAGAAAACTCCTGACAACCGCCACGCCGCTCTAGAACTAAAGCCAGTAGTGGGAGATGTGTGACACGATTGCCAATTAATAATGTGCAAATGCAATTGAAGTGCCCTTATGGTGCTAATTTTTTCCTAAGGAGCGTTTTATGAGTCCAGTCTTTAGTCTTCAAAGGCACTCTTTTATCCCTTGCTCCAACCAGGAATGTTCCTTCTGCACTAGTTCTGCCACAGGCTCCTTGCCGCTTGCTAGAGCTGCGGAGCCAGATCTGGAACAACAGCAGATGGTCCAAAAGCTCATCTGAGGGCAGCTCTGTCGCAGATGGCTCTGAACGAACTGTCGATATTAATGTAGTCCTCGGTATTCATAAAAGCAAAGCTTTGGGAGGTGCCGTTTCAAAACCCGAGCTTCTTGACAGGATCCTTGAGGATCAGCCTGATATGGGAGAATGGATAGGCGATTTTCCCCTTTAAACGAACAAACTTAGCCATTAGGGCGCTATCCACTACCATGACCAAGTGGAAAATATTTCACTCGCCTTTGGACCACTCTCGACTTGTTGTCGGGAACGCAGTTTTGTGCGGGGATGGTCGCCAGGTCCCCTTCCACGCTTCCACAGAGTGATAGCAAGATGTCGGAGACATTACTGCTCTCCCATTTTGCGTTTCAGCAGTCCAACAGCAGCCAGCCTATTCTTGAGAAGCTTCCATCGAAAACCGGTGTGACTTCGACTCCTGCAATTTCAATTACGACGTATATGATCACCTCCCGCAGCTATGCCAGGTGCTCAGTTGTGATGAGGCTAAGTTTGGCCATGCTTACCAACTGGCTAAAAGTGGGGGAGAAAGCGCATTTTATTCATCATAATTCTCCTGTGTTTTCGGCGATCCAGGGTTTCCTCGTCTAAGTGAACTCTTTTCAGCTTAGTTTTTCGGGAGAGTTTTTATAAAGCCTTTTCCAGAACCATTTCTCAGAATATGACTTTTTTCTATGCGTCTTTAAAGCCTTTGGCGATTTGTAACCCTGACAAGCCCAGTTTTGTCAAGCTCCATCTTTTCGAAGCCTCAAACAATGATTGTAGCTCTAAACATAACCGAGCCCACACCGACAGAGTCTGCGCTGCAGATCGAATGTGCGTCTAAAGACCCATACGTGAAACCCGTCTACACAACACGCGTGCCGAATGACTCTGCTGATTGAGGCAATGGGTTTCCAACTTGCGTATCCAATAGCTGCACTAGTTGAGGCAATTGCTATCTCTTGTGTCTGACTGATCACTTGCTTGAGATGAGAAGGCCGTCGTCACAATTGATGTGGTTGATGATGTCGGAGTTCAAGTTCTTGGATCCACGAGTATTTGGGAAGGTAGGTCACAAGTAGACATCTTCATGAGTTTCGCTGACGTTCATAGGGCTTCCCTTGCTATGTTACATTTACGATATTCGTTCTCCACCTCCCTACTAAGCATGTCTATCTTTTTCTCCATCTGGTGTTAATAATGTAACATTTTTGGTAGAAATTGGAAGTGAGGGGTGATTGGTATTATTTTCGAGCATGGGTCACCGATTTACACAACTCTCTCCATTTTGACGCCCCTTACTCTCTTAGGTTTATAAATCGGTAAAACAAACATAACTTCTTAAATTATAACTTTTTAAGTAGCAGATTTCGAGGATCACTTAAACTATCTTTTTTTAAATTAAACAACTCCAAAAGACAACTTGTCCACAATTCCCAAATGGACCGAGCACTAAAAATAACATAAAAGCATTTCACTACAAGACATCAGTAGCCGCCGTCATATATATATTTCCAATGGGTCGGCGAAAAAAAGAACTTTGTTAAAAAAAAAGTTGGGGTCTAATTTGAAAAGTTCATCCAGACACGCTCCAGGCGGAGAGCGACTGCGAAATCAAAACGTCCTTTTCGTCCCCAAAAATGTAAAGGAGTGGGAGAGAGAGACGTCACTCCTTGATAACTCATTGTCATCAGACAAAAAGCGTTTTTGGGGTCGGCATAAGGTTAATTTATTTTCGCGTCACGATTCACCTTTTTATTTCCTTCGCCACAACGAAATGTGCCTCCTAATTAGCCTCATAATTGTTGATAAAGAACTATTTTATGTCCCCAATTCACCGCGCTGAATTTAAAGCGGCCCCAAAAATGTCGTCCTGTGTAAAAGAAGACCCCGTAAAAACTCTCTCTGCTCCCCCTCCCTTAGCTAAAAAACCATCATAGCGAACGTACTACATTGGTTGGCGGTTGGGGCAGCACCGGAGCAGGGGGCTCCTGTGGATGTTGGGGCATACCCGAGGAATGTTTTATCATTGCACGCGGCGGAGGATATACACAGGGAGAGAGAGTTTTCTGTGTACCGGGAGCCGCGCCGCCATCCCTTCGAATTTCTGTTCGGCATATAAAAGGGAGATGGCTTGAATTCTCTCTCTTATCTGATTGCAGCAACGAGGGAAAAAATTGTTAAGCCGCAAGGGCTGCTCTTTGATATATGCCCTTTTAAGATTGGCGCTTGATAATAGCCTTCAGACTAAATAGGGCTGTGTTCCTGGGGAGCTCTGTGGATTTCTTTCTGTTTTTTTTTGAGAATCGGAAAAAATCCCCTCTGCTCACAACCCGCCGGCGCTTGCTGGGTGAGCATCCCCTAGCCACCAACAATTTAATGTGTAACTTACAGATGAGTAACGATTTTCATTTTGTTGGGGAATTCTTGCAGTGGAATCGCTTCTACATACTGATCATCCGAGTACGGTAGACAGTTGGATTCGTACTCAAGGCCAACACTTCGGGGGTGTTATGGGAATTCCGCCCTTTTTAAAAGGATGAAATTTCAAATTGTAATGGGAATTAAGGAATCGGAACGATGTGATGGGTATGTGCTTTTGCTTCGCACAAAAAAAGGGTTATTCGTATCAGTGTCAGATATTAATTCGTGATTGTGATTTAGGAGTATTAGGGGTGGGGTTGTGCCACAATCTGAATTAAATTTGAACAGCATAGCTTTACTTTTTTTAAAAATAATGTTCAATTAATCTGGAGTCCATTGACGATTGCTCACGCATCCATTGGTGTAGCTTTCATGATCATGAATTCCTCACAGTTTTCGCAGACCCCGACTACGATATTATGATGCGATAGTGTGATGGACGATGAGTCTGACAAATTTTCTAAGGCAAACGTGAGGATAAAATATACGACACCTTGCTACAAAACCAGTTTGTATAAGCGGATAATAAACTGAGTAATCGGATATTGGAAACGATCCAAATGGTTCGCGTAGGCTTCAGCTCCTGATCTGAGTCAATTGACCCTTGTAAACGTGAAAATTCAACTCCTGTATCAAAATTCAAAAGCACGAAAGTCGGCTACACCAACGCGTACAACTAAGTTTTAAAGCAGCATCTCACACGGCCCTCCTTCTAGTAATTGGTCTCCAATAGCTCTTGCTGCCAGCTCTTCATTTGCAATGTTCTTTGAGGTCCTTCTCAAGCTAGCTTATCTAGCTCGTAACGATCTTGGCCCAATACTCGTTTCACTTGATATGGGCTTTCAAATTTATTTCGCAGCTTCATTCCAGTGGCTAATTGCGTTCTCTGCACCGCTATACTATGTATATCTCCCACGGAGCATTTGGTAGCCTTCTTTCTTCTTCGATCCAATTGCGTTTTATGGGCCTATTTGGGCCTTGGCAATTTGTACGTGATATTCTCCTCTTAACGATTCTCTTTCCTCAAACGTTAGAGCTTCTAGCTGAAGACGATCTATCACTTCTCTAACGCCTGTGGACTTAACTGGATAGATTCATACAAAATTGGAGAATCCATCTACTACCACAAAGAGGAAATCGTACCCTTTTGCTGTTTCCATCATTGGGCCTACGTGATATTGATATTGATATTTATTAATGGACAATTTATGTACAAAGACAGAGTCTTACAAATAGTACACTATTCTACTATAGGCATGAATACAAAATCAAAAAGTGTTAATAATGAAGCTAAAAATTACTGGAGACTACATTACAATAAAGCACATAAGAAATGAATAAAAAAAATTAGAAAGAATAAATAAAATAAATAAAAAAATTAGAAAAAGGAAACGGAAAAACAGAAAGAAGAAGAATAAAGTAAGAAACTAATTAAAATGATAAAAATTATATAAAAAAGCAAAACAAAGGCATGTGATGTGTGGATAAGTGGGCAGATGCTAGACTTCGGAGAAGTGAGTAGTAATAAATTTTCTGAATCTGTTAGCGGAAGCAGCTGATTGGATTATTTGGGGCAAGGAATTCCATATTCTCCCAATATGAACGAAGTAAGAACTTTCGAGAACTTTGAAGTTGAATTTCGGAAGTGCTATCATTTTATGTCTTGTACGTCGGAGTAGCTTAATGAATTCTCTGAGGTAGGCAGGTTCGCCGCTATTAAGAATTTTATAAAAAAAGAGTAGGTTATTCTTAACTAGATGATTTGTTAAAGAGCAATTCAAGATACTGAAACGATATTGAGCAATGTGATCAAATCGTCTTAGCTTATAAGCAAATCGAATGCAATCATTGTACGCGATCTCAAGCTTTTTTCCACACAGGCAATCCAATTTAGGAAAAATGATTGAACCGTGAGTAAAATGGGGCAACAGCAAAATTTTAATTAGATTACATCGCAAGCTAGTCGGCAAGATATCAGCGAATAACCAAAGTCTACGGATACTGGCGTAGATAGTTCTCAGTTTGGCGTTAACATGGTCACAGCAGGTCATTGTTGAATTCAAAATACCCCTAAGTTTCGCACGCGCTGAACATACGGTATAGGACTATTTCCTAGGAAAACCCCAGGAAAATAAGATAAATCCAGCGGGTTTCTGTATATTACTAAGGCCTGAGATTTTTTAGGGTTAAGTTTCAATTTGTTTTCAAGAGCCCAGTTCAGAACACGCATTAAGTCATCGTTAAGTCTCCATATACAATCTTCGATAAGTCCTAACGGTCGATTTAAGTAAATCTGTACGTCATCTGCGTATAAGTGAATCAGACAGTGCTTAACTACAGTGGGGAGGTCATTTATAAATAGGCTGAATAGTAAGGGGCCAAGGGTGGATCCTTGGGGAACGCCAGATTTTAAGGAAGCTGGCTTTGAGCAGCAGTCCCCGATTTTAACTCTCTGGGAACGTGATTTTAAGAACGCATACATTAATTTTAGCGCTGGTTTGCTGAAGTTAAAGTAGTACGCTAATTTTCTCAACAGCAAGTCATGATCGACGCTATCAAAGGCCTTGGAAAAATCCAGGAGCGCAAGAGCTACAAAATTGTCCTTATCCATCGCAAGGAGAAAGTCAGAAGTGATCTTTAACAGCGCAGTGTCACAGCTGTGTGCAGGACGGAAACCCGATTGGTACGGACTTAAAAGATTGTTTTGGGTTAGATGGAGTCTAATTTGGGAGTCTATTATTTTCTCGAGCGCTTTGGCCAGAAAGCAAAGAAGACTTATTGGCCTGAAGTCCCCGACAGATTTTGGAGTGGCGATCTTGGCAATAGGGATGACTAGCGCTTCTTTCCACGCTGTGGGAAAGACACTGAAAGTGAGACAGTGGTTGAAGATATCAGTTATAGGGTAAGCGACATAAGGGAGGATTAGTTTTATGAATTGTGGAGCAACTTCATCAGGACCAACAGCATTCGAGCGAATGGATAGTATCACCCTAGCAAGATCTATAACATCAATACAGCTGAAACTGAAGTCACTATCGAGATCACACTTAGCAGAGAATATTGCATCTAAATTTGGTGAGTCTGTTTCATCAACGTTTGAAATAGATGCAAAGTAACCATTCATGTCGTCAACATCATAGCTGCAGGAGATACTGGCATCTTTATGCACACCTAGGTTGCTCAGAGTATTCCACAGCTTTTTTGGAGCTACCTTTGGGTTGAGTTTATTATCATAATAACGCCGTTTCGCATCTTTGATTTTCTTATTCACTAAGTTCCTAGCTTTTTTAAAGCGAGCAAGACTTACTTCTGATTTGGTTCGTTTGTACATGGCATGCAAGAAATCGCGTTCAGCTAGCGCATATTGTATACCGGTTGAGAACCATTCAGGATATTTTATATTAATACGCTTTATTTTCAGAGGAGCATATTTGTCCAGGAGCAATTTCACATTACTGCTGAAGTTTAGAACCATTGTGTCTAAGGTACTCAGGTAGCTTTCAGAGGGCACGTTCTCGTGTATATTCCAGCTGCTCGGGGCAAACCAGTCCGTTTGACCACATTCAATGAATAAGGAATTTATGTCAACGTTTTTGAAATCGCGGTAAACAGACTCTTTGTATGGGCGGGTATATTGTGGCAGTTTTATGTCATATTTTAGCACCAGAATATCATGATCTAGGTTTGCGGGGGGTGTGAACTGTGAAATAGATTTAACTTTGTTTGGGTGTGTAGATAGCAGAAGATCTAACTGCGATGAAGAAAACTTGCTGTAATAAGTTGGAATTCGATTTAGCACTGATATGTCAAGGGTTTGCAGGAGAAACAGCAAGCTATCTGAAAGTTCATTTCTATTTAGAATATTAACTTTAAAATCACCGGCTATAATGATATTATCGTAACGATGAGTTAAATCGGCAAGGCGGCTTTCAAACTCAGAGAAAGCCTCTAAGCAGAACTGCTGTGGGGGACAGTAAACCGAAGATAGTATGCATTTTTCTAACCCTGTGTCAAGTTCCACAATGATATACTCAAGCACACCAGAGCAGGAGCAATGAAGCAGTGTAGACTTGAAACACTCCCTGACATAAATGGCCACACCACCACCCCTTTTTTCTAGTCTATCATTCCGAAAGATTTTGAATCCATTAATTGAAACTAATGTGGAAGGAATGTGCTGCTTCAGCCAAGATTCGCTCACAATGACTACATGAGTCTCAGTGCCTGCTAGCATTAGGTTGAACTCAACAGATTTATTCACTAAGCTAAGCGCATTAAAGTAGCACACATTCAATCCTGGAGATTGCGAGTTAAATATATTAATTAAAGTTCTTACCTTGTTCATACATATCTGACTGTTAGTATCAGCCATTGGAGAAAGGAAGCGAGGATGTAATCCAATCAATACCGCAGATAATATACCGCGCAGACATCACTAAATAAAACCAGTAACAGTTGAAAATACAGAAAAAACTGATCCACACACCACCATAGCCAAGCAAAAATATAAACAGATTATATATACTATAGCTAAATAACACTAAGTAAGCTATGCTAAGAAAGAAAAATCTAAATAAAGAGAGCATTATAGAAATAGTCTTCATCATGACGAGCCATGTAACAAAGTACTTCGCATCCGTGCTGAGCCAGGATTAATTGGGAGGAACTGCCGCAGTATGTAGAATCATAAGTTACGCTTAAGTTAATGGTGCCATCCAGCGCCGTAACTAGGCATGTGCAGGCGGTGCGGCGCACCAGGGCCCCCGGCCCTGAGGGGCCCCCGAAGATTTTTTTTTTAGAATTCGTTTTAAAGTATGAGCTAGAAAAGATCTTCGATAACGTTTTTATAACATTGTATAAAATTGGATCTACTTTTTTATGGAAAGGGCCCCTGGGAAACTTTTTTTTCTAGAACGCTCTTATTAGTATCTAATGTTTTCGAGAACCCTTTTTTAATGAACGCTGCTTTGTTAGAGAGCTTATGATTTTATTATTTACATGCATTAAGTAGCGATTTCATGGGATGAGCGTCAGGCATTGGGCGTAAAGTTTTTTACAATGCAACAGACTTGACGCTCAACGCTTGACGCCCACATGAAATTTGCTTCGAAATCACATTTTTTTTTAGAAATTCATTTTCAAGGGCCCCTTACGAAATCTTGCACAAGGGCCCCCGAGACCCTCGCTACGGCGCTGGTGCCATCAGTCCTATCTTTAACGAAAATCAGTCCGTTCCTTGTAAAAACAGAATAGTTTTCATTATTCTTATAGAGCCTTAAAGTTTCCCTCAGTATATGCGCATTTCTTTGAGTTAAACTTTCGTTTACAAAAACAGCGCTTTCTGAACAGAATTTGTCATCTAACTCATTCAGTTTTATTGACTTTTTGATTCTGCATTTGCTAATAAAGGCCTTTTGTTCATTACAGGAAGGAAAGCGAACTATTATTGGTCCTCCAGATGTGTTCCTAGAAACACCTTTAGCACTTTTATTTTTAGACAGTTTAATACGGAAGGCCTCTGTATATGGTGACATACTATGATGTACTACATTTGCAATTGCGTTCACAATTACAGCAGGGTTTTCATCAGGCAGTGAAGGGATGCCACGTATGACAACCTCATTCAGGCGAGATTTGCGAATGAGCTCCTCGTTTACCAAAGACAGTCGTTCACACCTCTATTCTACCTTAGTATATTTTGCTTGCAGCTCATCCAAGCGGGAACTCAGGTCATTAATCAGGCTCACTAGCTTCTTTTCGATCTCGCTGAAGAACGCCGTCAGACGAGACTCACATTCAAGCATCACGCTTCCAACGATAGCGGTGAAGTCAGCTGGCATGCTGTCAGCAGTCTTACACTCCGATGACCGAGGAACGCTGGCATTAAAATGACCACTGCGGCGAGATGAAGATGATGATGTCGATGCACCGGGCCGACTCCGTGTGATACGCGATGTCGATTCATCACTAACACAATTGCCATTTTTACGGTTGGAATTGTTCACCATGATTCAGCGGATAATTAGAATAAAATGCAGGAATGAATACTGTTTAAAAACACCAATAATTAAAGTTTCTGAGGCGAAACTAGTTAGTTTGTAAGGTAACACTAAAACTTTAGTTAATTAGCAACTTAATTCAATTAAAATTTAAAGCAAAGACGGAGCGAAAGTACACACGTCTATTCCTCACTTGCCATCAACACTGAACTGCGTGATCAATATGATAAGTTGCTAATGGTAGTTGACTTCTCGGGATTGACAATAGCTCCCTTTCTTTCTTGCTCTTCTTCCGGGCAGATAGTATACATGGAACACAACTGTGAATATGTTCTTTGATTTTCTGCTTGAGTTGAGGGATGTCCTTCGAATTAGTTCCTCTATCTTTTTGTGCCAGTTGTGTCAGTTTCTCATCGTTGTTTTCTATCAGGAATCATGATGTATGTTGATCTGTATTTTACTAGTAGAACCGAAGCCTTACTTAGTGCGTCAACCTACCTGAGTTTCTACACGCTTCGGTGCTCCGTAGTGAAGCCAAATTCCCGCATCATAAGAATCCATCGAGCCCCTCATCTTGGGACCTATTTCTTTGTCATTTTCCGCTGCAATACTGCATAGTCTGGCCCCTGTGCTGAATGTCAAGTCGTGATATGTGACAAATTTTTTGAGTTGAAGAAAGTGACGTTTTAATCGAATTACGATTTTCAGCATAGTGGCCTAGAGTGGAAGTGCTAAGTGCGAGTTTAGCCTCCTATGCTGAAAGCCGCAATTCGTCTGAAACGCCACTTTCTTCAACTCAAAAAACTTGTCACAAATCACAACTCGACATTCAGCACAGGGGCATCTGTTACAAGGTTAAAGTTTACCCCAGTTGTTGAAGTGCCTAAGTTGTATGACTTCCGTTATCACCACGAGCACCTACAATTCATAAACGTGATATTTTTTCTCAGCCGCTGTTGTTTTCCGACATGGATGCAGTTCTCTCAGGATGCATCTCTCTGCAGTAGCACAGCTGCTATTCCTTCTTGGCTAGCGTTTGTTGGTAATTTCGTGACGGCATTCGGATCAAATAGTCTTAATGCTAGAATTTGCTTTACCATCGCTAGTGCTAGTCTCTGATGATCGTCAAATTGAGCTTTTCTAGTCCATCCTGGTACTTTTTGGATGGTAAACTAAAATCGCCCGATTAAAAACAATTTAATGGTTTATTTTCTCACTAGCACGCATAGCAAAATAATTGGCATGCACGCTGCCGTCACAGGCACGAAAATCTAAAAACTCCCGCTACAGACATGAACATTTAAGACCGTTTCACACCAATACGTTTGCGTCTGCGATTGCGTTTGCGATGTATATTAAATTGACGATTGCGATCAAGGACTTTCACACTGACGATGCGCAATCGCGAATCGCAGATTAATAAATCCGTTCTCTGCAAGGGCGAAATAACACAACATTGTTTTGGTACAAAGAAGAGGCGTTGCTATTACTAACGCTTTGCGAAGATGAGAAGAATTGATTTTCATTGCTTCCATATTTTATCCTTTTTTAACATTCTCGTAATCTGCGTGTGATAGGTCAAATAGAATCGGATAATTTTTCACAGCTTCAATAAAAATTGTAAATGATTTTTTAACTTATGATGTGCGATGAAGTACTGCCGGATGCATTCATAAAGCTCAGCGCGACAGGAATCGGTAACCCCTGGCGGTTCGCATTCTCCATGTGCACTCCTAATTTAGACCCCCTCGTTGCGATTGATTGCGATCGCACTTGAAATGCTATCGCATGCGCAAACGCGGCGATTTGAATCAGCCTTTATAAATGCAACCGCGTCAGCATAGACGCGATAGATCACTCCAAACGCGAATGTTGGGTTAGCAGACAGTCCCCCAGCTAACTACTAACGACGCCCAATGCTGCTTAACCTACGCAATCGAACAAGAGCCATTCTTCTGAGTATACCATTGGCACCCTTTATGGTCATCGAAATACTTCCCCGTTTTCTTCGTCCTATTTAATTTTGTAAAGCTCCAATTTCGCTGCCTCTAGAGCGTGCATGCGTGTGGTGGGAGAGCACAGGCTTACTTGATTTCAATTGAGACCGGGCAGGGTATCAGCCATTGTACTAAAGATACTGTGTAGCTCTGTACAGAGTGGGAATGATCATTTGGCTCTTTTCTTTGCTGTGGTCTTCGATGTCTGTTCCAATATAAGTGACAAGGTACTCGTAACGTTATAGCCTGTTAAACAGTGAGGTTATTAGCTTCATGCCAACCTTATAATGGACTAGTCCGATCATATTAGCCTTTCTTCTCCTTTATGACTGTAACGGACGTTTTTTTAGCACGGAATACCTAATTAAATACTTGACTCAAAATCACTGTCAAAAAGGAAAAATAAAAATACCTCAAAAGAGAGAAGTAGGCTGGAGGATTTGGAGAAATGAAAAAAAAAACAAATTATTACGGGTCAGTCAGAAAAAGCGCCCCGAAAGTCTGGGCTAAATCGAACAAGCGCGGTGATTGGTAACAGAAGTTGGTCTGAATTCGTTGAGAAGTTTCAGTAATCTCAGTGTGAAATAGGTCGCAACTTATCATTTTAATACGCGTTGTATATCGCGTTATCTTCAGTTGAACCAACTATAAACTCCACTACAAGACTTTGGACCAGTGCAACCTCGCTAATCAAATCTATTTTGGAGGTGGGGCCCTGTGAGGAAAGGTTGCTGTTGAACCCCAACGAAATAAATGTCGCATGGAGGAAAGTTCCTGTAGGAAATAAGTCATTAGCCGCACAAGAAGAGGAGAGAGACTCAGGTATCTTTATATTACATTGTATGTACTCGACAATTGTGGCAAAGGAGTATGGTCGTCTTGGCAGCGAAGCTTTCTCCTGTACCTGGAACTTTATTGTGCTTCGATTAACAAAGTATTGCAGAAATCGTCGATAGTGTTCCTTTTAAGTCAAGCAAAAATATACAGTTTTGTCGTAAAAGGTTACCAGAGCATTTTATTGGAAGCAAATCAAAGAACTTCGGGAAAATTGCCTTGCCAGGTGGCAGTTTGGTGGTTGATCGCGGAGGCGGTTTTTGATAGTGCGCAGTATTGAGAAGTCCCTGGCAAACGCCAAAAGTTAGTCATCGTGAAACCACCGACAATTTCTTCAATTACCGGCAAATCAACTTGGAAAAAACCAAAGAATCGACATTTTCAATTTCTTTTTTTCAATTTTTTTTCAGTTTTTATTATATTACTTATATTAATTATATTCAAACTATGTACACTTTGTTTTTGGTATATGACACTTTTAATTACTTTTTGTAGCTAACACTTTTACAGTTTTTTTTTGTCTGAATAATGTTAATTCAATTATTTCAATAACTTCTTCGCCCAATTACCACAGGGTGATTTTTTTTGCGTTTTGCGTTTTACCAACATAAGTCAGATATCGTTGTAACAGGACAACGTACTGGGCCCAGGGCGTCGTTTTGGTTTTTTTATTGTTAATAATGACAGAATTTTTTTAAAGTTTGCTTCATGGTGGAGTTTTTAAGTTACCAGTGAAGTCAATTGATTCAGTTCTTTTCTTTTCTCACACCTACTTATACAAAAACACTTTTATCCATTTTCTTTGTTGTTTATATACAGGGTGTTCCGTTACTCATGGTACAAAGGAAAATGGCAAATAGTACATGAAAAATTATCGAAAAAAAAAGTAAAAGTGGGGGGGTATCTCTTTTCGTTTTCGAGATATGGCGTTTTGAAGTTTTTTTGGTAGAGGTTTACATATTACCCTGTATTTTTGTCACCTTTTTAGATATTTTAATGAATAAGACATCAATCTACGCAGAATACTCCCACCTATCTAAATCTGTAAAAGTCAAGGGGTCAACCCACCAACATCCAGAGTTATGAGTCATCAAAGACAAAATTTTCTTTTTTTTCACTAAAATTTCCACTTCAACCACCTTTTTCTCCAAAAAATACGTAATAAACCAATATTTTGTTTTACAAAATTGGAAAGCTTGGACAATTTCCTATGAATAATGTCTCACGATTATTACGCTACGACCTTTACTTTTGAAGTTATTAGCAATTTTAATAGTGAAATTGGCTCTATTTCGTCCTTTTTAGTACTTTTTCACCTGAGTTTTGTCGAAAAGTACCAAATAAGCACCAAATAAGGCCAACTTTTGCGTTAAAATTGCTAATAACTCCAAAAGTAAAGGTCATAGCATAATAATCGTGAGACATTATTCATAGGAAATTGTCCAAGCTTTCCAATTTTGTAAAACAAAATATTGGTTTATTACGTATTTTTTGGAGAAAAAGTTGGTTGAAGTGGAAATTTTAGTGAAAAAAAAGAAAATTTTGTCTTTGATGACTCATAACTCTGGATGTTGGTGGGTTGACCCCTTGACTTTTACAGATTTAGATAGGTGGGAGTATTCTGCGTAGATTGATGTCTTATTCATTAAAATATCTAAAAAGGTGACAAAAATACAGGGTAATATGTAAACCTCTACCAAAAAAACTTCAAAACGCCATAATCTCGAAAACGAAAAGAGATACCCCCCCCACTTTTACTTTTTTTTTCGATAATTTTTCATGTACTATTTGCCATTTTCCTTTGTACCATGAGTAACGGAACACCCTGTATAGGGTTCACATTTGTTCTTGTGTAATAAATAAAATTAAAGTACTTTCTCCCGTAAAGGTACACGTCTTTCACATAGGCATGATGGCCTAAGAGGGCTAAATTTTTTTCAGGATGGCCGGCGGATTTCTCTCCGGGATTCTCTCTTGGGGTGTTCATTGAATAATGGCCTTTCCCCAGGAAGACATCAATGGCGCTCGGGGCTGAGCGACGTGCCCCTTGAATGGACTGAAGAGGACTTCGACCTAACATTGAGGTAAGTGGTGAGCCATATCTGTATCGTCCCGGCCACACACCCCACGACCCCCATCCGGCGAGCTAGCCAATCCGTGTGGCCGACGGCACTTAGCATATTCAAATTTTTATATGTTTTGGTGTTGTGTCCTTCAGGTCAGGCTTTTCCGGGCTTCTGGCTGAGGGGGCAAGACCACGCATAAATGCCGCCCAATACATAGTCGCGCCATTATGCAGTTACTACAGTCATGTAATGACTATAGTAATGAGTAATGATCGCACTTTTATCAGTCCGGAATAGTTATAACCCCCGGGGCGTATTTTTGCGTACTTACATGCCTGCGAAGAAATAAGTATTATAAATATTCTGAATTTGCAAAATTTTATTACTTAAGAAATTGGTCTGAGAATGTGTGTAAAATTTTAGTATTTGATTTTGTGGAAATTTAATAAAACAGAAAATGTTACTTTACAGATGTACCTAGGATGGAAAGAAATGTGAATTGCTGCTTCTGCGTCAACATGTTATTTGTATAGGCTATGTCTAGATCTCAACCGATTCTTCTTAGTCTTAATTAAGGTCGCCTATGTCAGGTATGAATTGGACAAAGCGAATAGCTAAAGATCTCGACAATAACATTCTCAGACAAATAAATTCCCAATATGTACTGACAGACAAGCTTCAATCACTTTATACAAAAATACGAACAAAATACAATTTATTAGTACAAAGTTCAACGCAAAAGAATATGCCCTGGGAAAAAAATGTGTTCGTCTTCCATCAACAATTTCAGAAAAACATCTTAAACATTTCCATTTTGCACATGAAAATTCTACATCTTGTAGCAGCAGAAAAAAAGGAAGAAGGAAACTAGGACACGAGACGGTATCAACACTTAAATTTTCCCCTGATACTAAAAGATTTATACATTGAAAAGCATTAGGAATTGCCATTTTTTAGTTGGAGCGATGTAGAGCAAATCGATACTATTCCTTTCGAAATTTGCATCCATCAATCTCCCACAAATGACTCTATTTCGATGTTAAAAAGGATGATTTATGGGGCTGCCAGCAGCGAAGGGGAACCACGTTAAAAGGATTTTCGATTAGTATAAAGGAGCGGCTGAACTTTAACTGGAACGACCCAAGGCAACAGGTGAATCCTCCGGAATCATCGACGAGTATCCAGGAAATGTCTTTAGAAATTTGTTTTTATCTTTTCGGTATTGAGAAGCCCTTCAGACAGCTCGATGACTGATCTTAACCTAGGGTCAACTTCAAAAGGATCTGTCTCTCCCTCTGGGGCCGGGGAATGAGTGTGATTTATCAACTTTATAGACCCACAACCAAAGTCTATTTTCAATTAAATCAACTATTTCGCTTGGTGCCTGGGTCGATATCGTTTTCTTCTGCTCCCACCATGTCGACCTCCACATTTAGCATTGAAAGGTCCACTTTGTCAAGAAGAAGAAGAAGACCAAGAAGTAGCAAAAGACGTCGCAGGAGTGTAAGAAGAAGGAGTCCTTTAATGTGCCGAAGCCATTCAAGCCAATTCTAAATGACAATAAATCCAAGCAGTTAAAACCTGACGGAAATCCCTACTTAAAACGTAATGGACTGGAAACGATTCTCTGTTAAACTTTTTATTCGGGTCCCGTTAAAATCAATTAAAGTCTGTTTTCGTGCAGGGGCTGCCTGGCCGCGTTCGGGGGGCGGGGCATGGGGGCCGGGGGGCGGTGGATAAGATAAAAGCACTGCTTTATCGATATTTCAGGATATTTCAAACGAGGGAGATTTATTTCAGTTTTAAAGAGATCCGGGACTAAGGATCCGGCCTACAACCGAACCGGGAGCTCATTTCCTATCAGCGCTTGCAGCAGCAGCTGGCGGGTGGTGCCAGAACTGAGACCCTATCACAATAATAAAAAAAAGGAGAAAAGGAAACAAGAATCTTAAAGATGAGCGCACACAGGGCTTGCACAAGGTAGACATATCCTTCAGGTGTTACTGCCGCGGAGTACATTTATCTTGGTGATAAGCTTTAGTTTATTGAATTATAATATCTGATGGCACTGGCGCCGACAGGGGAGCGGATCTGGGGGACATACATACATCTGGATTGGGTGGAGCAGCCAGCAACTCATAAAGGATGCCAATGTAGAACCGAACGGGCGATATTCAAATGGAAACAACACCAGACAACCTGATCTTGATTACATTAACATATCCTCGCTGCCAAAGGCCATAAATTTTATATGCAATGCGGTATCATCAGAAAATGTGGATAATAAATTTTTACATATGGATATGCCAGATACGGAGGGGTGGTGGCTGCTCGAAATTTTGTTAAGAGTAAATTTTTTTACATGGTATTATTACTGTTTAGGGGGGAAATGTTTTTATATGCGGGGGGTTTCTTTCTTTCTTTCTTTCAATGGAGGTTCTGGTCCAAGGAGTACCGCGACCGGAGTTTTGAACGAACTGCACTCTGTATTTACTTTAGATTTGTGGTAAATAACGTCTTTTTATGTGAAATACTAGCGCTCAAGGGTAAAGCCCATTTGTACTGTCGACGGACCTTTAACAGCATGACAAGTCGGACAGCAAACTCCAGTCCAACACTGGGAAATAGCAGCTCATGGATGACACACAAGCTCCTGGTTATTTTCAAGGCCCTCCTGTCCTACTTGCGGTCAAGTAAAAAGAAGACTCGTTCGTTCTTATCCTGATACAGGCACGCGTGACCATAAAGGGTACCATTAACATACTCAGTAGACCGGTTCACGTTCAATTGCGTAGGTCAAGCAGCATTGGTCATGGTTAGTACTTAGTTGGGGGACCGCTTGGTAAAATGACACTCGTATTTGAAATTGTCCATTACGAATGCATTCTTCTATGTAACTTACATATCTGTGTATTCCTCTGGCGGGCGAATTTTTAGATTTTCATGCCTGTAGCGGTAACATACAAACCGGGAGTTATGCGTACTAATTGCGGGTTCGTATATGCTTTTTACAAAATAAGCAAACTAAACTATTTTTACTCGGGGGCTTGTGAATTCTACTGAGAGAGGCATAGGCAAAAGCTTTGAGTTCGAGTGAGAGACCTATAAACATGGTACCCTGGAAAAGTTAACTATTTTATCCACCACTGCAAAGATAGTAAAGAGAATCGTAGAAGAACCGCCAATGCCATTGTTGATAGGTTTATGTAATCGGCTCTCGTACTCGAATAGAATACTAGAAGAAGGAACATGCCACAGAGTGGATTCGAACCATGCATCTCTAGGATGGTAGTCGAGGCCTTTCCTGGATGTTGGAAGAATTCAGAAATATTAGGCGCGGCAGATTGTTCCATGATTTAGTTGTTCTATTCATGAACGAATCCTTTACCTTGTGCTCGAGAAAAAGGGCGGCAGGATGTTAGAAAAAAGTTAGCGGGCTAGTCTTGTTATTGTCGCGAATACAGGAGTAAAAATTTCGTTGGAAGAGTTTCTGCACGATATAACATCTTGTCCATCCACAGAAGGCTGGTTTTCGTGGACCCAGTTCAAATAAGTGAATTGTATTTAAGCGAGGTGAGTGTAGGAGTTTCAGATTGCAGCCCGGTGGTTAGGCCGTAGAGTTGAGCCGGACTTACACGAAACAGTACATTTGTCCCTTACACGATGGCAAAATGTACTGAGGCCTCAAGCTTTTTAAATGTCTCGGTTCAAAAATAATGTACTACTACTCTTTGTATGAGCGCGTATTTTAACATCCATGAGGAAATGAGCTGAGATGTGTTTGTAAATACGTACTTAGTGAAGAGACATGGGTTTCTTCTTTCTTACTTCGTTTTGGGCAGTAAAATTCCCGCTCACCAACTTGAAGTGAGGAGAAATGCGATTGGCAAATGTAAAAATTAAATATACATTGTGGAGACATAGTTTTCTTACATACTCTGAGGCAGTTTAATGCATATTAGATAAAAACTCGTAAAAAAGCTCTTTTTCGGTATTTGTTTTCTTTGTTTTTTCAATTTACTTGTTTTTGTAATTTTGGCATTACAATACCACCTCGCCTCATTTTAGGTATGACTTTGTACTGGCTCAAAAGAAAAAAGAGGCACCTCTTACAAACTCATTTTATAATCGTGTCTTACTGAACACTATCAGGCCGGAGTCCCATTAACTTTCTTGTTTGGCGATTTGAAAACTCATTCTATCGCAGACCATCGGTTATTCCTAGGATGTTAAGTAATGGATCAGCGGTGAGATCCAGATCGTTCACGTTCGTTTCGTTAGAGATAAGACAGTACTGCAAAAGACAACAAACGTTTTGTAATATTGCTGTTCCCGATGTCTGATCTTAGCCATGCTCATACGCACAAACTTACATTTCTAACTTTACTACAACTAATGGGGTCGATTTTATGAGTGTGTTATACAAAATGCTTCAACCGCAAAAGGTCAAATTACCCCCCTCCCCCCACACAGAATTTAATTACAGGAAATGTCAAAACTTACGAGTTTAAATCAAAATTAAATTGAATCCTAATTTGTACGCCATTACCCGAAATTATATTCTGTTTATAAAGGGAAAATACCCCAAAGAAACTTATATAGTGTCCCATAAGCCACGGATATAGCATTTCATGGGTTTGTTCATTTAATTTCTAGAAGGGCATGGATTAGTTTCTTGCAAGTCCAAGATAAACCTGGGCTAAAACTAGGATACACATACCAATGGGCACGAACGAGTAGTATTATACATACTATATTAATCAGGGCCCACAGCTAATAGGGAATTCTATTTGGGGGTGTAAGCGCCAAGACACGAGAAGCATCATTATCAAAACGACTTTCATCAAAGAACGTTCAGAAATCTCTAAAGATGATCACATTACAGGAAAAGCTTGTCCTGGTCTTTCTGGAAGCCCTTGAAGGGAATAAATCTCATTTGAGTTCAATTTGTGCGGGTGAACCAGAAACATCCCATGACAAACATCAGTGACATCCCTTGAAGTAGAGGCACTAAAAGGATTTTTCGGGGGGCTTAAATATAAAAAAAAATAAACAACAAAGCTCCGAACGTAATCCCTTAAGCTCATTAGTCACGGCGACCTTAACATACAAATCTGATGAAATATTCATTGGGGCCATCGCTCGATCTCTCCTCGAGTAATTAAAAGAAATTTTTAATGGTCCCTCACAAAACCGGCGAAATGAGACAAGTCGCAGCCATTGCCTCTGACATTTCTGGTATAAAATCTAAGATTCAGACAGCACCAGAAAGGAACTCGAAACTCTGAACGGGAGCGAGTCTAAAGAGACCGGAGAACCCTAATCCACCCCACTTGAAGCATAATTGCCGGAGGGGCTGAGGACACAGCGAAATTAGTCGCGAGCTTTGTTTAAAGGTCCTGATTACATGATAAGAATGTGCTGCATAGTTTGTCAGAATTAACATAATGACTGCCACCCACCGCTCTTGCTATGCCGGCGGAGCGCTATAGAGTGTGTACTACAGTCGAATGAGTCGCGGCAGGAGTCCCAGAATGTGTTTGCCTTTGTCTGTAAAAATATGCACTTAACGATTATAGGAGCATAAATATTTTAAAGTGCGACAAAATTGGTTAAATGGGGGGAGGGGGTGGGGTAGTTAGTTTATTTCAAAGTGGGGTTGAAGGGGCACAACTGGGCCTATGTATAATGATTTCAGTGATGACTTCAGATATGCTTCTAACAGATTGTATTGTAGGAAAAACTGTTGATGTGGAAATCTCTGATGTGTAAGGTCGACAAATTCAGGAATGCTAGTAGGTATTGGGTATGTTGATCGTGAGACCCAAGCCGTCATTGCAGCACACAATCAATTTGTTTACGTAAAGGAACTCTAAGCCGACTATTTGGTAGTAAAAAAGGAGGCTGTGAAGATGGCGAAGGAGCGGACGGAGATGCTCACAAAACAACTCCAAAAGCTCCTACAGTAAGAAAAGTAATAGGAGAGAAGAATGAGGAAGCAAAAAACCCGAGGGATCTACCTGAGTCGAGGGGCCTGCCTGAAAGCGAGATTTAGAACTCAGAGAAACCGGAACTGTCCTAATTTCGACGAGCTCCTTAAAATATGTAAGGAAACGAAGAAAAGGCTGAACAAGGATCACCTCAAAAGGTTGTGCAGAGAAGCAGACTCCGACCCGTGGGGCGGTGCTTATAAAATGGTTTTTTCAGCGGTCAAGGGCAAGCGCTCTTCGCAGATCACCTGTTCCGCGCTGATTCAGAGTATATTGTAAGGCTATAGCCATCAATAAGGCATGGATGGCATACCAAATAAAGCGGCGAAGCTAGCAACTAATAAATAAAGCGGCGAAGCTAGCAGCTGCGATAGCGCCAGACAAGTTCGTTGAAGTCTTTACAGCGTGCCTGATCTTTCCGGAGCGATAGAAACAGCAGAAACTCGTGCTCCTACCGAAGCCAAAAAAGCCTTTAAGAAACCCAGCGCCCTGCCTCCTTAGTCGCATAGGCAAACTTTTTGAACGGGTGGTCTGCAACAGGATACTTTCTAGCGTCCAATGGGTAGGAGGCCTGTCGGACGCAATTCGTCTGACGGCAGATGCAGTCAACATGGGGGTGAGCAAGCAAGAGCCGCCGTGGAGAAAAATCGACGTAAAAAATGTTTTCAACTCAGCGAAGTGAAGCAAAAGAGCTGAGGCGTTGATCAAGCTAGGCACACCAAAGTACTTAGTTCGAGTAGCGTAGGTCGCTTCATTGTGATTCGAAAGATGGTCCGAAGGTGTTCGGGACGACATGAGGTATTCCGCAAGGTTCCGCCCTGGGCCCTCTCCTCAGCAGTGGCGACTGGGTTCGGGGATGACATCGGGATAGATGTAGTTGTAGAAAGTGCTGAGCTGAAGCTTGCTGAGCACAAAACTGAATCAGTGATGGTCAGCAAACGCTGAAAGCTGGGGTCCGTAAGTATCAAGGCAAGAAACAGATCATCCACTCACAGACAGAGGCTGAATTTCAAAGCGCATTTGGAGGGCACGGCACACAAATCGTCTGCGATTTGTTCAGAACTCGCAAGAATGCTGCCCATTGGTGGGCGGTCTAGACGGAGTCGCCGCTTTCTTTAGGGGAGAGGAGTTAACTCAGTCCTGTTATACGCAGCGCCAGTGTGGGCAGCAGAATTAAACAGGACTGCAAACAGACCGCTTTGGACACAATGATTCAGCGTTGTTTCCAGTATGCCCAGCGATGGAAGAAGATGAAGAGCACATCGTTTTTACCTGCTAGAGATTCAGCTGAAGGACGAACTTATATCTCCCAAGAAATTTCAGGCATTTGGATGACTGTTTGATATTTTCAAAGAAGTGGAGCACAGACTGTTGACTAATCTTATGCCTCGGATATTATGAGTCGGTTCTGCCATTGGTCCTAAGTCGTCCATTCGAACGTCATCGAGGTAGCTTCTACAGCCTTAATCCCATTCAAACCCTTTTTTTCTCAACTTATAAATCATTAAAAACTCCCTACCCACCGCTGTGGTATTGTATGGTTGTTTTTCTTCATTTCTAGTTCACAATCCTGCCACTGGCGCTGTCTGTTCTCAAACATACTGCAGTTAAAACTTAAAATTCCAACCCCCGGCTTTTGTTCAAATCCATTCAATATTTATCGCAGCTTTTCCATCTATCAAGCCAACAAAAGTCTCCGCGCACGTTTCCCGGCTAATAAAAATTAATTTTAAAGCAGTTTAAATTGCTTTAAGGCAATTTTCACTTTAAATTAATTCAATTATCATCGATAATTTTCGAAATTCTCGGCAAGCAGCACAAGTCCCGCTTTGTTCTTGCCTCTCTCTAATTTCGATTCTTGCTGCGGGTACTCGTCACCTGTAATCTCCACAATTTGCAGGTGTTTGATAAATTCTTGTCCCTAATAACTGGGTTAAGTCCTTAATACCAGTTGGCGGAGTCCTTCGGCCGGCTATCAACTTCTCTCCGGGTTGGCCCAGAACTTGTTCGGTTAATCCGGAAAACGCAAACATCAAAAGTTCTATAAACTTCCCTTCCTGCACCCGGCGCTAACGGCACTGCGGGCGGGCGGCCGGGGTGAGGGCTAAAAGGTGTTGGCTTCGAGGAGCACAGCACAAGAGAGGGTGGTGGTGGCGCGCGGTAATGGATATTTCAAACAGGGAAATTGATATAGGCCCTAAGCTGACTACAAACTTTCTCGTCTGGTTCGGCATACGCAGCACCGCTTTCGGGGCTCATTCTGCTCCTGCAGAGCTTCCTTACCACCGGAGAAGAAACTGAACGGTTGTAGTCAAATTTGAAATTGATTGTCACAGAAGTTTGCAAGTTCTTCAACCAAAGCCAAATTTCCTTTGAGTGAACGGAACACGAAAATCGCGGAGATGTTTTCCTCAAATTGAATCGAGTTTCGAAAACTTTTTGACAGTTGGAAAATTCTGCGTCCCTGTGTGAAAGGGAGGCCAACGGAAAAAAGGAAAAACCGGAAAATGTTTACGGCTCACGTTTCTTACAACCAACTCCCCCCCACCCCCGGCGCTTTCCTCCTTAAGACGATTGTTACAGATTTCCTCAAGGAAGTAAAGAAAGGAATTTTTCCTTATTTTCTTTTTTCATTAAAAGGCAGTCATATCGGGGTGAGACCACGTTCACCGGCTGAAGGAAAGGCATACAGTAAGGGAATTATTGAGTTTTCTGAAGGAGAGGAAATTCCACTGTGAATGTGTGAAACATGCAACCGCCTAATATATGTGGAAGGAAAATATTTTCCTTTCGGTCGTCTCCTTTGAGTGGGAAAGTGATTGAGAAAGTTTTACTAAATCGAAATTTCAATGGTTTTGTGCGTTTTCAATTGTTATTCATAAATTTGGCTCCTACCCGAACGAATCTGGGTAGAATATAAACTCACGCAATCTACTCTACGAAGAAAGAATACGTAAATTCAATATTTACTTTCTTAAAATATGGATATTACCTATAAAAAAAATCTGTCCTTGAAAAGGAGCAACCGTGGAAGTTTTGATCATATTAAGGTATCTTTAGAAATAATACGAAACAAGGCATTTCAAAGGATAATGCTGACAATCTTCAGGACTTGTCACGAAATTTGATCAACAGTATGATCTGTGCCAATAGTCGATACTGATGCTAGTCCCTCCTAGAAATAAACTATCAAAGGTTTTATAATTGAGTGCACTGTTAGACAGCAAGCTCTAGTCGGATAGTAGAGGGAAGAATGAAGTAACTGGCCATACCAACACGCAGTTTTATTCAACCGACTCCGACACTACCGCGACAAAACGCTGACTTCGGCGATCGAACAAGAGATGGCTTCTTCATTTATTGTGGTTTAGGCTATGATAGGAGAAATAGCAGGGAATTTTCGTAAAGAGGGAAGACATGAAAAAAGGAAAGTAATTTACATAGGTGGGGTAAATTCAAAGCCGAATGACCTCGCCGAGGAGTGGTTTCGAACCACGGTTCTCTGGAATGGTAGTTACGTGCCTTAACGCCGAGGTTTTTTTTTTGTACCGCGGTCATTCGCTTGGCCTATTATACCTCACCCTGGTATTTGTGGGCCAAACCGCTGGGATAAGTTCAGAATTCTGCCTAGTGGCTTGTCGCTTTCACTTGACTGTTCAAGCTTTCCGGATTCCCGACCGCACTTTCGGCTTGTTTGGTACAAGTTTACGAAAGCGTGCTCGGATATGCTTCTTGGGCTCCCAATTCCACTCCGACCATCTTATCTTGGCCCTTTATTGAGCCCAGAGCCTTTGCGTAGAACGGCAGGGGTCTGGCGCAGTGGCTG
Organism: Thereva unica; assembly: GCA_949987705.1. Taxonomy (NCBI): domain Eukaryota; kingdom Metazoa; phylum Arthropoda; class Insecta; order Diptera; family Therevidae; genus Thereva; species Thereva unica. The sequence goes on along the minus strand of OX465281.1, from coordinate 15,455,885 downwards.
TTCGTAAGATTCAGGACAAGGGAAGCAATGCGCAAGGCGAACGATAAAAGTAAAAGTATCGAGAGCTTTAAATAAAAAATTGAAAAATAGCATATAGTGGGGTCAGATAAGCAAAACATAAGGAATTGTTTGCAGTCCAAAAAATTTCGTTTGGAACATGTTAGTTACATCAAATACTATACGAAATGGCCATTTTATAACTCTAGCAAACAACCCCGTAAGTTATTGGCCATTTTGTGAAAATTTTATCATTTTGGTCGGTTGGTCTCTTTAAATATAGATGCGTATATCTCGACTTGGTATTGGCTATCAGCGGTTACAATATGAAATTTTTATCTGTTCACATAAATTTTAGTTTTTTGTTTATAACTTCGGATTTTTTTGAACTTATACTATATAAACACTAACTGGTTAGAATTTCGGGTCAAAATATCTTATACAAGTCCCAAAAATTGACTTCAAATTTAAAAATTAATTAACCTTTAATTTTTGTGCATAAGCATCGTATGAGGTTTTTTCTCTTTTAAAATGGAGTGTTATTTTATGATGATGAACAAGAAAATTTTTTTAAACTTCAAAAAAGTGAAAAAATCGAATTTTTTCGATAATATTTTCAAAATAGTAGTAGGCGTTTTGCGCCTTTTTTCAGATTCTGTTAATAATTAAAGCATCCAAAGAAAAACTTCAGCTCATTTAATTTTTCATATAAAGGCATAATTGTGGCTCAAAATCTAAAAAAAATAGTTATAATAAAACCCTGCATACCTCGCATACACCCCCCTACATCCACGCCAACAATCATTACATTCTCTTTGCAAAAAAAACACTTCAGGCAGCCCGTACTCAAAAATACAATTCATAAAAATATTTTCTATCCCTTTAAATCATAATTAAAGAGAATCATAAAAAATATAATGGAAGCTACAAAAGCATCAGCTTATTTCAATAAACACCGCCCACCACCCCATTAGAATAAGCAATAGAAAAAGGGAAACTTCACCTATCCTCGATCTCTTTTTTCTTCACTCAAAACAAAATTTCATATTTCAAGAGTCAAAAACAAAATTTCGAAGCAAAATCTTAAGAGCAAATTTTATATTGCTCGAAGCCAGGATAGATTACCAGAAATCGAAACCAAAAAATAAAGAGAATATAGTGGATACAGAAAATTTCTCTGTCTTCGACTTCTCAATTCCGCCTGTTTGGTTCCGAGGAAGCTGCGTTTAGCTCAGCTTCTGAGGGTACTGTATTAACGCAAACCTTTGCATGAGTGTGAGTTCAATTAAATTGAATGTGTTGGAGCTTTCATGTTGATTTTCTGTGGCAAAGAAGCTGGAGATATTACAGCTTCCCCATGTTGTGTAAGGCCTCAGCCATGATAAGAGCGGCACCAGAAAAATTTAACGTCTTGGTCAAGGGAAGCAGTGCTTCCTTTGCTTCCAAAGAGGAACCGCCACTGGGTCTGGGTCTACTTGTTGCTCACTAAGAGGGTAATTGCGATTCCCCCCTTTTATTATATATATTTTCCTTCATCTGAGATCCTTGCTCTCCTGGATGATCGGAATGTTCCCCCTAGATTATATGGGTGCTGATGCTGCCAATTTTCTGTCGGGTCCATAAACTTTGGATGATGCGGCAGCTGTCCAGGTCTCACTCTTGGGCTCCAGGCCGCCGTCCCGCCTTTAGTCTGTAGGGCAGGAGTTCACGAAAGCGGGACTCGGGTGTGCTCTATGGGGCTCCACAATTCCACTGCGGTTCTCTTTGCCTTGGCCCTCTCCAGCTTAATTGCTCTACAAGAGACCCATGAGTATGGTAGGGAAGAGAAGGTCTATTCTGGCACAGCCTCTATATAAGAATATGGGTTTAAACAACTGGATGCGAAAGTTAAACGACAGTGCTCGACACGATAACTTTTACGGTAGTTTGCAGTAGCCCCCACGAGGAGGTTATGATCGCAGTTCCATCAGTCCGAAATAGTTACAGCACGTGCGTATTTAAATACACTACATGCTGCTTCCCCTAACTCGCTGGTGACTGACCACCAATGTTGCTTACCTCGTTCTTCTTGATTTCAGTATTGCATTTGATAGTGTTGACCACATGAGCCTATTTATCAAATCGGCAACCCACATGAGGTTTCCATCCTCTGCTACCTCCTTAATCCATAATTTACCTGCCGAATCGTTCTCAGAAAGTATACGTACCTCGATTTCTGATCCCTTACCAATAACGTAAGGCATTGCGCAAGGCTCCATACTAGGACTATAACTCTTCTCTATGTACATACATATATCATCTTAGCAGTGAAGTGAGATCAACCCACAAAAGATCCTACAAACTCCATTGCATCCAGAAAAATGCACTGTTTGGTGCGGTTTACACGCTGGTGGCATCATCGGGCCTTATCTCTTCAAAAAAGAGGCAGTAGCCTGCGTTATGTCAATGGAGATCGTTACCACACCATGATCAATGATTTTTGGTTTGAAAATATGGATGGGATTGATCCGGACGAGATATTATTCCAACAGGCGGCGACCGTAACCATCGACTTATTGAAATCAAAATTTGGCGATAAGTTGATTTCGAGAAATGGAGTTGTCAATTGGTCTCCAAGGTTGTGCGATTATTTAACACCTCTCGATTATTTATTGTGGGGCTATGTGAAGTCTTTGGTTTCCGGCACGGCCGGCGCTCGCAGCTAGCATGCACGCTTGAGTAAACATAACACTCGCCCGAAGGTAGCATGTAGCTGACACGCACGAACAGTGTCAATCGCGAGTAAAAATGAAACTCTCCCGCAGCTAGCACAATTCTCCTTCGATTGCGTAGGTCAAGTAGCATTGGACGTAGTTAGTGCTTAGCTGGCAGACTCCTTGGTAGAACAACACTCGCGTTTGGAATAATCTATGCCGATGCGGCCGCATTTATAAATTTTCATGTCTGAATTTTTGGATTTCGGTGTCTGTGGCAAAAGCGTGCATATGCCTGTGGCGGGAAAATGCGTACTTTTGGGGCATGCCTTTTTGTTCGCTATGTGTGCTAGCTGCGGCGAGTGCGTACTAGTAAAAAAATTAACCAATAAAATATTTTTAAACGGGTGGTGTATGGAGAAGAGGATGAAAGATGGCGATGGAAATTGTCTCCATTCTATCGTCCTCTCTCACCCTCTTCTCCATAAACCACCATTGCAGCCGACTCTTGTTGTGTCGCTCGTGTGGAATCAAGCAATGTATAGAGGATTGGAGAATGGTTCGCTAGATTACAGCGTGAAGCTGGAATAATCAAACAATGAAACGAAGTAAGGTTTACTCACCTCACGAAAATTAAACCAATAAAATAGGTACTGAAATTCATGCAACTTTTAAATTGAAATTTAGTCTTATCTTCTTCATCATTAAAAAAAAGAATTGCTTTAAACTTTACTTTTACTAAATCTATTTTCCCTGAACTTAAGAAGTTTCCCTGTGCAATTCTATACAATTTCGCTAAAAATTAAACTTTATCCTTACCCTTTCATCAATTTCCCTCAAAAAATTCCCGCGCCATTATGAACGCTTTCAACCCCGATCTTGATTCTAAAAAAAAAATAGAAGAAAAAAACCTTTTACATAACGAGAAATAAGTAGTAAGTACCTATGGCTCTGGTAATTCAATTCCACCAAGAACCACTCATTTCTGGATGAAAGGCTGCCAGGCCATTACGAAAGTCAATAGAGGAACGAACATCCACGCCACACCACATAGGTACATACACAGGCACACAAATATTCTTTCCAGAAAATATCCTTAGAATAGAATGTGATTTCCACTGGAGAATAAAGTTTTTGAACTGTTACAGGATTATCCGGATTTTGTAGGATTTTACCCTTCAATCAAACATCTCTCGTCGTGATGAAAATTTCATGCTCAAATATTAACCATATTGTGTTAGACTTACCTGTCTGTGCTACTTGAGAGAGAGAGCGAGCATAGCACAAAGAATACTAAGAGGATTCGGGATGAATTACAAGGACACCAAAAACCAGTGATACTGAAATGAAAAATTTATTGATTCAACAAGCCAAATATTTCCGCAGTATTGAGCATGGTGATTTCTCGGTTCTGAATGGGGCGGCGAATACAAGAATATCGTCCTTCGCAAAAAAACACACCAAACCCCCAGATTTTGTGTCAGGTGTGAATTTATTAAAGTGGGTTTAAAGAGTTTTAAATTTTATGGTGGGTCCACATGATAGAAGATTTTTGGTCGTAGAGACTTCTGTTTACAGAATATTCTATGGAATTTTTTCTGTGAAACAAAGGAAGGGGTAAGTAAAGTAGGAGCGACAGTCCTATCCAAGACAGACCCTAAGACAAAGTTGGCAGACATTTAGTAAGCACATTCGTAAAAAATTATTGCGTGAAGAGAAGCAGTAAGTAAACTATGCTAGATGTTAGATCCATCCCGTGATATTTAGGTACCAGATCAAATGCCCTATTTTAAGCTTCCAAACATCACTCAAATCCTTTGAGAATATGTTTCCAAATACACAGTATCTGATATTAGCCACAGTCAGAAATCCGCAGAAAAAGAAAGGGTGACTTTTGCCCCCCAACAAAACTCAAAACTCACCCCGTATTTATTGAGGAGAACATCATGAATGTTCATGTTCGAATTCGATTGTTTTGTTTTCTTCACGCAGTTCAATAACAAAAGGAGGTGGGTCAAATTTGCCCCAGGCCCGGCGCAAAAGGATCTCAGATTATCGGCTCTAATGAGTATTGAATTTCTGTATAGTTGTTATATCCCGTAACTGTGGCTAAAGTGTTAATAATGCTATTTCTTTTTATTTGGCAAAACAACTAATATAACCCTGTATTTTTGTAACGCCATAACATATTTTATTGAATAAGGTACACAGAATACTCTCACCTATCTAAAATTATAAAAGCGACGGTACCACCGTACCAACTTCAAGAGTTATAAATCGTCAAAGTCAAAAAAAATTTTTTTTTAACAAAAATGTCACCTTCAACCACCTTTTTCTCCAAAAAATAGAGAAAAGGTGGACGAAGGTGACATTTTCGTTAAAAAAAAACAAAATTTTGACTTTGACGACTTATAACTCTTGAAGTTGGTACGGTAGTACCGTCGCGTTACGGGATATAACAACTATACAGAAATTCAATACTCATTATAGCCGATAATCTGAGATCCTTTTGCGCCGGGCTTGGGGTAATTTTGTATGGGCTGTGACCCACCTCCTTTCGTACAACAAACGGAAATTGCTTCTCTTGCGTATCTATGGCAACCCAAAGGCCGATTGTACAAAACAAAAATGTTATCCTCTTGGCCTTTATATGCCCGTTTTCTATCCTTGTGTAGAACTCAGTACCCGGCCATTTAAATCTTTCGGTCAAGTTTGGCCGTCCTGGGGCCGTATGTACTTCCTTTAAAAACGGTTAAAAACTCTACGGCCAATGGTTAAAAACCCCAAGCGGCCGTTGTTCGCCCGTTGTAAGGTCAGTTTTATTTTTACTCTGGTGAACTAAAGATGGCTGCGACGCATCTTCGACCATGACAGCAACACTGTGGACAACCTTTTGCTATAGTGCCCTCCAGAGACCCCTCAACATGAAAGACCATTAGTTTGCGAGTTCTCAGCATAGAGTCGATCCAGTTGCAGAAAGTGATATACTACGTCCACTTAGAGCCCTAGCTATAGTACCCGATTTGGACCGATTTGATAGGAATGAACAGATTTGATCCGAATTAATCCGATTTGGTCCGATTTGAACCGATTTGATCCGATTTGGTCCGATTTGAACCGATTTGATCCGATTTGATCCCATTTAAACCGATTCGATCCGATTTGAATCGATATGATTGTATTGTCCAAGGCTCCCTCGATATCGAAGAAGGCCTTCAGCCACCTTTGTTTAGTGCTGCGCATTCCAGCCTGAGCAACAGATTGTGTAGTGCTGCCTTAGTGGACTTGTGCGCCTGGTACGCATGCTGATAGAAGCGTAGTGGTTGCCGTTGAAGATAAGCTTCCTTTATTGCCCTGTTGCCAATTTTCTAAATTTTCTTCAAGGAAAAATACCGTTTTCTTCGTCCTATACAATTTTTTAAAGTCCCAATTTTGCCTGCTTTACTCTAAAAAAGTGTGAGCGGTCCGTGCTTCGTTTGGATTATTCCATGAATCTTTTATCGGTACGTGCCTGTAGTGGACTGCATTTGGAAAGGTGGGTTTTTTGGCGGACCGTGCTTGTTTTCATGTGCGGACAAGTCTTATTTTTATTAAAGCGTACCGTCCCTCTGTTTTGGGTGCCGTGCAGACGTTTTGAAGCCGGTCGTGCCTGTTGCAGGCTAGGAACGGGTGAGTTTTATTTTACTCGGCCGGATAGTAATAGGTTATCATAGCTCCGCTTAGGTCGGCTCTTCGCCCAGCGGCGGACAGTACCCCTCATTGTTCACCTGGTAGTCTGGTACTGCCGGTGACACAGCCTTTTTTAGTTGCTTTGCGGAATTCACTAAGCCTTCGACGGGGCTATCTCCCGCTAATCTCGATGGTTGCGCCTCTCTTGAAGATGTCGACTTTGCCAAATAGAGTTCCCATTAAACAATGTTTTTGTTTCCATTTTTGATACATCCGCGGGCTTCGTGGAAATTTCTTCTCTTTGATGAAAGGTCCAACATCGCCTCCTCCTCCATCACCCTCCAAACTCTCATTAAGCTATCCTATCGTCTATTGAGGCTTTCGAATCAAGCTTATTACTAGACATTGCACCATGACGAGTACGGCATGACGAATTGACAGTACAAAGGATAGCTGCTAAGCCTGGACTTCCCAATAAAAACAAAACCAGATATTCTGTCGGCCATTTCATTCAAACTACACAATCTGTACAGAAGTCCGCCGAGCAAGAGTTTTTGTCGTGTGTATCCCCACCACTAATGGAAAATGCTTAAAGTACCGAACAAACCGGGCGTAATTATGTGAATGCGCATTATAATTCTGGGGAAAATGTATGATTAGTATTTCTGTGAAAAATAATAACGTATTCCATTTCACACGAAATTAATCATAAGCCCTGAAAGCGTACTAATCCGTTGTAATAATTATTTCATTTGGTTGCAGCTCAATATCATTTTCACTAAAATCTAATTACGTGCAGCCAGCCATGCTGGGCTCAATTTGCATATCTCGCATATATTTCGATATTTAGTAAATGTAAGATCAAATCCGCAGCACCAATTTTATACCACCCCTCGCCCCGTACACTATCCCCCTTCCCCTGCATACTATGACGCCCATATGTGGTGGTGGTGGTGGTATCCTGTCTAAATTGGGATTTTCAGAAAATTTCCATATAAATTAGCTTTTAAGCTTCCATTCCCGATTCCGTACGTTCGTCCTGTCTCCTCTGCAAATGCTTTCCGCAAAATCCTTGACAAAAAAATCAAATTCATTCATTCAATGTCCTTTTCAATACCACCACCAGGCACCGCCACCATCAATAGTGGCTGTTACATTTTTCAGTTATTATTGATTTTTAATAACAAATATCAATAATCCTTTAAGGACTCCGCGCTTTTGTTGCAATTATGTATTTTTTTTTTGTGTGCCGAAATAAAGTTGTTCCACAGAGAGTGAAATTTATTACGTCGCAGATTTTATTAAAACTAACTGCACTGCACTGCAAGGTGTTCATTTCGAAAAGTTTGCCATAATTTATGATGCTTTTGACTGCATTCATTCTCGATGTTCTTTTTGTGTAGCAAGTTCAAAATTTGAACTTAGTATAAAATGTTAATTTTGCCTTAAAACTTTCTCTTGAATAAACGCTGTGTAAGTAGAAAACGTTCTTAAAATTCATAAGACGCTACCAGAATTTCCTTCTCAAAATATTGTTTTAAATTCTGTTTTCGACGAAAATATGCAGAAATTGTAGATTTTTTTTTCAGTGAATTTATTATAAAATTAAAGTGCTGATGAATAGTCTTGAATGGTAGATTTGGTTAAGTATTTTACTGGGATTTGATGTTTTGTAGTAGGAAGATCAGCTCCGTCTTTCCTTAAAGGCTCGCGCACATTAGGGCGGGCCGCACCGCACCGCATTGCATAACAAAAATCCTCCTACATCACTTTCGAACATTTTACATGAACTATCGCACACTACAGGCAGGCCGCACCGGGCCGCATCGCAGCGCACTGGCGGATCGCTTGCTAGGCGTATTTTTGCGGCGATGTTATGTGTTGTGATGCGGCCCGCCTCAGTGTGCGTTGGAAATCGCAGTTATCGGACGTTGTTGCTCGCGATTTTACTTTAATTATTGACTCGATGTTCAACAACAGCAACTCAGGTAATTTGTTATTTTAATGTAAATCGTACTGTGCTTAATTATTTTACTATTTTTTTCGGTTTCGCTTTTATTTTACTATTTTTTTCGCTTTGACTGATTCATTATTGCTTTGCGGCGCGGCCCGCTGCGACTCCTTATGTGCTTTGGCGCAATTTTGCAATGCGATGCGCTGCGGCCTGTCGCGGCTGTAGTATGCGCGAGCCTTTACAGGCATGCAACGCGCAATCTGCCGCCGCACAGTTTTTTAGTGCCCTCTAATAACTCTGGGTCATAAGTGTGTATGCTTTCTCTCGCTAGTATGCCTATGGGGATCATACTCGCTATGACCACACGTAATTGATCTGTTCACTTCCTTCGACCTTGCAGTCACTGGGTTTCTCCGGTTACTGATTTGCACAGCTACTGTTTTCAGCTTAGCAAGCGTCACACAAGCGTTTTCTAGCCACGCTTCAATCTCCCACATCGCTTCGTTCGCCAACACTTCGATTTCTTGTATTGATATCATCCGTGAACCCAATCGCTGCTGCTCGTTTTAGGATGCGAACCCTCAACACATTATTATACATTGTGATCCATCGTGGAGAGTCCAAGACGGATCCCTACGGAACGCCACATGCTCTGTACACCTTCGGCCCATCATCCGATTCACAGTGAAGCGACTTGCGCCGTAGGTAGTCGATTACTACTTGTACTAAGTTATTTTGGTGGCCCCTTGACTATTTTTCTCTATCTCGCCAAGTAGAAAGAATTTGACGTGAAGGTTATCTAAGCCCTAAATAACTATGTTTAGGTACGATAATAGGGAAGGCATTATGCAAGCCTTCATATAAATTCTCCTGCGATAATGCCTCTGATAGTTTCTAACCTAATCTCAAGATTCCTAGACAATCAAGTTTAGGATTTAGATTAAGTATTGACGACAACCCTTCACCAAGCCCTCTGTTCTTCAATGCAGTTATTTCATCTGAGTATTCTTGCTGCTGAACAAATCGAATCCAATACTCCTCTACGTTCTGTAATTCATGAGCCAGTAGAAATTTATTTAAGGGTATTCGACTTTTCTTCACTCTAGCTTTGAATCGGAACATGTAAGCTGTAATTCTTAATAGACTTATGACTGGAATCATCTTCGCGCTTTTAACCTTGTTGAATGCAGCCAAACATGCCATCGATAATGGTCAGTACTAAACAATTTTTTCTGTGGTTAATTTTGTATAGTTTTCCAACGCTCTGATTTTTGATCTGATCTCAGTTAAATTTTCGAAACTCCATAGATACTTTTGCTTCATAATTGCTATTGATTCGAAATAGATTCTCTCAGCCTCGTGTTCATCATTAGTATTGCAAACAATATCATCCATATAAAAGGAGTTGTTCAGAATCTCACATGTCTCAGCATGAATTTCGTGCTTTTCTTCCAAATGTGTCCGAATCGTAATGCCAAGTAGGAATGGGCTGCAAGCAGCTCCGAATGTGACGCCATTCATCCTGAATTCTACAACTGCAGGTAGATGTTTGACATCTTTTATTTTCTCTTCAAACCAAAAAAATCTATTTACATCTTTGTCTTCGTCTGCTAAATAGAGTAAAATGCTTTCTTAATGTCCGCTACCAAGTCTATTTGCCGACATCTGAAATTTAGCAAAATCTGAGGGAGATGGTATGAAAGCATTCCACATTTAGGTGGTTCGTTTATTTGTTCCGTAAATCCACTTCGTTCATTGTCTGCTCATACCCAAATAGTCGGTATGATTCTCTAGAAAGTTTTCTAATTAAATTTTTAAATCTCAAATAGGCTCCTTCTGTGCAGCTATCCAACTTGCAATCTATATCTCTCAACAACAGCTTCGCTCCGTGTCGCATTCCATTTTTGCGAACATATATACTGAAACTGGTAATTTGGTTTGCGTCGCTTTCATTTTTGATACCAATTACATCTAAATCCCAGAAATATCTTTCGAAGCGATTGCTGTGCGACTTTGGCCAAATTAGAACTGGCTCCCGCTGCCACCATTTTTTTGTTTTCCTCGCACATAGATGTCGCATCCTTTTTTCCGCGCTTTAAACATTTCAGATATTTCATCTTACACGGTCCGTTAGCGGTGCGTCGATAACAAACGCCCTTTCAGCTTTAACAACTCTTTGCGCTGATGAATTGTATGTGAAGTGTTGCACTGTTTGGAGGGATGACCACTTTCATTACAAAAGAAACACTTCTCAGATACGCTTGCCGTGTATAGGCAGGCCACCGTTTTAATTGTTCTCGTTTCCGCTGCATTTTGATTTTTTATGCCAGCTTTTTCTAGCGATTCCACTTTCCGGAAATTTCTACAACCGCTTTACTTCATTATCGCCCTTGAATATAGCGGTGTTATTTATTTATTTATTTATTTATTTATTTAGTCTACAGTGCATTCAAACTTACAGACTATTAGAAATTATAAGTAAATATATCTACAATATTTATTTATTTATCTACTAAAGCAAACTAATTAATTAACTAAAAAACACTAAAATTAAAAGAACCAAGCAATTAAAATTACAATATTAATAAATTACAATACATTGTAATGGAAATGCTAATTCAACAAAGACAGATTTTGCTTGAAAACTAGAACTAAAAACTATAAAAAATAGATTAAATAGAGTATAGAAAGATTAAATAGAGTATAGAAAGCCAAAACACCAAAAGGCAAACTATGAAGCAGCAAGTAAATGTGATTTCATTATAAGTTTAAATTTATCTCTATCCATGATTAAATCAACATGATCACATATAGAGTTGAAACACGATGCTGAGAAGGTAATCGGCTCATTTGTCTCATACAATGTTCTATGCGCTGGTATTTTAAGGAATGGTCTAGTTCTAAGACACAACTCTGGTGCATAGATGTTAAACAAAGCAAGTAAAGATGATGAGCATACTCTGTAACACAAGATATCCCTAACAAACATAATCGAAGCGAAAATCCGCCTATTCTGAAGAGATTCTAGACCAAGAAGTTGGCAACGAGCATTATATGTTGGAACCGAATAAGTTCTAAGCAATTTGCGTAAAGCATATCTAGTAAACCTTCTTTGAACCGATTTAATCCTACTAGAAAGAACATTTGAGTGTGGATTCCAGACTACTGACGCATACTCCAACGATGATCTAACTAAAGACACAAATAGTATTCTCAGAGTGTAAGGATCTTCAAACATGGATGAATTTATTTTTATGAAACCAAGCATCTGATTAGCCTTAGAACAAATTACATCAACATGGACCGCACTATCAAACTTGTTATCAAAGTGAACACCTAAATCACAAATAGTCGACGGACGACTTAGAATAGCACCATCCAGGGAATATGGGAAAATAACTGGAGAACGTGCACGGTAATAGGAGAACGCCTTACAATGAAATACTCAACTCCAGTCCCAGACATTTACACCAGTTAACAAATAAATTAAGATCACCTTGAAGACATAAACAATCAGAGACACTGCTAATAGGTGCAAAAGATTTTTATATCATCAGCATATAAAGATACTAACGCTTAATTAAATAAACAACACACATAATTTATAAAAATGTCAAACAAAAGAGGCCCTAAATGGCTGCCCTGAGGGACACCAGATGTAACTTCAAAGGGCCTGGATATTACAGAGCCAATCAAAACTGCTTGTTTACGACCTCTTAAGTATGACTCAAGCCGTGTAAGAAAGCTACCATTAATACCAAAAGCCATAAGAATCATAATAAGGGTATCATGAGCCACTTTATCGAAAGCTTTGACAAAGTCAGTTAGAATGCAATCAACCTGCTCACCATTTTCAATAGCATTCACAGCAAAATTTTTGAATTGAACTAAGTTCGTAATAGTGGATCTACCACTAACAAATCCATGTTGCCTTTCATCTATAGTTTCCTTAACCAGAAAATATAACTACAGGTGTTGTAATTTCTTGCTCAGTGGAATTCGTTTCGCTAGAATTTTTTTCGTCAGTCCTGAAGAAATCCGCCCACTTGGTAGACCCCTAAACAAACATTCATATCATAAAATAGTATGTAGAAGGTACTGTGTAAAAGATGTCACCAAATTATATAATTTACGAAGTCTTTTCTTGAAGTCCCTGGCCGAAAAGACGTAAGTCGCTGCATAGCTTTGTCGACAATTCTATCGTGCTGGTCGAATTCTTCTTCCAGTAATGTAATAGAACTGGCCAATTTTATGGTACTTCATTAGAGTCAACTACTCAACCTATAGGTTCGCTTGTTGAGGTAACTGAGTAACCTTGCCTCTTTCTGATTATATTTAGCCGGTGCTCCAGGCGGATGATTGCAATGCTCGCTTTGTCCTCATACTGGATAATTAGCTCCGATTCCTTCTGAGGGTCATCCATCTTGAACCGGGGTGCATTCATAACCTCAATATTAGTTTGGATCGATTTTCTCTGGCGATTGTTACACTCTTTATGAAAATGACGAGCTGCTTTTCCACTAAAATAAATTTATCAGCATTTTCTGCTCTAGTCTGAGTAATGTACCTGGAGAATCAGTGAACTTGCGCTTTCATATAATTCTATAACAGTCACTGAACTCGATTTATGCTGAATGATGCCTGGCGACATCTGCATTTTCAACAGTTTTCTCAAGCATGCTAGTGAAGACTTCAGCGAACCTGTTCGATCATGGCTGCTAACTTAACCGCTTTCTTCTATATGCAGTCCATCCGAATAGAGCTTGTACTATATGATTCTAATATAACTTTCGACCATATTTTAAGGGAACTTACTACTGAGCAGTAGTGATTCACTCAACTACGTCACCTCTTCCAAATAATTACTCAACAGCTTTAATACTTTCACCAGCTCCTCTCCATAATTCCTCACTCCTGTCAACTCCCTGGCCTAACCCCTGACAAAGAAAAGACAAATATGATGCAATTAGCTCTAAATCACAAATTGATGAAGGCTTTTATTAGCAATTTACCAAAGATCCATCATGGCGTTATTTTATTAATTACCAGCCATTAACATCGTTTCCACATCTGTGCATTCCATATAACCTTAAAATTGTAAGGGACAGTGGGGAGTTTTGAAGCACGCTTTGTTTGGGGGTCAAAACTATTACAAAATTAATTTTTTTTCACATTTGTTCGAATCGAATCTCTAGATCATCTTAAAATACACTTCCTGGTTGAAGGATTTGCATGAAATCCAAAATCATCAACAATTTTTGCCTGTTGGCACAAAAAACTGGTTTTTGGAGTTTTCAAAAATCGTGGGGAGTTGTGAAGCACGAATAAAAATCGCAGAAAATTGCATTTTTTGGTGAAAATTCTTTATTGGGATAGGAGAAAATGACTAATTATAATGACTATTATGTATTAGAATCGTAGAAGCACTTGCGAAAAAATACCAAATATTTGAAGTTTTCTCATAGTTTTTGTAGTTTTCTCATTGTTTTCGTAGTTTTCTCATAGTTTCTGTCATATTTGCAGTGCTTCACATCTCCCCACTTGATGTGCTTCATTTCTCCCCATTCGCTACTATTTTAAAATTGCCGCCGCGCCAGTAACACATCGAATGTTTTTGCATAAATCCTTTCGAACGTCGATAGCCTAATCGTTGCTGATTACTTTGTGTGTACTCACCTTTTCGATTCGCTTGAAAATTCTTATAAAAATGCCACAAAAACGAATGCTCAAAAAAACTTTTCTAACAAAATGATGAACACACTGTCAGGAGAGATACGAAAGAAGTGTGCTATCGGGACCAGTTCTAGTACAAAACTGAGTTACTAGGTGAAAAAATGTTGACAGTAAGTAAGAGCTATCAAAATCACTGCTAAGCCACATCTATGGCCGTGCTTCGAAACTCCCCATGCTTCAAAACTCCCCACTGTCCCCTACCGTTTATATGTACATTTCACAATTTCATTACCTGACACAAGTACAATATAACTTCAAATATCCAAGATGTAACCATAACACATGTGAAAATTTTCATCTTACTTAAAGTGCTTAAGATGTTTGGCACGCAAAAGGTAAGTTTCATTTTCCTTCATCCTATATTCCCCAAGGAACAAAGTTGCTTCTAGTTTCCAGGATATGTGGACTGCGAACGTGACGAAAACGCGCCAGTAAGAGAACGTGCCGACAGTCTGATTAATGAAAATGACAACAAACTTTTCCCATATCTTCGCTGCATTAGTTCTGGCGGAGCTCGGGAAAAACTGTAAAAAATTGACAGAAATATTATATAGATATTTTCGGAGACACGTGTGTGCTGATGGTCGTTCCGTTTCGCATTCATTCATTCGCCGGCCTTGTAAGTAAGCACGGGGCGTGTGGGGGGCGACCGGGGGTTGTTTTTCTAGTAATTTGAAGGGTGGTTATCGTGGTTATTATGTCCACACATGTGTTGCCCTGGAATAAATTTCAATAAATTTATTTTTATGCAATGGCAGAAGGACTTAAAGGTGCTTAGGTGACACTGATGTGATTATAGATTATATGTCGGTTGGTTGTGCTCCAGTCAAGGGGAGGGAATGGAATGTTTGGTCCTTGATTAGAATAAGAGGGTTAATCAGGAATAAAATAAAGTTAGGAATGCTTGTTTGAGTCAACGTTTTTATTCTAAATAGACATTGAAAATTTTACAGGAGTTATGGACTTTAATGAAACTTTTAGCATTTAGTTGAGTATGTAACTTATGGGACCTACCTCTGCCAAATTTGACTTATGGAACTCTTGAATGAAAGATATATGTACATAGCGATAAATTTATGATTGAAGGGTCAAGAGTACTGGAGCGCGTTCAAAAACCTTACTATGGTTAACCATGGTTAACTATGGTAAACTTTCGTCGTTCAAAAACTCCGTGGTTAACTACAACATAACCACGAGCATAACTTTTTGGCGTTCAAAAACTCCCGTGGTTAACCATGGTGTAGTTAAATTTTAACCATGCTCGGGAGCATGGTTAGCGATAGTTAAGAAGAAGAAGAATAAAAACAATTTTTTGACATTTGTTTTAATGTTAATAATGAACAAATCAAAGTGGGATTTGTGAGATTATTTTAAATAAATAATTATTGGAAATAATTGAGGCAAATAGCCGACACTATTTTATGGAAAAAAATTTTAAATTTTCTTTACCACGTAGTTAACCACGGTGCGTTCAAAAACCTCCATGGTTAAACATAAACTTTCGTGGTTAAGTGAAGTGATGTAGCATAACCACAGCTTACCTCGTGGTTTACTATAGTAAGGTTTTTGAACGCGCTCCTGAAGCAATAATGAGTCGAAGAAGATAAGATATATAGGGTGCGCCATCTAGACCTTCGGTATTTCAACATTGAATAGATCTAACAATTTTTACCCGATTTCGAGAAATGGGCATGATTCTGAAACGTCATTCAGTACCATTTTGCTATGAGCCAATACACACCGAAAGAACGCTATGAAATTGTGACGCTTCACATTGAAAACAATCCTTTAATTGTGAAAACTGCAGCGCAAGTTCGCGAGACACATTAGCTGCGTTTCTTTTCTACTATTTAGTACTTGTGAGCAGAGCAGAAAAGGAACGCAAAATTTTCTGATTTGAGTAAAATCCACTTGAAATTTTTGACGTTACTTTAAACTTTACAAATAAAAAATTCTTAAAAGAAGAATTTGTGACACAATGGAGAAATTAATGCGATAATTTCTAAAGTAAAACGAAAGATAATAATTTTTGATAATTATACGACTGAAGTTTTATTTATGGACGTTTTTATATGAGTAAATCAGCTCGACACAAATAAAAGCCATCTAGCGGGTAATGGCGTAAGTGAAAATAATTCACAATAGACTCGAAATGGCCCCTTTTCCCCTAGCGGATTTCAATTGTGTAATTGCAAGTGTTATCTACTCGTTTATAAGAGCAAGTGTAGTTGCTAGTAGGAACGCAAGTGTAAAAAATAGTAAAAATTAGCAGAAAAGGAACGCAGCTATTGTGTCGAAAAATGGTGGTTTGTAGTGGTCTCCGGATTCAACAGCACCAGATTTTTTTCTGTGGGGTTAAAGTTAAAATAAAGTTTAAGCCGAAGACCATTCACGAACTCAAACCTAACATACGAGCCGAAAAAACTGCTATAACACCCGAAATGCTGACCAATATAATTAGGATTCCGGTGGCGTTCAGTTTTGTGAACCCGTCTGACGATATTTGATCGTACATCGCATGGAGACTATACAAGGAGTATAAACTCCATGTTGTCAATTTTTATTTGATTAATGAGGGCGCCACAGTCACATGTACTCCGAAAAACATGGCCAAGTTCGTCAACTACTAAGATATTTTATGTTTAAGCCTAGCTTGAAAAATCAGCTTCTAAATTGGCTTTATATCGATTGCGATTTTTCGTATTTAACCAATTTATGCATTTTCCAATGAATTTTTATTATTTTCCAATTTAATTTTTTTCATTGCTCCATTTCGACTAACTTAATTTTGAACAAGTGGTCGAAATAGGTTCAGCTAACTTCATGCGAGGCACGTCAGCTATAGGCGACATCTGTAGCCAAAAATCAACTAGAAGTTTAGTTTCTGCTACGCATCCGTTTCCGGTTATTTTCCCCATAATAGTTTATACTCTTTATATAGTCTCCATGCACAGAATCGTCATTTGTGGGCCTAAAACCCCCCGATGCCGATTTCCATTGGAATCGGAACTTAATTGCGGAATTCGTCAGCCATCTTGATTTTTTTACAAAAGTTTCAGATTGAATTGTCATGATAACTGAATGTGTGTGCAAAGTTTCATAAGAATCGATTAAGTAGAGGTAGTTGAAAAATCTGCCGCAAGATTCGAACCAAAGAATCAAATAGACAAACAAATATGCGAGGTAGGTAGTCCGCCATATTGTGTTGTTCGCCATTTTGAATTTCGAATGACGCCACATAGCTAATAGTAATAGTATTCTACTTGTCGTTGTCGTTGCCCTTTTTGATGATACCAAAGCCCTATTCTTGTGAAGTTCACAAAACTGGCGAAACTTTTTAAATAATCTCTTGGAGCTCGCGCCTGCTCTCCGCCCAAGGGCGGCGCTTTAATAGGTGCATATGGTGCACTCGCACCGGGTGCAACTGGTCAGGGGCGCAATTTTAAAAATTAAGATTTAAAAAAAATTCTTGTAGGAAACCGTAAAATTTTTCGTAATCTTGTTGGCAAAGTTTGATTATTGACCTCGTTAAGGTATTGTGTGACAGATATAGCGACGTGGGAACGTGCATTATGATGCATTAGCCTAAAATTTTCTCCAATAAATGAAGCAAATGACAAGATCGGTACGAGCCGCATAAGAGATACCTCCCCAAATCATTATTGATCCACCTTGATAACCTACTGTTTCGGTTATAGCGCAGGGATCGTTTTTTCGTCTGTAGACGCGCTGACGCCCATCTGGACCACTTAAAGCTATTCTGCTCCCATCTGAAAACAGTACGTTCTTCCACTGCTCCAATCACGATAATGTTGTGCAAAACCAAGTCTAGCTCTACGCTGCTGTGGGAGAAGCTGTGTGGCGCGAGTTGGACGAAAATCGCTTAAATTTCTTTCTGCCAGTCCTCTTCTAATCGTACGTTCTCTTGCACTAACATTTCTGGCCTCAAACAGACGCGTACGAGCTTCAGTAGCAGTGGAAAAGCGATCTCTCAACACGTTGTTGACAATAAAGCGGTCATCTCGGGTGGAAGTGCTCCCAATATCGTCTAATCTCGTACCGTTGCTCGAGGTACATCGAGTAGTCCGATGTCCGAACTCATGTGGATCGCGCGGGCGCCAGATATTCACGAATTTCTGTCCATGTACTTTGTCATGTAAGAAAAAGTGGGGAAATTCGACTTCCCCTCGTGCAGGAACTTTCCCCAGATATTGCCTTCCAGATTTTATTAAAATTACTGTCCTTGTAAGTTTTTACCCAAAAAGTGAAGAAGCAGACATTCGTCTTCGTGCATTAGAACTAAAAACTGACGGGAAAAATCCACCGAGTGAAGGAAAAATGTTTACTGCTCTGGAGCGCTTTTGAAAATTTCTTAAAAAGCGCCATATCATCTCACCCAAAGGAAAAAGTTATTCCGATGGTTCTGTATCGTGTGCTGCTATTTACTGGGATTGATATAACTTCAGGTTCGTGATTCGTTAAAAGAGGTAAATAAACGAAATGAGAAGCAAATGATCCTTTGTAGTGAAAATCAGTGGATGGGGCGCAATATGGCATACTGCACCGGGCGCAAAAATACAAAGCGCCGGTTCTGTTTCCACCTACATACTTCAAAGTCTTAAACTTCTTAAAAGAAAGTGATAGATCGCACTCTCCACCAAAAAAAAAAACCCAAAACCCATTAATTCATAAAGCATGTCTTTAATTTAACTTTTGAGCCCAATTCCCTAATTGATATTACGATAAGAGTAAAAACGGCCATAACTACTGGTGAATTTTAATTGCCACCTGCCCGCAAGAAAGAAAAAAAGCGAACGCGAACCTGAATCTGATGAATGTTGAAGCTGCGGCTGGAAGCCACTGTACGCCCGCCCGCAAATACAGGCAGCACCGCAAAAATAAAACCATTTTAAGTGGGCGGAAGCGTTTATTATAATAAATTACGCACCCGAAAAAAGAATCCCCGCTCCCCAGCCCCAAAAAAAAACATTTTCTGCCTCGGGGGAAATTAAGGGCATTTACTACCTCATGAATTAATTTGTCCTGGAATATTCGAGCCTATATTTCAATTATCTTCATCTGCCCCAGTGGCGACCCTTTACACTCGTTTCATTAACTCAAAATGAATGCTTTTTTCCACCAATATTTCAAAAGTTAATATCGACATCGCCATTTTCTATACATACAAGTATCTCAGGGATGGGGATGAAATTTTTTTTTAAATTTAACGAAAAAATGAAATCTACATGCACTATTATAATCGGAAATCAGCAGAACGGATGCAGGTTGATACAAAACATCATAATCCTGATGCGCGCACAAAAAAAGGGAAAAATATAGTCCTATAACAGATTGTTAAATCATTTGAACGAAATGCCGATTTCTTTTCGATCGAATTAACAAATTCGTGAACAAAAAAGAAAGCGTTTTCCGTGCGATTGGTTGTAATATAGAAAACGAAACATGGAAAACGAAATTCAATCATGCGAACGGGGTTTTTTGCCTCAACATTTTCACGATTTTCAATGGGAAAAATCTCTGTGCATTCATCCCGCTTTAAGTCTTCTCGTTCACATATACATGATTTTGGTTTTCTCTCTAGCACTGAGCATATACTATACACACATCTACATACATATACAGGTCCTTTACCTAAACAGCATACGAATATTGAATTTTTTAACCACTACACCAGAGGAGAAAGAGATAGGGGATACAAAAAAAAAGTTCATTATTCGAAGGAAATCTGCCAAGGTCGACTAAATATAAAAGCGGCAAAATATATTTCAGGGTTTCTGGATTCAACACATGATTACACAACTCTTTTGCATTCTCAAAGAAAGAGAAGCCAAAGCGAAAAAAAAGAAAATCGCACAAATTTTAAGTGCGAAAATGTGTACGTGTTTACCTTGAATGTACCTGCGATTTACCCCTTTTTTCTGCCGTAACGCTCTAAAGCGTAATCGTACCTGAATAACGATGTATTTCCGATATAGTAAGCAGAAACGTTTCTAACAATTGAATACAAATGATTTCAATGAAAATATTGATTCTATTATTTTATAATGATGTTAATTTGTATCATCCACTAAAATAATCTTAGCTTTGGAGGGCACCGTAAAAAAAAATACGTATAATCGAAATCGCCAAGCCACCAAAACCAAACCTAAACGAAAAGTAATGCAGAAGTGAAGTATTCCTTACTTCCACTGAATTAGATGTAACTTCCGCTTACTTCCATTTTGGTCACTCTCATACATTCATATGCAATGGTACCTAACTTCACTTCACTGCACCCCCCTTTTAGGTTTGGCCTATTGGCAATAGTGTCAGGTTGAGTTCCACGACCTGTGTTCGAGCACAGAGCTGACCTCAAAGCCGGTCTCGGTATCATCCTCCTCGCCACTATTAGTGGACGGTCCCTCGGTCGCTGAAGTTCCAGGGACTGAGTCGACCTCTATACCGGTTTGGTAGCAACCCCTCCGCGCCTAGTAGTGAATGGTCCCCCGGTTACCGAAGTTATAGTTCCTCCTGAGCCTTGCCCCCCTCTAGTTACGGTACCGAGGACTCTTAATATCTTCATCTCGAGACTCTGTCCGGAAACTAAGACGGAGACTATCTGTGAATATTTGAGGAATAAATCTATAGACCACGGAACAGTTCATTGCAGAAGAGTTAGCAAGGCTTCCAAGCCAGTTGCATCTTTTATTTTGTCTCCACCGCCTGTTACTGCCGATATTCTCTTAGACCCTGGTTTCCAAGCGTTTCGTTCTGCGTACCCGTAATCGATCTAATCACGTAAATGCTTCAATTTTGGATGTTCCTCAGATATCAAAAGAGACGGGACCATGGTACAATAATATGGTATTATTGTACCATGAGGGGGACCAGGTCAAAAACTAAAGACATCCTTCAGGCATTGATTGCTAGTGGTCTCGATGTCATAGGATTCACTAAAACCTGGCTCCATGTGGGCATTCACAACGCTGATTTTTTCGATTCCTCCTACCAAGTCTTTTGGAGGGACCGTCACACTGACTCGGAAGCTCGTGGGGGTGGCGTACTTGTTGCTTGTATAAGCCATGTTAATTGTACCCCAATTTCACTTCCTAGTATCCCTAACCACCTTGATGTCGAGCTTGTTGCTCTTAAAATCTCCCTTTCTAAAATGAATCTCTTCCTGCTGTGCTGCTATATCCCACCAAATATGTTAAGCGCATTTTACTATGGAGGTAATAACCTCTATGATATTCTCATCTTTTATGTTGATCACAATCTGACTATGATGAACACTAATGATGAGCTAATTCTTCTAGGTGATTTCAATTTACCCAATATTCAGTGGGGGGCTAACGGCTAACAAAGATCTCGGAAGATGGTGGCACCCGATTTGTCACTTCTGTCAAAACCCGAGAAAGGTCACTGCAGACGAACACGTAGCAGACCTGTTAGCAAGTCTTAATCCAATCTCCCCGCGGTGCCCTCTGGGGTACTTCTTCAGAAGGAGCTAACGGGAGACGGAAGTTTTAAGTCGGTTGGGCTAGCAACCCTCTCCTATAAAAAACACCATTGCTGTGAATCGGCAAACAATGCCTCGGAACCGGATGGACAACACGGCGACCTTTCCCTTTCGAACCAGTACACTAATCGGATCATGGAATATGAGAACACTGTTTACTGATGGACGGCTGGATGAAGTCCTCAACGAGATGAATCGATATAAAATCAAGATCATGGGACATAGCGAGACCAGATGGCCCGATCAATTTTGAAGTGCGCTCAGGAGTACGACAAGGATGCCTACTTTCGCCATTACTATTTCTTAAACAATATCCTTGTCGATGCTCTAGATAGTAGAACAGGCAAACATGATATCCGTTTGCTGGCCCACAGGCACCAGGTCCTCAAAAACATGTTAAACATTTTGGTAACAGAAAGTAGTCCAGCAAGCTTAAGACTAAATCCAACTAAAACCAAAGAAATGCGAATAAATGCAAACACCATTAAGCGGACAGCGCTGAATAACCGTGACGTGGGACTGGTAGATGAATTCTGTTACCTCGGTAGCATAATTACCGCACGAAGAGCATTTGAATGCCTGTTCTGCATATGGAGATCAACGCAGATCTCCATTAACTCCAATTGATCACAGGGCGGCTAACAAAGACAGATGCCTGCTTCGTATCCTAAAAATCAGCTGACAAGATTATGAAGAACTATGGCGCCGGGCCGGCCAAGAAAGGATAGACAAACAATCAGGTGAAGGAAATGGAATTGGATTGGCCACACCTTGCGACGCGATAACGAAAATCTAGCCAAACAGGTCCTTGACCGAAATCCGCAAGGATCCCGCCGAGTCGGAAGACCTAGAACAATGTGGAGGAAAACCCTACTAGCAGAGGCCGCAACAACTGGGAGATCCTGGACAGAGCTGAGGGCTGTCGGGCAGAGCAGAGTCCGCTGGAGGGCAACTGTTTCCGCCCTATGTCCCATGAGGGATTAAGGGACCATAAAGCAAAGTATAAACAGGATATAAAACTGCCAATGTGCAATAAAGTAACTGTAACATAGCAGGTATGTTCCTGCTCAAACGGGTTAATCGTTAATGCAGTAGCAAGTCATTCTGAAAGATAAGTTTATAAATATGATGGTGCTCCCCTTGAGTATCGCCTTAAATCCAAAATTTATGTTTATTTTTAAAACTCCACAACCAATAAAATAAACTCACACACAACTTTAATTCAAACAAAATTCTTGAAATTTTAGTACAGGACCTTTGAGCTTTGCTTGTCTATTCGCAGTGACATCTTTACGAACTCTTTGTTATTTCACCTGATATAAGTGGCGACATCTGTACTTATGGCCATTTTGAAATATGGGGCGAAAAATCCATAGAAGATGTGTTCCGTTCCAACTCAGTCATCCAATACAGTCACCGATTGCTTTGCGGACTATGGGGCTGACTATTTTTGAACTAATTTTAAGCTTTCTATGAATAAAATAAATGGAATAATTACAAAATCATTATTATTATAATTTATATAATTATTATAATTCATAATTTAAGCAAAATGAGAAAAATAATTAAATCTCACAACCCGAACTACGCTGGCATTAAAAGCCGCTGTAATATTATACCTATAAAATTTCATAATACAATACACACTCCACACCATGCATTCCAAATCCCAAACGAGTTCTCTTCGGAAGGGAATGCTAAATGGCCGA
The DNA here is from genome assembly GCA_949987705.1 of Thereva unica. Taxonomy (NCBI): domain Eukaryota; kingdom Metazoa; phylum Arthropoda; class Insecta; order Diptera; family Therevidae; genus Thereva; species Thereva unica. Next base: position 15,432,611 of record OX465281.1, on the reverse strand, counting down.
GCTGAACTTGTTGCGATAGTAAAATATGTAAAAATTCTTTAATAAATTTACCTGAGCTTTTATTAATCGGTGATTATAATCTTCCTCGAAGTACGTATTCAAGTATTTACTATTTTGTAAAGCGCGTATAACCATATTATTGCGTGAAAAGTCGCCTTTTACTAACCGATCGAATATTTTGTCCTAGTTTTGAAGGTGTCAAGAAATATAAAATATATAAATTCTTAGTGAAATGAGTGAAGTTTCGTAACAAGAAAATATTTTCCAATTATTATTTTATAACTAAAATAAATAATAAAAATCCCGTGTGCATACATATATTTAATAAGGAAAAATTTTCTTGCGTGAAAGTTTTTTTTCTCTAATTTTGGATCTTCACGTCTTGTCGTCTCGGGTCGAAAACAAAATGTCGGCACATTTTCAACGCGTTATAAAAAACTTTTTTTCGTAAAAAAAAATAATCATATCGTTATTGAGAATTCATTTTGTAACCAATTCCCGGTGAAGCGCGAGTTTAAATAGAAATATTAAAATATTTCTAGAAGAATTTATCAATATATACAAGTTTTAGTTTAAATTTAAGTTTTTGATAAAATTTAAGATAGAAAAAAAAATGAGTGCTTTTTATTTATGTTTAAAAATGTCAATAAAATGTAATAATTCATTTCCAGCATCACAGTTCATCCATATCCTAAAACGACCGTTTGTGGTACGAAATTACATAGTCCCTTGACTAGTTGCCCGCGTTTTATTATAATATAAATCCCAGCAACACACAGGCCCATAGGATTAATTAAGTGCGAAGTGAAAACTCGATACTAAATTTCTCACGCAATACGCGCGGGGGCGGCTAAGCGGATAATAATGTCTACGTCCAACCGAAGACGTGACATCAGTCCGCAGACGCGCGCTAGTAAACTGCGTATGGATAGGCAACCAGTAGTTGCCAGAATTACAGGTACCTTGTGAAAAACGCACGCTGTTTACATATTAACTATCTCCCAAAACAAACGATTAGCGCAAATGTTCTTCACTCCACAAACATCCATTTAGAAATATGAAGATACGAATATTATTTTACGAACAGTGAACCTTGCGAATATGTATCCTTAATCCTATTCCCTTCACATTTTGCGCTTTTCAGTTTAAGAACCAAAATTTTTAGTGCATGTTCAAAACAAAAAAAAAGATCTTCATTGGGATCTCTCAAAACTAATCTTTGCCAAAAATTTAGATCCAAGTTTGCCCGCGGGAAAACGCAAGGAGATTGACAACGTTATGAAGAAGGCGCGCGCCTCATCAAATGACTATTGGGATAAGAAACTGCTTGACATTGAAGAAAAAGACCCAAATCGTTGGCGTCATACCGGTTACAAGAAAATGTACATTGAAGGTGATACCAGTTCTGAAAGCGAGCGCGAAGGGAACTTTCGGTATAATAATCGTTACCGCAGTAGATCTCGCAGCCGTAGCAGGTCTCGTATGCGTAAGACGCCGCCTTTGTCGCCACCAAGGCGACGGTCGCCTGAAATGAGACGCGTAACACCAGATCCGCGCCGGCCAAGATCTCCTGACGGTAGGAGGCCGCGATCACCAGAAATCAGGCGACGTCCGCGCTCACCGCCAGAGCCGCCGTTGGGTCGTCGTAAATCGCCGCGATCACCGAGATCGCCGCTTGAGATGCGCCGTAGAACTCCTATGTCGCCGGGAGGAAGACGCCGGTCGCCCGTTATGCAAGGTAGTAAACGAGGAACTATTTTGCCGCGCTCGAAGCGACCACCATCACCACCGCCAAAGGTAAGTTTCTTACACAAATAATCTAATAATATTATTACTAACACATTATCCACAATTTAGAAATTTCCACAGTGCGCTTCGCGTTCCAATAGCTCCGTGAGCAGTTGTTCTGATGAATCTTGCTCTGTGTGCTCGCCAAAGCATCGCAGACCGCGTTCACGGTATAATTGATTTTCTATTCTCCATAAAATACAATTTCTTATAAAAAAAAATGTTTCTCCTTGCAGTTCATCGTCTCTACCGCGTTCGCGTCCGGGACCAAGATCCCCGCCTCATAAGCCGGCGCCGGCTAATCATTCTCGTGCGCCAGTTACGCGCGGTGCGCACCCATCAACGTCGAACAAATCGAGAGGGGCTGGTGGATCTAATGTCGCCGCGACATCTTCGCGTATGCGTCCGGTAAATCCGCCACCAATGCGTCCAGAAAAATATCGCGAAGAAAAGGTATTGTTTGTTTTAAATCGAAGTAAAAAAAAATTTTTTTTTTTTGTTATGTTATACATATTGTATTTTACTCGGTATAGATTCCACGTGCTAGCACAGAAAGGAATCGGGAACATGTTGTTGAAAGACCTCCACCTCCTGAACCGGTTAAAGTGACAAGATCGCAACGGCTTTGTTCTTCGCCGCCTGAAGATCCACGGCTTAAGATACGCCCCCCAGAGCCACCAGAACCACCACCAGCAGCTTCTAAGAAGAAGAAGGATAAATCGGCTGATAAAGTATGTATTGTTTTATTGGTAGCATTAAAGTTTCAGACTTATTAATAGTTTCCATGAACCATTGAGACATTTCTTCCACAAGACTCGTCGTTATCACATTCAACAAACTCACATTTCATTTTACCTGCACTATATTCTACCTGCACACTTCTGCCGGTAGAATCTCATAATAGAAAGGGTATTAGCAGCGTTTGAGCTTGCAGACAAAAAAGCATTACTAAGCCATTATACATTTTTAATCATCGGCTACCTGCCTGTATGATAACATTTTTCGCGTAATATAAGACTATCCCGCTCGCCATAATTTTACCGTGGTCCTCTTTTCGCTTACACTAGCCTAGAAGTTCGTTAATAAATAAACAGGGTGGCCACTTTCTGAAAAACCTGGAAGTCTAGTCTAGATATTTCCAAGGCCTTCGACAGAGTATGGCATCCACTCTGTTCTCTAAACTCCAATCTATTGGTATCGATTCAGTTCTAAAGAGCTGTATTGAGAGCTTTCTTTTTGGCCCTTCAATCAAGGTAGTATTGAATGGCTTCGAATCCAGCCCTTGATTCCATCTTGGCCGTCGTCCGGCATGGGTCGATTCTCTCACCTGTCCTATTTCTTATATTCCTTAATGATCTGCTCTCAATCCCCTCGAACCCAATTCATAGTTTTGCCGATGACGGTACTCCGACGCTTTCGACAATACAGGGACATGGAATTCATTCTTGCTTGGTGCCTCAAGAATCGTGTCGAATTCAATGCTGCAGCCAAAGCGAAGTACTGTCTTATCTCTACAAAATGTAAAGGCTGACCTATCTCTTAACATCCTAAACGTAACCTTATCTTCAGATCTGCGATGGAATAATCACATACTCTCAAATCGCCAAACAAGCTTACCAATGCCTGGGATCCCTCAAGAGATGCAAGATCCTACTTCAGCCAACTGCCCTGATAATCTACAAGTCCTACATTCGGCTCCACGTTGAATACAACAATTATGTCTAGAAGAGCGCCCCAAAAACCTAGTCAAGGTGCAAAACCGCGCCATCAAACTCATTGGCGATAGCACTCTTTGCTCCTCCATCGACGCTTCAAACCACAGTAGAAATGTAACAGCCCTCAGCAAGTTTGGCTGCTACCATAGCGACTGTTCTACTGAAATCAAATCAAGCTTACTACTAGAAACTGCACCATGACTTGAACAACATGACAGACTAGTAGTACAAAGGCTGATTACCACATAAAAAAACATCCAAGAGTTGAAACGCAGAGTTCATTGCCATCTCTTACAATACCCTTTGGACGCCTCGTAAACCTAAACCTATTCTACCCCCCGTACTTAGCTTGCTACTAGATATTACAGCATGACGTGACCAACGACATGGCGAACTGCTAGTACAAAGGACAGATTAAACTTGCACATGTAAAAGAGGATAGTTCTGTTTCATTCGAAAGTTAACATTGCCCTTACCATAACAAAAACTCCATAACATCTTTTCAATATCAGCTAATTAATAATATTATTAAATTTACATCACAGCTTCGAGCAAAAATCAAAATTGAGGGAGAAAAACGTAAAAAGCATGGAACTTCCTCGGAATCCGAAGAATCTTCCGATAGTGAAGGATCATTACCAACGTTTACTGCAACAACACGTTTAACATTATCCGAAAGATTTGGTAAAATGGCCCAATGGAGTATTGATCGTAGCAATATGGAGAATATGCGAATAACTAAAGATTCAACGGGTGGTGCATTAAAGGTTATGATTGAAGAAGGCTTAGAATCTCCCCCAAGAAGATATTCATATTCGCCAGCACCAGCTGGACATTTCCCAGAAGAATTAGCAACAACTGCACCATCTGGAATGCTCTCTTGGGATGATGTTAGGGTTCGTTATGAATATTATAAGAGCCGTGGTTATTTACGCGATTTAGACTTGAAGGTAAATATTTTACTTAAAATCAAAAACTAATATTTACTAATATTTCAATTTTTGTTTTATTCAGGACTATATCAAATGGGAGGAATGGTGGTATCGTTATCAGGAATGGCTTAAGCAAGAACGTTACTATGAATTCTGGGAGAGACAGCAAATGCATAGACGTAGACGTAAGAAAGTTCCAATTACTCAAAGGTTGAATTAATATACTTAAATGTATATTTGCTAAATGATTCATTGTTTTTACTCAAATTAGTTTCATTTTATTTTTCAAAAGCAAACAAAAAAGAAAGAGAAGTTTCATAAAATTCAAATATTTTATGCTTTAAGATCACATATTTATCTTGTTTATTTTATACTATATAACTATAAAGCCATATAATGTATATATGTTTTAAATACAAATATAAGTGCAAGCAATAAACGTAATACTAATTCTTTAAGCATTTAAGAATAATAATTACCAGTAAGGATTTTAGAATTCTTTGGCGTAAATTATAAATTAAGAATCTCATCTTACAGTATTTATAATGTTTACTGGTTCAGCTGTATTTTTACATGATTGCTTGATTCAAACACTACATTTGTTGGTTTTTAACAACGCATCGTTATTGATTGTATATTTATAAAAAACAAACAAACAACGCTACTAATATAAAAGTTACATATGAACTGACTTGGAAATGTTACTTGTATATGAAGTTATTTATTTCAGCAAATAAAAGTTATCAAGGTGGAATCCATCACTGTTTCAGATGCAGCTTTGCTTGTCGTTAAGCAGTGCTTGCTTTTGCCCGTCTGTGCAGTTTTGTCATTGATGAAAAGCACCCAATTATGTGCAATATTCTTTGCAAAAACATAAATGTTCACCAAATCTCTCTACACAATAATCGTCGACAATTCGGCTAGTGTAAACTTCCCCTTCATTCAGGCTAGCAAACAAGTACTTGTGAAAAACTCGTTCCTCTCAAATAGTCGCTTATATATTCGTTATTAGCTATAAACACGCAGTACAGTACAGGCAGTACGGCTGTTTTCATAAATGCAAGTTGCTCAAATTTTGCATGTAGCATATCGTTCAGTATTGCAACTGAAAAAAGCCCGGCGTTCTGAAATGCAAGTACATTTGCAAATGATCGCAACCCATGCATGTATTTCAAAGTACTTGCTAGTTTGGATTCGCGAAAAAGAAGAACGAACTGTCAAATAAATTCAAGTGGGCAAACAGTAGCTTTTTAAAAATGGTGAAATGCGTTCATTTAAGCAACCATGAATAATTCGCAAATGATTAATCTGACAAGCAAGCGATTGCAAGGTTGCCTGCATGCAAACAAACAAACCTTGCATTTATGAACACGGCCTCTTCTATTTTAATTAAATATACGTGATTTGCTGCCTTGGAATAATACCACCCAATTTGATGGTTTTGTATGGCTGCGCTTAGCTGTCGATTTGGTCGTGAAACCAAATACGAAACTTAAAGAAAATCGAGAAGGTTTTTTTGTCGAGTCGAACCATCGACTCTCTTGATTGGGGCCGCTTGTTGAATTTAACGCCTCCAAAACGAAGTTCTGCCTCATCTCCATAAAAGCTAACACCGATTTAAGTCGGAGAAGAGAATCTAACGGCTGACTCAACTCTTAATATCCTAGGGGTAACTTTAATGGAGGATCTACGATAGAATGATCACATACATATTTCAAATCGCCAAACAAGCCTCCCAATGCTTTGGATTTCTCAAGAGATGCAGCCAGCCGCCCTACAATCTACAAATCCTGCATTTTGCCTCGCCTTGAATACGATTCGTAGGCGGCGCAAAACCCATCTTGGCTTGCCTCGACAGATGCAAAATTATGCCATCAAACTTATTGGTCATGGCCCCCTTCGCGCCTTTATCGACGCTTTAAGCGTCCAATCCAATTCGTCAAAACCAATTCAGCGTCAGTGTTTTCTAACTTTAACATAGCATCTTTTCTGTTAATGTGCTGTTCGGAAGTTGCGACCTCCACTCCCGAAACCGAAAAGTGTTCAATCTCTTGGTACACATTATGCATCTTGTCACGCCTGCAATTTCTCTACGGTCATAAGCGAAGTTTGTTCAATCGCCATATCACTCCAGGTACCATACCACCGTTTCTCACTCATAAAAATTCACGAATTGGCAGCCTTTAATATAAAATAGAGTTTTGGAATGGGTTATTGCGGGGAGACAGCCGAAACACGCCAATTTTCAACCAGCGCTTGACTCCGAGCGGTTCGTCGAAGAAAAATAGTGGAATTTGTAAGACATAGCGAGGTTATTTACGAAGAGTTGATTGTTTCCGAGTTATAAACAAAAACTCCCGTCGTTACGTCCATGGGTCCTTGGTTACTTCCTTCATTGAGGTGTTATCAGAAAGCAAATTCAATGCCGATTAATTAACGCCTCTGTTCGCTTCAAATTCTTTAGCCGAAACTGATATGCCAACCCCGTTCTCGAGTGAGTACAACGTTCACTCAATCGACGGAGTTTTTCTTAAGACTCGCGAAGTGTATCTTCTTCAAAGTCTTCTTGCTGTCAACTGCTATTTAATTTTCTGAATTGTCCCAAGGGCAATTTCAACTTGTCTACATTGTCGCTGTTGGTAATCCGATGCCGATTGAGTACCTAAGCCCTTCGCTTCTCTACAACTCAGTCCACTCATAATTAATCAACCAGGCTGTTTGAGATCTGCATTTTTAAAGTCGAACTAATAATTGAAAGAAAGAAATAAGTGGAAAAGAAAATTCTTGTCCTGTCGGTACTGAGAGTCGCATAACCGAGATTATTCATATGCTTTTCAATGCTTCTTTTCGATGGTTGTATAGCTCAACCTCCAGAAGTCTATGCTCCGCCGCTCGCTTGAAGTTTTTTATGTTTAAGATTTTGTCTGCATCACCTTTAACACCCCGACCGTAGTTTGCGAACTGGACTTTTCTGGCAGAGCATATTTCGCCATCCTTGAGTCATCCATTCTTTGGACATGACCGGCCTAACGTAAACGCAGTAGCTAAGCATGTCCTGGGAGTTGACGTGATTATAGTGTATTCTCCATCCATTGTCTTCATTGACTGGCCGTATATCCTTCGAAGAAGTTCCCTCTAAAATATGCCACATCTGCAGATTTTTGGGAGATGATCCAAAACCATGCTTCACATCCATATATAACTACTGTGCGTATAGTCGTTTTGTTGATTCTTATTCTGTGGATTCCATTGTGAATATACATTCTTATTAATAATCTATTTCCTTCCTTGCTTATAGTTTATTCTACATTATCTATGGATACCTTCAACTTATTAGCTTCTGCTTAATTTTTATAACGTTTCCTTCAAACTTGTTGCACCTAAAAGGGAAAGGTACCGCTATAAGTACATGTATAACAATCAATGTAAACCAAATTCGTCTAACGTTTCCTGGGAGATCTTTTAAAATACAAATAATTTCTTTTAAGTTGTGTAACCAAAGCCTTTATAAAACCACATCCCTCTTAAAATTATATATCTTCTTTTTATTTCCAGGAAATCGCGTACTAGACGTTTTACCAATTTCAAGATTAAGACTAAAATTACTTTTATCAAATCGAAATCCATGAGTTTTTGCATCAACTAAAAGTTAATATTACTTTGATAATGAGAATGTGTTTAGAATGTACTTAAAAATGAGATGAAAATAATAATTAATATATAAGAAAAGAAAATTAGTAGATTGCTTCAATGAAATTAGAACGTCATATATTAATTTATGCAGAAATTGGCGTCGATATATACATAGCTCCTTCAGTTTTACACAAAACAATTTACCTTTATTTATTATTAAAATTGTAATTATTTAAATTTGTTTTAATTAAAAAAAATCATGATTAACCAAATGTAGTTTGGTTTGTTTCTGTGAGCGTACAAGTCCTATGTGCAATGGTTAAAAGAAGAACAAAGCTCTTCAAATAACTATCAAACACACGCCCAAATTTAAACGACACCATAAATTTATTCCTTAATTAAGTGTTTTGTACTACTTAGCATTCAAGAGCCAATTAAGCTTGGATTAGTATTCCTTTACTATAGCAATATTTAATTTTCTACGTTATCCTGTATGAATTTATATCTAGGATAGGTTAGTTTAGGGCTGTCTCTAGTAAGACCAGAAGCCCAATTAGCACTATGGCGCTTCGTTTTGATTCCACAAACTCAAGTTCCTAAGCTTTGGTAGTTGTTGAACCGACTTTGGTTGATAACTAAAGCCTTCTCGCTGAGTTTAGGAAGCTTATCAGGGCTCTGACATAGTTTGAATATTTCCTTTAAGTTTTCCACTTACACAGGAACTTAACGAGTAGTTTCCTTTCGTTCGTTCGCCGCAGCTGTAGTAACATACGTTGGGCGTGATACCTAGTTTACAGCTTGACCCCTATGGGGCCCTATTCCGTGATGATTGCCATAATTCTGGCAATATCTCTTCGGAGTTTGCTTAGGACATAGGCTAGGTAATCAGGGCCTGTACTCCCGAAGATGAGGAAACGAAACGAAATAACGAGATGACACGAAAATATATTTCCTACTCCTGAAGACGATAATCTCGTATTGCCTTGCGTTTGTAAATTTTGACCTATTATGCAAAATAAATTAAAACTATCAAAATAATTAACAATCCCAACATACAATTTAACAAGCACTAACGTCTAAACGAAGACGATTACAAATATGTCATCGTTTGTTTAGACGAAAACGAGACGATATCGTCTTCCAAGGTAGCATTTTGACAAAACGGTTTTGTTTTCGTTTCGTCTTCGGGAGTACAGGCCCTGTTTTGTCGTTCGTGAACCCAGACAAGAGGTGTATATTTTCTGCAGATCCTACCTAACTCACTTCTACTCAGTTCACTAGCTTGGAGCCCGTTGTTACTGATTCTAGAGGTCCTGTAGAGTCGTGGCTATAGATGCAAATGCTACAAAAGCTACATCCTTGTATAGGACGTCTTGGTGGAGCTGTCGGTGAACATCGGTAAATCAAACTTTTGCAGATAGGCACGGATTGCTGAATAAATGATCGATTCAAAAAGTTTCGGTATGACGTAGCAAGCAGCTGAGATCAATCGATGCAAGCTTTAGGCGGTGCAGACAAAACAAAATAGGCAACAGGCTTGTGAGCTTTGCTGACTTTTCTGCAAAAAACGATTCTAGGGTTTATTGATTTCATCTTTGAATATTCACAGATAGTCTGCGTCTTAGTTTCAGGAGAGAATCGAGAGATGAAGCTATTTAGAGGTTTCGGTATCGATATCAGAGGGGAACAGGGCTCCATAGGATCTGAAACTTCAGTGACCGGGTGATCACGCACTATTGGAGGCGCAGAGGTTAATACCGAAACTGGCATAGAGGTCGACTCCGGCTCTAGAACGCGGCCAAGGAATTCACGGAGACACCGTCGCCAGTGGCGGGTTGGCGATTTCAACCCCTCTTACGGTTTTACGACGAGCCTTACCACTAGGCGCGACTGGAATATTGGTAACATGATTGAGGATAATATTCTCCGTAAGAGAAGAAGCCGTGGAACATGGTGAAGAAGGAAGCTGCTCTCCTAGCTCGTATGAGTGAAGATGAACTTGCTCGGAAAGATCTATGGGGTGCGACAGACCCAACCTCCGCAGGAAGGATGGGGTGTACCAGGATGCCAAGCTGATAGCATCGGCTCAGAATTGGGACCGGTGGAGAGAATAGTTGCAAGAGGTCAGGGGTGGTAGCACGTAAGTTGTTTCAATCGATCTCTTCATACAAAAATTTTTGTAACACTCGAATTTTGTCGAGAGGTCCATTAAAACAACTTTCGTGCTATCACCCCAGGACCGAATCGCGGTTATAGAGCCGTCAAAGTAGAAGGCCCATCTAGGGGAAGAGGTAATCTATATTGGTAGTGACCATACCCTCGGGTAGGAAATCCAAGATATTGCTATGACCGTAGGGTTTTTAAGTCATTACACCGGTATATGAAGAATGAAAAGTTTGGCGTAAGCCAGTTCAGGGAAGAAATTCCCTAGATGAACCTCCTTCTAGAAGAAGCGAGGAGATCCTCCGAGCTCTCATGGAACAAAACCCCATCGTAACCATTGACGAACTAGTCGAGAAGCTTGGATTTGGTCATTCAACCGTTCGTCGACAATCGTTGAAGCCAGCAAGCTGGGCCCTTGCAAACTTTCGGAGTCTAATCGGGAACAAAGGGTGAATCTATGCGCAAAACATTGAGTTGCATATGAAAGGGGGTTCACCTCCAGGAACGTTTCTCACGGTCTTTGATGATAAAGGGGGACGTGGGGATGATGAGAGGAACGACCCCACTTCTCCATTCATCTACAAAACTCGTGAGGTACATTCCAGGGATCAAAGCGTCTAAACACCTCGAAAACCCAGGCTAAAACAGGTCGCCACCAGCGACATGATGGTACGTGGCTTGGGGAAAACTACCGCTGGACACCTCCCCTGCCGACCTTCCGCATTATTTATGGACTGAATATCAACTTTAACCGAATTTTTGCATATTAAACAGAATAGCTGAAACGCTCAACAATGCATATACTAATTTGTTTTGAGTTAAATAAAAATTGTTTGTTTGTTTGTTTTTGACTAGTTGAGACTCAACTAGTTGACCCACAATAGGGTTTTATATGGTCTCGGCCACTACAGCCATATTAACCATGATTCATTGATTTATTATTTTTTTGTTGAATCAATGATATAAACAACTTTAATTGGCCTCCTAAATTCTCTCTTTGTTAACTAAAAATAAAAATTGATAAACAAACGAATTTTTTAATTCGAAAATCCCGCCAAATTACCAAGTTCTTTCACCTATTCTGCCAGAGGTTCTCAATGTTTAGTCCACACTTGGTTGGAGGGTTTCAGAATTCAATATTTAGGTTTTTTTTTTAATAAAATATACTATTAACAAATATTAAATTTTTGCATATATACTTTGTTAATTTTTTTAATTAACTAATTTTACAAATAAAATTAAATTTGTAATTTTTTAAGATAAAAGCCTCTACGGGCATACTAACACCATCTATAGGAAAAATTTATCTATGCTATGTTCGTCATGACTTGGCACGCACACGGGTAGAGAAAATTGGTTTTCGAGGATTGTCGCCATTTTGGATGTATGTGACTGATTGATAGTTGTGTTTCAATAGAAAAGTGTAGAAAATTGTATTATATCAGTGTAAAACCAAACAGCTTTATTAATAAAATTTGTGGAAAAGTATAATGAACAAAATATTGTAACAATGGAGAATGTAGTTGCCTTTAATACGGAGGTAAATTGTGTTAAAATGTCCAGCCGCATACCGCCGATTACATAAAATTTGCGAACATTGCCAATGGCGTAAATTGTTTTAAAATTGTAAAAAGTGTTTTGTGTTGAAAAGCATTCAATTTTGATAATGATAAAAACAAAATATCTAAATCGAAACAATAATGTAATATGATATCGAAGTGTTTGCACACTATTTATTTTGACGCATTCAACCATGAAAAAAAAACGCCCGGGCAATGGCTCGCAAAAATCGTCTCACCACACAAGATGCATAGAATTTTTTTTTAAATAATTTTTTTTCTTTTACAATTTTAGCTGTCCGGGCTCTATGACACCAAACCACCAATTTCAAAAGCTAAAATGGCAGCAATAACCCGTTCTGCCATGAAGGCTATAAAGTTCTACAAACATGTAGTACAAAGTGTGGAAAAATTTATCCTCAAGTGCAAACCGGAATATAAAATTCCAGGACTGTACGTTATCGATTCAATAGTTAGACAATCTCGTCATCAATTTGGTCCAGAGAAGGATGTATTTGCACCAAGATTTGCTAGGAATATGAAGCAAACATTTGCAAACCTATTCCGCTGTGCACCAGAGGATAAGAGCAGAATTATACGGGTACTAAATCTTTGGCAAAAGAATCAAGTATTTGCTCCGGAAGTTATACAGCCATTATTTGATCTTGCTGACCCAAATCATCCTATTTACCAAATGCAAGCTCAGAATATGCAAGATTTATCTTCTATTTCGAATGGTCTTAATACATCTGGGTCAGAAGCTAATACTTCGAATGTTGCTGATGAAAATAATCATGGGAAATCACAAGAAATTGGAGTAAGTTGCTATTTCGCGTAAAATCAACAGTAGGCCTGCCTGCAATGTACATTTTTAGATTAATTTAATGTAAAAAAATATTTAAAGATCTTTTTCGTATACAATATTATCTTAAGTTCTCTCTCAAATTGGCCACCTAGTTGTAATGTAAGAACATGGTTCTTTTGTTACACAGGTTTCCATCCGGTTATGTACAGTTGATAAACTCTACATGTCTGCTACTACGTTGCCATGGGGTTATTTCTCTAACTCCAACTAGAACCTGTACACGAACTTATACAAATAATTTGTTTTTCGGTCAATAGAAGAAATTTTTCAAACACTTTGGCGTCTTTATCTCCTTGGGGTTTTGGTAGAAAAATAACGAAGGACATTTTCTAGTTTAAGGGAACTAAAGATTTTTTTATCTTATTTTTTGGACATGTACTCTTGCTCTGCAACCTAGATTCATTCACGCTAAACTGGGATATCCTGTGTCCGTTCCGGTTTAAAAGCAATGGGAACAAAGAATCTTTCAGAATCGGTATTTTAGCTTTTTTTATATTTTCCTTCACAAGCTTAAACCAAACACTTCAAAAATTTGTCTTTACTTTAAAAAATTATTGGTCCTCCTATATTTCAAAAAATTTATCACTCGATCTTACCTTAAGGCCAGTTTGCATCCCAAAGTCAGCGCGAAAGTACACTTTGAAGCTCTCTTATCGCCCTGAAAATTGTATGCATTTTTCTCTGTTGCACGAACATTCTGAAACTTCCGTTCAACAAAGAAAAAAGCAAAAATTTCTGTGTGATAAAAGATCTTCAAAGTGCATTTTCGCGTTGACTTTGGAATGTAAACTGGGCTTTAACTACAAGTTGCGCCTTGGTAGCCTAGGGGGTAAGAGGTATGGTTACCATCCCAGAGGTTCCGGGATCAAATCCCGGCAGCCTCACCGTCCTTTACCTTTTCCACATTCTCACCTACATAACTTTCCTTCTTTCTTCTTCCCTCTTCACATTCCTGATTCCCCCTGTCATAGCCTTCCTTAGCTCTTCCCCGCTCTCCCCCTTCCCAACAAAAAAAGGCATGTCATCGGTTGGTTGAAGAGATTCAACTCGTTTCAGGAGGCATAACACTCCAGCAAGATGTTTCTCGATGCCCCGATGTCAGAGTCATGATAATAATGGTTGCGAGTAGGTACAATAAAATATCGTAGCTGGTTGTGGCAGTTCCTTCCTTAACTTCCTACTAGAGCTGCTGTTCGACATTGCACTCTATACGAAGAAAATAGATTGTCGACAGTATATAGGGCTTTTCCTGAACCTCTAGTCTTTCACAAAAAAAAAGCGTCTTCCTAAAAAATTAAGTCAACACTTTCCTCTGTTCCTTTTTACTCCTCACTGCTAAACACCGATTCGACAACAGTTGAAGAAATAATCAGGTGTGGTAGCAGGTAAGTTGTTTCCATCGACCTCTTCATACAAAAATTTAAGGTTTTGTATGAAGAGGTCGGTTGAAATAACTTACGTGCTACCACTCCAGGACCGTTCCGCGGACTGCTTTAGCTCAGCAAAAATCCAGGTAATAATACATAACTCAATGCATTGATCCAATTCCCTTCGCTAACTTCAGTCTGATTCCTCCCTTGGCCTATCAGTAACATAGGATCAGAGTCAGTACATTGTGCCGTGTTTTATCGCCTTTGTAATTTTTTCTGAGTTGGAGCAGTCGCCGAACAGAGACCTATTGTGTGTGCCTCGATAAAAAGGAGGATATTTTGTACTTTGTTCCTGTTGTAACACAAAGGAAACAAGTGATTAGGTCTGTTCCCGTACCTGCAGAAAGTTCAGAATCTCTCAGTTACTTCGAATTACTTAATAGAATTCTGTTCACTTACTTGTACTCATGCCGGAATACTGCAGAATTCATCAACAGAATTCCAATTGCTGAATTCAGGGGTGGTAGCACGAAAGTTGTTTCAATCGACCTCTTCATACAAAAATTCAAACTTTTTGTATGGAGAGGTCGATTGAAACAACTTACGTGCTACCACCCCTGCAGTATTGCGTTTATGAAAATGCCCAATTTGTCTAACCTGCAGTAAGAAGTAGAAACTTGCAGTAGCTACGAGCTGCTGTAACCTGCTGCAGCTTAATTATTTGAAATATGGAAATTGTCATTCCCGTGTTAAAAGGGTAGAAACCTGCAGAAACTTATTCCTGTACTTTCTGTACCTCATTCCCACCTCTCAATAAGCACCTTGCAGAAAGTTTGGAAACAGACTAAGTGAGAGCATAGTAACAAAAGCTAGCCAAGTAATTCCTAAGATTCCTAGTTTTCCGCATTTTATAAAACTCAATTAATCCTAGGTTTACTATAAAAGTTATCAGTTAGTATTTAGTAATTTGTTTCTTTTGTTTTTCTTTCTATTGGCGTTTTTACTCTTCACTTGTATTGTTCTATCCTATTGTTAACAACCAACCAATGTATAATTATCTTTCTTAATCAATTTGTATTTTCGTTTATATTTCTAAAGGATTTGCCGAATAATTTAATAAAGCCTTTACAGATTTATATCAAAAGGGGATATTGAATTATTAGAACGAAACTAGCTTAGAAGTTACACAAACCACGTGTTCTTTCGTTTTGAATTTTGTACATATTCTTTTTTTTAAACGTCCAAAACTTTTTCTACTCCGTATGCATTACTTACTTTAGCAATTCTTTAAAAGTCTAAAAAGTTTCTATTAAAAAAGCCACATTAAACAATTCTTAATTTTTGGATGATAATTTTACGTTAGCTCAAAGGCAAGTAACATTGTAGCAACTTTTGCGCTCTTTTCCTCGTTCAATTTCGTAAAATCTTGTTAAAGTTAAGATAAGTTATCTTCATTTGCATTAAATAAATTTTTTTTTGAGTCGTGTATGCCTGCTAGATAGTAAGATAGAAAACTTTTATCGAATTCATATTGTTCCTAAAACCAAAGCAGACAATAGTCTTAACTACAATAGTCTTAGGAAGACTTAAGATTGCACTTTAAATTCTTTTAAGACTGGCTTACTTACTTTCAAAACTTAATGACCCCTAAGCTCAGCTATAAAGCTCAAGTTTCATAAAGCCTTGACAGAAAAGCAGCCAGTTTTAGGAAAATTTGATGGGCATTCTTAAGCTGTCTTAAGACCATTGTAGTTAGGGCTAATAGTATCTTAAATTTAAACTTGTAATTCAACTGGAGTATTTAAATTTAAATCTTTTACGGGATATACATACAACGTAAACATAGTTTAAACTTGGCACTATATAAAATGATAAGGACATCATAATTTAATACATTCTGTTTCAAATCGACTCAATAAATGGAGATTTTTCCTATTTCTGAATGGACTTTTGAGAACCTTTTCTATGAAAATTTCTCAGTTACCAATAAAGAACGTATGTCAGGATGAGGATTCAACAGCGGTAAAAGTTTTAACGTTTTCTGAGAATTTAAAATGTTGTGCTGTTGCATAATTGTAAATCCACCAGTCTATGTGAAGGTTTTGTAAAGTTAACACAAGTTGTACTCCCTATAAATTTCATCTAGGGGCTTTAATATAAAATAAAAAGTTTATAATGCCCGACCTCCGGGGGTACCAACCACGTAAGTTGTTTTAATCGACCTCTTCATACAAAAATTTATGATTGAAACAACTTACGTGCTACCACCCCTGGACAGTAATGTACAGTTCAATCCACATAAGTGGTTTCATCGGCTAAAGCTCAGTTCATGTGCAGTTCATGCTTCAAATTGTTGTTGCTTTTTCACCAGAAGTCAGAAATGCAAAGCCCATTGGAATTGTATTCCACTATTCTAGTTGATTACTATCTTTTAAGCGAACTTCTACGTTCAACTTCAGTTCGAGTCCAGTTGGTTTTTGTTTTATTCTCAGTTGAATATGTGTAAACTAGTTTACACCCTGTTTAAACACAAAACGTAAAATAGCAAAAGAATAAAACACAAAACGAAATCCTCTTCTGTAAAAAAAATTCTCTTTCGATCTTCTGAAACAAAAATCTCGTTCGATTTTTGGAAAAATGTTGAAAGTGGCACAACTAAAATAAGTATTATTTTCGATTGTATGCGAACTGAGTTTATTTTAAAGTTCAGTTCGCTGCTGAATGTTAGGATTACGGTTAAGAGACCTCCATACAGTTTCCGACAAACATTTACGGAACAAAGCGCAACAATGCAGCTCTTGGTAAAGTTGCATGCTGCTTTAGAAACTCTTCTTTCATCGCTATCGGAAAATTTCTTCATCTTTCCTAGTCCTTTTGCGCAACCACTGAGAAGAATTACGCAAAAAAATCGATACCATTCCATGAGTTCGATAAGTTTTCCGAGAGATTTCCCTAACAGCAATTCTTTCAGATTTCAAACTAATAATCTGACCTTTTTCAATTTCAATAATACCCCGAGTTCACCCGCGGAACTGCGCAAGTGGCGAACTAAACTTTAAAACAAACTCAGCTCGTATACAATTTACACATATTCCAACTGAAGATAAAACAAACCAACTGGATATTTATTATCAATTTGTTCTACCGATTTATAGTAAAAGATAAATTGTATTGTATATTGTATTTATTTAAGTTATGAAAATAATGTTCTTCTGCTTCTTTAGTTTCTCTGACTAAAAGTAATGCATACATAAATATATATTGTATCTTTATCTTTGTCGGTATTAATTGCTTGAAAAGCAAAGGTCTTTTAAAATTTAGGTTATACTTAAAACTATATAAAAAAGAAACTGGAACAGAGTTTTCTCAGCCAACGTTGGCTAGTTAAAATATAGCCCAATTCACAATCAAGCATTAGAGTATATAAAATGCTTTCGATCAAAAATAATAATAAAAACAAACAACACAGGATGAATTGAGAAATGAAAAACACTTTCCTCGATTAACTCTCATTGGGCCTTTCCACACTAGTATATCTTGCAGCAGTATTCAAACCGGTTTTTTAGGAAAACACTAAGAAAATCAAATAGAATTCTCTACAAAAAGTGATGAACTTAGAGAGAAATGTGCAGCACATTTTCAACCTATTTCTCGGGCTTCAACATACTAACACAAATAACAGACAGTTTGGGAGGTCAGAAACGTCAAGCACTCAATTCGAAGTGATCAGAAAAACACACGCACCCATTAAAGTACTTAATCGGAATATGAATGTTTACGTCGCTGTATTCTTAGGTGTGGAAATCGCGGTTGTTGTCAATCCGGTTTGCATACTGCAGAAAGAATGGGTGATTCCACACGAGCGTACATACGACACAAGAGTCGACTGCAAAATTGGTTTAAGGAGAAGAGGGTGAGAGAGGACGAGGGAATGGACACAGTTTCCACAGTTTCGTCCTCACTCATCTCTTTCTCCATAAACCACCTTTGCAGCAGACTCTTGTCGTATCGTGTGGATTCTAGTATGGAAAGGCATATTCATCGCAAGTTTTCTTTTGGCGGGAAAATTTCAATATTGAGGCGAACTTTCAAAAGAAATTCAAATGTTAACGCGTTCGCCATTCATTGATGTCCATTCGAATAATACTCCGGAATTCTTTAGTTTTACTTGAATTTTTTTAAGGCGAATTGTAGAGCATTTTTATATTATTGATAAATACAAGTCATAGGGAACCTCATGTTAAGCCTGAAATCTATCATCAAATGGATACGTTTATGAATGAACGACACATTTTAGTACAATTTGGAGGGTATAAGTATATTCAAAATTTCGCGGTACATGGTAAATATCCTGCATTATATTAATAGGGATAAATTTATGGAAGGAGGAATAAAATTTCCGAAATAATAAAAATAAAGAAATGCATAACCTTTTTGAATAGAGTAGTAAGAACTCTAGAATATAAAGGTTTCATCACGTTGAATTTCGTTAATGTGTTTAAAAAAACATTAAACACAACTTTATAGTTTACTACATAGAAATTATGTTAGAAATTCTTTCTAACATCAGAAAATACTTATAATCATAGTAATATAATATGCACATAAAACACATTACCGTTATATTTATATATCATGTTAATAAACTTAAAAAATAAGTATCTTTAGAAATATAAATTGTCTTAACAATAACTAATAGTATATAATAAAAAAACAATTTGTTTTCTGTTAGATTGGTCACCAAACGGCAAATACCCTTGATCAAAGCTCTATACGTCAATTACAACAACTGCAACAAATTTTTATGCGTCAGGCAAATGAAAATTCTTCGGGTACTGGTGCCAATCAATCAGATTCAGTCAAATTTAACAAAAAGCTACTCGATTATGATTATGGTGAAGATGAAGAAGAGGAAAAATCTACTTCTCCACGAATTCCAAATCTTCTAGATGTAATTTTCTTTATAATATTTTTTAATAAAAAAAAAATGAATTCAATTTTTTTTAATATTTATTAAGTGAGGAAAAAAATGTTTTTTTTAACAATTCAATATTTTAGGGCAACAACTTAACGCAACTACTCAAGGATCCAAATGTTCTTCGTCAGCTACAAACATTGCAGAAGCTTAAGCAGCAGGAAGAAAAGCAAATGAAATTGAATGAAATGAAAATTCAGGAAGAAGCTTTCGAAAAACATTTACAAAATGTTCTTAAGGTTAGTTTTTTGTTTATTCTGTATATATAAATATAATAATTTTCGTATTAATTTATATTTTTAGGGTACAAGCGGGCCATCCAATACGATTAACAATCAACAAGTACAAGATATGCCTGAAAAAGAGATTGAATTTGTTACAGAGGATGATAAAATTGAGGTATATTTTACTATTATTTGATTTTTTAAATGTGAAAAGAAATGGATCATTCCAATACTAAAGGTTCAAAATCCTCTGATGATTTTTATTAACGTTGCTTTTATTTTATATTATTGAGAAAAAAAACATAGTAAAAAACTAGTATGTTAAAAATTATAAATAATTGTTTATTTCACTTAAATTTATTCTTAAACGAATTGTTCACAGATGTTTTTGAACCGGCTGTAGTGACGTGGAGTACTTGAATTTTTTACACATATTTTTTTTTAAAAACTCGTTCTGAACCAAAAACATTGATAACAATATTGATAACCCTTGTTTGAAAAGACAAATGCTCTGAATTCGTCATAATATTACTTGTTCTTGCAATATTTGAATCTTAACGCTATTTTTGTGGCTCCGACAATCAGTATTTTTTTTTATTACAACATTTCAAAGAGTTTTAAATATGGATCAAGGTCTTGAATATCTTGAAAATTTAAGTTAATAAAAAATTTGAAGACTGGATAATGCTAATTATTACAAAAAACTAAAGCAATTAAAATAGAGAATCGGATCTGAATTAGATCTTTGAAGAAATTGTTTTTTTACCAAAATATTTTTTTTAAATTTAAAATAATTAAAACCAAAAAAAAAAAATTACATTACTTCGTCGGAATTATCATCAAAGGTAGGTTTAATATCGAAATTCCGCCCGATTCTCGGTTTTACCAACCATTGTGCCGTATGGGTAAGTTTATTTATTGTTTCTTTATGTTATTAAGTCAAAAAGAAACTTAATTTCGATATAATAAAGATCACGCGAAAATAAGTAATGAAATGATGAAGATAAATAAAAATAAAATCAAAATAATAAAATCGCGGAAATTGGGAAATTCGTTAAATTTTTCTCTTAAAAAGAAAGATCTCTTCTCTCTCTATATTATATACACACGTCAACATACGGCTGTAACGTACAAAAAAATATGAACACGAAAAAGTTTATTCCAAAAAAAAGAGTTATCATATTTTCTGCACCAAATATAATGTTATGTGTTTTTTTATTTTCTTTCTTTCAAGCAGGTTATTAATCTGGATGGCAATGATTCACGAAGCACAACACCAGATCGTGATCGCTATAAGCGCAGACGTACCAGTCGATCAAGATCCCGCGATAGAGGACGGGATAGAGATCGTAGAAGGCGTTCAAGATCACGTTCACGTAATAGTCGCTCACCAAAGACAAATCGTAGAAGAGCCTCAAGGGAACGCAAGGATAAAGAAAGAGAAAAAGAAAAGGAAAAGGAGAAGGAATATGAACGTGAAAGACGTCGCAAGGGCCTACCAGATATTAAAAAAGAACATTTAAGTGGTAAGAGAGAAGGCAGATAAAAAAAATATGATCAGAAGTGAACAACTTTTTTTGGTAAATTTTTTTTGTTACAGTCGTATGTTTCATTATTAATTTTTTTGAAATAACTTTTCTAAAAGAAGAAAAAACAAAAAAAAAATCAAAATTTTCTATTTGCTAATTTTCAGAATTTTGGAAATAATTATCTTCATCATTTCGGAATTTTTTTGTGAAAATGCAAATCGGTGCTAAAATGGATCAAATCGTTTCTACAATATTGAATTAAATATCAAAATTATTACATGTGTGATAAAATTTATTGTAACTTGATCAAAGTATTATTACTTTGTCAAATTATGCAACTTCATAATTTCTTCAACAGAAAAGCTGATCGAAAACGATGTGAAATAATTAAGTTTGTACTTACTGACTTTTATATAAAACCAAAGAAATCATATCTTTGATTTTGCACATAATAAGCAAATTAATCAAGAGATGTCTAAAATGTATCTTCCTCGTAAATGGCGCTACAATCCTTGGACGATTGGGAAAGCTTAAAATGATTTCAACTGCAGAATTGTTTTCTGAGGAGAGGATGCCAACCTCTTGCCTCGCCACTTCCTTATGGGCCTGATCATGGTTGGCGATTGAAGTGACAAATGGCGCGGGGACTAAAAACGGAATGATAGTTTTCGAAAAAAAAAAAAAAAAAAACACATTTATGGGAAAAATGAATTCAGGCATATTACAGACACCAACTATGACACACCTGAATTAGTTTTTCCTACAAATGTCAGTTTTTTTCTTTTTGCGAAAACTATCATTCCGTTTTTTAGTCCCCACGCCATTTACCACTTCAAGCGCCAACTATGATCAGGCGCTGTATTCGATCGTTTTGCACAGTGTCTTTCAATCAATGCATTATATTGGGTGCATTTAAAAGATAACTTGACTTTTTCTTAAAAAGCGTTACTCTCCTTGAACGAGTCGGACCTCTTCAAGTCTGTTCTTCATAAATCGTTCAATCGACCCGGTGACACAGACCACGACTCCATTCGGGTTTCCCCACTCGGTGAGGATTTTTTGGACTAATGGATCGCTCTTTTATGGGAGCCGTAAAGGCCGATTCATCTATTAATATTCTAAGCGTGATATTAAGGACCTGCAATGGTATAATCACGCATTTTAAAACTCTCAACAAGCATCGCAGTCTTAAAAGAAGCAAATTCTTGGCCCAGCCAGCAGTTCGAGTTATAAACACTGGCCATTTTCATAAACGAAGAATTGCCGTCATTCTGAAGCATTCAGCATTTGGAAGTCTAGCTAAATATTTCAGAATGGCCACAGGTTTTTTACCCCATCTGGAACACAACTCGTTTATTTGAGACGGGGCTGATAGCTGAATTGTTGGTGGACAAGGTCAAAACCTCATTCTAGGTTAGGGAAGCAAGAATCGTGTCGAAACCAAGTACTGTCTTATTTTCAATAAAAAGTACAACACCTATTCATCCGAGCTAGTTGATCATGTTGAATTAATGGCCGATCCATCCCTTAACATCATAGGCGTTACATTAGAATGATTCCAAATCGCCAAACAAACATCCCAGTGCTTGGGATTTCTTAAGAGGAGTAATATGCAAATTCTACATTGGCCTCTTCTCGAAAAAAACTTTATAATTTGGGGCGGTGCTTCGAAAACCGCTGTTGCATGGTTAGATAAACTACAAAAAAGGACCCTTAAATTAATCGATAACCACACCCATTGTTCCATTATGGAACTCTTGGGTCACCGTGGGAATGTAGCGGCACTGAAAAAATTTTATCGCTACGTTCTCATGCCTCCACGGCAATCTTTTACCCGCAACACCAGATTAGCCCACTCCTCTTACTCCCAACAAGTGCAGCCCAGCCCGTCTTTTCGCGTACTCAATCAAATAACAATTCGTTTCTCAATAGAACAACTCGACTGTGGAATAATAATTCGCAGTCAGTA
This sequence comes from Thereva unica, assembly GCA_949987705.1. NCBI lineage: Eukaryota > Metazoa > Arthropoda > Insecta > Diptera > Therevidae > Thereva > Thereva unica. The sequence continues at coordinate 15,409,889 of OX465281.1, read as the reverse complement.
TTTCCGAGCACTTACAACAATCAAGAGTTCAAACGCAAAGCACATATTCTTCAACACCCCTCGAACCCTCATAACCCCTTCGCCTTCAAACTCAGCGCCATTCGCTTCTCGAGACACATTGAACCAAAGTAAGAGTATAGCAGCCCTGGCAATGGGTTAATTTTCCAATAGGAAGACTGTTCCAGTCAAATTTAAAATATCCTGCCTCCACGGCATCACTTATTCCGCAACATATCATGACTAACAGTCTCAGCTTATTCTCACAGCTTGCAGCCCTCCTTTTAGCGCCCAGGAATCCGTTCAGGAATAGCACAATTCGACTGTGGAACTTTATTTCATAAATAAGATACTTTAAAACATTAACCGCGTAATGTTTTTCTTTCACTGTTTGCTATCAAAAATTGTTTTCCTCGAAATCACAGTCGTATGTCTATCCTTCAGAATATTAACGATGACGATTTTGGGCGATTAATAACCCAGTTTAACTTTTAGTATATCACAAATTCTGTTTTGAAACATTTAACCGACATTTTCGATCTAACGAAGCAACTGGCCAGACTAATATCTCTCTTCGACGGCAATGAACGTTGAATTTCTCGAAGTAATCACTGCCCTACTTTCTTTTCAAATCTAAAGCGATTATTAGTGATTACATTTCTCCTAAGTTCCTAAATTTGCTTGCTTCTTTTCTAATTGCTCAAATATACTCAACGCCTGTTTTACGGAATCAAAGTTTCCCTAGTCTTAGAAACTTTCATCATACCCATCGCCAAGTGGCCTCTTACCGGCCCCCTTGGATTTTCGGTCTATCAGTATTCTCCGTTTTCTGGGAAAGGTCCTTGAAAAGCTCAAAGCAACTCTGATTCTTGCTTAGTTCGAACGACTTCAACTATCCAGCTTTTGAAAACATCACAGCTGTGAAAGTGCGCCCCTGAAAGTCATGATCAATATTTGCAACTTCCTTGATAAACATCAGGATTACTGTTTGCTGCTTGCCTCCTCAAAAGCTCAATCACGCTCTACTACTCCGCACAAGCCCGTTTTCTCTGCTTGTGCAGAGGCTCTTGTGCTGAAAGTCGAGTCGTGTGGTGTCGTTTGAATTCGATGGACATTTCAGTTGAATTACGACTTTCAGGGCAGGGGCGAGGTTGAGGTGAAAGCCGTAATTCGACTTAAATCAAACGACTTCTCACGGCACACGACTCGAGCATCGTCACATGGGCTATAGTTTATTTACTATCCCAATCGCTCTCCAAACGTCGAACTAGGTTTCTCTAGTGCCGGCTACACTCGGGCGTATCCCAAGACTCCATTCTTGAACCTGCTGCAAGCAAAAGTTGAGGTTTAATAAATTTCTAACAATACGCAGGCGCACGGTAATAATCCTCTCAGAAACTTGTGACCATCTAATGAGGCTGGAACTGGCTTCTTTGGCGAGTTTTACGCCAATACCACTCATACAGCTTTCAGTTTCGTTTCTACCAGAATATAAGAAGCATTCACCGTTTGGGCAGATATTTTCCCTTGCATCGGGCTATCTGGTCTCGCTAAGTTCCATGATCTTAATTTTATATCGATTTATCTCTTTGAGAACTTCATCCATCCATCATCAAGCAGTGTTCTCGTATTCCATGATCCGATTCGTATCCTGGTTCGAAAAGCAAAGGTCGTCGTCGTGTTGTCCAACCGGTTCCGAGACATTGTTTGCCGATTCGTAGCAATGGTGTTTTTATGGGAGCGGGTTGCTAACCCTCAGCCCAACTTAAAACTCTGTTTTGTGGCGCAGGAAGCTCGCCATTTACCCGTCTCCCGTTAGCTCCGTGGACACCGCGGGGGGATTAGGACTTGCTAACAGACTGCTAGGTATTCGTCTGCAATGTGACTCTTCTCGGGTTTTGATGGAAGTGACATATCGGGTGCCGTCACCTTGCGAGGTCTTTGTTAGCCTTTCGCCCCCAATGACTTACAGACTTATAAAAGGTAAAAGATGCCAATCGTCGTCACGCACTTTTCGTAATGATCTTACCGCAATGCCTGATTTTGGTGGTCGAAAGGCCACAGTTTCCTTGCTCTATTGTGGGCGACGGTCACAAGAAAGAAAAAAAAGGGAAGGGCTTTTACTTAACTAGATCAATATCAATCATAATTCGTTTAACTTGGTTGGAGGTATAATCGAGTGAAATAATCGAGCATAAATGACATAATCAATCCGTGATTGCTTAATGGCCTATCCCTAATGCTAATAATAATCACTTACCATATTTCCCCCGGCATATACACTGACTCTCGTTTTCTGTTCTACCTCCTTAGGTTTTTGCTTTCAAGCGTTAGTCGAATATCGAATAAAAACCATCACCACCTTTTTTATACGAAACTCTCGGATAAAACAGCTGATATAAATCCTGTCGACAAAGTCAATCCATTAAAAGCTGTGCTGAAAATGGTAATTCGACTGAAACGTCATTTTCTTCAACTCAAACGACTTGTCGTGTCGCGATGACTCCACTTTCAGCACAGGGGTCACAGGTGCACAGATTATCCTTTTGTAAATTTTTTAATATTAGTTTCTTGGCTCAGCCATACAATGATGGAGCATGTGTTGTCACGCACTCTTGATATGTGCTTCTAATTATAATCGAACTCTTTCTTCTAGGCGTAATCCTTATATTTCGTAAACAATTCAAATTCAACTTCAAGTAAAACAAATTGCTTTCTTTAGTTCTATTGTTCACTCAACCATTCTCCAAAACTCTAATTATCTTAAACAATTTTGAAAACATTCTTCTCCATTTATTTTCAGTTTGTAGCACAACGCTATGGGTTGGCCACTTATCCAAATTGGTTCAACAGGAGGAACTCTCCGATACATTCGGAAAATACGGCGATATTGTTAGCATTGACATGATCCACCCCAGAGGATGTGCATTTATTGTAATGAATCGGAGGCAAGATGCGCATAAAGCAATGGGCAGCCTAAAAAATCACAAATTACAAGGCAGAGCAATAACAATATCTTGGGCAGCTGGAAAAGGTGTTAAGAGCAAGGAATGGAAAGACTTTTGGGATTTAGATTTGGGCGTCAGCTTTATCCCATGGAACAAACTTTCTCGAGACACGGATTTAGAAACTTTGGAAGAAGGTGGAATGTTTGATGAAGATTCTATGCCTGATTGGATGAAAGACAAAATAAATCAAAAGAAGGAGCATAAAGAGAAAGGAATTGCAATGTATGGCATGGAAGGCATACCTAGTGTTGATACTTCGCAGCCACCTCCTCCAACTGGAACTATTATGCCTGGTGTACCGATGGTACCGCCATTCCCAATGGGACCTGTACCGAGATTAATGCCGCCTATGGGTGTACCAATGCCTGGCAATATGGTTCCTCAAATGGGAATGCCTCCAAATATGGTCCCTGGTATGCCGCCACCACATATGATGCTGCCGCCTGGAGGAATGGTGCCTGGTTTCCCTCCAATTCCACCACCAATGGATAAATCAATGCCGCCACCAAATTCTAATTCATCAGATGGTCCTAATAATTTACCGCCACAATTCATGGGTAATATGGGTGGACCACCGCATATGGCACATCATCAGGGCCCGATGTTTGGTAATATGGGAATGCCGCCGCAATTTCAACCTCCTAACAATGCTTCATCTTCAAACTCAATATCAAACCAAAATGATGATCACATGGATATTGAAATGGAGGATGAAGCCCCAGCAAATGTTAAGCCCCTACCACAAATTAATTTTAACCAACCACCACCAATATTTGGTAACTTTCCCAATGATAACATGCAAAGAGGTAACGATAATCGGCAGAATGATCGCGAAATGCTTCGGGGAGATAGACGTGACAGCGATTACAGAGACCATAGCAGAGATCGCGATCTGCGGGATCATGATTTGCGTTCAGATTTCAAGAATCGTGAGAATCGCGATAGAAATCGTGGTCCATGGGGCAGTGATCATGATTTATCGGAAGAAAGAGAACACCCCCAACATCGGGAAGTAGTTAAATTTGGAAATGATCGCGATATCATGAGTGAAAGTATTCGTGCTGAATTTAATCCAATGGGGCCAGGCTTAGATCAAGGATCGAACAGACAAGATTTGCCACAAATTTGGCGTGATAATAATGTTCCTGTGGCGAATTTCAATCAGCATCCTCCAAATTTCAATGATAATATGAGAGGGCGTGGAATGGCCATTCCGCCGCCAATTGATATGAATAATCCTCCCCCACCACCACATCATATACGACCACCTCATGAATTCTTTGATATACGAAGGGAGAACAAAGGTATTTTCTATTAGCATATAAGTTTATTTTGGATGTTTTTGTTAATCATACTGATTTAAGATTTTAATCAAGACGACCGTCGGCCCCCGTCGGGCGGTATGCAGCGGGACTTCTTCCCTAACATTGGAAATCGATTTGGCCCACCGCAAGGTGTTGTTCGGGGCGGTATGCCACCAATGCGAGGAGGACCACCACCACCACAATTTGCACCGAGATTAGGTCCTATGTTCATACGGGGACCTCCACATCCAGGTCCACCAGCAGGTAATGTTTTTACAATAAATAGCAGTATCATTACTAAACTCCTTATTTATAGCTCCATTTAACTTTAATGATCGACCACCATTTGAACGAGAAGAACGAGGACGTATGCGTGGAAATAATATGGGAGATCGAAGAGGGCGTGGAAACTGGCGGGATGATGACGATGGTGGTGGCAACAACAGACGTGGAAACAGATTCCAAAACCGGGATCGGGACGGGTTTGATCGGGAAGATCGCAAAAGGGATAGGAATGACAGGGATCGCAACGACAGGGACCGAGACAGAGATAGTCGAAATAGAAATTCACGCGATCGTTCTGATCGTGACAGGGGTGATCGGCAATTTAATAATAGAGAAAATCGAGAGAACAGGGATAGCAGTCGAAATAGATTTTCAGAACCTGCTGCTGCTCGTGAAGAGGATCCATCGGAGGACACCTACGTTCAACCACCACAACCCCCAAAACTAACACAAGACACTGAAGAAGATTGGGATTTGGAGCTATCAGATCATAATATCGGAACAGCAAATGAAAATCAAAAACCGGATCAAGGCGATAGCAATATAAATGATGATATCTCACAAGATGACTTCAAAGGATTCGAAACACAACAGCCAGAGCATTTCCCAGATGAATCAAACGATAATGCTAGATCGTTTAATGATGATTTTCAACAGCGGGCAGAAGAAGCAATTAGCTCAAACGAGGATGAAGATACATTTGCTGTTCCAGCTACTGCTAATGAACAAGGAAGCGAGAAGCCGTTCGCACACGTTAATACTCCACTATATGACGAGCTTCCAGGACAAAAGCCAGAAATGGAAGAACCAGCTGCCGTCGAAGAGCCATGTTCAGAACCGATACAAGATACAGAAGCGACAAATGATTAAAGTAACTAAGAATTTTTCCATTGTTATAGAATATTATAGATTTTCACAAAAAGGATAACCCAATTTTTTTAAAAAAACAAAAGAGATTATGTTTCAAAACCTATATTTCTTTGAATTTTACTTCTTAGGTAAACAAATAGAATCGTATGGCATGTATATAACGACATCCTTAAAATACAAAAAAAGGGATCAGTTACGTGTGAAGACGGACGTAAATGTATATATACAGCAATCTTAAGCAGCAAGCAGTAAAGAGCGTACTTTTCTGGCATCAATTTGGTCACTTAAAAAAATAAATGAAATTGATACTAGATAAAGTGATTACTTTCCTTCTTATAGTACATTAAAATGCATTTAATTTATGCTTGTATGCTTACTCGTATTTCTTTTCTATATTGAAGTTATTATTTAAAATGACTTCCATTAGCAATTTCATAACAAAAAAAAATACAGTACTTGGTACATGTTGTTTTATTATATTATTTTTATTATTATTTTAAATTAATGGATACAATAAATACTTTGGAATCTTTAGTGTAATTTTATCCTTATTATCCTACAAACAAAACATTCATATTATTTTGTTCTTTATAATATAAATTTAACAAAAAAACAATATCAGAAATTGAATTAACCTATATGATTCGAAAATTCATTATAAACTGTATACATATTGACGAAAATTTGAAATAAAACAAAAAGTGTTTCATTTTTAATTTGGAAGTTTAAAATTCGCGAAATTATCCGTAGTTGATTGCGTGCGATAGAGAATCTTACACCATCTATGAATTGGTGTATCCGTGATTTTAATTCAAATTTTTGTGTATCTTTAAAATAATCTAAAAGCAGAACGGCATAATAGTGTTGGGTTTTAGATAGGACAGGTGGTTTTCCCTGAAAATAGGAGCGTTACACCACTGCTAGTTGAGTAGAAGCTGCGTTTCATGAGTTTGCGGAGAATTGAATTATATCGAAAAATGTTTATTTTTATATAATTTCTTCTAGGATCTCATGGGCCGGGGTTTGCCCACCGTTGACATAAGCTATATCCAGTGATTAATGTCGCAAATCCTCTGAGAACAAGGTAGGCGCAATGTAGGGTACTCCTACCACCTCGCTGTAGCCTATAGCTGTCACGCAGAACAGATAGGTAGAATCAGCTGGCAACCCTATTCCGCTTAAATAATAATAAAGCGGCCCGCCAGGAGCCATCAGCCGTTTAGAAATCGCCGGTCGACCCAATTTATGATCGATGCGATCGTAGTCATAGGTGGCACCTGGCCAAACTGTAGAAAATTTCCAGACCAAAAAGTGTGTCCCTACTCTTCAGACCATCAGTAATTTCTTTACGGATGTGGCCTCTGCAGCTTAGGATTCACATCAGCGTAAAATTGTTCCTGCTGAGGGATTTTATAGATAGACAATGGAGGACAGTCTGATGAAACCCTGTGGGATTTAATAGCCATTTTCATCAAAACCATAAGCGCAACGAGTTTTGATCGATAGTTTTCGTTGTACATCCAATTTGACCGTGTATGGGGACCTTAGGCTCCCATGACACTGTTGGGGCCGCGCCAAAGCTGTAGTATCGGATTCTTACTGACTAAGGCTCCTATTATGAGTGTCAATACCTAATCGACAAGCGACATTTATCGATTATAGACTGTCGATTATTTAGTTTGATATTGTGAATGTCGATTATAATCGAAAATTGTCGATTTGACAGTCGACCTTTATCGATTGCATTTTTGCTCACGAGAAAATTTGCCAGGAATTATAACAACAAAAAACTATTCAAAAAAATTTTCTAAATCAAGTAGCCCAAATATTTTACAATTGGGTTACACAATGCCAAAAAGAAAATGAATCGACACAATCGACTATAGTCTATAGATCGTTAATCGACATTCGCAATAGGGGCTTAAATTTGTCAACCCTTTTGCATGACGCTTCAGCCCAGATCGGTCTGGCACCCGTGTCACCAACTTAAAAGTGGATCCATTAATGAGCCAGATAGTGGGGTTTGCGGATCAGCGATCTATCATCTACACTTTCTTTGTGGGAAAGGTGACTTTGACGAAGCTAGTTACCCAATTCATTAGCTGTGGTGCATCGGAAGCTCATGCCTTTCGATTTTGTGGGTCTCTATCCCTGTCTGTGCTCCACAAAGGGTGTTTTCGAAAACGCATCACTGCGGTATTACTGCAATATTCAGCCACAGGCTTCCAATTGCTGAATATTGCAGTAATACCGCAGTGATGCGTTTTCGAAAACACCCAAACTTCGGATTTCTAAAGAGGGCTTACTCCGTGTCCTCTTTATCGTGCGGGCAATCTGAGGCATGTTGCTCGTTTCGTATGCGTTTACGAAAAGGCCCATTCTTTTTACCGGGTGAGGTTATCCTCACGCCAACCTAACTTGGAAGGGACTAGCCCAATCATATTAGCCCTCTCATAGGATAGTTACCAGTGTTCACCGCTAAGTGGTTATGATCGCACTTCAATCAGTCCGAAATAGTTGCGGCACGTACGTGTTATGCTACATGTTTTTCCCCCTACCCCGCTGATGACTGACCACCCAACCATACTACCAAATACGTAGTGCCAAGGGCCACGGATATTATGTAAATTAGAACTTACACTGAGTCCTACATAGTAACATGTAGAGGTTGGCACCTTGAATACGTTCAACCTAGTATTCGCAACGACCAAATCCTTACTTACTAACATCTATGATACGTTGTTCATTGTCGGTAGTGTTCTCAAGCAAGCTAATGGCGCTGACGTACTTTTGACCTATAGCTCAAATTCCTCAACTTAATAATTACATCATATCGTTGTGGATTTGTAGGTAGTAAAATATTTCAGGCTTGTTTTTAAATTTAACTCGAATATAAAGAGTGCAAATGCTGGTTGGTTGCCAACGGTTTGAGATTACGATCGCCCTCCCATTCATTTATTTTACTTTTGCGTTAATTTATTCTAAAAGAAGAAGAAAAATAATGAAAAATCACATTTTAAAAATTATGTATTTGGTTTTATAATAATAAAAAAAATAATGTCCTTAATAAAAGTTGTTTTTTTGAGTATTTTTTTAAATATAAAATCAAACTATTACAGATAGATAATACTATATAAAATAACATAAAAATAATTTATAATTTTACAAGGACGTCTCCCCTGGACTTTCTTCAATAATCAATAATTTATTTGGTTGATCTGCGACACTTTCTATATCTTCATCAAATTCAGCAGATGATCGTTTTCGTTTAATATCACAGTGACTAGTTAATTCTGATAATAGGAAATTTTCTTTTGGCTGATTCCCATCTAAACAGTACAAGAGGCTTTCACTTAATTCAGATTCATTCAATTCTTGAATATCTGGACGAGATCCGAAATCATCTGGATGGCTGGAGAATGATGAATCTACTGGACTGGCAGTTAAGACGCTTCGACTCAGTAGGTACTCTCTGAAAATGAATTTATATAAATATATAAAAACTTAATCAACAAGGATTATGTAAAATATTACCTAAAAGTGTTAGTTAAAGAACCTGGAGCCGAACTAGCTCTCGATTGAGTTCTAGTTTGTGATTGTCCAGTTTCACCAATATAAAAGCCACTTTCACTGCGAGATTTATACCCCGGGGTGCTGGAGGCTTTAGACAACTCACTATCAAGCGAATCCTCCTCTTCTTCGCGGAAACTTGAAAGATCGCTTTGGAAAGTTGTCTGATTTTGTTCGGAAGAGCCTAAAGTGTTAGTCAACATTACAGGTTTCCTGGATCTTGGTGTCATAATTGACTCCTTTAAATAAAAATGACAAAAAACTGGATTATAACGTCAATTCGCTTTGTTGTTATTCAAATAAGGTTGTTATTGAAATTTAGAAGCGAAAAAGAAGATAACAAAATGCATAAATGATATCATGTACATATTATTTACAATGAAAACCTTACCTGCATTGACTTCGGCATCCGTTGGGTAGATTTTGTAATGGGAGACATTGAACGTCTTTCTAGAAGAAGTGATGGTGTGCTTGTGATTAAATCAACATTTCTACGCTTGTTAATAAGCTGCAGATTGTTCACTTCAGTATATATTTGTTTTGCCGTATCCTTAAATGGCGAATCAAAATCGCTATCATTATCTTCGGAAATTTTCAACTTCATTAACGATGAAGTCTTCTTCGAATTTCGTACTGATTCAGGTGTAATTGAATATTGTATATTATTCATGCTAACACCTTTTCCAAGTTTACCAGCAAAAAATTTCCCTCTATCACTTGGTGTCAGCTTGTATTCTTCATGATTTAGCGTTTTACTTAAATTAGGCTCGGATTTATATCTCGACTTAAAATCACCACGAGCTGGAGTTGAAGCATCATCATCATCACCATCAGTCTTTAAATTACCGCATTTCCATTCTATTGATTTTTTATCACTATCAATATTATCCTCATTTGTTGGTGATTCTTCAGTAATAATTCCCTGTGCCGCCGTGGGTGGTAAGTCTTCTGTATTTGCATCACTTATATCGCTGGGCGCTCTACTTACGGGAGCCGAAGATGATATTTTTATTGTAGAAACAGGTTTAGCTGCTTCAGTTAGTAATGATGAAGAAGAAATAGATTTTTGTAATGGATGTGATTTTATGGATGCAGATGTAATAGTTTCAGTCATAGAAGAATTAGAAATAGGACTTTGAAATAACACACGTAGTTTTGGGATTGCATTGGCACCGTTTGGTGTCTGAAAAAAAATGTTTTAACATGCATTACAAAGTTATTATTTTATGGTATATAGAACACAATACATATTGGGGTTTCAATTTTATAAATTTAATTGGACTTAGATACCAGCTAAACCTCCTGTGGAATCTGTATCGACCGACTACATGCAAGAATATAACTAGATCCTAGTTTATAGTATAGAGAGAGCTGTGGCTTAAAGGATCTATAGAGGCGCGAAGGGTGCCATCACCAAAGAGTTTGATGGCGCGATTTTACACCTTGTCGAGGCATGCCAAGATGTTTTTTGGGGCGACTGCGCAGATATATGAGTTGTATTCAAGGCGAGCGGATGCTGGTGGAAGAGCTTGCATAAATCCAGAACATTGGGAGGCTTGTTTGGTGATTTGGAATATTTGATCATTCCATCGCAAATTCTCCGCTAAAGTTACTCCTAGGATGTCAAGAGTTGAGTCAGTCGTTAGATTCTCTGTACCCACTGAGCTAGGAGGATGGTCGGTGCAAATTTTGTTGGAGATGAGACAGTAATACCTTCTTTTTGGCGTTAAATTCCACACGATTCATGCGGTCCCAATAAAGAATCTATTTGATATTCCGCTTGATTGAAGCGATCACGATAGTGTAGACAAGGTCTGGCACGTGCTTGTTTTATATTGTCGAAAACGTAAGAGAAATGCAAAATACCGTGATCAGCGAAGCGGATGATAGAATTGACCCCTGGGGAAAATCGGCTGAAATGTGGTGGGGGTTGGATTCAACGCCGTTCACCTTTGTTGAACGGCCACAAAGAAAGCTCTCAATCCAGTTCCTTAGAACTGAGTCCATACCAATAGCTTGGAGTTTGATCAACAGAGTAGGGTGCCATACTCTGTCAAAAGCCTTTAAGGTATCTAGACCAACCAGCCCAAACTCACCAAAGCGTGAATGCTTTGGTTGATACGTTCGGTTATACACACAAACAAATCGGCAGTAGTTTTGGGCTAAAGTCGTACTGCCTGTCGTGTATAATTTGATTAGATTTTAGATATTTCATCAGGATTCTATTAATTATCGATCTCCATTTTGGAGAGAAAAGAAGTATATAATTGCTATTGGGCGGCTTCACCTCTTTTTGGAATGGGCTGAACATGAGCTAGTTTCCAAGAATCAGGATACACTCCGGAGAAGTAAAACAATGCAAAAGAGTAGCCTACAATGGTTGTACGAGCTTCTGAAGAAAGAATGCTAGCCTGGATTTTAAATTTCAGACCATCAGAAAAAAGAAGAGCAGGACACTCCAGAAATAGGTAGATGGATGACGTGATATACGAAAACTCCATGCAATAAACTGGAGAGAGCTAGCAGGACATAGGGACGAATGGAAGGGATTTCTAAAAGAGTCTTACAGGGATTGTAGCGCCATTTGATAAGACATAAAGCCACTTGAAACTAGTATCCACAATAAGCTACAAAGCCATAATAATGAATGAAACCCCAATTTAAGTGTTCAATGTACAAATATCAACATTGCGCACAATTATTACTAATCACACTCATGCAACGTTTTTCCTACATAAATCTATACTTACACCAAATGCAGAATTTTGATTTGTGCTCTTTGGAGTCTTTGATATGATACTTCTAGGGAAAATATGTTTTCGAATAGAATCACTAATTGATTTTGCACTTCGATTAGAGCCGGAACTTTTAATTCTATTTAACATTAATAATTGTAATGGTGTACCTGAAATGAAAGACAAGATTGATATCAATTTAAAGTAAACAAAGCGCAATTATTTACACAACGATTTTTTTTTTGTTTAAACTTGAATCTTTAAAACGTTCATTCTTTCTAGAACTAAATTACATTATGTGTTAGAAATTATGTTACTGCTTAGCAATATGAAACAAACCCAGCCTTACCTTGACCATTTTCTTTATTAAATTGCTTTATAAGTTTTCGTTTTTTCGATGATTCTGGTAATGTTTGAATATGCGCATAGAGCTGCGCAAGTGCCGTATCAGTTGGATTTGAATTGTGCGCAGCTGCAGTCTTTTCACGATCGATAAATGTATATACAGTATTAACTGTAGATATATCTGAAATAGACTCATCAAGTGTTTGTTCTGGAGACATTGTCTTTTTTCTTTTTTGATCAAGAAAATATGCTCGAATATCAGTTGCTAGCTTTGGTGGTACATCGAATATTTCTGTACCTTTAGTTATCATGTAACTAATAACACTTGACATATTTTGCGATACATAATGTAAAGCTTCTGGTGGTAAATTCCGCGGGCATATTAGGTGTGGAGCAAATAATGTTGCTAAGCTATCTGCAGACATTTTATTACTTTTTTCATATTTTGTTGTTGTGTTTAGCATTTGAATTATATCTTCTAGAAGCAAACGGTTCTCGTCTGGTAGTAGTAGTAATAGTAGTTGAACCGAATTTAGGAGATGATGTTCTTTAGTTATTGATGAATTTTCAATCCCGTTGCATAGTTCTGTAAGTTTAAAGAAAGTTTTCTTTATAAAAACGTACAGAGCAATATAAACAATATTGTAGCAATTCAAATTTTGATATCCAGTAGATAGAAGATATCTTCGGCGACCTGATCCAGCTTAACCTGGAGCACAACGGTGATGATATGTATTAGGCCCAATGGATTGAACCCCTCTGGCCTATCAATGAGGATGGAATTAAGTCCATGCTTTCAGTGGTGTATCTTCATTCTGGTGCTCTAGGTTGAGCTGTAACTCGTCGTCGAACAGACCTAAAGAAGATCCTTTTTGACAATCAGTGCTTTATATACCTGCTATTTGCAAATGGGCCGGATAATGTGCATCTGTAAGTAGAGGTTCTGAAAGATCTGCAAGATAGCTTTTAAACACCGTCGCGCAGTCGTGCACAGTATATCCTTCTTCAAGGGAAAGAATTTTGTTTTTACTTATAAGGGAACGCAATTCATTCTGCCGTGAGACTGAACCTGTCCTTCGAAAAATTCCTTCTTGTATAATATCTGAAATAAAAAATTATAAATATCTCGTGTTTGAAAAACTTATTACATTGAAAACTTACTTTCTTCCTTCAACAAAAACGATTTAAGCTGCCTAAGTTGATGGATTAACTCCATTGTAAGATGAAAATTGCTATTATCCGTTGGACTTCCATATTTCCCCGAGGTGCACCCCTTTATTTTCTTGGATAATTTGCTCCATTTTTTTACTTTTCCTTTTTCAAAATACACAACTTCATGGCATGGTAAATCAAATCTTTAAACAATTGTAAATAATATAATCAAAAAATATAAATAAAAAAAACGAAACTGACTCGTCAGTATTCAAATCCAGCTCAAAAGAAAGATGCATTCGTACTAGCGTTTTAAATCGTTCGTAATTATCTTGACGCATTCGTAACGCTATTTCTTTATCCATTGCGGTTGTTGTAAGACAGTCTTCCATTTATTTATTTAATTTAAAAAAACCTTTGAATATATCAAAAACAAATTTTTTTTGAGCGGAAAACTATCACCAAGTCTCACTAGGTAGGCGATTACATTGATCAAGTAATGAAATATTTGAAAAGCATTTTTAAAGGTTCTTTTTTTCGTCTTTACTTATATTTTAAACAATGGTATTCAATGCAAAATAAATAAATTTGTAAAAGGAATTATAGGAATGCTAGGAAACACCCGAAAAAACCGCTGTCATTTTTTAATTTGAAAACATGCAAGTTTGAGAAGCACTGTCAGGTGGAATATGAAGCGAAAGTAGTGCCATATAAATCGATAGTGCACCGGATGGTAGTAAACCAATTTTTCAAGGACGATTTAAAACAAAGTTAATTAAAAATTTTAATAATATAGTTTTACATATTCTATTGTAATTTAATAATTCAAATATAATTAAAATAATCCGTAACCCATTTTATAACGGAAAAACAAAATAATTATTTTGATCAAGTATAGGGTGTATGTAAAGGAAAAGAAGTTTCACCCCTTTCTTTGTTTGAATATTTTTTAATTTTTCTGCGATATAAATTGTGAAACAATTTAGAAAAGTGTCAAATTCATCATTCGTTAGATCCGTGCTTTCTACAGGGCAGTTGTACGACCGGCCATTAAAAACTGAGTAGACTAGTTAGACTAGGCTATCTCGTTATAGCCTAGTCTTTCACATAAAAAAACCCCTCATAACCATAAAGCTATTGTATCCCCCGTTCTAAGCTTGCTACCACACATTGCATCCATAACGTGACAACCGACAAAATGGACTGACAGTACACAGGGTCATTCCTGAGCATGTTATCATCAGGAGCTCCAAAGCCTATTGTCGGCGTTTACTTCGCCCTGCATGCGCCTCCATGATTGTCGATCTCTGGCTCGTCTTTTCCAGCTTCTTATTCCTATTTGTCTTATGTCTTCGGTACCTGACGGTACTTTCCCCAGCACTATCTTTGCAGGGTTCTGTTCTGCACCTCGCTCGACATGACCAATCCATTGCCATCCATTTTAACCAATTTAACAATATTTAGCATTTTACTGATTTCATTAAGTTTACGCGGTCACCACATACTCCCCCTCCCTCCAGCGTAGCATTAACGGAATGTTACCACTTTGGACGGCTTAGCTTCCTTGTCGCGTTGACAACCGAAAACTGGCTTTAGCCTGTCAATGGATATTGACTTGGTTGTGCCGTTCAAGACGACGAAAGGTTTTCGAATTCATTTGATTACTTCATATGGGCCCTCATATGGAGGTTCTAAAGGTTTACGAAAGCGCTCGACTCATATGAAAACGTAGCCGGCGTCCTCCAGGACTACTTGCACGTACGTATCCTTTTGGACGGGATGTCGAGGATGTATTGCCTTAATGTTCTGCATATGAGAACGAAGGCGTGGGAGGAATTCTGATTCTTTAATTGGATTTTCATCGGTTGTGGTGGAAAGCGAATTGGGAAGTCCCATGACCATATACGAGCTCGGCTGATGAACTGGTTCGGAGGATGGAAGTATTCCTTCGCGATGCGGCGGTTTAGAAACCCTTTGTAAATCGAACGAAGAATTCTCTTTTTAAAATTCCTGATTTCGGCCGATGAATCATTCACCTTTCGTTTAAGTGTCGCTAAGTATAAAATCTCATCTACTGCTTCTATAGTGTAGGTGTCTATCGTTATGATTTGTCTGCTACTTCTGGCGTATACTTTAGTCTCTCGCTACTCGAGCGCTACAAAGGTCCCCTTCAAATATCACTGGTCTGCACATTTTTTCTCCTTTCCAATTTAATAGTCGTATCCTAAGTATTTTTTCGCGATGAATCCGAATCCGTTGGCCAAATTGCCCTATCACGTCAGGATTTTGAGCAATCCTAACCTAAAAGTGCCAAAAAGCGTGTTTTTTGCACTTTTTCGCGTTAAATATCTCAAAACTATGGAATGATAGGGCAAATCGGACAACGGGATCGTTTTCAGCATGCCAAAATCTACAGAAAACCATGTCGAAACCATGTAAATTTGAAAAAACTTTTTTTGTAATACTGAAAAGAAAAACTTCTTGGCGCGAAATCGACGATTTTTATTAACACATGATATCATCGTTGCACCGAAGTTTTTCTTTTCAGTATTACAAAAAAAAGTTTTTTCAAATTTAACGCTTTCGACATGGTTTTCTGTAGATTTTGGCATGCTGAAAACGATCCCGTTGTCCGATTTGCCCTATCATTCCATAGTTTTGAGATATTTAACGCGCAAAAGTGCAAAAAACACGCTTTTTGGCACTTTTAGGTTAGGATTGCTCAAAATCCTGACGTGATAGGGCAATTTGGCCAACGGATTCGGATTCAGCGCGAAAAAATACTTAGGATACGACTATTAAATTGGAAAGGAGAAAAAATGACCCGTTTTTTGCAGACCAGTGTATTCAAATGATCTTCCAAGGATAGCAATATCGTCGGCAGTGATTAATATTTGCACTAACATATCAAAAATACACCC
Source organism: Thereva unica (assembly GCA_949987705.1). Classification (NCBI taxonomy): domain Eukaryota; kingdom Metazoa; phylum Arthropoda; class Insecta; order Diptera; family Therevidae; genus Thereva; species Thereva unica. Next base: position 15,393,702 of record OX465281.1, on the reverse strand, counting down.
TGATGTATTAGCCGATGCATTTCTTACTGCCTTTTCTAGGGCCATGTTAAATAACAAGCAGCAAAATGCGTCACCTTGGCTTAACCCTCTACTTTCTCTGAGAGGTGATGATAATTCCCCATCTATTCTGATTCTATACCTTGCATCTTTCGTCGAAATTTTTGTCAGATCTACTAGGTGTTAAGGCATTCCAAGTTGCTCCATAACATTAAATAATTCATTCCAGCTACTCTTGAGCTTATAACAACCACATAAAAGGAAAATATACTTAAACTAACAAGTAACAATGTCTTATGCCAAATTACTTTTTATTTCCTATTTACTGCGATAAAAAAATACGAAACTATTCTTAATAAAACGGATTACACTGAAATTCAAGTAATAATTATACAACTAAAAGCAATCTTCATTAATAAGTTCTGCATTTAAGGCCAAGCCTCTTTCTTTTAACGCCTTCGATATCAGTCTATGTTTATCGTGACGTTGCTCCTGTTCTCGTCGTTGAGCATCTAAGATCTCTTCAACAGAAATTTCCTTCAATGGAAGTTTTGATTCCTTTTCTCTATCCTAGAAATATATTTATCATTGATTGGTTAATATAGATATTTAGAATTAAATTTACTATCTCGCCAAGCAGGACAACATTTTCTCCACGAATAATGAACACTCCTCGAGGGATGTCGCCATATTCATTTCCTACATGAATTCTTTCGATTGTTCTATGCAGTACTAAATTAGCGAATTGGTCCACTGATCTTAGATATCCAATTAATGTGCGACCATCTCTTAGTAAAACCATTAATTTTTCTAATTTATATAAAATATACAAGGTTTAATTTTTTTTAGAAATTTACAGTATAGCTTACTATCCACTTCTTCTAGGAGATGTGCAGTGCCTGCTAAGGGATTTAGATCATCCATTATAGTTTTGTAGATGTTGCTGCTTGCTTGTACAAAGTTTTTATAAGGAAATTTCGTTTATTTATTTTAGAAAAATTGATAGAAATGAATTTTAATTATAAAAATATTAAACCATTTTGATCTGTCATATTCTTGATGTTTTGATTCTTGTCAAAAGATATCAGCTGTTGAAAGTTTTATAGCATCCGTTTTTTTATAGTTTCAGGAATAATTTTTATAAAGTGAAATAAAACTCATTAGAATCGTGGCCTTCTACATAATAGTGCCAAAAAATTAATTTTTGAAATTAGAGAAAATCATTTATTTTTACATTATATTTATTATATATTAGGAATAGTTTAAAAAAAAATATATCTTTAGCAAAATTTTTGTCCCTCTGGTAGAAAAGTATTGAAACTAATAGCATTTTATAAAAAATACCAGCAGGTGCTATACGATTCGACCACTTTCAAAAGAAAATTCATTTGCATGTGAAATTGAATTTCTTACGTCAGTGGTGTTTTTAATCTTCTAGTATCGTATGGCGTTTAGTGAAAATATTAGTGTAATATATTTCCCGATTAATTTTAAACGATACACGAAACATCCTCTAAATATATTAAATAGTAAAATTTTACTTGCGTTTCGCAATCACGCAGGTCGGTGCCGTTTGACAGACATTACAACAACAAAACAACGTTAAAAACTTTTTTTAGTTCTCTCTCTATCAAGGAAAATTTTGCAGTGAAAATAAAGGATTTTATTTGTTGAAAAATATATATGCTTTATTAAGGAAAAGTTTAATTTGTTTATTAAAAATGAACGCACTCATTCGAGGTCAAAAGAATACTTTTAGTTGGAAATATGGCTCTTGTGTTGGAGTTCCTATCAAATGTAAGTAAAAAATTTTCTTTTTTTTTAGAATTGCAAATTTTTTACACACTCCCTCGTCATTTTATTTATCTGATGTCATCAAAAAAAAATGACTGATTTGTTTTTTGTAATTAGGTTTCCAAAGGTGTTTAACTTTCCTTGTTCTATACTAGAATTAAAAAAAGAACACATGAATGTTGTGATAGACGACGATGATGATGATGGTGTTTCCCATTGTCGGCACTCGATTACACCAATGCAAAAGTAGTTTACTTTTTTATATACTTATATAATTCTAAAAACATCTGATTTCACCTATAGCTACACCTAGATGCTAGCTACATCAACAACAACTATGTATATATATTAAACTACAATCTTCCCGGTCAAGTTCGTGTTTTGGATGGCTTTTTTTCTTTACACTCATACACGGCATGATTTGTATTTTTCCTCTCGTCTGGCGTGGTGTTCGAACTTTGAACATCAGAGCGCTAGATTTTGAGGGTGGTAAATCCGATTTAGAAAAGATATTAACAAAGAAAAAAAAGTACATTTGCTGAGCCTGCATATGAGACCAATTGCCGCACTGTCTGCGATGTAAAAAACGTGCTCCGTGGTAGCGATTCAATTTGCATTATTGGGGTTGATTATATCGTCTCCTATTCTTATCGAAATTATGTCTCATATTTGCGATAAGAATTTACATAATTTAAGCCGGCCGGAGAGTTTATTTTTTAAGCAAATGTGAGATTATTTTTTTTACCTGATATTTTCATTACGTTAGAACTGGATTTTTTTGTATAATATTACATTGTTTTGTAAGTTAATAAGATCATCTAGAATTTCTTTCAAAGGGTATTCGATTTAGATTAAGCTACAGTATTTAGATTTAGATTTCCAATAGACACGATACCAGTAACAACAACCAGGGTAAATCCCCTCGCGCTGCTACAGTTTAGAACGAGACAAGATCGTACACACTCCACTACAAAGTCGTTTTACTTTTTTGCGATTATTATACAACAAAAAACTCAACCGTGAGGTAACAAAATTCATTTTAAGCGGGTAAGTTAATTGCTGATGGAAAGGCCATGGCGTAGCACCAATTAAAATGTTTCGTTTGATTATCCATATATGTGTACGGGAGACGTTTTCTCTTATAGTAACATTAATAATAAGAAGACATGACATGAATCTTTAGAGCTCTCCGCCGTGACTGGCCGTGACGGAAAGATGTCGCAGAGGTTGTTTCTGATTGGTCGAAATTTTTAAAAGGACCGGCGCGACGGAAAAATGTCAGATATGTAAATCCACCTTTAGGGAAGGCCCCTTTGTACTGTCGACCATGTATTTATTTTTGAAATGTCGAACAGCAGCTCTAGTTGGAAGATAGAGAGAGAAGTGAAGGAAAGAACTGTCACAACCTACCTGCGGTATTTTTATTTCACCTACTCCCAACCATTTCGCGTAACCCCGATTCTTGAGCGCAACGCCCATTCAATGGATGGTTTTTTTTTTCAGGATTTGCGAGGTGTATAAATGTCTAAAAGAGCTCGACATCAATAAATCCACTGACTCAGACAATTTTGCCCTATAGTTCTCTAGAAAAATGCTTCGCCTTTGGCTAAACCTCGGCGCAAACTTTTGCCTTGTCTTACTCTTGGAAACTAGCTCATGTTCAGCCCATTCCGAAAAAAGGTGAAACCAGCGTTCTTTTAAACTACCGCCCAATAGCAATTACTTCTGTTCTCTCCAAAATCATGGAGACAATAATCAATAGAAAGCTGATGAAGTATCTAGAATGTAACCAACTTATACATATTCAGGCAGTACGGCTTGAGACCAAAAAGCCCTACTGGCGACCTTCTTGTGTGTCTAAATGAGGAACTCCACCAAAGCATCCATCGCTTCGGTTAGTCTGGTCTGGTTACTCTAAATATTTTCAAGGCTTTCGATCGAGTATGGCATCCCGTTCTGCTGTCTAAACTCCAAACTGTTGGTATCGACTCAGTTCTAAAGAACTGGGTTGAGAGTTTTCTTTCTGGCTGTTTTATTAAGGTACTATTGGATGGCGTCGATTCCAACCCTCACTCCATAACGACCGGCGTTCCCCAATGGTTGATTCTCTCACCTGATCTCTTCCTAAAGGCCCCCATACACGGTCAAATTGGATGTACAACCAGTTTTCATCAAACCCATAAGCCCAACGTATTTTGATCGGCCGACCGGCCCACAATCGATAGTTTTGGTTGTACATCCGCCCTTCGATGTACATCCAATTTGACCGTGTATGGGGGCCTTAACATATATTGATGATTTACTATCGATTCCCTCCAACCCATTTCATAATTTTGCTGATGACGGTATTCTGCGTTACTCCCAAACCTTCGACAATACAGGGTGTATCAGCTAAAGTGTCCAACCGCTTGGCTGTGGATAGGCCTTGGATAGACGAACAAAAAATCGTATGGATGGGGGGGGAATCGTAACGGTTTACCCGCTAGGGCGTTTTGAAGTTTTTTTGGTAGAGGTTTACATATTACCCTGTATTTTTGTCACCTTATTAGATATTTCAATGAATAAGACATCAATCTACGCAGAATACTCCCACCTATCTAAATCTGTAAAAGTCAAGGGGTCAACCCACCAACATCCAGAGTTATAAGTCATCAAAGACAAAATTTTGTTTTTTTTAGACTAAAATTTCCACTTCAACCACCTTTTTCTCCAAAAAATACATAATTAACCAATATGTTGTTTTAGAAAATTGGAAAGCTTGGACAATTTCCTATGAATAATGTCTAACAACTATTATGCTACGACCTTTACTTTTGAAGTTATTAGCAATTTTAACGCAAAAGTTGGCCTTATTTGGTGCTTATTTGGTACTTTTCGACAAAACTCAGGTGAAAAAGTACTAAAAAAGGACGAAATAGAACCAATTTCGCCTAAATTTCTGTTCTATAAAAGAGCTCCAATTTGCGTTCCCTCTTTGCGTTTGGGATGTAGAAGGGCCTTAAATGGAAATTATTCACGACTTTTATATGGAAATTATTCACGACAGAGATAAACTTGCAGTTTGCTTGAATTCAGCCTTGAATGAAAACTGTACTCAGTACTCGATTCCATCCTACAAGTAATGATATGAGTAAAAGTACTCGGTCAAAAGTATCGAGTACTGATATGAGTAGAATCGAAAGCCAAATACTCATATGAGTAAAGAGTCGAGTGCCGATTCCGTATTTATACTTAGAACTAAATTTATCCAGTTATCGGAGTTTCAAGCGAATGTGGTGGATTTCGTTTTGAATCTTATCTGTACTACTATCCATGAATGACTAACTCGTCCACAGGCTTTTAAGAATGGCCAAGAAAGTCATTTCTTCAAATTGCACTATGAAAATAGTTGATTAAAGTAATTTTTTTTATTATTATTTTTTTATTTATTATTTTATATTCATCAAAACTTCGTGAATCGTTCTAGCTATATAAATTTTTTAACTCACTGTTTTCAAATAAAACAAATTCAACATTCCATCTGACACACTTTTTGGCGAATCGTGAACATTGAGCTGAAAAAGTTTATTTTCATTATCATGGGTATCATCAAATAGGTTGATACATACACTCACAGGCACAATTAACCGCCCACCCTGTAATTCTTGTAGTTTGTCTACAAACCGTCTAATTTTACGTAATTTTGATGGATGGTATGTGAAAGCAATCCTTGGTAAACAAAAACAAATGAAAATGTAACAAAAAAATTATTTATTAACATTTTATTCAACGAAATCGACTTTTTCGAGACTCTTGTTGACTGAATATTTAAAAAAAAGGGAAATTTTTTGTCATTTACTTCAAATTTAATAATGGGTGTTACCACCTCGGGCTCTAATGATTTCTTGAAGCCTGTTTGGAAGACCATCCGTGACGTCCTGAATATCCGTCTGAGGGATATTGTGCCACTCCTCTACCACAGCGGTATTGAGCTCCCCTAAGGTAGTAAGTACAGGTACTCTTGCCCGAACACGTCTTTTGAGGTTGTCCCAGACGTGTTCGATTAGATTGATATCAGGACTACGCGCTGGCCATGGCAAAGTTTGAATACCGACCTCGTTAAGGTATTGTGTTACAGATCGAGCGACGTGGCAACGTGCATTATCATGCATTAGCCTAAAATTTTCTCCAATAAATGGAGCAAACGGTACGACGTGATCTTGGAGAACTTCTTCCACGTACCTATGAGCGTTCACACTGCCCCTATCAAAAATGACAAGATCGGTACGAGCCTCATAAGATCACGAGCCTCCCCAAATCATTACTGATCCATCTTGATAGCCCACTGTTTCAGTTATAGCGCAGGGAGCAAACCTCTCATTTTTACGTCTGTAGACGCGCTGGCGCATATCTGGACCTTTTAATGCCGCGTACACACCGGGCCAACGAATGGGATTCGCTGATGTTCGTTGGTTCTGTATGGACGGTTTAGCGAAAGCCAACGAAGATTCGTTGGCGTTCGCTTGCAACCCGTAGCGTGGCGGTAACATCAAAGGAAACAAGCCATTTGAGCGAATGTGGTGGGGACGGGCATCGAAGTTTAACCAACGATTGACAGGCTCGAAGGCCGAAATTTTAAGAATTTGACGTAACCCGAATACCCGTCCCAACGAACGTTTGCTAAACCAACAAATGCTTATGGACGTATCTCCGAACGCGAACGAACGTTCGGTAGCCAACGTCGAATGTCGTTGTTGGCCTTCGTTGGGCCGGTGTGTACCCAGCATAAGGCTATTCCGCTCTCATCTGAAAATAGTACGTCCTTCCACTGCTCCATAGTCCAATCACAATATTGTTGCGCAAAAACAAGTCTAGCTCTACGGTGCTGTGGGAGAAGTTGTGGAGCGCGAGCTGGACGAAAAGCCCTTAAATTTCTTTCTGCCAGTCTTCTTCTAATTGTGCGTTCACTTACACTAACATTCCTGACTTCAAACAGACGTGTACGAGCTTCAGTAGCAGTGGAAAAGCGATCTCTCAACACGTTACTTACAACAATAAAGCGGCCATCTCGGGTGGAAGTGCAACGATTTCTGCCTTGACCTAGTCTCCGGGTGTATTTTTTTTTTATGTGACAGACTAGAGGCTTAGGGAAAGTCCCTTTGTACTGTCGACAATCTATTTTTTTTTCGTATAGAGTGAATGTCGAACAGCAGCTCTAGCCGGAAGATAGAGAGAAGAGAAGGAAGTAACTGTCACAACCTAAAAAGTGTATAAGCCAGTCTCCCGATATCGTCTAATTGCATCCCGTGCCGTTGTTCGAGGTACATCGAGTATTCGAGCGATGTGACGTTGACTGTACCCAGCATCAGAGAAGGCGACAGCCCTAGCTGCACTAGTTGCATCTATCGGCATTTTTATGTTTTGAATCACCAAAAGGAATATTAAAGACACAAATTAAAGAACTTTTAAACACTAGATGAAAAGAAAAGCAGAAAAATGTAATCGCGGTAACGTGGCGGTAATTTGGTCAAACATTGAATAATTTTTGCAAAGGCTTCTGCGAAATAAATTTGAGACCCCACGCAAGGCCAACTGTTTATTTTTTTTTTCTAAATATCTATTCAATAAAAAACAAAGCCTGCGATATGCCATACTTAACGTAAATAAACAGGGTGACAAAAAGTGTAAGTGGGCGGTTAATTGTGCCTGTGAGTGTATATTTATTTTCGCCGAAAGTAATATTGATTCAGTGAAAACACATAAAAGAAGTTCGTTCTTAAATAAAATTTTCTTTTCTCTTGGACTAAAAAACAAATTGCTGCAGCCTTGTGATTTATTATTGTTCTACTAAATTTTCTTTATATTCAAATAAAGGCTTATTAAGTATTTTTCCTATGGCGGTATACATAGTATCGAGGCGGCGGCGTTTTATTTATTTGTTTTGGTTCTTCTGTAGGTCAGTATTCTCACATGATCTAATTTTAGATGCACGTATACTTTGAAAATGCCTGTCTTCTTTCTTTCAACATCGGCTATATTTGGATTTCTGAAAATCTTATAAATAATCTTGAAGAGTTTAGGTTTTAGTGGAATTTTTTGCAAAATAGTGTGTCCTATTTGAAGATCAATGAAATCAATTTTCAAGGCCGGCGATACAATTGTATTGTATGCGGTAAGGGCATATGTGAATAAAGGAATGATTCCAGACAAAGAAAACGAAATGTTTTTTCAATACACATATGTATTTGTTATTTAACAATTATTGATTGTTTCACGTCGTACAATACGATTTATGAGAATTTAGGAATTATTAATACAACAAGACACACTGTTTTACAAAAGCCTGACTACATTCAGCAAGTTTGTGGTTTTCTTGTATTGTTCGACAGATAAAATTCGACTCCTGCCGATATCTCCAAGAGAGAACGAAATATTCATTAACTCTGCATTGCACGCTTTATTTATCTGCGAAAATTGGCTTAATTGTTTTATTCCTTCCTCTACCGCGTATCCATTGATGATTACAAGTTATTTCGCAATGATCGGCAAGGGCGCGTCGGCGGGAGATGCTAATTACTTACGTGATAATTTAAATTCTAAAATTGTCGGATTCTCCAAAGAACCTGGAATCGAATCCTAATTTGTAAACATATGCCGATTTAACTTCGTACTTTCATGTTGTTTAATTAGAACTCCTCGAGTTCAATCAATTTTTTTTTTATTTTCGTTTCTTGGAAGGTGAAAAGCTCCAGGCTCTTGTATGCCGGTTGTGTGGGACTCGAACCCACTAAAACACCTCCTGGTCTTCCACTCTCCGTTAGCTTTCATCTAGCTGCTAATACTGTTGAGGTTTCCTTGCCTTTCTCTCTTTCCTTTCTCTCATTCCAGCTCCAACTTCCCGGCTTTCAGCGTACTTTCCAGTTTTCCCGCCCATCCTATTCGCTGATCATGTTTCCTAGGATGTTTTTCGATGGTAGTGGCGCCTCAGCTATTGGCTGTAGTTCATTCTTAGATTCGGCGAATATCTTATAATAATAGGAGACGTGCTCTTGATCCTGGATACCTGGACATGTCGGGCACAGCAGTGAATCATCGTGCCCGAAATGAAGGAGGTATTTACTATCTCAACTCCGTTCAAAACGCTCCCTTGTAACCCTTCTTCCCATGTTTGGGATAAATTTGTGGGTCCACCAAGCCTTACCAGACTCTTCCCACTTCCCTTTCCATTCTCTTATGGACTGGCATCTGTACGGTACTGGATTTGGCTTCCGTGTAAAAAATTCTGGATCACAGAGAAGCCTGCCTTCTCTCGTTAGTATATCTATGGGATCATTCCTGCTATAACCTGTGCCAAAACAATTGGGAATCTCAAAATCGCTTTTTTCGTGCGTAGTGAGAGTCTCACATCCTTACCACGATTGTAGATTCGAAAAGAAAAGTGCGCAACGTCCGTCCGTTCGTTTAAAAACCCAAATAACTCGCTCATTTATATTCTCAATCACAATTCAATCAGTCTCACTGCGACTCTTGTCGTGGTCAGATGCTATGGAGGTGCACGTAAACGTATTTCGAAGGGGAATCACAATGCACGAGCTCTTGTATTTTATCCATACACGAAATGTTAATGGGTGTGGAATGCCTATAAAATTCCCAATAGTTTTGGCGCACCCTATATCACTCACGCCGTATAATTAGATATGGTCCTGTCCGCACAGCACTCACGGAGGGCGCTTAGTCTGTATGTGGTCATCCATTTTGCGTTAGCCGTCCTGTTGAACGCTGCTGCTCACACTGGCGCTGCCTAAAGCAAGATTGAGCTAAACACAGTCGCTCGCTCTAGGGCCCCCAAGTTGGAAAGCATTCCTGGAAATGTTCAAGTGTGCTTTAAACTTAAGCCCCCAGTCTATCATCACTTCCTTGTACCTGATTTGTTCCTATACCTTGAACCTTACCGACACTTGTTTTCTCAGTCGACTTGCGCCGTTTTTCTTGCTGGTCATCATTGAACTTACTGCAACTAAACCCATTGAAATCCCATTATATTCTGTTCTCTCATTCTCCAATTCCTTACCCTGACCATCCAGTAATCTCCTTAAATGGAGTTCCTTTCGACCGCATCGATAAAATAAGAAATCTAGACCTGCTGTGACCACATCAATTCCATTTTTGGCAAGACATATGTATGAGCTCCAGTCAATAACATTGTGGTTTGCTTAAAAGGACCGTTCGATTGAATTTGCTTAAAGCTGTACATCTATCTCTTCTAATGCATGGCCTCTCAATTTAATTTTGTGTGAATATTAGTGTGTTTTGCTGAACCTCATATTTAAAGTAAATATATAAATAAACATATTGTTTCTTTTTTTTCAGATTCCAGATATTATTCTAAAACGTATAAGTCGGGAAGATACTACAAAAGTATATCGCGGCAAATTCTGGTGACTTCGTTACCTAATAATCACCATGTTCATCCTGCTGTATCTGCTAACTTATTGCCCATATTTAGTCCTTCATTTTCCGATAATCTTCTTGAGCCTTATGATCCATCAGTGTATCATACAAGGTATTTCTCAATCAGCAGTAGATTACCAGACACACCATCATCCAAAGTTGAAGTGACAGTCAATACAATAAAAAATAAACAAAAGGAAGAGGAACTTAAAAAGGAGAGTACCCAAGAGAGTAGTCAAGTAACGAAAACAGTCGAGCCAGTTGTTAAGAAGTCACTAAAGACTAGAATATGGGAAGAGGTGTTGCATTATTATCATGGTTTTAGACTTTTATTTATAGATATTAACATTTGTCGAAAACTGCTATGGCGATTAGCAACAGGTTATTCATTAACACGGCGAGAGAATCGCTTGTTGGTTCGAACAACGGCTGATTTGTTTAGATTAGTTCCATTTTCAATATTTATTATTGTTCCATTTATGGAATTTACATTGCCAATTTTTCTTAAATTTTTTCCGGGAATGTTGCCATCAACATTCCAAACAGACGTGGATCGTGAAGTTAAACTTAAGAAAAACTTCCAGATGAAACTTGAAGTAGCAAAATTCTTACAGAAAACATTAGGTGAAATGGCTGTGCAAAATAAGGATCATAAAAGCGAAGACGCTAAAGAGTTTACAGAATTTTTTGAAAAAATAAAGAATCCAAATGAGTTCGTATCAAATGAAGAAATAATAAAATTCTCAAAAAACTTTGATGATGAAATAATGTTGGATTCTTTGGCAAGAAATCAATTGATAGGGCTTTGTAGAATATTAGAATTGAACACAATTGGTCCATCATATTTACTTAAGTTCATAATTACGATGAAACTTCGCAATCTTGCTGCAGACGATAGGATTATTCAGAGAGAAGGCGTTGCTTCTTTGAATTTATATGAATTGCAGCAAGCATGTAAAGCACGTGGAATGAGAGCCTATGGGGTATCTGAAAGGAAAATGAGGCTACAACTTCAAGAATGGATTGATTTAAATTTAAATGAAAAAGTTCCTCCAACCCTCTTGCTACTTTCAAGAGCTCTAATGGTTCCAGATACAACACCAACAACAGATAAGTTAAAAGCTACTATATCTAAACTACCTGATGTTGTTGCTACACAAACTAAAGCTGCAATTGGTGAACGAGAGGGCAAAATTGATAATAAAACTAAGATTGAAATTATGAAGGAAGAAGTTCGAAAGATCAAGGAAGAGCGCGAGGAAAGAAAGATTATTGAAAAGGAAGAAGAAAGGAAGAAGGCAGAAATTTTAGCGGATACAGCACCTGTTATTAGTGATACAACTGGCATCAAACCAAAGGCTGTTGCTAAACCTAAGCCTACAATTTCATCTCAGGATGTTGAAGCGCTTGGCGAGGCTCTGACTTCTTTACCAGATGATAAGAACCTTCTTGTAGCAAAGGAAACAATCAAAGATCTTAAAGAAGACATCGAGGACTATAAGGAAGATGTTCAAGAATTAAAGGAGGTATTTTATTTTTTTTATAATTTATTTCATTTTTTGTTATAATATAATATTCAATTATATTCCTAGATTACTACAACTACAAGTAAACAAGAACCATCTCCGGTAAAAGAAACTACAGCAGCGAAAATATTGCTTAAAAAGGTCGACAAAATGGTTAGCAAGCTAGATAAAGTTTTACAAGATGTGGAAAAACAAGAAAAGAAATTACGTGAAACAATACCTGCTAAAGAGGAAAGCGCAAAAAGTGCAACAATTGCTGAAAAAGAAAACCAGCTAGTTCGAATTGATGAGCTAGTGAAAGCTATTCGAAAGGTAACTTATATAAATAGTTTATTTTATTATTTTTAATATAATAATCAATATTTTATGTTTTTATTGTTTTCAGCTTCAAAAAGTGAAAAACGAAGCACGCTTGCAAACTATTGAGAAGGTTTTAAGTAAAATTGATGCAGATGGTGATGGTAATGTGAAGATAGATGCGGTTCTTAAGGTTTGTTTATTTTAGCTTAGCAATTAACTTTATATTCTGTTAAAAATAATTTTAAGCAGTGTGTAAAGAATTAGATCAAGCTTTTGCACATATTTTATGTTCATCTTTCATATTTGCTTTGAACATAGCACTATACCGCTCTCTCTATCGCTGGGAATGTTGAACAGGCGATATGGCTACATGATTCCATTCACAAGAACTTTAATAGTGAGTTCTAGGCACACACGACTCCAAATAAGAGTCGTTTGTATGCAGTAGACTTTCTCCCCTTGATAAAACTCTTAAAATACTACACCCTGCCAATTCTGCCAGTCAAGCAGTATTGCTGGCTATCTTTAAAGCTTAGGATAATCTTACTATAGCAGCCAAACTGCAAAACCCGGCGAAAGGGGGCTTTCTTTCGAGGCTAGGAGATACAGAATCACTTTTCAATGGGCATTGGGGCGCAGGAACATCGAGGGCAACGAAAAGGGAGAGAAATTTGCCAAATTAGGAGCAAATCTTGTAGATGCACTACTACAACTGCTATAGCAAGCAGTGATGACGCCAGTCTCTATTGATCATAACATGATATTGGCCAATTGGGAACATGCACCAGATTGACAATTCCATACAGAACCCCCTGTGTTACGATCTGCCCACCCTTCATGTGGATCCGGAAGAGGTACCTGCACTACGATAGCGCCGGAGGCGGAAATTCATGCTCCTACCGAAGCTGAACAAGCCTTTAACGCTCTGATAACGCTCGAAGTAAAAAATGCTTCAACTCAGCGAGGTGGAGCAAAATAGTAGGACAATAAGCCTATCATCCTTTCTTTTAAAGACTTTAGAAAGGCTAATCGAAATATATCTGAGGTAGATCATATTAACCTCGGAACTCTCTGGCACGCAATACGCCTATACAAAGGGAAAATCTTCACTCATTGGTTCCATCCATTGAAAAATCCCCCGAGTTCAAGGAGTATGCATTAGTGGCATTCCTTGACATAGAGAAGGTCTTTAATCACGTACTCCAGGATGCCATTACCAGGCCTCGAAGGAAGAGACGATCGCGGCCTCGCTAGTGATTCTCCTCCACCAAATGCTTACTGGCAGGATGGAGGGCTTGGTCCCAAGGGACAGCTCGGTTCGAAGGGCTGTAAATAGAGGCACTCCGCAAGGAGAAGTACTTTCCCCGTTCCTATGAGTCGTAACTATGAACCAGGATGACGTTGTTATCATTACAAAAGGAAAATTCCCTCAAGTCCTCTGTGATGTCATCGAAGCGGCGTTACAAACCCTTTCAAGCTGGACTGCCACTGGTGGACTCAGCGTTAACCTAGTAAAAATTGAACTGGTCTTTTTCATAAGGAGGTATAATATCCCAGGAGGGCACATGAAGGTGCTTAACTCTGTCAACATCCTTACGGATCGCGACTTTTACATACCCGAGATCACCTTCACGAAGAACTATGGGGTCCACACCCCTTCACGTCGTGAATGGAGAAGTAGACCACATACTATTTGGGATGCCATAAACTTCTTCAGTGATGGCTCTAAGCTCGAGGGTCGAGTAGGAGTCTTTTCCTCAGAGCTTGGTATTGAAGCCTCCTACCGACTACCCGTATACCAAGCGCAGGTTCTAGTCATACATGAAGCTGTTCTACTAATCAACCAGCAAGGCGATAGGAATCGGACTGTCTATATCTTCTCAGATAGTCAGGCAGTGCCCTGAAAGCCCTGCGCTCTTGCACAGACAGCTCTAGAACTATCTCTGAATGTCGCAGATCTCTTAACGAAATGGCTCAGCAGTTCAGGACCCTCTTCGTAGGGGTGCCCGGTCACCGAAATATAGAAAAGAAATTGTATAGTTGACGAACTGGCTAGGAGATGAACCACCCCCCTCTGCTTCCAGGAAAGGAAAGGGTTGGGATGCCTTGGGCCACTTTCAAACTCCGATGCAAACGCAAACAAGGCAATAAGGAAGCACCTTGGCCAAATTAACCTAGCCCTCTTATGATTTCAGGCGGACCACTGCACTACTCAGCCGCGGGAGTGCTGACCGGACATTGTCTGATAGGGACGCGTGCGACCCGCTTAGGTCCTGAGACCTACGATTTTTGCAGAAGCTGTAAGAATCCGAACGAGGAGGAATGTGTTATACTAATCCTCTGTCGCTACACAGTCCTAAGCAGAAGGAGACTAACCGTTCTGGTGAGCCCTTTTTAAGCACGCTTGCTGAAATCTCGAAGAATGGGATCTCGCAACTTTGAAGATTCATTACTTCCTTGAGATCACTAAGGCATCACCATGGGCTTATCCTTTTGGCCTAAGTGTATGAGCTCAAGCCAACAGCTCAACCATATCTAACCTAACCTAACGTCCTTCCTAGTTACTGTAGCTAGTGTTAGTTATCGAAATTATCCTTGATTCTAATCATATTTTTTTATATATAAATAAAATAACAGGTCATCGAATTTATGGGACAAGAAGACGTACAAATCGATGAAAATCAGCTCGATGAAATTATTGAGCTATTGAATAAGGAGGAACATTTACAAGCGGAAGAAAAAATCCAAAAAGCTTTACTTAAAAGCATGGAGGCGAAGAAACAAAAGAAAGAAGAGCTGAAGGATCCAGCGCCGATCGTTCAAGATAAAGCTACGGATTTAAGTGTAAATGATAATGTAAATGTTTCTGAAAAGGTTAATACCATAACAAAAAAAATTTACTAACTAAACCTTAATTATTTTTAATAATTTTTCTGTTTTCAAAGGATGACGAGACAAAAGAATCAGTAATGATAACGCCTGAAATGTGCAAGGAAGCAGCCGAAAAGCAAAAGGAGAAAATTCTTCCAAGCTCAAAAGCTGATATACCCCCAACAATTCCACCACCACCAATTCCCCCACCAGCGCAAGCAAATTCTAAAGATAAAATGCTTTAAGAAAATCTACAATAATGAAAACAGGTTCTAATTATTTCTGTGAATTGTAAAATAGTGACATAATGTAAGAAAATCCGCTAAATTATTATTAAATTGAAGATTCTTAAATATAGTTAAGTTTTTCCATTCATTGTTAAATTATATAACATATATAAATAATATATATATATATATATGCGTCAACACTGTACAACTTATGTATAATGAACTATTAATGCATTAAACTTCCTTGCTGTGGATATATTTTTTCTGAGGATGTAAAAATATTTAAGTAAAAGTATTTTTTGAATAGAGCTTTTAAATATATCGAGATTCTGGAAATTTATTGATTAAATTTGCGAAGGAATTTTCGTTTTTTTTTTATTTTATTCCTTGGAGGAATTAAATGATAATTTAAAAAAACAAATAAATAACACCTGTATAAAAGCACAAATGAGTTTTTTATTATGATTATATCGAATGTAGGTAGGATGTCTTCTTTTCATTACTTGTTGCTGTGCGGTAAGTTTAGATATAAAATTAGATATATTTTCATAACTAGCTCGATCTAATGTTTGAATCAGAAGCATGAATTTTGAAACTAGCTGATGGAGCTCTTCTGGGCAATTTTGAAAGAAAAATACTACGTACAGTGGCGGTGTCTGTCAAAATGGTCAATGGAGGAGGAGGTATAATCATGAATTATACCACCTTTTTCAAGGGACCTGACATTATCAGAAGTATTAAGAGGATTAACATGGGCCCATACGCAAGGGGTTTACGATTGTGATCCGGTAAAAATTCTTGATGGAAAGAGAAATAACGGTCGGCCAACGAAGCGATACATGGCTAATCAACCCCGTTGTGGTGTTTGGATTTGAATCCAAATGGTTGGTATTCAAGCAAAAAATAACGACTAAATTTAGAAGTTTAAAAGTTTTAAGAAAAGCGTCTTTTATCAAATGCCATGTACTAACCTAAGCTCGTCAAAGGTATAATAATGAAACTTGAAATAAATTTTCTAAGAGTACAGGCATACGAGAGATCTTCAATAACTGTTCAAACAGGGCCTTTGGCAGCCTTACAGAGACTGCCTAAAACTGTACAAGAAAGCCATTGTCTCAGCCAAGAGAGATACCTGGGCAGGGTATTGTCAATCTGTGAAGACTCTAGGAAGATCTTCTCCAAAAAATGCTCCAGTCCGTCTATAAAATGGCGAACGAAGCTTGGACAGAATCGTAGGCGGAGTTTCTAGAGCTTTTAATAAACACACTTTTCCAGTTGCACGGACGAAAATGAGGTCGAAGCATTAAGGAACGGACAGAGAGACTCCTGGGAAGATGTTTCCGCTATGATTACAAAGGAAAGTTCTCTGGGCGTTTAAAAGCTCCTCCCCTTTCAAAGCGCCCGGCCCGGATGGCATACTACCAGTCATCATGCTACAGAAACTACCTGAGGTAGTAGTACCGGGGATGGTGGTCGTGTTCAAGAGCTGCGTTTTGCTCGAGTTTGTCCCCATAAGCATAACATCCTTCGTGCTAAACATGCCTATCTCAGTAGTGGATCTACCGAGACAGCTCTGCACGAAGTGGTGAGAACTATTGAAAAGGCCCTTTATATAATTATCCTACAGAGTGAAATTTGTAGGTCTAAATACTAGATGCTAAACTCAACTGGAAGACAAACATCGACGAAAGGGTTAAGAAAGCCTGTAAACCTTCTACGTCTATAAAAAGACTTTTGGCAAAAGATGGGATCTTAAGCCAAAGATGGGTCAATAGTATGGTGACCAGCGCTGAGCAGAAACTACATAATATAATCATAAAGTTGGGAATGGTCCAGAGAAGGGTAAAAGTAGGGACAACTGGGGCCATGAGGACATGCCCCACGAAAGCCCTTGACGTTCTCTTGCACCTACTCCCTCGACCATCACATCAAACATCTAGCCTCGTGTAGTGCCCTCAGACTGAGGGAATCCGGGGCCTGAACCTCAAAGCCTTACTGACATAGCAATATTTTGAATCTGTTACCTGTAATCACATACTATAGCCCCTTTAGATTGACCTTTAGGAAGGACTTCTCCGTCGAACTACCCTCAAGAATAGATTGGAGAATCGGAGACTCCTGCGAAAGTTCGATCTACGAATGTTCACCGACGGCTCCAAGACGTCGGCGAGGGTGTCGGAGCAGGGGTTTGTCTAGAGACCACTAGCTGCTCATTGTCTTGACACCCCCCTGGGGCCCGGTTTTGTAATACGCTTATTCGCAAACCTGAATTTCGTAAAACGAAAAATAAAATAACGATAATTTTTAATAGTGGTTCACATGGACAACAAAATTAAAAAATGAAAATTAGAAACTCGATTTTACGAAAAAGCGTATTATGAAAACGGGCCCCCCTGGTTGGTGTACGCTGGTGTTTTTCAAGCTGAAGTGCTTACGATACTGAAGGCCTTCCAGACAATGAACTTAGATCATACACAAGAATGTAGAATTGACTCGGATTCAGTAATGATGCGCTCGAAATTAGCGGAGCGATGTAGAGCTAAGCTATTAGGCTAAGTAGAAAGCCTAACGTGACCCTCTGACGAGAAAGCCGACTAGCCGGAGTACTTCTCGGGGTCGGAGATCAAGATGGTCGGCAGCTCAATAGGTGAAGTAAAAAACGCTATTTTGACTACCAGCCGTAGCCGTACCATGATACCACCATGTCGACCATGATACCACATGGTGACCATGATACCACTCATTCTCAAGACCACTACTCACTAGGCACTAGGTAAGGTTTTTAGATCCACTTTGTATCATTCAAGAACTGTATCGAGTTTGTTGAATGCTCTGTTGCTAGGTCTTGAAGCTCGTTCAGTACGTAACTGCCAAATGAACTGTGATTGACCCTTGCTGGATATTTGCACACGAAATGCATAACAGTTTCTTTATCATTTGGATCCTTGCAGGGTAATATTTTGTAGGAAGTGATTTAGCTTCGGTGGAAGATGGATGTGTATCCTTTAACTAGTGCATAAGGTACCATGCTCGATCGTTTGATTTTTGGAACGATTTAAATATATTTTCTTGCTTATAGTGTCTTCTCTGCATCCCCTTGCCTATAAAACCGGTTTTTTTGATATGGTGGACAAAATAAGGTCGCACGATTCCATCATGAAATCAGGCACCTAGAATAAATCCAGTGATCACAAAATCTCTTCATTTCAAAACTTGTATTCTAAGCTTGTCTAATAACAAAAATCAACTAAAATAAAAATTTTTTTATTCATTAAAAGAAATTTAACCACATAAATAAAATAAGTTAATTTGGTCGATTTCTAACATTGTGAATCCATCCATACCTCCAGCTAGTTGCTTCGGGAAAATGATACTTAGAATCTGGACTATGGTCCCATCTAGCTTGCAGATACGATTCTCGCTTATCATTTTCCAGAATTTTCTTATGATATTCTGGAATATCCTTCATCGGTTTCGAAGGATTGTCTGTATAAACTGATTCATCTCTTGATAGATCATAAGATGCGAATCCACACTGGTCTACTTTTCTCTTAGGCCCCTTCCAGATAAAATTGTTAAAAGATAAATTTCGATCTCCTTTTTTAGTAACCATTATTCGAAACAAAAAGAAAAATGTAACAAAAATAATTTTATTAAAATTTCAAAGTTAACTGAATTTAAAAAAAAATGGGAGTGTTTTTATACTATTGTTGGTGAAGTGTTGTTTCGAGGGAAAATCCCTTACAGTTTAAATTAAATACTCTCTGGCACAATGTAACTATTTCGGTGTAATTAAACTTTTCTTTCATATTTAATAAAGTTGGGCTTTGCTGAGAGTACAGCATACAGAAGTAAACTTTCAGACTTAGAGTTTTGGCATGCAGACTTTACTTTTTGATGTTTGAACATAAGCAACTTGCATTCAAATAGCTGGCCACGAGATAAGAACAAATTCTTTGTTTTTCTTTGGAAGGAAGAAATGAAAACAGGAATGCCTTTGATCAGAACAAGCGCCTTTGTTCATTCTTCCTGTAGATCTGTATCAAAAATAAAATTCCATTAACTTATAAGTTCTTTACAAAGTTAATGTAAATGTAACCTTCATTTAGGCGGTGTTTAAGTATGGGATTTACTAAACTGGGGTTCCAAAAGAAATTCAGGGCGGTTATTCCGGATCGGTGCGACTGGGTAGAACTCATTGTTCCTGGTGGTCCAATAAAATTCTGCTGATTTACCGATGAGTCAAAGATAGAACATGGTACATGGTACAGAGGCTGGTGTTGCAGGACCCAATTCCAAAGTCTCGCTTGCAATGGGTTGAAGGCCCCTTTGTTTTTCAAACTAAAATATATGCCATTGAGATCTACCCTAAGCTCAATCTTGAGAAGTGTTTGAAAGGCTTCAACTTTTGTCATGAAAGCATTCTCATTGTAGAAGCTTTCCTCTAAAATAGTTCGCAGGCTGCTTTATAGTACTCTAGAGCCTTGTTAGGACAAATAGAGTCTTGTTCTGCTGAGTCCCGAACACTGGGGTATCGAGGGCAATGAAACTGCTGACAAGCTTGCGAGGGAGGGTCTGAGAAGCTGGTCTAAAGCTCAGAGCTTTTCTGTGGCATCTCATGTTCGATCTCTAAGTCGGACTTAAGGACTGGGTTAAGGGACTGAACTTAGCCTATTAGGAATCACTCAAAAGTCTTAAACACTATAAAGAGCCCCTAGACCCTTCACCTTAAGGACATTATCACTCTAAACAGGGCGGATCTTAGGCTGTTTTTTGGACATCAGACTGGCCATATGGGGCTGCAGGACCACCTCCAGAACCTAAGACTGTTCCAAGAAACAGAATGCCAATCTGGCTTGGAAGAAGAGAGCTTCTGAGTCCCGCTCGGCTTCGGTCTTCTTCAATACCTTGTCTTCATCCGGAGAGCTGACGATCTTTTCGGTTGTTTTTGATACGGCAGTTGAATAATCTTATATCAGCAAGGAATGTATGTGACCCTCCATCTAAGGCCCATGCCAAAGACAGGAGATACTGCTGGGGGTCCGCACCGCTCCCAGCCGACATTGTCAGATTGAGTAGGGGTGAGCGACGAAGACCTCCAAGTATGCGTAACTAGTCTATAGCCCAGGCTCACTGTGAGCGTGAGCGTTCTAGAACGTAGAAGACCATCATCCTCCCAACCTTGCTCTCTCCATCTTAATATAGCCCCTGGTGTTCATTTCTTTTTTTTTTTTTGAGTGGGTAGACGATAAAGAACACCTAAACCCAATTATGATTATGTAGTAGAAATAAAGAGAATAAACTCGTGGTAGGGATATATGTTCAATTTCGGAGGAGGCCTATGTCTGGAAATTGGCAAATAGGGCCAGGGGTCAGTCACTAGTGGCAACAAATTCATCGTACCCAACAGAGAAGAAAAAGAGGCTTTTCGGAGATCCACTTGCGTCGATAATAATAGAGTAATTTCCGGCTAGGGAACATGCAGCCAAATTGAAAATTGCATACAATGGCCTGCCGCAGCTGTGGGAAGGAATAAGCCATAGAGATAACCTAGCAGTTTCTTTTCAGTTTTCCGGCTCCTTAGCCATCTAGGATCAGACAGCGTGCATTTGGACACTTTTTCTTAGAGGGCTTGGGTGTACGCATGTAGTTTAAAAATATAAAATTGGAGATATAATCGGATACCTGATTATGACTTGCAGACTGTCAGAAGAAACGAATAAGCCGGCCAGTTGGCTTTCGCATAATGAGAAACAGATATTTAGAAGTTGGCTGGGTTGGGGCAGAAGAATGGTATCGGCGAATAGCGCAGAGGTAGAAGAATGGAATCGGTGACTAGGCAGTGGTCTGACTAGAGGAAAATCAACTTCGATGGCATTGGACGAGCTTGTACGAGGTGCCTCTTTTTACTTTTGAGCCAGTACAATATCCCACTCAAAATGAGGGGAGGTGCCATTGTAACGTCAAAACCAAGCAAATTAAAGATAGCAAGAAAATAAATACACAATGAGGAGCACCGCCCGCTTGCCTTGCCCAAAAAAGCTCCCAAAACGATGGTCCATCATGTAAGAATGGCCATTTACCTCACTAATGCATCACAAACCCGTTCCTTTCACCGACCATCACACTAACACAAGCATTGTTCTCAGCTTGCATTAGACTAGCTCTCCAGCCACGTCTTTATCTCCCATACCACTTGGTTCGCGAATATCTCGAATTTGCCGAGTTGCTTTCAGTCGATGTCATCGGCGAACCAGATAGCAGAAGAAAGCCTAATGCCAAGCCTTAGGGGACTCCGCAAGTTGTTCTGTATATACTTTCTTACAACCTCGCCTGACTCGCAGTGATATATATTGGCCAGCTCTCATGACGTGTAGAAGTTGATTTTGGAAATCCAAAGAATTTTGTATTCGAAGGGACTACTACGGTAGCTAGAATTAAAAGGATGCTATTGAATTGTCGAAGAGTGAAAATCAGATGTTTTGTACCAACAAAACAAACTCGAAATAAATGAGCCGTAAATTGGTTGATCAAAGAGTCATACACAGAATAAGACCTTCCTTAATCTTAAGTCTACAAGCCGAAACTGAAATGCATGTCTTTTATGACATATTATAGCACCACAACCAAACCCAAAAGTTTAACCACTCCAAACGACTCTTTTAAACACCAGAAAGTTTATGGCTGTACATTAACCACACACTCATTTTGCATTTTATTGTTTTCCGTTTTATCTCTTCGGTATCTCATGACAAAGCACAAACACATACACGTATCTTGTTAGTCCGTCGTCCTTAAATTTATTTTGCAATAAGAAAATAAATTGCCTTTCGCCTTTAAAAGTGAGAGCAGCAAACAAACCAAGCAAAAAACGTATCCTTAATTGGTCGCCAAGAAAAAGAAAGCACAAACGCTGCACATATTAATACATAAAGCGTCCTTGTTATCATCAAAAAGAATTCCAATTAAACGAAAAAGAAAGTGTACCCGTAAGCACATTTTTATCATTTATCATAATTGTGTAAATCGGATAAATCTAATTGCCAGCTCGGTGCCAGTAACTCAGCGTCCAGAAAAAAAATGAAATGTCCTTTTGATAGGGCAACAATTCAAGTTAGCCAACGTTTTCGTGGTTTAGTCGGAAAAGTGGGGATTTATAGCTTTGACTAGACCATGGAAGCTATAGAAGGACATTGGGCATTCAGATAAAAATATAATCCAAAGGTTATCCTTCGCCTCACAAAAAAAAAAATATTATCCCGTTGGTAATTAATATCTAGCCTGGGTTCATTTTGAAACTTTGTGTCATGTTAGCTGTGTCCTTTCCCTGATATAAATCACAGCGAAATGAAATTTTCTACCCCCACCCGCTGTCCACCAAAAATAAGGGCGAAGGATATTCTTTCTGGCGGCGAAACGCTTACTAATGGTCTTCACAGTGAAGTGATGGAACTGATGGTCAGTAACACTCTGTATTTATTTTTTGTTTTGCTTCTTGTGTTAGCATTCTTTCTGGCCAAGGAACAAATTGGCTATAAATCAAGAAATGAAGACGTTTTTGCATTTACTTAATAAGATCCCGTTTCGCTTCTGTCAATTTATTATGCCGGGCTGCAAAGGACAATGTACCCCCGGTACAGCCCCCACCCCCTTCCACTTGAATAGCTTCGCCCCGCGAACGCGAAATTGTATTTCGCTTATCCTCCAATGCCCGCCCTCCAGCGGATCCTGTGTAAAACACTAGAACGTAGGGCGTATGGACGCCGGAAAACTTTTATCCACTGACGACGTTTGATTTATTAATTCCTTACTAATTCATTAGTTAAATTTAAATTTTTTTTTTGTTTTTAGATTTTATACTTTAATTGGAGTCAATTTTCTTTAGCTCCTCTAATTATTGCATGTTCCCATTTTTTGTCATTATCGTTGTTGTTGCTGGGACAACGAATAATGAGACCCGATACCCGGCATCCGAGGCTCCTTTTTGCTGCTGTGCTGCTTTTGGTGTCCTTTTAGTTTTTCCAGTGTGAAATTAATAGGGTGCATTGAGGCGGCAAAATGTTCTCTCGTTAGTGATACGGATGGATTCACTTTCATAACGCTTTAGTGACGAACTGAATCGATGAATATGATACAAGCTAAAAATTATTTTTAATGGGGTATTGTAGCGTAGTTGTACGATTGAAACTTTTAAATCGTCCTGTTAACCATGTTCGCCACATCGAAATTTTAGTCCTGAAAAGATCAGAGCGTGCACCATCAAATATCACACCAGCGAAGTATTGGGCAGTTTGACTTTGTTATCTGAACTGTTGAACTGTCGAACTGTCGAATTATTAAATATAGATACATCTATGCCTATATCTTATATCGTATAAATAATTCAAAGGCATCATGAAAATGTAAAGCTAATTCTGTTTTTACTGAAGCTTTAAGTACTTAGGGGGTTTGAATCGAGGCTTTTGTAATAAAACATTGAAATATAATCTTCGAAATCCACAGCAGATGTTTGTTCAAGATAGCAGATAAGACGTATTAGCCTATTAATTTGACAAATCAATATCAGAGCTTGATTTTAGTGTCTGATATAAAAAGACATAAATCTGTTTGTAGAGTTTGAAGATTGGGAAAATGTGGTCAATCACTTTATTTAGGTTTAAACATTGCTTCATTAAGCATTTTACGTGAGGTTTAAAAATTTTCATAAATTGTATTTTAAGTAATGGATTTTTATTTAGAGTGGTAGAGGTAGGCAAATAAATGCGGCAACCCCTTTCAGGGAACTTAGGACGAGGGACTAATTAGCGCTGAAAAGGCATCGTTTTGTAATCGAACTTGAAAAAACTGTTATTTGGTGTGACATTACATTCTTATCCTTCCATCCGGAGTTTGAAATCATTGATGTTTTTAAGAAGTGAGGGGGCAACCCACATGGTGAATACTGCGGCCAAGTTAGGCATATTGTGTACGTACCCCACTAGCGGAACAGACTATCAGGCCTCCGGATGAAGGCAAGAAGACCGGACTTGAGCAGGACTCAAAAACTCTCTGATAATCGTTCTTCTTCTAAGCTAGATCAGAGCAGGAGAATATGTGTGGAAGTCTCGTCGCCTTCCCTGCAAAGTCGGCATTCTGTCCCTTGAGACAGTCCTACGTTGTGGACTATGATCAGGGCCGGCGCTTGGGTTTCATGCGCCCGGGGCAGTATGCCAATATGCTCCTCATTTTTTGATCGCAATGAAGGAACAATTGCGTCCCATTCGAATTGCGCCCGGTGCAATTGCATCATTTGCCAATATAAAAGCGCCGTCGGTTTAACCTGGTTTTTTTTGATTTCGAATAACCACAATGCATACCAGAGAAGAAGCTTCCTGGAGAGGGAATTTCTATCATCATTTTGCTAGTTTCCCCCAGCTTCTCTGGCATCCTTCTCATTGTTTCATGAACTTTGAGACTTTCCGATATATTCTGTATTCTGCAGGATTTCACCGTCCACAGCACTCTTCTTACTCGACGTATAGTTTTTTTTTCATTTCTTTTTTTCTGGCCTTGTAGTTCTCCCTGGCAGATGAGTTGTCGCATTTCATTGCCTAATATGAAATGAATTCTGAATGAATAGATGAAAATGAAGTTACGGGAATTCAGAGTTTCAATATTTTTAAATTTAATTTCTGAAATTGCGCCCCTGTCCAATTGCGCCTGGTGCAAGTGCACCATTTACACCAATGAAAAGGCCGCCCTTGACTGTGATACCGGAGTCCTACATGGCCAGTAATACCCACCAGCAGCCTTAGGTCCTCTCTGTTTAAAGTGATAGTGCCCCTTAAGACAAAGGGTTTTATAAGATCTTTAGCTTGTCTAAGACCTGGGACTCCAATAGGCTAAATTTTTTTAGCGAGCTGTTGAATGAAATTGAAAGCATCATGTATCGGAACCCCGCGTACAACATAACGATTACGCCAGAGGGACAAATGTACCAACCCTGGAAGAAGAACAAAGTTCCATACGATCCGACTCCGCCGTCATCTGGTCCCAAGTCCAGGGTGTGAAAGGAGGAGGGCTGTCGACCTGCCGAATTGACCAGAATCGGGAAACCGAAGAAACTAGGCAAGAAACCGCATGAAAAAAAGTAGCACCGCCAGCAGCGTATCCGTTGCGTGGCACGTCCACATCCGCTCGGACCGCCAGCTAACGGATCAAAGAAGAAGAAGAAGATTATGGTAAAAGAAAATTTATGTCAACTATTTTTTGAATATGATTTGTTTCAACTGATTGCTTTTAGCCTCGAATGACAAATTGGGCTCGTTTTTCGGCAGTTTTCATAACTTTTTGGAGTGTCTCGGTCGATATAGTGGCATTCTCTCATCGAATGTTGGGCTTAAGTTGAGTCAGAGTCCGTGGTCTACTGACGGAGACTTTGAATTTTAAAAAACCCCACAAATAAAGGTCTGGTGGTGTCAAATTGGGTGAAGGCGGAGGTTAGTCAAAATCGCCATTTTTCGATATCAAGCAGTACTTCGTGCTGTGTGTAATGGCGAGCCATCTTTTTGAAACCAGAAGTTACGCATACGATTTTCACGAACGATTGGTTTAAAAAAATCGGTTATCATGACTCGATAGCGCTCGCCAAAGACGGAAGCCTTTCTCGTCTCTCGAAGAAGAACGGCCCAACCACCTTTGTCACAGAAACACCGCACTAAACTGTCACTATTTGATCGTGGAGAGGAACTTCTTCAATTAATTGAGGGTTTTTAGTGGAATAATATCGAAAATTTTGCTTGTTGACAATTTCGTCGCTCATGATAATTTTACGCCAGACATTTCAGCCATTTCAAAGCAAAAATTGACATAAACCAAGCGTGGCGGTTAGCTCGATTTTACTTGTCACGTGAATTTTTCATTGGAAAAAGTCAAAATTATCATGCTTAGCATTACTCAGATTGACTGAGTTGAGTTCAGTCGACCCTAACTAAGTCAACTCGACTCGCGTCTACATGTAGTTAGACTCGTGTTCTACCTGAGTTCAACCCATCATGTATACGTACTATGTGTCTGATCCTAGCCATAGTCGGAAAACTGAAAAGAAAATCTTGGATTGTCTCTGTAGTTTGCTCCTTCCCACAGCTACGGCAGTGGCTGTTGTATGCTGCATGTTCCCCAATCGGCAATTGCCCTGTTATAATAATAAAAGAGTTTCCCTTCTTATGAAGAAGGCGTACTTCTCAGCTGGGCTGAGAAACATTTACCACTATCACGTGGGCTTGGCTGAGGCATGCCAACATAGAAATAAAATTATGATCGACACAAATCTGTTACGTTAATGTGAATCATTTTAAATGGTATAACAAGACCCAAAAAAAGAGCATGAAAAATTCTAACTAAAATTTTGAATTGTTTAATTTATAATAGGATTGATAACGTTCCATTAAAGTATTGCCAGATCTCATTCTACATTGCTTCTTAAATGTTTTTCGCAGCTAAAGAAAAATCCCTTCATGGTTAGCTTAATCTTCCGTATAAATGAAACTCTCAGTCTCAATCTAAACAAAATAAAATTTTGCCTCTCAATGCCCCATAAATATCCACGGAATAAATTAATGGCTCTCCACATAAGTGGTATTAGAAATAAAAACTATTTATTTCACCCCTAACTTTCACCATAACGCTGGGCTGTCAGCAAAAACTTTCTTCTTGAATAAATTTCATCGAGGATATATATAGCAGTCATCGAAAAAATTCCCTCAATGACAGAATCCCGACGAAGAGGAAAAAAGGGTTCCATTTAAATAAAAATAAAATGAATTATTTTCAGTATTTATGTATGCAAACAGCTTGAGATCCACTTAAAGTATCACTTGTTTGTGAAAAACCGCAATTTTCAGCTTGAGAAGGGAAGGACCAGATCCAGCAGCAGCAGCACCAGCAGCAGCCTGCCATGGGATCCGAAAAGGATGTTCTTGGCCCATTTGGAGTGAAGCCATGTTTCTTTTGATGCGAGGAGGACAAGACGCTACCAAGAGCGGATAATTCGATTTCTTGACCTGCCGCCAAGTTTTCTTGCCCACTATCGCGCGCCTAGCACACAACTGACACAATGCCATGCGAAACAAAAGGAGTTTGCCAAGGCATTATTATGATGAAAAGTGACTCCTTTTTTGTTGAGAATCCTTTCTCGTAAGGATTTGCCTCGCTGCTGCTGCTGCGTTTTTTTCTTGTTATTATTCGCCTTATTCTGATACTTGCGTCTTAAAGCCTTTGTCTAATACAAATTTTTCATCATGATATAAGCACAAGGCAGAAATGTCCTTAGTGTAGCGCAAAATTTAATTAAGATGCCAAGATACCAAAAAAAAAATTACGAGACTCCTGCCACTCGCAAGACACAGCCGCGACTATTTTATGTATTTTAATTTCGCATTGCGGATGGGATTTCCTTTGTGATGTCCTTACGAATATAATTAGCAGAGCCCTTGGTTACGTAGAGGTAGAGGGCGTATTCTCAATGTACGGCCAAGGCGGGGGCCGCACAGCGCACCATTTATATGTTCTCCAGAGCCTACCATTAAAATCATAAACTGCTTATCAGGACCGGGGCGGAGGAGCCACAGATGCTACCCGGATGCTAATTGGGAGTATTATAAGTAATGAGATGTCATTTAATGGCTCCTTAATAACAATGTGACTTCTGGGATGTTTGTAAGAGCCGCAAATTTAACTAAATTGGACGAAAAAACAAAAAATTTCCCTAAAGCAAAATTTTCGGCGAGATTTAAGTACTTGGAAAATTGTTAATGAGTTGATGGAGCGTTTTTTTTTGTTCTGAAGAAAGACAAAGGGATTGCGGCTAAAAATAATGCGAACGAAATAATTTTGTTAGAGTACAGAAATTCCAACCCTCTCGGGCTCGGGGGTAAGAAGCTGCGACAGTAGACGATAAAGGCCAAGGGCAACCCGGCGAGCCTGAACTCGCAATAAATTTCACTTGCAAACTTTAATTTCTTAACGACTTACGACGAATTGACTCAGTTCAGTTGGTTAATAAATTGAAACTTTGGCTGGTAATCAACCTGTCAATATATAAAGCTGAAGGTCGTAAATATCGACCTAGGACCAGTGAAAAGTACCTTGTATTTTATAACAATAAATCAAAGCTATTTTATCTAAAATATGCCACATTGGCTGAACACAAATCATGTTCTACATAGAAATGAACACAAATCATTAGAATTGACACGATAAATTCCTGTTCAAGTTTTGATGGTAAAATGAAAATTAAAGTTGCAAAATATGCAAATTTAAAATTTTTTATTTATTAATTTTTATGTGGTAGCCTTAGTTCAGGTGTTAGCTTTTGTACAAGCAGTCTGTCATGTCGTACACGCCTTGGTGCAATGCCTAGTAGAAAGGACCTATATTCTTATGTCAGGCCAAGGGGGTCGATAAGATGGGGGGAGTTGGTCTACTGATCTTCCCTAGAAATTCGAAAAAATCTAGTCAAATGTAACAACTAAGCCGACACAACCAACATTTCCTTCTTTTACAAAGCTTCTTTCTGCACAAGACATCAAAAAAATGTGTGAAAATGTGGTTTATAAAGGAGTTGGTGAGAGCGGGCAATGGAACAGGCCATCAATTTTAGACAGTTTTTCGGAGATAGTTTTGTATGGCTCTACACAGGAACTCCTTTCATTGCTCTTCGCACAAATTGAATCTAGTAAGGGGTTGTCCATTAATTACGTGAGGCGTTTAGGCAGGCCCGTGCGCAGGAATCTTCAAGGGGGGGGGTCTGAACTTATATATTTTTATGACAGTCTAAAGCGTTGGTAGAAGTAGATATTTAAGGACAAAAAGTAAACAAAACAGTTTTTTTATCATCAAATATATTTAACTAAAAAACAAAAATCATAAATTACTACTTAAAATATTAACTCTACGACGCACCGAAAAGAACTCGTCTAAAACTCTCTGCATATCAATTTCGACCTCACGATGTACATATATTGAGGGAGGCTAAACCGTTCAACCGATCTTCAGAAATGGTTGATCTGAGATACGTTTTAAGACGACGTAGGGTAGAGAAGGAGCGTTCATTTGTCGCGGTAGTGACAGGAAAAATAGCCATAATGCGAAGAATTTGATGTACATTCGGAAATGCATCTACATTGCAAATGTCGAGTGCTTCAAGCGAATTTTTTACGTCCATTCCGGCAATCCGTCGTCGCCAAACTTGAACTTCACTTCTCCAGATGTCTTCAGAATCGTCATGCAAAATGGTAGAGTATGGTGCAAATAATTGAATACATAACTCTTCATTGAGTGTTTCCATTTTACTGGGGAAAAGGCAGGCAAAATTTGATAAGATATTGCGATGATTTAGGAATCAATCATGAAGATGAGCGATGAACGTATCAAGATATGGAATGTAGATGGTTACCCGGTAATAATCTTCAACTGAGTCAACCGTCACGTTGGCGCGTTGCGTTTGCTTCGAGGTGAGCCTTGGCTTTCGCAATTCGAAGTCGTATTCTTTACTAATTTCGCTCACTTTTTCGAAAATTCTCTTGAAATTCTCCACAACTTTTTCCCTTCTTTCAATCAATTCTTGCCTTGCAATATCAGCTAATTCAATAGCTTCGCTTAGGTCCTGGTTTTTCTTTTGAATGATCCGACTAAGAGATAAAGTCAAAGTATGCACTGAGCTCAAAACGAATATGGACGTCTGAAAATTAAGTATGTATATTCGATTTTGATAATTTATTTTTTTATATTTGTCTTAAACATTCGTTTGAAAATTAAAAATGGAACAGTTGGAACAAGATTAATTATTATACCTGAAAATTAGCAGTCTTTATAGCAGTTGAAAAGCTTTAGAGTTTAGATGAAGTCTCTGAGTCCCTCCAGGTTGTTGAAATCAATTCAAGGGCTCGAATTACGGCAGGTTGCAAATACAGATAGGTTTTGACAGACTCGTGTTGTTCCACCCATCTGGTTGCACAAAATTTCTTCAATTTTTTCACCCTATCTTCCTTGAGATTTTCATCTTCATCGATTGCATTCTGCAGAGCAAGTCGGCGTTTCGGATAGACGAAAAATGTGTGCCGAGGCTATTCTTAATTGCAGTTACATTGCATGCAGAGCGAGTAAAGCGCCAGTGGATAAATATTTCTAATAACAGCTTGGGCTCCATGAAACTGTCCGCTGACCGATTTTGCGCCATCGTATCCTTGTCCAAAAAGATAGGTGCAATCAAGTCCGGAAGATTTCAAGAAATCCAGGAAAACCGTCGCTATGCCTGTTCCAGTGAAATCAGCAATAGGAAGAAAGCACAAAAAATCTTCACGAATAGTGAACTTGCCATCAACTTCATCTAAGTATCGAATACAAATTGAAGCTTGTTCTATTCCACCGATGTCGGGCGTGTCATCCCCAAGCAAAGAAAATCCTTTTGATTTGTTGATTAGGTCGATTTTGTAATTAAAAATCAAATTGTGGCAAATAGTAATGAGCTCATTCTGGATTCGGTTGCTAATGTACATAGCATTCTTGGGTGAATATTGTAAATGCTGTTGCAGGTTTTTATAATTTTTAGCTTGCAGTCTCAAGAGCGCCCTAAAGTTTCCGTCATTTACCGCAGGAGTATCTTCGGAAATTCTACCAGAACCTCTAAAGGCCCTTGGAGACGCTAAAACATGGTACGAGTAAACATGGTACGACCAAAACCCCGCAGACGGTAAGACATGTGCTAAGACCGATTTACTTGAACACCGCTCTCTTGTCAAAATATTTCAAGTTAATCTGTCATTCAGTTGTCAACTGGTAAATTGAAACATTTCGTATACGAGTAAATTTGGTCAAACAAGTCCGCAAACGGTAGGACATGGTATCACCAACACGAAACTCCGCCCACGAACATCGACGGAAATCAAACCAGTTTTGATTTTAGTCGGACCGTTGGTCGGACCAAAAAACTGGTACGCGTACCGGCCCGTACACGGCAAACATCACCTCGAACATGGTCCCTGTACCATGTTTACTCGTACCATGTTTTAGCGTCTCCAAGGGCCTTTAGAGCAAGACCTTGTCGACCACAGAAAATTATCGTTTCAATTACTGGAATCAGATGTCGTTTGCTTTCATTAAGAAAATCCACTTTCTGTTTCGAGACTTGCAAATTCACCGGCAGAGCTTTTTTGTCTTCGATTTCCGACCGCAAAGTCCATTGCAAGAGTGTTTTCTGTGGTATTCCAGGACATGATGCTTCTCAAAAGTTTCGAGCGCCTTTTTCCAGTTTTTTAAGGGATTGACAACTAAATGACCCAAAGTTTGGTTGCCGATTCCTCCCTCTCGAGTACCAAATAAGACGCAGCATTTACAAAAGGCGCCGTCTTCTTTTGCCGAGTATGCCAGCCATGTATATTTATGCAGCCAAGATGATTGGAATCTCAAATTTCTAGGACCCGACGCAGGAAATTTAAAATCTTCAGGAGGTGTCCAAATTTTATTTTGCAATCCAGCAATCAAGTCTATACCATCAGCTGGAGATTTTCGTGCAAATGATCCAATATCATATGGACTGATATAAATTTCAGAAGACAAATTAAGCGAGCTTTTTGGTAACTCTGAAACTACCTCTTTATGGACGTTATCAATAGTTATCTGCAAATAAAAATGCATATACAGCAAACTGTTTTCGTATTATGCCAAGATTGTTCGTTTATATAAAACTTTAATCGCACTCGCACCTGACCCGCTTCTTTTTCTGGTTCAAATTCATTTTCAACTGATAATTTCTTTTGTAATTCCCAGAATTTGCTCGAATTTACCAGAATTGTCTACAGTCGCGCGGAAAATTCTCGAATATACTCGGAGTTGTTTCCATACCCTAATTAACTTAAATATGCTCTAGTTTTCTAAGAACGATTGACAGATAACGAAATTTCTCAAAAAAGATCGAAAACAAAGACGTATCCACGTCGATAAATAAAAAAAACTCCCAAAATTTTGATGCAAAATGAACCACGTCAAAAATTCACTGCTGAATTCAGTATATGTATGTATTATGTAACAAAAAAGTATACTCACATTTCCGATTTCTAGGCGAGGTTTTTTATGAAAAAAACTCCGAATATCCATGTTATTCCAAAAAGAAAAAATATTAAATATTTTCCACGACGACGATCAGTAAGCGACTGCTGAGGTACTTTTACTTCGATGGCTGTTGGTTCACTTATTGAACCGTTTATTTTGAAAATGGCATGGGTCACTTTGTTTTTAAACCGATACAAGTATTTAAGGGTTTTTGTTTTAATACTTTTAAAAATATCGATGCTAACTTTCGAGAATATTTACTTGCATTTGTTATCTCAGGATAAATATATTTTTTCGGTAATCGTATAGAAATCACGTATATTAATCAGTCCAAAATCGTAAAGAAAAGTGAGACTTTTCTCGTTAGCAACACTTTTCTTCACGATTTTAGAAAAATCAATCAAAACCAAAAGTGACAATTATTTAAATTATTGAATGTCAACAGAAAATGGCCTACTTTAACCAATTATTTACAATTTTTGATTTTCAATGTACGTATTTCTATACGATTCCCAAAAAAAGTAGCAGGCTCAACGCGTTAAGAAAAGTGGGTTTTCCAGCTCGTGTAAATTTTAATATACTCGCTCGCTAAGCTCGCACGTGATTTGAACGTTTACATTCACTGGAAAACTATCACTTTTCTTTGCTTGTAGAACAATCTACTATTTCTCAGGATTACATATATTTTCCTCAGTATAAATAATTGTTTTAGACATTGAAAAATCGCCACTTTTCTTTACCGGAAAGTGACTTATGCCACTTTAAGAAAACGGCGGGAAGAGGGCGGGTCACGGCAAATATCACGTAACTTTTTTTTTCAAGAAACAGTGTAAAATTGCTAAAAAATTGGGCTAAATTAAGTAAAACATGTTTCTCTACTAAAAAACCCCCATTCACTTACAGGCATCCGGTAGGCAGTGACCTTTTAGACTAGGTCTGCCGGCATGGCCCGACGTAGGCCACAGATTGCTCAGTCTGACTGAGGGATTATACTTCAGGTATTCGACTGGCAGGCCGTGGCGCGCAGGTGAAGTCATTATTCCCTACAGCCACACAGGCGAAGACGACAGCTTAGTATAGCAGGTTGTTAATTCAAGTGCAAAAATGTTCATGACCTCAACGAAAACTTCAAGGTGGCTCCAGACTCACGCCGTGAATACCCGCGAACAAGCGCGAACGTCAATGTTGATTGTTTTTTTGCAATTTTATTTTCATTCCGAGTCGATACAGCGTGAATTTTTGCCGTAAATTCACGGCTTGAGACTGAATAGATTTTTCAGATCTTCAGGCACGAGCCGACGATTTTTGTCAGTTTTCTTGGACTGGAGGCCCGACACAGTTGGCGGTCGGTGCGTGTGTGGTGATACTGGACTTCAAGGGAAAACTTTCAGGCTTACGGCCTGCCGGCGACCTGTGTATAAATGGGGGCTTTAACATATGGCTAAATCCTACATAAATTTTTTTTACGCTGCTATGCGTACTCCAGAAAATAGCATAGTAACCCCTGGATTGTTTAGCCGCCACCGGCCAGCCAAAGGCGTTACTCGGCGAATGCTACAGCTTACGAGCCAAGTAGCACTGACCCGCGGAAAGGCCCTTAGAATAAAGAACTGCAGGAGTGCTCACGTTATGGTAATTGTGTGTCCACTACAAGCGGAAAAAGCGAGTCAAATAGAAGAGGGACAAGGAGTTCAATTTATCAGTTATCTCTTTATGGACGACCCCTAAGCTTTAATTTTATTCATATAAAGCTTTAGTTTTTGTTGTTGCCTTCTTAATATTTCAGGCGATTATGTTGGAGGACGCGACAGTTCTCATTTAGCCTATTCGTTAGCGTTCGATTTTGAAAGTCAAGTAGCATTGTACGTGACTAGTACTCAGTGAGGGGACCGCTTGGAAAACGACAATTGCGTTTAAAAATAGAGTTTTTACAGTTCTTACTCGCATATCCACGCCGAAATTCACAAATTTGTTAGCCTCTTTTTCCCGCTCGGGATGGGGGAAGGCGTTAGATGCTTTTTGTGGACCTTATAAGGCAATCCGCACGAGGTCCACATGAGGCAATGGGACTTCCCGACTAGAATTTCTTGGTTCGGTCCGGATGAGGTTAGCCTAATTTGACTGTTAGGCCCTAATGTTGAAACCTAATAAGGCCCAGAAGAAAAGTGTAACGCTATTACCTATTACCGCCGAACTAGAAAATCCTTATGAGGGCCATATCAGGCAAAAATGGATAGGGCCATATAATGGGTACCTATCGTTTATTATGTAAGGCGTGCGATAGATCATTGGCAGTTTTTCCCCATTTCGAGGTATCGTGGCTTAATAGACGCTGGTAAGAATAACTCACCAGTAAAACTTGGCAAAAACTCAGGAAAACTAAAGTATATACTTTTATTTTTCCCTTCATGATATAAGTCACATTTAAAACCAAACTACTATGGTTAAGTAACAAAATGTGCTTAATCGCCATCAGACTTTTTAATGTCTAAAGAGAAAAAAGAATATTTTTTTTCTCTTTAGACATTAAAAAGTCTGATGGCGATTAAGCACATTTTGTTACTTAACCATAGTAGTCTGGTTTTACATGTAAATTATATCATGAAGGGAAAAATTTCAATCAAATGAAACGGGGTAAACACCTTCTTTCCCAAATAAGGCCCTTGTAAGATTTCCCTAATGAATACCCTCGTAAGGTATTCATAACACAAATTTAATTTTGGTATACCTTATACTGCCCTATGTGGGCCACATGAGGTGTTCATGAGGCAAGTCTAATCTAGTATACCGAACGTTTACCTCACGAGGCCCGTACATAACTTTAGGCATGCCTTACATTGAATTCTAGTCGGGTAGCTTCATAAGTTCCCTACCTGCAATTCTTCTGCCAGTTGGGTCTCTCTCCTTTCCAACCCTTGGCTGAAGACGATACTCGATACCTCTGCGTTGCCCATACGTCTTCGACACAAGCACGTGCCCAGATACTGTCTTGAAGATCGTGAACTAACATAATGTCCAATCAAAAAGGGCGTTAAACCCATCCTTGGAGTTGGAGGTAGGCTGTGCTGTGTTTCAACGTGACTGGAATAAGGCACAATCAGGAACCCGTCACTCCAACGCTGACCGTGGGTGGCCCTCACATCTTCTTCTGCTGCATGGATATATGGGTTACTAAGCTGCCACTGCCTATCTGTGGTACAGTCTGAACACGGCGGATCTAGAGAGGATCCATGATGTAAATGATACAACGGACTGGTAGTACAAAGGGCGACATCTGAGTTTAGACTTCCTAATAAGAAAAATATTCTGTGGTGCTAGAGGGAAGGTAGGGTGGTTTTTCATTCTAAAGCGGGGAGAAGATCATAAAAGGAAGCAAAATCCTATAGATCTATCAGATGTTTTCATTGGTGTCTTAACAATGTTAAAATTCTTAAATGCAATTTTACTTTAGTTTTAAAGTATACATTAAATTACTAAGAAAATCATATAAAGGCATAAAACTTCGAAGTCACCGGATTCTCAATTCATACATGTATGCCGCATAATCTTCAATCTATGCTCACCTCCCAAGCAGTCATCTAAATTGTACGAAAAGCCATCTAAGAAAACTTTCTTAAACTTCCCCCATACAAGTTTTGCCATTATAAGTTTATAGTACATTGTTTCCGATGCCAAGAGTCTAGTCCTACTTGAATACGAATTGGTTATTGACTATGCACTAATTTCATGGCATTTTGTGCACTTTCCTATAGACTCCAGCCACACCTCCTTAATCGAACCGGAATGTAGATAATACACACCACAAACAAACAGAGCCATAAAACGGAGCATTCCGAATCCCTTCATCAAGGATGGGAGGAAGTCGAGTTCCTGGAACCAGTCCAGGTCAGAGAATAGTGTTTACAGAATAACGTGCTGTTTGGCATCGTTTCGTCCTTGTACACTAGTCCTTACTTAGTTTGTAGTGGATGCCTTCCAGATTGTTGTCAACGTCAACATCACAACGGATTTTTTGCTCCTTCCTCCGGGATCGGGGAATTATTAAATTCAGCAGAATCATTAAAAATGTTCTGGTATTTTGTCGCTCATTTCAGGAATTGCAAACTTTTCTGTCTCGTGTCCTTTTTTCGCGTAACGCAGCAACAACAACAAACCAAAGTCCATTTTAATTGACGAAAGAAAAATGTCGCCGGGACTAGAAAAGTTTCTTCCATTTTAGGAAATTTCCTCTCTGTGTTTCACAAATGCCGCCGCGGGCAATTATCTCTTTGGGGAAAGTCAGCTTGATGAGTGTTAAAATCAGAAAGGGACGCCGCCCCCCACCCCCGGCACTGTCACCTTAAATTATTGGCTATTAATTATTTATGCAAATTGAAATTAATTTAAAGTCAATTTTGATTAAGGATTCTAAAAAGGCTTTTGGATTAGAAAGTTTCTTTTTTTCGCGCCGTTGCCGCCCTGGCAATTAGCCTCGAAATTACATGACAAGCAAACCCCCAAAGGATCCAGGTGTCAGGCAGGAAGAAATTATTCATCCCCATCAGCAGGGGAATTCCAAACAAAAAGGACTCTGACTCCGAGAAAAGATAGACGCCAACGGGCAAAGAAAAAAGAGACGGCAAAAAAGAATTCCTTTCTTCATTGATTCCTCGTGGCCGGACGAAGATTTATTACCGCGGGACCATTATTATTAACATTAAAGTAATTAAGGTGATGATTTTTTATCATAATTAGAGGGACGTTTCGGGGGAATTATGATTCCGCAATTTGTGATGGCTCTGAGGTAATAATAATGGCCGTCTACTATTAAGGATTTCCGCTTATTAAATGTCCCTGGGGGCGAAAGTTTTTTTTTATTTTTGATTATTATTAGCCTTTTATTATTATTGAATTTGCACAGTTTTAGCAGGAAATTGGTGGTAGTGGGATGTAATGAGGACGGAAACAATAATTACTTCGAAATTTCAAAAAATTACCAATAAAGCTTTTGCTAATCCATTCAAATCTGATTTAGTAGTGGCTTTAAAAAAATTGTATCCTTTTTGTGTTTTAAGCAGGATCCGTTTTATTTTTTTTAATTATTTTGACAGGGGCAATACTAGGGTGATCTGAAAATTTCAGACCTCAACGTGAAGATGGCAGCACACGTCAATAAAAGCTAGTGAATGCAGTTGTGCATCTTTTGACAGTTACTCACCAAAGTTTCAGCCATTTTGGACGCGCAGTAGTTATTTGACAGTCATTTGAGTGAGTCGATGTGAGTGTTGATGAAATGATGAGTTGGACTCTGTCTACGGGGACTCTGCACCGTCATTTACCACAGTGAAAGTTTGGGCAGCTGAACATCGCCGTGAGGGCTTGGGAGACGATGAACGTTCGGGACGTCCAAAAACTCCAACTACTGATTTACCTCAAAAAGTCCAAAAAGGCCACAAAGTGCCCATCGTGCCTAAAGAACTTTTCACTTGAAGTGTCAAGCCATCTGCAAAACTTGCCTGCTGTATATTTCCCACACACCGTATTACAAGTTGCACGTAAATTATTCTTCAGGAATTACGCCATCGTCTGTGGCAGCAGGGGCGCAGCAACGGGGGGTCCAGGGGTCCGGACTTTTCTCAAATATGGTCCAAATGACCCATTAACGTCTCCTGTACTTGAATGGGTACAAGATCACCTTTGTCGACATCAACCCTCACCATCCCTTGTCCACGATCTTTGACGAAACTGATTATCGCGCGTGGTCCTCTTTTATATTACCAGCTTTCGCTTCAGAAAAGAGTCGATTTCACCTTCACCATACACAGAACAAGTCCTGCGTTCTTCTCTATGCCGTAATATTATTGCAAAATATACCACTGCACCAATTTCGTTTAGTGGTGTCGTTGCAATCGGTGGTTCGTAAATTATATAATGCATGCCCCGCAACGCTGAATCCAACCGTGAAGCGCGACTCAAACCAGAATCTCCACCGCTTCAATGAGATCCCAAAATGAGCCACCATGCCTTATAATAAGGACTCCTAAACAAGGGCCCCAGTTGACCCACGGAGGCATTATGAAACCTGTGCATAAGTCCAAATCCTCACGGACTTTGTGGCACGCATAACACACGATGGAGAAACTGGCCTTCACCCGAAAAAGCATTTAAACATCTCATGAAGCATATGAATTCCTATAATACTTTGGCCCAAATACGTGCCTTACAGTAAAGGTAAATGATTAGAACTGAGGGGGCAGGTGTTTCAAAAGAGGGCGCAAACCTTCAACTGAAAAATTCATATACTCAAGATAGCATAGTAAATTTTCTCTGTTGACAAGCTCCCGTGCGAGTAGCACTAGTTGTCAATTTCCACTATCATTCATGCTTATACCCAGGACACACCCACCAGCACTCTTAATCTTGATTATGACGTCAAAATGACGTAGACCCATACAAAAGATATGGAAATAAAATGCAGTCTACGTCATTCTGACGTCATAATCAAGATTAAGAGTGCTGGTGTGTCTTGGGTATTACGTGGAAACTAAATTATGGCGTGGGGCAAAACTATTGGGAATTTTACGCGCAGGCGGGGAAATGACAATTCCGGACACATTAGCATTTCGTGTATGGATAAAATATAAAGGCACGTGCATTGAATTTCCCCTTCGAAATTCGCTTACGATTAACGACCCTCTCCTATAGCATCAGACCACGACAAGACTCGCAGTGACTAGGTTGAAAAGTTGAGTCGAGGTTGTGTTGAAATTTTGACCACCGTATAAGATGACGAGTTGAGTTCACATTGGGATGAGATAGAGTTGAACTGACATAAAAACAAAACTTTAAATTTTTGGTGAAATTCTCATCGTAAAATTCGTAAAATTTCTTTAAGACATGGAAGGTAATCAGAACGATATAATGTGCTGTGCAAGCTAGGCCACAAACAGACTTCACGGATGATAAACAAATAAAACAAATGTCACTTCAACCCAATTAAAAATAACCCGCGTATATGATGTGATATGTCAATTCAATCCAGGGAGGAGAGCTAAGTTGAGTTGAGTGGTCCCAGTTTCAACTCGACCCTGGTTTATAACTGGGTTGAACCTAGGTTGAACCTACCTCAGTTGAACCTAGTCATAAACGGAGTAACAGTTCATTTGGTAGCCATATACTGAATGAGCTTGACGAGCAGGTTTCGAAACGCCGTGAATATGCTAATTGGAGATCAGCACAGAGTATTTGGGCCACGGGAACGATAGTAAGACGGGAGGATTGCAGATTAGTTACTAGTATCGATGAATGCCATAGAAACACTCCAAAATCAAATGGTTTTAGGTTTGGTTATTACCCACTATTTTCCAACTATGGAGAAGCCGTAAGATGCCAGAAAAGTGACGTCTACAAACAAGGCGAAATAATGAACTGCGAGGTGATTACCAAAGAGGTTTTATAGAGAACAGATCGACAACAGATTATATTCTTATAAAGAGACAAATACTTTTTCAAATTTTTCAGACAAATCGGATATAAATATATTGAACAAGAGAGGACCTAGATGACTGACTTTAGGGACACCGCTTGGATTTTTTGATGAAAATCCTTGAAATCTAAAAACATTTTGGCGTTAAAATGAAATTTCATCCATTCCAAGGCAGGAACTCTTATATTCCAGATTTTAACAGCTTTGCAATTAAAATAAGGTGGTCATCACGATCACAAGTTTTACTAAAGTCTCTAGACATTTTTTTGATTACATTAAGATCTGGTATTTTTGTCCAGCTATGGTTCAGATACTTTATTGGTATTATTGAATGGGTTCTGCTCTTCAGAGGCAGGCTTTCACCTTCTTATTGGTGCCAAATCAGATTTCCACAACTGTTTGGTAGCCCGATAACTTTCTGATCATTTCTCAATATGCTTGAAGAATGGAAATGGTTAAATACTCGTCACAGCTGTAAGGAATGCTAACAAGAACCTCTTCAAAAACGAATTAACTCTAAACCCCTTAATATTACACCCTTATCGCAAATTATA
The DNA here is from genome assembly GCA_949987705.1 of Thereva unica. Lineage (NCBI taxonomy): Eukaryota > Metazoa > Arthropoda > Insecta > Diptera > Therevidae > Thereva > Thereva unica. The sequence continues at coordinate 15,353,447 of OX465281.1, read as the reverse complement.
TAAATTATGTATGAATGTTATTACAAAGTGATGGAACGGAACCGCATTTAAGGAGCAATCTACCGACTGTAATTGTTATCAAAGCACTCAGCGTCCCACCTACAGCACAATTTATAACCGCAACAAATCTTTCACGCTGTAAAGTGCTAACCATCACCATAGCCAGAGTGTAGCTAGAGCTAGTAAGACAAGTCTCCAGAAGCCCCAGAACATCTCTACGAGGACGTCGAGCGGAGGAGGAGACAAGAAGTGAGCAATTCGAGATTTACGGACAAATTGGTCTTATGCTAGGACGAAAGTGTTTGTTGTCTGCAGATAATGCAAGGCGAAAGTGGCTGCTAGCTCGTTGACATACCTCGTTTGGCCAAGGAAATCTTAACTTGAGACAACCGTGAAATTGTGAAATTGAACAGCACCTTGGGGAGACGTTGCACGGACAAAGGCACTAAGTGCTGTGGAAATCTTATGCAGAATTACAGGATGTCTTGAATGGAGTGGTTCCACGTCGGTTTGCATGCTGCAGAATTGTTGATGGGCGCCCAGCCCTGGAAATGCCTGAGAGGACGACAGAAGAAAATCATTTTGCATGTTTAATTAATGAAAAGGTTTCCTCTTGTTTAATTTAATTTAGGGAATTTCAGGGAAATATGCATAGTATTGCATAGCAGCCTTTGTTAGATACCACTGTCTCCTCCTGCAGTCCTGTATTCCTTAGGCTGATAATGGTTGGTTATTTCATAAAAGAATCGGGCTGTTTCAATGGACGTGCTTTAAAGGAGGAATTGTTGGAATCTGTAATAGATTGAGGCATCTCGATATAATTGCATTCCTTGGTTTCAGGTTGCGGGGAGAGCTGAGAGCTGAACTTTGAGTAAAAGGATGATCAACAAATTTTAAATACCATACGATATTTAGAACATTTCAACAACGAAATCATTTTCCTTTGAATATTTGAACAAAATTTCAAAAAAATAAATTTTATTCAGCGAAATTATTTTGATAGAAATATAATTTGTTGGGTAAAAAGGATCTAATGGATATTATAAACCATTGATATATAGAGAGGCAATTCCGCTGGACCCTACAGTATACCCCTTGTCGTTTCAATGGTGTGCGCCTAACCTTTGGCTAAGCCTCTGTCCAAACTTTTTGCTTAATCAAACTTCTTCTCAAAACCAACCTCATCTTTGCCGGAGTTCCTCAGGGGTCAATTCTGTCACCTACCCTATTTCTTACATTTGTAGCCTGACCTACTGTTAATCTGGCCCTTGTCACATCTTTGCATTCTGGCCCATGTCACATCTTTGCAAACGACGGTACTTTGTCTTACTCATACGTTTTTGATAATGCAAGACAAGCACGTGCACAAAACAAGGTACATACGATCTTATATCCAATAAAACATGCACCATGTCTCCAGTTCACGATCGTCAAGACAGGATCTGGTAAGTGCTTCTGATTATTACCTCAGGAAGTGATGTGAGTAGCGCACCACGCTATTTTTTCTTTGTGTTCTTTGATCCGATACCTGGCGGTCTGAGCGGAACGTCCCCACAATAAATGCGCTGCTATCAGCACTGCTGGATCTCAAACTCCTTTCACGATTCGTTCTCATTCTTGACGATTTTTGGAGACGTCTCGAGCCTCAATAACTGATAATCGTTGTTTCTTTAAGTCCCTCGATATCGTTTAGTCAGGGTTTCTTCGGAGAAGATCGCTGCATTCTTCAGTCAGCCAGACGACCTCGCCAGAGAAGTTTATGTGGTAAGCGGTTGCCATCCATTCGGGAAACATGTCCAAACCACCGTATGTAGTCGACGTTTTTTGTCATCTTAACCCCATGAGCGAGGCGAATGTTGCTGCTGCCTGGTCGATTCGGCTGTGAGCGTCGGCCGTCGATGTGCTACTTTCTTTTCCTCAACCAATGATCCGAAATATTTGAACATCGGAACCTCTTCGATTTGGGTTTCATTGTGGTGAACACTGGCTTTCGATCTGTCCATTGTAAGCACTTTGGTCTTTTCCGCATTGTAGGACCGGGCGATGCGTGAAATGACATATAAGAAGTGCATTGCTTCGGAATCCGTGTCTGCGAACATCAAGTCGGTTACGAAGTTGTTGTCGACGTATCAAATTCCGCGACGTCCATCGAATGCATCACGAATATTCGTGTCGATCACAACGTTGGAGAAAACTGGCCAAGCAACGTCTCCCTGTCGGACACCCGTTTGAATTGAAAACTCCTCGAACAAGTGGCTTCGAATACGACCGCTGATAGTTGAGCCATCGTACGACGCTTGGAGAAGTTTATTGATTTTCATTGGCACGTGTACGGCTTCAAAAGCTCTCCACAAGCTGTTCCAATCGATTCAATCGAAAGCGGATTTGAAATCGATGAAAACGACGACAGTTCGTTTGCGGCAACGAATTTTTTCTTCCATTAGCTGACGGAGTGCGAATATTTGATCAATACATCCTCGATGTGGTCTAAATCCAGCTTGCTCTTTCCGGCTCGTTGGCTCGAGGTGTATGATTTTCGTGAATACTTTGCCGGCGATCGAAAGGAGGCTAATTCCGCGATAATTCTGACACCCGACTGTCGCCTTTTTTCAAAATTGGGATCACAATCGCTTTCTTTCACGCCGACAGGACGTCTTCATGTTTTCCAAATGTAGAATTTAGCCTCCTGTCGATCATCACTGCCAGGCACTTTAGTGCCGGCTGCAAGTGAATGATCTTAAGCTCATACATATTTTGAACGTTCTAGCCAATGGCTCTCTCCGTATGTTGATCAGTACAGCTTGAGTTTTGTGCTCAGCAAGGGTAAAACCAGCGCTTTCATGCCACGCTTTAATCTCCCAGCTCGCTCTTTTCGGCCACAATTCGATCTTATCGAGGCCTCGTTTTACGTCTTCGAGGTCTTGGTAGGGCCATACGTCGATCGCAACTGATCCTTTTGGGAGACGTAGCTTCAACACATCTTTATACATTGTGATCTACAGGAAAGGGCCCAGGACGACTCTCTGCGGAGTTCTGTATATTTTCAGCCAATCTTCCGAATCACAATGAAGTGACACCTTCCGTGCTTTTACTGTTCTACCGTCCTTAGCTACCCTCCCGGGTTCAACAAGGTCCGTCGGCATTGAAGTCTATACCAATAGCTTTAAAGCAACCAGAATCCGGAGATCTGTTCGTTATCCAAAGCGCACTATGAGTGATCCTAGCCAGATTCGTTCAACTGGAAAACAAATTCAATTGTGCCTCTGATTTGTCTGCCTTTATAGATACGGCGTTGGCTGTGGTGTATGTAAAGTTCTGAATCTAGTGAATGGTGTGATTGATCAAGACACATAAAATTAAATCAGAAAACAAAAAACAAATCCTTCCAAAAACTTTAAACTTTAAGATATATAAAAACAAACCACGACACTATGAAAGAATAATAAATTATAGAAATCCTTTAATAGCTTAAAGCCATGCACAGCTGTCAAAGTATAATTTACTGACTGACATCTAAATCGATACTTGCGAAGGATGTTCCAGAGGCCAAAAAAGCATCCGGCATGGCACAAATCCGGAGACCGCTTTTGAATAAATAATTAATGATAACTTTTAAAGCCTCAACACTTTTGCTGCTACTTTATTTGTCTACAATGGAATGATTAATGGTGATAAACCATACAAAGCACATTTAGCCTTTCATAACATGCGGGTGGATATCCGGAATTGCTCATTCTTCAGATAACGGTTTATATAGCTTGTAGCTTTTATTCCAGGAGATCCTAGATGAGTGTAGAGTAGCAGAATGTTGTAGTATCTCTGAAGACCCGAATATTATAAATGTTAAGTCCATTAATTCTCACTAAGATGTACCTTCTTTACACTTCCGACATTCTAAAATTCGTATTATTTAATGTTTTGGGGAAGGTTCTATCATTTCGTCCATTTTGTGTTTAGTTCGTTAAAGGTTGAATTCGGTTGGGTTAAAGCCCCATTCCCTGGCCCTATAATACCTGGGTACGCTTGTTGGTTTAACTTCCTCCCCCCAAAGAGATTGGGTTTTCCGTTTTGTCTCGACCTTTTTGACGGGGAAGATACGCATGGTTACCCTTGATTTCGGTTCATTTTTATCCACCTTAAAAGATCTATATGGAACATGCCTATTGTGATGTAGAAGAATTCTTGAATGGACTGGCGGCAACAAGAAGAAGGCGAAGCGCTGTGATGCAGGACTCGAGCCGTTTCATCTTAGCCCAATTTAATTTCACTGGGACTGAAATAGAATTAAAAATTGCTGCTCTGCCTATAAAAATTCCCTTCACGTTTTTATCGGGGGCCCCCTGTTAACTCCCCGGTAACTTAATATAAAAGTAATATACGAACAATTTCGGGGGCTTTTCTATCGCAATTAATATCCCACGGCCCTTGGTCGAAAACAATTACTAGGTCTCGGAGTCTACGATTTTTCCAGCTATATACGAAAAGCGTTAGTAATTGAGTTTGCTCAACAGAAAAGCGCTGGATTGTAGGTGGGCAGACCTTCGTCTCTGTCCTTCTCTCCTAGTCTGGTTGATTATATTTCTGGCGCTATTTCGAAGACATTGGGAAACTTTTAACTGGTGATGAAAGTTTTATGGACTTGTAGACTCGCCTAAAACTCTTAACCGTTGTATAGACCCGTTGGCAATTAACTTAAAATGGAGAAATTGTATCTACACCTTGGGCAAACATTGATTAGTTCGGGCAAGAGTGGTTTGGCAGCTGCCTCGCATTATCATTGCAACAATGTTGTCTAGCTGAATTGAGTCTGGCAGCGCTTACGTTTAAGCGGATTAACTTTCAATAGAACATTAGCCTGAACATGTGCAATGTTGTCAGGAGAGTTTGTGGACAAGTTGAAAACAAGACAACGGGGCAGGGGTTTGAAATATATAACAAGATATAACAAGTAATTCTGGGGATATGTTCAGTTTCATCATAAAATGGTAGAGGGTTTGTAAGGGCTAGAATTGTACATCTATGTCACATTAGCAAGCTCTCTTCTTATTGGGGGCTTAGAGGGGATATTATGATTGTTGCTAGAAAAATAATAGAAAAAAATATAAGATATAGAAAGGGAACTGATTGCTTCTGACTAATGAATACCTATTTGGAGTGTAATCGAGTGGCTGTAAAGCCATGAGGGGTTTCGTGTCCGATATTTTGGTAGGCTTCACTTTATTCTCATTTGCTTGAGTTTCGGTTTTTATTTCAATAACTACCTTGAACCCAGTGCGCCACGCTGCATCCATAAGCCAATAGTATGGCGTGCGCCAAAACAATTGGGAATCTCAAAATCGCTTTTTCCATGGCAGTGAGCGTCTCAAATCTCACCATGAAAGTACATTCGAAAAGAAAAGTGTGACTCCGCTCGTTTAAAAACTCGAATCATCTGTCATTTATATTCCCAATAACAATTCAACGGTCTCACTGCCACTCAGTCCTGGTCAGATTTTTAACCGTGGGCTTCTCCCCGTTCATAATATTCACTTTGCAGCCATTTTGAAATTAACTCGAGATTTTTTTTGGGAAAGTAGGGGTAGGCGAAAAAAGGGAAAAAACAAAAAGGAGTATAGAAAAAGTTTGGAAAAAGGCAGTCAGTCAGTTCAGTGTTGGAAAGCGAAAAGTAACTTTTTACCCGAATTTTTCAAGGGTAGAGTTTTCGGTTTGGTCGCAAGCCATTTTTGTGTTTTTTAGTCAATGTTGAAAAAAAATAAGGTCGTGTCTATAATTAAACATCGATCGCAGTTTCTTTAAAATACGAAAAGTATATTTGGCGGTACTGATAACCAGCAGTTTCTTTAAATTAAAATGAAAATTATTTTGGAGGTTGTTATTAACAAACAGAAGCATAGATTGATTCAGCACGCGAGTTATAGATAAGACAATTTGCTATAACAAAGATCCACCGGATGTGTATGAAATACCATCCCGACCAAAACCTATGGCCTGGTAAAGGCATTAGGAATTTTCCCCAGAAGGAAAATGACACCGTCATTTTCTGATAAGCTTAAGCTGCATGAAAACCGAACATTTTCGTTAAATGAGAATGGATCTCAAGGTTTTAATAAAATGCTTTAATGCACTTTTAGCATCTAAGATTCACTTAGAAATTAGAGGTAAGAAATGATTTTTAAATTAATGTAACAGTTAGTTAGGAATAAACCACCAACTCGGAAGGTACCTTAAAATCCGTTCTCGATAATAAAGTTTTTTTATATATTTTTAAATTAAAGTTGTGTTTTAATTATTGTAGATAGTTTTCAAAGATTGGGACATATTGTTTACAGTGTTTCGCCGGTTATTTTCTGTCGGTTGTTTTATTTTCTTTTAATCGATTTTCTTATTCACAACACTAGTGAAAAAACATATCTCGCGCGAAGGAGCCTAAAGACAAAACTTAGGGGAAGAAGGAAGTGGTGTGACTAGCGTGGTGAAAGTGATCTCGACAAATTGGTATCAGCTTTGTGGAAAGGCCATCTGCACCAGCAGTCAATGGGAAGTCGTATAGGCAAATTGGATCTACAGGTTCGTTGGCGACATTGTAGAACTGGTGAGCTCTTCAAAATCCTCTGCACAGTGCGAAAACTTGCATTAGCTTCGACTTCAGTTACAATTTCCGTGGTAGTCGTGCATGAACTTGACGCTATTCGCATCGTGCTAGTACCTTCTGTCTCTGTTGTAGCTCTTGGTCTCCCTAGTATCGGCTTCGTTCCGTAATTTTCGATGCCCTTAAACAAGTTATTGAAGACTAGGAGGCTTCCACCCAATCTAACGGCGACTTGTCTGTTAGAGTACCATTCTTCGTTAAACGGGTTGATTCGCTCGATTTCTGCGTCTGATGAGCGCCTTTTATTGCCCAGTTGGTTACCAAATCATCGATATCTATTTCTACCTGAGGTCAAACTTTTGACGACGAGTACTTAGCGTTGCGAAAATTATAGTATGAACCTTAAAATGACCTCGGATGACCCATAAGAAGACCACAAAATATTATCATTGGAGATTATAACTTCGAAAGTGTCTCAAGGCTCACTAAGGCAGCCCCTAAGCTAAAAGTCGAGTCGTGTTTCGTAACAAGTCGTTTGAGTTGAAGAAAGTGACGTTTCAGTCGAATTATGACTTTCAGCACAGGTGCCTGGAATGGAAATGCTTAATTGAATTTAGGTGCTGAAAGTCGTAATTCGACTGAAACGTCACTTTCGTCAACTCAAACGACTAGTCACGCCACACGAATTGCCTTTCAGCACAGTGGCCAGTGCATAAATACGAATATTTCCGCATATGACAGAATTCTGCACTCTTTGAACAGAAGAACAAAGCTGTCACAAAACTGTCATACGATCTGTTCACAAAACTGTCATACGACCAATTGTAACATTACGGATGCGAAAGAGAGGCCTTAGCTGTAGAGGATGAAAGCAAACTCCAATATTTTGAACGAAGAATACTCCGCGAAATAGTTAGATTAGGTTGATTGAAAAGAAGATATGGTGCGGTACGTTGAGAAAGACGTGGTACTTATGATATTTTAGAAAATATTAGGGCCCAATAAGAAACTGGAAGATATAGCCGAAATTATAGAAGCGTGGAGAGGCTTTGTAAGGAAGGTCAAGGCTTACATGGAACTGTAACACCATAAGAAGATGAAGAGCAGAATTCAGAAATACCTGGAAATCATCAGAATACAAATGAAAAGAAATGCAAAAGATAGCAGAAGGAAGGAAGACAAAAAATTAACTTACAGCGAAAGGGTAGAGGCTAAGGATTGAGCCTTGCGGGGCCCCCCGAGCAGCAAGTAGGAACGAGGATTGGCGAAAAATTGAAGTCTATTAGCGGAAAAAGTGGATAAACCTCGAATAGCAGAAAAAGAAAAGTGGTGCAGTTGGCTTAGTTTGGAAAGCAGAAGCGAGGTAAGAACGGAATTGAATGCTTTAAGAGAAATCTAGAAGAAGCAGTATCGCAATCTTACCTTTTTTGACCGCCGAACCGCAGATCAGTCGTTACCTTTAATACAGCTATACAACTATGGCGAAAGCAAACAAATTTTATTGAATGGCAAGGAAAAACCTTTCCCGCAAATTAAGTTCATACATTTTTTTTGCAAGTCCAGCCCAGCCATTAACAATATTTCATTCCTCATTCTTGAAAAGAGATTTTTTGACATGATGAAGACGAAAATAGAAATTTTCACGCTGTTCCAATTCCCCCCTCTTCAAAGATTACCTTCAACTAAAGCCTTCAGAAACAGAGCCATCCTAGGGCATCCTCCATAGTAAAGATTGTACAAAGTGAATATATATGTAAGCCTGTGTGTTGTGTATAAAGTTTTCTCCAATTGCGTCATTAATCAACCAACGGGAGGAAATGCTCTCTCTCGCTATGTATATGAATGGTAGTAGTGTAGTTCATCTTCTCTCAGATTTCCGTAATCTATCATAGGATCCTTTTGTCAAGAATAAGGCAGCAGCACCCAGCAGCAAGGAGTTATAGAGAATGTGGACACAGTCACAATCACAACAAATGATTAAATATGGAGATTTACCGCCCTCATAGCTTGACCTAATGAGAATCAATAAAATGATATGAGCATCTATCTGCGGAAATATAGTGACTGCGGGCGGATCATTCGTCATTTTTTTTTCGTATCCTAAAATCGCTTCCTCTATATTAGATGGAAGTGGAGAGATGACGGAGGATAATAGTGTCATAGCCAGATTAAGCTGAAGAGTGTCGCAATGAATTTGTCTGCCATTCGTTGAATATTTTATTAGGGTAGTAATTGGGGCACTTTGTTGGGGCTTGTGTAGATATTTTTAATATTATACTTTTAGATTTTATGTTTTATTTACTGTTTGGTTTTGTACTCAGTTGGAAATGTAACCTACAAGAATGCCTTAAGAAGGAATTGTTGCGAAGTACTCTTTTAGTATATGCACTTCATTTCCTTTTTTGTACTGCCTAAGTCTAGAGAAAGAAGGTAGGTACATAAGCCCAATATTCCAACAAGGCTAGTTCCGTTAGTCTCGATGATTGTATCGCCGGCACAGTCTACTTAATTGAGGTGATAAACTTTACGCAAAAGACTCCCCGTTCCAAAAAAATTTGTTTTAATTTTTGAAATATACTCAGGGGCCTCATTAGAATTTTCTATGCGTTATGTATCCTGTGTTACAAGATAACCAGCTGTGTTTTCACTGAGTGAATTTCGGGAAGTAGGCCAGTAGGTAGACCCAGGAGGAAATGGATAGACTCTGTGACGGCTGACGCAGAGTCAATGCTCAACATCCGGAACTGGAGACATGCTGCAAGGGACCGTCAAACTTGGAGAAATGCCCTAGAGGAGGCCAAGGCTCGATTTGGGCTGTAGCGACATTGGATGGATGGATGGAATCTCAAGTCTTACCCGATCTTGATTTAGATTGATTTAAGGTTACAGGGTTTAGCTTAGTGAACAACTTTTCCGGCCATATCGGAACAGCTATTTATGTTAGGAATGACGGGGCGTTCCAGAATGTGTTAAGCTTAGCGCCCAATGATACCGTAAACGCCAACGACATCCGCCACCGTCAAAAATGTGAAAATAAATTCAAAGTAATCTCATGCAACTTCGCCCAATGGCAACGACGCCATCTCGTGACGAAAAAATTGATTTGATTCTATTTTTGATGGTGGCGGCACAGGAATATTTCCAAATTTCCACTGCACTTTCCAATAATTGAATTTGACAACTGGAAAACTTCCAACTTTTTATTGAAGTTTCCAACTATTTCATTTCTCAAAAGTGTTTGATTAAAAACTTTTCTCAAGTTGGCGTTGCAAATTTCTACCGGCTGTGATGGATTCATTGGGCGAACATGTTCGTCATGACATTACTGGAAAATTTTGATGGTGATGTTGACGGTATCATTGGGTGCTATGCTTAAAGTAGTACATCCTCTGATTTAAATCTTCTTTGCCAGCCTTCGAGGCGATTTCCGAACTGATCTCCGGATTTTTATCGGTTCGGAGTGTGAAATCAGAAATTTCAACGTTCACAATGTGTAAATTGGTACTGTGGAAAAGCCAATTGGTTGATGCATATTCGCTACTTCCAAGCCACTGATTGGGATTTGCGTTTGCGTAGCGCCAATTAGAACTCTGTATCACCAAAGAACGTATACTGGCGACCTACTTGTGTATTTAACCGAGCATCTCAACCAAAGCATCTATCGGTGAGTGTAGTAGTTTGGTTGCTTTAGATATCAGACATAGCAGGGCACTTTGCTGTGATACATAAACCCCAAGCTATTGGTATAGGCTTAGTCTTAAGGTACTGGATCGAGAGTTTTCTTCTCTGTTCGTTCAATCAAGGTTTAGTACCATGTCGGCCGATGTTCTTCGGGGGTCAATTCTATCATCCGCACTTTTGCCAATCTTTATAAACGACCTACTCTCGGCCCCATCCAACCGATTGCTCAGCTTCGGTGATGATAGTACTTTGCATTACTGTTACCCTTACGATAATGCACGACAAGCCCCTGCCAAATCTAGTCTTTAGAATCCTTTCATTGATCTTAGTCACTTGAATTACTCTACAACAAGGAACTGGACCTGCCCCCTCGTAGCTGTTTTCCTCACCACCCACGATTCTGAGCCGATGGCATTCAGTTTGGTATCCCTAACGTCTGGGGGCCCTCATCTACACGGTCCTTCCAGGCTGGAAAAGTTTGGGCTTGAGGGATCACGAAACAATGTCATGAAACTTTTGAAGCAACTTTGCAGGAAACAGTTTTGACAGCTTCAGGTTTGTTGCTGTTGTTTCTCTGATTTCTCAGGTTTCCTCTTTCGTAGGGAATGAGTTAAAAATAGGAATTAAAAAAAAATTGTCAGTCGAGTTTTTAAAACAAAGCGACGAAAATATACGAAAAGAGAATGAGCAATACATTTTGACGTATTATTTGCTGCAAGAGTTTACCCGTGTATACACCGATGAAATTTTTGACGAAACTCCAAAAGGGAATTAGCGATTACAGAAAACTTTGTTTCGTTCCGTGTTTCATCTGGTAAAATGGGCCTAAGAAACATAAATGATTGTGTTCTACTTAAAATTCATACTTCTCTACCTTGATTGTGGGACTATTGTAGAATATGCAGCGTGGTTTGAATTACTACGAACTCTTCGGTAGAACTCCCGTGCCTTGTGCCGCCTTCGCTCTCTGTGTTGTTTTAGTTCACAAACAAAATTTTTCTCCCAGGCTTCACTTTCAAATCTATGAACTTTCTTTTCTTCTCTTCCAAGCTCTCTGTAGTTCATTTCGCGTGCCTGTCTTCTCTACGCATGCTCGTAGGTGTTTTTGGCACAAAAGAATGGTGCATAGCCTGCTTTAAGCCGATAATGATAGGCTTCTTCGTTTTGCTGAACATAAACCAAATTCCAAGGACATGGTGTAAATGCTATAATATATATGTTTAGGGCTCCGATAGCCTCTTTATGATAAACTCAGTGAATAAATGCGACGTTAGAGAAAAAGACTGCAAGGTTCACTCAATATTTAACAATTTATTTCAATTATTACAATCTGCTTATTAACTAAAATTTATTGTTCTAATCCAATTTTTTTTCGATTTTTTATTGTACAACCTTTAAACACAGCTTTTCTCCTGCTTCGAAGTTTTCCTCTACGTGTGGATGGTCTCGACTGTAGAACCTTTGTTGGTAACAGCTTTCTCCGGGTATTTGGTACTCCTAGAACTTTTCGTGGTCACGATGGTAGATCTCCCTGATAATGGTGGTGCGGAACTTTGCTGAAAGTTAAATTGCGTTAATAAAGATATTTGCATTAGCTTCAGGGCAACTAATGCAACCAAGAATTTATATTAGCCCAATACAGCTAATATAATCAGAAATATAGAATTTATATTAGCCCAATACAGCTAATATAATCAGAAATTCACACTAGCTTCAAAACGTCTAATGTGACCGAGTTGAGATCGCTTCGATTTCTACCTCAAATTCGTATAGAAGATCAAGAGTGATCTGAAGCTTTGGGCAACGCGCTCCGGTATTTATTTGCTCAACTGTAATGCGTCAGTGGGACCTGGTGGGGAGCTTTAGAACTTGTTGTGGATCGTGTTTCCTTAGCGGAGCTTGGTGGGGAGCTTCAGAACTTGTTGTGGATCGTGTTTCCTATGTGTGCGTCAGTGTTGACACTTGGCTGTCAGTTCTGTCGGCTCGGTAAGTTTTATAATTATTTTCATATGTATATTTTAATTTAATTATTTTTTCCTTTAGGGTTTTAATGGGAGCCTAGGAGTTATGTTGCGGTGGAGCGCTGGATTTTGTCTTTCTTGGTGTTGTCAGGTTAGTATTTTTCTGTAAGAATTATTTCTTTGTGGTAATTTGTTTTCATTTTTAGGATGGATACTGCTGATTGTTTAATTTTGACTGGAGGAACACAGGAACTAGTTCAAGGTAAGTATGTTTGGAAATATTAATTTTATTATTTGCTGATATATATTTCTTTTAGGGAAACTAAGACTGAACATCCTCCGGGGCCTTGAAGCGTTCGCTTCAATAGAAGGCTATTGATGGATTTTTTTTTATTTTTATATTTGATATATATTTTTGATATTATTTAATACAATACACAATTCACCTGATCTTGGTTGAATTTTATTTAATAAACAACAAGTTTGAATTCATTTGGTTGATTTAAAAATTCAGTTCTTTGGTTTGTTGTTTTTTGCTTCTTTTTCAGTCCGTTGGTGGAGTGCCCCTGCTGGAGGGGTTTCCCTGGGGGTGAAGTACCACCCGGCACGTTCGTTCCTTGTTTAGGGTGAATCGTAAGATTTTCCCTTCGAACTGGGTGCGATAGGATGTTTTGGCGTTCATAATTCTTGTCCATGGTAGTGGAAGGGCCTTAATTTTCTCCCATAAGGCGGGTTCCACTATTACATGGGGCGATGGTATTTGTATTGATCCTGCAATTCGTTTGTACTGTCCTGGATCTGTTGATACTTGGAGGTTTTCATATTGGTACTCAAAGTCAGATAGTGCATACTTTGCGTTATTTCTTGAGACTTTGTACTTGGCTTGTACTAGCTGAGACTCGATCTGCTTCCGTTCTACATTAACGGCATCAGTGGTCGAGTTTAGAAAGATAGTTCGTTCACGGAGTCTTGCGATTTCATGGGTCGATTTCTCTAAGGCTTGGCGGAGTTCATTTAGTTCTAAGTTCAATTCTTCTTGCTTAATGAGTGGACTTTGATGTTCTTTCTGCGCGTTTTTTAGTATATTTGAAAGTTTCCGTTCACGTTTCGTTGTTCCAGTATCGATAGATTGGCTAGATTTTCGAAATGGTAACTTTTGTAGTGTACCTATTCGAGGGCGAGAGTCTTCGAGTTTCTCAGTTTGACGACATAATGATTGAAAATGTACATCTTTCTTCTTTAAAAGACGTTCATTGTCTGAGTGAAGTTCAGTAAGTTGCGATTGGAGATCGGTCGGTCCTTGACGGGTTGTCGAGTAGTGGGGTTTTTCAATCGATTTGTCCTGCAGACAGGCGACAGATATTTCAATACTTGATGAATGTTTATTCCAATCCGGAGTAACGCCTGGAGTTCCATCAGCTTCACGGTCATTTGGAAGCGTTTCTGATGCTGAGCTATGCAGCCGTTGAGAGTCCTGTTGGTGTTCCTCATTGGCCGAAAAAAGGGGATTGTCGCGTAGTTGTGACATCTCTGAATGGGATTTTGATAATTCAACGATATGGGCTTCAAGGGACATATTTACTAGTGTTAATCGTTCTGAGTGGGTTTGTAGTTCTTGCATCATAGACTGTTGCTGCTGCTGCTTCGTTGCATCTCTTTGTGGATAAAGGTTAATCTCGGTTAAATTCCTTTCAGCCGCTGGGTGACAAGTTACATCTCGTTGGTCGATTAGAGCGGTTTTCTTCCTAGGTTTTCGTACTGCAATAGAATCCAAGACCTTGTCCGAAATGCGCTTCTTCGAGCCCCGATCGGATTTATGTTTGGACGATTTACAATTTTGGTTCAATTTATCTGTAAATCCATATGTCCTTGCCTTCGTCTTTAAGCTGATTCCATCCAGTCTTGATACCGATGTAGAAGATTTCAGTGGCGAATGATGCCCAGATGTGATTGGCTGTCCTGCGGATGGAGGGTTTTTTGATCCCGAAGTGCCTAGCGTTTTGCGAGAGACTGCTACGGAGTTGAGACTGCGATGTGATGGGAACCTCTTCAGAATCGGAGAGACTTTCGAAGTTCCTTTAGTAGTGGTGGGCTTTCTGTTGATAGCCTTGCTGCTGTTGTTGTTGATGCCGTTGCCGGGGGGTTTAGTTCTAGACGAAACTTTGCTGACCACTGGTGACACTAAATCTGGCAAACACTTTGGCTTTCTTAGGATTCCGCTACTGAGAGGTGTACGAATAGGTTTTGGCTTACGGAGCGGATTCTTTGCACTGGTTTCCGTTGTGGGCGTTGAATTCTGCGTGGGACTATTCTTTGGTGTTGAGTAGAGTTTTGATTGAGGATGAACAGGAGCAGCCTCGATATGCTTCTGGCGAACTAATTGCTGACTAAATCCTGGCTTGTGTGTAGACGTTAGCCGATTTTCGATGTTGGACGGACTGTCCGTGACTGGAATGCCCTGTTGTTCACGTCTAAGATCTGCTGCTATGGGGACTTCTTCAACACGTCGAAATTTCTGGGTTTGTTGACTGAAACTGGTTAACGACAATATTGATGTAAAAGAATTGATCGGGGTCGAGTTGCTGTCTTCCTTAGATGCTTCTCCACTTAATATCCAGCCAAGGATCGTATTTTGAGCGGTAGGTTGACCTTTCAGACCTCTGCGGATGTCGGGTAGGAGGAGTGATCCGTAAATATCTGCACCAAGAATGACGTCGATACGGCCTGGAAGATTAAATGTAGGATCAGCCAGCTTGAGCCCTTGTACATGGTTCCACCGGGTTGACGTGATAGGTTGAGATGGCAATGGATTGGTTAAATTCTTGAACACTAACGCTGTCACATCCATCGTAAAATTGTGTGATGGAACTACTAGAGCTGTTTCCACCATGGTCTCAGCTGTCCCAACTTCGACTTGTCCTACTCCAAATATTGGAGCGGTGATACGCCTTTTGGGCAACGCTAATGTTTGAACGGCGAGTTCCGATATAAATGATGACTGTGAGCCTGGGTCAAGGAGTGTTCTGAACGTTCGCTGTATACCATGCGTTCCTTGCAATGTTATGAGGGCTGTATAGAGAAGGACTTCTTTATGTGATGAAGAATGCAGCGCGTTTATCTGGCCTTGCGGTATAGCAGTTTGAGCTGTAGTAGTAGAATCGAGTGAATGGAGACTCGTATGGTTCGAGTTTGCCTCAGAGTTTGTGGGATTTGGAGATGTCGGCATGGTGGGATTAACATGTAGAAGCGAATGATGCCGTTTTTTGCAATAGATGCAGGTATGTTTACTAGGACAGGCTGAGGCACGATGTCCGCGTCCTAGGCAGTTAATACATAGACCACTACGTCGCACGATGATGTTCTTTTCGGTGAAAGGGAGCGCGATGAACTGTGGACAATTCCTCAATGAATGGTCCTTTCCGCAATGCGCGCATGTAGAAGTTTGATTAACGACGAATGACTGAATTTTAGAGATAGATTTGCTTTGCTGGATGCTTCTAGTTGGTTTTGATTTAGTTGAATCGATAGCCTCCAGTGTACGAAAGCGAGTTTCTAGGAATTGCTTTAGAGTGTCGAAAGAAGGTAGCTTATTATCGCTGGCGATTTGTTGCTCCCAGAGCTGCAAGGAGTCTCTAGGCAATTTCCTAGTCACGATATAAATTAACATTAGGTCAAAGATATCTTGTACATCTAGATTTTGTAGATTTTGGACACTTTCCGTGGTAGTGTCGAGTAATTTTTTAACTGAATCGGCGTTTTCGCTAGCTTGGGCCTGGTTAAACAATTTATCGAGTTGAACGTGTACTAACATTCTTTTATTGTCAAACCGTTCCTTCAAAATATTCCAAGCTGTCTCGTAATTGAGGTCGGTGATTGCGAAGCCTTGAATGAGTCGCGCAGCCTCACCATGGGTACTTGCCTTCAAGTAATGCAGTTTTTCGGCATTAGATAAATTTCTCTTATTATGTATGAGGGCTACAAAAAGATCGTGGAATGACGTCCACTCGGCATAGTTTCCGGAAAAGCTTGGTAATGAAATGCGAGGGAGCTTTAGCGAATTATTTTCTCCGGGATCAATATTTGCGTTTGATCCAGGGGAACCCGATGGAGCACAGTTTTGGATAGGAGGGCTGGTTTTCGAAGTTTCTGCTGATGATATCAGGTCTTCTAATTCACCCACGTGAAGCAGGTAGACTTCCTCTATTTCCATAAAGGTTGGTCCTGATACATAGTCAGCTACGGCTTCGATGGGTTTTTCCTCTGCAGCCGCATCTAGCAGGGTAGAATGATTAATTGAAATTTGTTCCCACAACGAATTTACGCGAGCAAGACGCCTTTTAAGATACTGGGTCGTCTTCCGTGTTTTCGAGTCCTTTCCGTAATTTCGAAGGGAGTTTTGTAGATCCTCAACTAATAATTCTTGTTTTTTTATAAGTTTATCCATGATTGGATTCAGCGATAGTTCGACAATAAATTCTGATTAAGACTTTGACGATGCAGGCAGTTCTCTAAGTCACACTAAATCACTGAGTATATTTATTATACCGGAATCTTGACAATATCCGGCTCGAAGGACCAAAATGTTTAGGGCTCCGATAGCCTCTTTATGATAAACTCAGTGAATAAATGCGACGTTAGAGAAAAAGACTGCAAGGTTCACTCAATATTTAACAATTTATTTCAATTATTACAATCTGCTTATTAACTAAAATTTATTGTTCTAATCCAATTTTTTTTCGATTTTTTATTGTACAACCTTTAAACACAGCTTTTCTCCTGCTTCGAAGTTTTCCTCTACGTGTGGATGGTCTCGACTGTAGAACCTTTGTTGGTAACAGCTTTCTCCGGGTATTTGGTACTCCTAGAACTTTTCGTGGTCACGATGGTAGATCTCCCTGATAATGGTGGTGCGGAACTTTGCTGAAAGTTAAATTGCGTTAATAAAGATATTTGCATTAGCTTCAGGGCAACTAATGCAACCAAGAATTTATATTAGCCCAATACAGCTAATATAATCAGAAATATAGAATTTATATTAGCCCAATACAGCTAATATAATCAGAAATTCACACTAGCTTCAAAACGTCTAATGT
The DNA here is from genome assembly GCA_949987705.1 of Thereva unica. Classification (NCBI taxonomy): domain Eukaryota; kingdom Metazoa; phylum Arthropoda; class Insecta; order Diptera; family Therevidae; genus Thereva; species Thereva unica. The sequence goes on along the minus strand of OX465281.1, from coordinate 15,336,123 downwards.
GACCGAGTTGAGATCGCTTCGATTTCTACCTCAAATTCGTATAGAAGATCAAGAGTGATCTGAAGCTTTGGGCAACGCGCTCCGGTATTTATTTGCTCAACTGTAATGCGTCAGTGGGACCTGGTGGGGAGCTTTAGAACTTGTTGTGGATCGTGTTTCCTTAGCGGAGCTTGGTGGGGAGCTTCAGAACTTGTTGTGGATCGTGTTTCCTATGTGTGCGTCAGTGTTGACACTTGGCTGTCAGTTCTGTCGGCTCGGTAAGTTTTATAATTATTTTCATATGTATATTTTAATTTAATTATTTTTTCCTTTAGGGTTTTAATGGGAGCCTAGGAGTTATGTTGCGGTGGAGCGCTGGATTTTGTCTTTCTTGGTGTTGTCAGGTTAGTATTTTTCTGTAAGAATTATTTCTTTGTGGTAATTTGTTTTCATTTTTAGGATGGATACTGCTGATTGTTTAATTTTGACTGGAGGAACACAGGAACTAGTTCAAGGTAAGTATGTTTGGAAATATTAATTTTATTATTTGCTGATATATATTTCTTTTAGGGAAACTAAGACTGAACAATATATCATGCTCGAAATTTTGTGAAATGACCTGACCCTGTCTTTCGCATCTCTTGAATAGCTGAAATGCTAGCTTCATACTTCGACAGGGTATCGGTTAGATGTTCCGGAGCTTTATAGACAGTTTGAACGTTTCATGAGAGTGTTTTGCCTTTTTTCGTTGCGTGGCCGTCTTCGTTCGCTCAATTATCCGAGGCATATTGCTCGTTCCGTAATATATTTTCCCAGGTGAGGCTATTAGTCTTATTCCAACCTTGTAACGGCTCGGCGATGAATTTTTCTCGGGCACAGGGCCGCCTTTTCCGTATCAATGATCAGTGTTCAATAACATCCGACATTATAGTTTTTAAATTTAGACTGTGATCTCAACTGCATTCTAGCGTGGAGAGAGTGGGTTCGACCCAGGAGGACTCTTCGGGAAGGGATCGCACAAAAATAGGTTTGACGGTATTTCAAATCAACTTTAACTAGATTTCTGTTCAATTCCTATAAAATTTTCCGTTGAATTTAAAAACTATTCGTTTCACCTCCGGGATAAATTAAAAAAACACCGGTGGCAAAAGTATGTATTTTTTGTGTTTTTCACGGACACATCTGAAGAGTACTGAACTCGTCCGTGTCCCATTGGATGTCTGGGAACATGTCCCGCCTTTTTTAATTTTTTTGCGTGGGATCGTAATTTATTTTCACTGATGCTCCCGGTCCGGCACTGAGGTTGCCGTCACGTCAAGGATATGTGTGGATCGATCTTTAGTGAACCACATTCAGGTTTTTATTTGGTGATGATCAACAATGGTCCTGCTTTGGCATTTTTGATCTGTTTGTTGACAAGGCGACCTACTAGTCTGCAAGACCAAGCTTTACATAGGCCCAATGAACGCAAGCAATAATGCATCTAAAAAAGTCAATATAGATCAGAATTTTTGAAATTTCTATACCTCTAAATCCACACAATCTTATTACACTAACAAAAAAAAATTCAATGGACCACTAAAGCGATTGATTAAAGTGTTTTTCTGTTTACCCATCAATAAATTCCCCATTCCTTAAGAAGAAGGAAGAAAAAAAAAAACTACTCCTAAAACTTTTTGAACGTGATACTCACACTCTATCACGATAACAGCTCTAACTTACTCCTTTTTGCGTAAACATAAGCTACTCTAAACAGTTTCGTTGCTACAATACGCCATGTCTATAGAAAATACAAAAAAAAAGAAAATATATATACGAGTACGTATATAAAAAAAAAAAAAAACTTTCAAACATCCTGAAGCGCATCAACAAAATTTCTCTCCATTGAATAAACTGGCCTCGTGGTATCCCTTTTAGCTTCGAGTAAGTAGGATTAAACTTCCTCCTACAACTACAAATAAAACTTTCAACTTACTTTAAGTAGAAACTTTTGATGATAGGAAGACACAATTCAGTGGTTCTCCACATCCCCACGGTAACGCACCACTAAACAAGGAGGATGTGTATAAGGATATGAACATATACCAGATGACGGGTTTAAAGTTTTGTATACATGTATGGGCTAGTAAATGAGTGAAAAGGGATGTAGGGAAGAAGGATGGAGTTTTTGTTGTGTAGTAGACAAGTCTTTCGATACAAAAATATATAATTTTTGGGGAATTTTCATAAACAAGTTGATGGCATTTTTCGTCCTTTTATTGGTAAACAAAAAAAGGAACTAAAAAAAATTTGCGCCGTACGCATTTGAAACCTTGAGACCAGAAACGTTTGTTACGACAAAAAGGAGATTTGGGACATATTCGTTTTGGATATAGTCCCCCCCCCCCCCCCAAAAAAAACAATTTTGACATATTGTCGAAAAATATAAGGCTTACAAGGGTGTGTAGTATACCACATACCACATCCTGTTCGTCCTTTGATGTGTCTGCTATGACAAAACGTGTTTTTTCTCTCCAAAAAATCCCTAGAGAAAGGCACGAAGCAAAAATTTGTCATTTTTATGCAAATTCGTTGACTGGATCAAGTCAAAAAAAAAAAACTTATCAAAAAGCTTTCCTTCATCACTGACTACGACTTTTCACGGGTGATTTGTGGGGAGCACCAAAAGGTGTGTTATTGGATTACACAGAATGTATATTCTCACCTTTATGCCACGGCGACAGGAGACAGGTTTTTTTCGGCGACAAATTAGAGGAGGGATTCATAAGGGCATAACACATGGAAATTTTCGTTTAACAAAGTCGTTTACAATATAAAGGAGCAATTTAGTTTGGATGGCATATGCGTCTGATAAATTTGAAAATCGTTCGGGGGGTTTCGGATTTGATTTAACATATTCAAGTCGATTGAATCAAGTTGTTGTCGTCGGGTGGATGGATACATGGATTTATTGTGTGATATTTGAAAGAAGAATGATATAATTTTTGTGTTTTGTATGCAAATCGATGGTGAACTTAGTCCTTAAGAATTTTGGTGATATGTAAATTGGGGCACGATTTTGAAGTTTTTTATCACTGTATCCGGCTGTTCGGTGCTTTTAGAAAAACAGTGCTAAGTTCATCGATTATTTATGCCTTAAATGCTTTTTAATTCAGAAAGTGTTAAGAAAGTATAGCGCATGCAAAAGAACGGTCTACATAGGCTCAGAAGAAGTTAAGAGCAGGTTTTAGAATTTCGACAACTACTAGACCTTGTTATAAACTTTTGAACAATTCAAAAGGCGGCAACAATTGGGGAAACAGAGACCATGAAAACATGCTTAAAGAATGCCTTCGATGCCCTCTTGTGCATATTCTCTCCCGACCTTCATATTAAATACCTGGCCTAGTGAAGTACCTTTAGACTAAGGGCATCCATGGCAACATTTTAGACTTCTTACCCGAAGCCGAGTTTAGCATAACCTGATATTGCCAGTAGATCAGTCTTCAGTAGTCTAGATTAGCCTTCAAGAAGAACCTCACTATCGTCCAAGTACCCTCAACAAAAGAAGTGCAGAAATATCGACCATCCTTTCTACTGCTCCTCAACAATTCGTCTCAACTCCCCCGTCGCATGGTCCCAAGCCCATGGAGTGAAAGGAGAAGGGTGGTCGGGTGGACCTGCCGAATCGACCAGAATCGGTCAATCCCAAAAACCGAAGAATCTAGGCAAGAAATGGCATTTTTCAAAGCGGCACCAACAGAAGCGTATTCGTTGCGGGGACGTCCCGCTCGGACCGCCAGTTAATGGATCAAAGAAGAAGAAGAACAATTCATCTCAAATCTTGTTAAGGCGCGGCATGGAAGGAACTACTACTATTTGGCCAATTAGAGCGTAGTCTTTCAGCGTTTGGTATGTTTCACCAACATCCCATCGGTAAGGGTCCTCTTCATCAAACGGATGAGTGCCCCAATAGCTGGTTCTGGCCCGATGAATGCAATATAATTGGTCCATAAAAGTCAGATGAGTATAGTAGCTAGAGGAAAGAAAAGGCTCATTTTGACAGAGAATAAAATGTGCTATGTGTGCCATTGAGGGAAGAAAGAGTTTCCACCGTGCTGCTAGACCGCGAAGAGTAGGTGTACCAAGCACAACAGTTAAGTACCCCTTTTGTTGAGTTTGGTCAGAACAGTTTTTGTGTAATTATTGTAACGTGTGATCGGCGAAAATAAGGTAGTGAGTTGTGTTCTATTTCCATGTCTGGGCACAGTTCGTAAACACGCTGGTACCAGGGCGGTTTCTGACTGTGGGGGTTTTTGGGTAGGCCTATGCTATCGTGGATTTTTTTGTTTAAAATTGAGGGAGTGAAGCCAACAAAGGTAAAGCGGCTCTTCAGGGGCCTCTGCTTCCTCGACCGTACTCCGGAGCCCCGGACTCCCACCACAAGCATGCACGCTCCCATACACGCTCTCGCCACAGGTACGAAAATCTAAAAATTCTGCCATGAACATTTATAAATGCTTTCGCATCGGCATAGACCATTCCAAACGCGAGTGTTGTTTACCAAACAGTCCCCAAGCTAAGCACTAACCACGTCAAATGCTGCTTTAAAAGTGTGTTCTAGCTCATCAATCTTATTATTATTGCTCGCTGCCTCTACTACCCTCAGTAACAGATCGGCACAGCATCTCCAGCTTCGTTTGTGAACTGCACGTAGCACGTTATTGAGTTATTGTCCGGTACGCAGCAATCGATCGCACGTTTAGCTTCTAACTTACATTCATCACCAAACCAGTCATTCCGATTACTAGTAGTACTAACAACAGAATTTTTAAGGTATGTGCAACGCTTAAGATCTCGTACGCAGGGCTTACTTCCTCATACTAAAAAAATGCTGATCTTAGCCGTAGAAAGCTGAAGACGTTCTATCAGCACATGATCTATTTGGTTACGAATGACTTCATCAGGGAATATTCAGGTGGTCCAGGAAGGAGTGAGCCTCACGTTTGAACTCTTTGACGATAAAAACCAACGACTCAACGTCATTAAGACGAAAACTCTATTGGAGGGCCATATACCGGTCGAAAGCTCTCTTTATCCTTATTTTTCAGTTTGCTGCAATTCTTCCCTACACATCCACTTATTCAAATTGTCAAAACATAATGACGAATTTTATGGATAATGATGAATTTTACTGTGCGTCACCTCCTAAAACGGCATTTCTCATAACAACTAATTTTCGTCGTAACGACGTTGCCGTATAGATGGATGTAACATGGAAATTTACCACCTATAACGGTAGGGTTCGTATTGCTGATCATAAAACATCGTCCGAGTGAGTACATGGTGCCTTGTATGGCATGCAGGTGTACTTTACGACAAATTTTTTGCAAGACATTTCATCATTAATTATTTAATCGTTTAACTTTTTGTAAGGCCGTGTTTGGTTATACTGATTCTTGTTTGCAATTGTTTGTTTCGTGATAATATGGTTGTACCAGGGAGACTGCTTCGGGTCAACGCATCGATAGAACGGTCTAGCACGATGGTATCAGCCATTGGTCTCTTTTAGGACACCTACCAGAGACTGAAATTTGGAGGGTATTAATTGCACTTTCACTAGGGGAGATTCGTTATGGCACGTGCATATTTACATATACTTGAATCTTTAATCTCCTATTTAACTGATCACCAACCTAAGAATATAATCTAGTGAATACTGTCTAAGACGAGTAGCTAAGCTAAAGGGATTCTGTTCCCTTCTCTACTCTTTGTCATTCCTGTCCCCCCTCAGGTATCGTCTTGTTTGTAAATTCGCAACATCAGCTTTAAAAAGTTCGTGTCTTCGCTAGAGCGAAAGCTTTTTTTAAAGGGGAAGTTTTGATTGGAGAAAATTTGGTATCGTTTGCGCTTGCTCATATGTTTTGTTTTTAGGGCTTGCCAGCTTAATATGTTTATATGTACATATAGGGTGCATTTCTACATTGAATAACTTTGATATTTATTAGCCGATTTCGACAAATGTACACGTTTCTGAAACGTTATTCAGTACCATTTTAGCTATGAGTCAATACACATCGACATAACGCGCTGAAATTGTATCGCTTTAGATAGAAAACAATGGATTAAACGTGGGAGGTGTGAATGCGTTTTTTCACACACGTTGTATCAAAAAATGGTGAATTGGAGTGGCCTCCTCGTTTCGGGATTTAACGACACCGGGGTTATTTGAAAAGTAAAGTTTATGCCAGCAAGTCGAAGACCATTGATGAACCCAAAGCTAACACACGACTGCTATAACGATGGAAGTGCTAGCTAATGTTAGCCAGGATGCCAGAAAATGAACTGCCTTTTGCGTATTGAATGAAGGTGTTCATTTAATCAACATTGGATTGAAAACTGATTTAAAATAAATGGTAGAGAACATCCTAAATTTGGCTCATTTGTCAAACTCGGCTAAAAAGTGTAAAAGTTATTCAATTTTGAAATACCGAAGGTCTAGATGGCGCACCCTTTAGTTATAAGCAAAAAGATTGTTCTGCTTGCGGGTAAATTAAGGCCGTGACACAATGCTGGCTTCGGCTTCGGCTTCGATCTCGAAGCCGATGCCTGTCAAAATCAAATGTAAGCCTTGCGATACTTATTAACACAATGGGAGCTTCGGCTTCGGATTCGATTTCGAAGCCGAAGCCTCAATCAAATGATATTTGATATTCGAAGCGGCGTCGGTTGAAATTTATTTGGAAAATCGAAGTGGGCTGTCCGGTAATTTAAATTTAACACGTGTTTTACATGGATTTTGAGGAAAAATTAATTGAGTTACTAAAGGAAAATCCATGTATGTATATATAAAAAAGGGTTATAATAGTCCGGTCAAATTAGACCAAAAAATAGGTATGAAGGTACATAAATTCGCACCTAGCTGAAAATTGGTAGGATTGTTCAAAACACCGTTATAAATAAAATCTAAAAAGTCCCCATCGATCCGGCACCTGGAACCTGGATTTACTCGGGGTCGAAGGTCACAAAAACGGGTTTTTTGCGATTTTCAGCAAAACGGTAACTTTTATCATAAAATACTGTTTGCAAAGTTTGTAGATTATGCGATTACCTACAAAAAAGGATCTTATACATTTTCCCGTACGAATTGTCATTCATGAGATATCGCCGTTTTAAAGATTTACATAAAGCATTCATATCCCCTCACTTGCAACTTGTATGGCCGAATTGCCATTTACTTAAACTTTAATAACTTCTAGACCGATTATAGGTAGAGCAACGTAATTAGGCTCATCTTTTAGGTAAATGTGTATTCTTTTATGTGAAAGAAACAACAGAAACCTGAGTGACTCCGTTTAAAAGATATATAGGTTCAAAGTATGGGCAAACTGTCGTTTTTCAGCGTATAAGATCCTTTTTTGTAGGTAATCGCATAATCTACAAACTTTGCAAACACTATTTTATGATAAAAGTTACCGTTTTGCTGAAAATCGCAAAAAATCCGTTTTTGTGACCTTCGACCCCGAGTAAATCCAGGTTCCAGGTGCCGGATCGATGGGGACTTTTTAGATTTTATTTATAACGGTGTTTTGAACAATCCTACCAATTTTCAGCTAGGTGCGAATTTATGTACCCTCGGATGTCTAAATTGACTGGACTATAAAAATAATCAGAAAAAAGACCACGTATGGAAAAAAATAAGTGGAATTTTAGGTATTCCGGGTAAGTTTATATTTATTTCATACTTTAATAAAACAGAATTGAAATCGTTTTGAAATATTTCCAGAAAATAAGTATTTGTTGATAGGTAGTTTCATAGAACCCATGTTCCTTCCTTTGCAGAAAAATTTCTCTTGACCAGAATCGCCAATTTTTTTTTTTTTTTTAATTTTAAATAAACATATGTTGCTACTCCCATTAATTTAATAACTTCCTCTCCCGTTTATTTTCCATTATAATTTAACAAAGTTTATTTAATGTAACAAATTTTCCGCGATTTGCAAGACGAAGACGAATGCCGTTATTGTGTTATACTTGGCTTCGGCTTCGGCGTCGATTCTTAATTCAGCGCTTCAGCGCTTCAACGTCGCTTTCGAAGCCGAAGCCGAAGTCGCCATTGTGTCACGGCCTATTAGGCTTTCTCTCGAACTTCCTTTAGGGGCGTAAGTTCTTAGGCCCTTCAGATGTTTATGTAGGTCTTCATGAGTTATCAAATTACCGGCGAAATTGTTTATGCAGATTTCGATTGTTTATATAACATGTTTGACGAGACTGTATTTTTTGGAAAATTTAATCAAGTCCACGGGTATCTGCAGGCGAACGGGAAAGGGAAATATGATAGGGGGCAGTTCTTTCTTATCTACTATGGCGTTTTAGATATACCCTACGCAGATCACTTAAAAATATGGAAACAACCTTGAAATTTTAAAACTTCCCACTGGGCTTTAACCCTTTTGGCTCCACTCTAGAAACCTTTATGCCCTCTTAAAATAAAATAAAAGAGTACCCTCAATAGACTATACCTAAACCTGAATTTTTAAACCAAAAACTCTCAAGTATCCATTATAAATTTCCAAAACAAATCACCGATTTCAGCAAATCTCCCTACAATGCCCTTGAGACTTAACGCGGGCCGCTCCCGCATCCAATTTGGACCGTTCCAATTGCCTCCATACTACCGAGATCTCACAGCATAATGGAAATTTATTTTAAGCGCAGAAAATCACCTCCATTAGAGCCGCTGCCGCCACCGCCATTGGAGGAGTTGTTTATCTGACATCCTCTTTTTCTAGGTCATCTTATGGGCAAGACTGCTAAGCCTCGAGGTCCTCGATGCAATTAAACTTCTATTAACGCTGGCCAAAGGAGATAGCATTTTTAAAAAATTACCTGCCATCATTAGGTAAAGAACGTAAGTTGTAAGGACTCGCGCCGTTAGTCCCCAGCTCCACCATCAAGGACTCTACCCCCAATGCTTTTTTATTATATTTCATCTCCAGTGCCAAGTCCTGGGTGGGATATGCCCAAGCGGAAGGACTATAAATCACAAAAAAGGAGAACGAACGGAAAAAAGTATGAGAAAAAATCCAATGAAGCCGTGGTAGGTTCGGTGCTGGAATAATCATAAATCCTGGACATAAAAACATATCACCAGCATAGAATGCATTTGGATCAAACAATCTAGCACCGAACTGAGGGCGAAATCATCCGGCTGAAGGGTTGTAGAATGGTGCCCCAGGCTGGGGGTGGCGCTATGATGAATTTCATCGAAGCAGGAGCTCGAAGCAAACTTTGCATCGGCACATTACTCGCTGTCGTCTTGTATTCTGGGCTATTTCACAGGAAAAGCTGTTCCCAGATATTTGCGCTTATTTTCCGTGGTAAACATTTTCCCAGTTTCATGGTGGAGTTCCTTTGCCGTATTTTTCCACATTTTTTTTCTATATGTATATCTATGAAAACTCGACAAATGTCTTGTTCTCGCTCTGTGTGCTCCCCGCCCTTTTTTGGGGGATATAGTCATCCCTGGATTATGGGCTCATAGCGACCTCCACCATGGATAATGCCGGCACCAGAAGAGTGTAGTTTATTGTTACCTTCATTTTGTATTTATTGAATTGAAATTCGTGTATTCGATAAAAATTGAAGATAAATTCCTCTTATTTTCTCGAATTTTATCTTGGGTTATCTCTGGGTATTTTTTTGGGTGTGTGTGTGTGTGTATCCTTGTCAATAAATAAATTATAAAAGGAGATGGGATAACTTAAATTATCGGGATTTACATAGTCAATTGATTACAAGAAAATTGTTTTCAAGATGTTTTCAACATATTTAAGTATGTTTTGATTTGTTATTTTGTTTATACGAAAAACAGGATCAATGACGATGATAGATTTTATCTTCTTATCGGCGGTTGGGATGAGAACTGAGCTTCCTGGAAGTGTGTTAATTAAGATATCGATTGGCCGATCATAGTGTTTGATAAATTACTGGGTTGATTAATTTTAACAGTAAATTGGTGTTAGGACAGATTTGGTCAGTTAGTCAATGCAATGTTTGATTACAATCAAGTTGATAGGAGGTGGTGTTGTATAGGTTTAGTACAAACCATTTATATTCATTGGTCGGAGGATGTATTTACACCATGCATGTCCTAAGTAGACGGGAAGCAAGTTTGTGGATAACAAAGCTATAAAATTGGCTTATGGCGGGCGAATCACGGCCGCTTGGCTCTTTAAGGGGGATATAACCGCCGTAGAATTTTAACACATTTTTAATGGGGGCGGTCATGACGGCCAAACTTGACCAAAAGATTTAAATGGCGAAAGACTAAGCTGGGCACGCGGGCATTCCACGGGCAAATTTGAGCCAAAAATGAATCTGTACCAAATGTATTGTTGAATTTGTTTTATGGGGACTTGAACATTTTCGTCATGTACAATGAATGGCCCTTTCGATTAATCCTACAAAATTATCGATGCGCGAGAATGGAATGTGGACGCCAGTCGTCGGTTTGTTATACGTGAAATACGTGGTGCGTATTTATATTTTAGTGGGAAATTTTGTTATTTTACCGCTCGGAGACTGAAAACCGTCGAACAAAAATAAAACATTTAATTGCAGTGCGTCTATAGAATTTTTGAAATGATCGAATTCGAAGATATGATCACCGGAGTACATGTTTTTCTCAATAAATTCGCGGTTAGTTTTGTTTGGAGCGAAGGTTACACTTTCCCTCCAAAATGATTTCTTTTTTGAGCTTATAGTTTTGACGGGTGTCGGCCATGAGGTTTGTTTATGCGCCTGATTTATTATACCCAATGCAACCGAATTGAATTTGGGTGTGTGAAAATATCTCCATATAGATGTGGGTATGTGTGTGTGGTGAACGTGTTGGCCTTTTGATGCCCTTCAAATGGCCGGGGACTATTTTCCAATAACGTTTGGTCTTAGCCCGTTGTAAGGCCATATTTTTTTTTACTCAGGATGCCACAAAAGTACGCACTCTTCGGCCACAGGCATGCACGCTTTCGCCACAGACACGGAAAACCAAAAATCCAGACATGAAAATTTATAAATGCGCCCGCATCGGCATAGATTATTCCAAACGCGAGTGTTGTTTTACCAAAAGCATTCCCCCAGCTAAGCACTAGCCACGTCCAATGCTGCATACTGTTCGTACATACTAGCTGCATTCTGCCTGCGAGCGTGTCTTATGTTTACTCAGGCGTGCATGCTAGCTGCGGGCGTTGCGGGCGAGTTTCATTTTTACTCGGATTATAAAAGGAGTCGAAGTTGACAAATTGTTTGATTGTTTTACCGACTTCGACTCCAATTCCGCTAACTAGAAAATTCATTTCGACTGCGCATCCCTGAGGATAAGAGATTTCATCTTTGCATTATTTCTGCATCAATGCCATGTGTCGAGATAGATATTTTCCCTGGCCCATCAGAGAACATTAAGAGCTTTTGCCGTGCGGCATGCAGCCCATACGAGGCCGTAAGCTCATAAAGGTCCCTTGATGTCACTCAGATCTTAGCTCACAAGAGAGAAAAGCTTTCCTGAGATGTCGTTCAAGTCGTTTATAAAGCAAAAGTAGTAAAAGCTTTTCAAGATGGAGGCAGAGCTTTTCCTTACCTTAAGCTTACCTTGAATTATTGCATCATGGCTCTGAAAGCACTTATTTTCCATACTAGCAAGCTTTGAGTGAGCCTTTCACTGAGAATGAGTTTTACATCGAAATTGAAGTAGGAGCGAGATATCCATATGTGGAAAAGTGGGCAAGAGCTGCAATACAAAATCCCAGTGATTTTCGAAATTATTAGAAAAGAATTGTCAAGCCTAAAAATTCCCAAGTCTTATAGTTTTTGATGTTTAAGCGATTGTGGGTAAAAGTAACCCTTAACTCTCGGTTAAAGGTATACGTCGAAGCCCGTCGCGGCCCTTATAGCCCGGTACCGCAACTCGACATTTTGGCTTGGTAGGCTTTGAATGGTGTGCTCCCTATAGCTTGTTATCCAGGGAACGACACTTGGAGGTTCTAGGTCGCTGGTACTAGGAGTACTTAGCACACACTTGGTTTGAGAAAGCACAGATCTAACTCGGTATTAGCGCATAGGGTGTCGATCGCCATAAGTTTTATATTTGAGGCTAATAGATATACACCACGATCATAAGGCATCCCTAGAAAATTAGCATGGTGACAGAATCTTAACCTAGGTTTAATAACCAGTTTAAGTAAGATTCAATTAAAAGCTTTCCATTACTGAGACTGACTCTGCTATGCTTGGTAAGAACTCCATATTAAGATAAAGAAATCTTCCTTGGCAGTGGTCTTCAGCGGCGACCGTAGAACCATACAAAATATATGGAGATAAAGAGGTGTCTACCTCATTCTGGCGTCATAACCCGGATTAAGTGTGCTAGTGTGTCGAGGGTATTAGATGCTGGAAGTGAAATACTATTGGACTGAATCCTCGTGAAAATTTAAGTCTACTTGCAGTAACTCACAAGATCCTGGATTTTTCTAAATATACAGGATGAGCTTGTATAGTACATGCACGCCTTCAAGTCACATAATGTCGTCCTACAAGTAATACTCACCCATATTGTAGCTTGAGGCACACCAAATACCATTCAAACTATTTCTATATTTCAAGCCCAGTCGTTTAGATGGTTGCTTTTGGAGAAGCGCTTCACAGTTAGTTGTTGTGATACCGAAATAAAATTATTTTTTTAGCGTCGCTATCCAAAAGTGTTAATATATTTCGTACAAAGTGTAAAACCTTCTTCATCGTTTGCAGGACTAGAGAGGCTGATGGGTCAATAGAATTTTGATTCCTTGTAAGATTAAGGTCTTACTTATGCTACTGTATACGTTATATTAAGTTTCGTGGCAATCCCAATCTTATCTTATCTTTCCAACATTTTTTCATAACGCATGTTAAAATATCGATCGTAGAATTTGTTTTGAGGTTAAGACTGACTGACACAACAACCCCTGGGATAACCTGAACACAATTTCCGCAATAGCAATGTTATAAATCCCATCTGTCTGTTTGGTAAGTACCTCTCAAAAGAAATATTTTTCCAGCCTTTCATATCTACAACAAAATATCCTTTTTCCATTATAAACAGAAAAGAAAAAATCACCTTTTCACCATCACATTCCAACCTCTCTGCTACATTTTTACTGGATTTCGGCTTAACCTTATAGAGTTGTTAAATAGCTTTAAACACGGCGGCTTTGAAGCTGGGATAACTCGATAGAGCCCCTTGTTGCTGGAAGTTGATTTGGAACACAACCGGTGAGTTGAAGCTCTCCACGGAAGGACTAATTCAGTCCTTTTTGTGTAGACTCAAAGTGTAATAAGCTCAAAAGAAATCCTTGCCACTACCTTACCAATGGGTGCCACAATGTTTCTGGTATTTCCAACATCAGTTTTGAGAAGTTAAGGTTTTTTTTTGGTTGGTGGTGTTAATGTGAAAATACCTTGAAGGGAGTATTTTATTAAAGGGGAGTACATAGGTAGGTATAAGGAAATTCATAAGGAGCACAAAGGCTCCCATTGGTAATATAAAGAACAGAGCCGATAACGTCTTTTGAAAACCTTGCGGCAACAGAATCTGGAAGTGGCATTGAAAGCCCCTTTTAGTAAGAATTTTATAATCTGGTTTTTATACTTGTAATAGGCATATTTCAAGGTGTTGTACCATGTTCCTTTGGCTGGGAGGGGGGATTATTTAGCACAAAAAATAGCCTTTTTATGTAGCAAAATTTTATGTTCACAAACACTTTGCAGTATTATGTATTTCCTAGTAAAATAAATGAAATCTCTTGAAGCAAATTAACAAGAATTTGATTCACTCGAAATTCCATTCAACAAGAAAACCAGAGTATTAACTAATTTATCAATTTAAATCCATTAATGCCAAATAATACTCTTCAAAATAATAAATACCCTCGAAAATTCCTACCTGAAATCTTAATTATAACAAAACAAAATACTCAAGAAACACAAATTTTCACTTTTAATTACACGCGGTGGCCGTAAAACTTCGAAAAGATGCCACCAAGCCACCCCCATCAGACCATCCCCAAAATTCTCGTCAAGTGTTTGACTTTCTTTCGAAAGATTTAGTAAGACAAACAACTCGGCGAAAACAATCCACCTATTACATTCAGATTAAGGCCGTAATCAAAATCTCCATCGTTTTCAATTTAAAACGAAAATGTTTCCAGGACTTCTCGCAGCAAGGACTCTTGTCGCTTAACCTGGAAGCTCCCAGGAAAATTGCTTTTGAAGCTGTTTCCATTTTATAAAAGCAAAGCAGCAAGGACTTGAGATTATTTTTCGTGTTTTTTATGTTAAATAATAATACGTTTACTTTAAGTAATAGTTTTTTGAAAATAATATTTATTGGATTTAAGATGTTACAAAAATAAGGATTTTTAAGAGATAAATCTAATTCGAGGAAATTAAATATAGAAATATTAGATGAGCTGGATTTTATGCTGATTGGTTAATATTATTTAGTCATCGGCCAAAATATCGCAAATACTACAAATAAACATGTTTGCGTTCCTTAAGGATCAACGCCGGCAGCCTTGAGTTTAAGGCACCTGACTACAATCATAGAGGCCTGTGGTACCAAGCTCAGATGTAAAGCTATCGTGTCGAGGGCTGCATGGAAGTAGGTAGGTTTTTCTCTGCCGTAAAGATTTCCTCTGGGCCCTGAGCGCACCCAGTTGTATAATGCCTTATTCTGATATGGAGGCTCTGTCAGGATGGACCTCGGCTTTTCTATCATACCATAGGGTTTTTGTATACCAATTAATCTGGAGATGGCCAAGGCAAGGAGGGTCGGAGGGGAATTGGGAAGGCATACGGAGCATACCCGAGTCTCGCTTTCGTGAATGCCTCCCCAACACACCAAAGGCAGGACGGCGGCCTGGAACTCGGGTAGCCAAGAAGCAGACCTAGATAGCCGCCGTTCTGCCCAAAGTTTCTGTACCCGCCAAAAAATTGGCGTCGCCAGCTCTCTAGGGGGAACATTCCCGTCATCCAGGGGAGCAGGGAATGCAGAAGAATTAAAAAAATTAAAAAAAAGGTGGTGTTGCGATAACCCTCCTACTAGGACCACAAGCAGATTCAAACCGTCGCCCTTTTGCCTTAAGCCCGATTAAAAATATAGTTCATTTACTTACAAGCACGCACGCGCACGCAACTACCACGTTTGACGAACAAATAGTCATGCCACAAAAGCATGCACCCTCCCCGCCACAGACACGAATATCTAAAACTTTCTCGCTACAGGCATTTATAAATGCATCCGTATCAGTAAAGACCATTCCAAACGCGAGTTTTGTTTTACCAGGCAGTCCCCCAGCTAAGCAGCAACCACGAACAATGCTGCTTGACCTACGCAAACGAAAGATTTCGTGCATGCCTGTTGCGGGAGTGTGCAATCGAGTTTTATTCCCGGAGTAAAAATAAAACTCGCCCGCAACTAGCATACACGTCTCGCCACATGCATACACTCTCCCACCATACGCATGTACGCCCCGCAACAGGCATACACGCTCCCGCCACAGGCATGCACGTTCCCTTCACAGGCGTGTGCTTTTTCTAGACTAAAGGTAGCAAACTTGGGGCTTTAAAAAATTGCGTAGGACGAACAAAACGGGCAATTATCTTCAGTCTAATTTTTACTCAAACGCACATGAAATTCACGAAAACGCCAAGGCGTGGAGGGTCTGTGTGGAATTGCGAAGTCTGCTCTCATGATCTCCTTCCATACAGACCGAAGGCAGGAGTGCGGTCATGAACACGGCAAAGCTTAAATAGTCAAGTGTAAGTGACAAGCCACTAGGCAGGCTGCTGAACTTGTTCCAGCGGTCTGGCCCACAAATATGAGGTATATTTGTGTAGTACAATAGCTCAAGCGAATGGCCGCGGTACTTTTGGACTCAATATTTAAAAAATTGTTTTCTCCTTTCTAATAACTACTCCTAATTAATAGGAGATCAATCACTTTGAGACTGCCCAAGTAGTGAGGTCTGCGATAGTCATGCGGGGTCATGTAGATTTCTCAAGGCAAAATGGAAAAATCTCCCCCAAACTGATTCAATCTGGCTGCTGCTGCTTATTTGGACTAAGAACCCCAGATAGGACACGCATATTCTCAGGAAAAGTCCTTTGTACTGTCGATAATCTATTTTCTTCCTATAAGTGCAATGTCGAACAGCAGCTCTAGTTGGGAAGGAAGGAATTGCCACAACCTAACAGCGAAGTTTTTTTTTATTCCACCCACTCCCAACCATTACTATCGTGACTCTGACGTCGGGGTATCGAGAAACAACTCGCTGGAGTGTTATGCCTCCTGAAACGAGTTGAATCTCATCAACCAACCGATGACATGCGCTTTGGTGGAGCGGGGAAGGACTGAGGAAGGCTATGACAGGACGTATCAGGAATGTAAAGAGGGAAGAAGAAAGAAGGAAAGTTATGTAGGTGGGAAAGTGGAAAAGACGAAGGACCGTGGCGCTGTCGGGATTCGAACCTGGGACCACTGGAATGGTAGCCAGACGCCTTACTCCCAAGGCTAATTCTAACTCATGGAAATAGGTTATAGGGTGATTCACATAAAATATTCTTCTCCCTTTTTGAAAAATTTTCCCATTATATTAGCGGGTCTCTATTCTATGATGACGCTGCGACAGACTCTATCAATGGATTTGGAAGCTGCTTTGTGAATATCTTACACACAAACCTGTTTTGTCGGATAGCATGTTGATCGTCAGGTACACAGGACCGTGCCTGCGTTCAAGGCTATAGGCCTCTAACGTAACATCATATAAAGAAAAATTATTAAAAATTGGGGTCCTACAATAAAATCGTTCCAATTTTTTTTCACGTATTCAGAGTGATTTTTGAGTCTCAACAAATTGAATCGAGAAATAGAAATTGAGATCGGGGGCTGCATTTTGTAAAACGTTGTTGGACTAGTGTCGAAATTTGTAACCCTCGGCGAAGAAAAATTTGTCTTCCACGTTTTGAAATTACTAATGGAGCACTCAAAAATCACTTTGATACCTTAAATTTTTTTGGAGCGATTTTGATATGGAACCCCAATTCTAAAGATTTGCATACATGCATACATGTATATTGTAATATAAGCATGATTGAAAGCATAACACCTTGTAATGAGCTTAAGGCTTGGTCTTGTAGACGAGTAGGTTATCTTGGTGCAGCCTGAGTGTCGGCCTTTTATCCCTGCACGATTTAGCCGCCTTTTATTTAGGGCTGGCCAGGCACGGCCTTGCATGTACAATTAACTAGGCAATACAGAACAGTAGATGTGACTCCTTCTTGGAACATTGCTGTAGTGCCAATTGTAAGGTTAAGAGTAACCCTTTTAGAGATGTTCAAGGTTGAAATAAAACTCGTTTTATTGTTTTTAATTGGTTGAATAGGCTAGTTTGCGGGTTACCGGTTGAGGGATCAATCTTCCTTCCCGTGGTAACTCGATGGGTTAGTAGTAGTCTTGTCTAAATTTACTGGTCTCTCGGTTTACCACCAGATCAACCCTCCTGTGTTTGTTGTTTTGTCGGTTTATCAGTGTACCATTGGATCAACTTTCGTATGGTTTTGTGAATCAATTCTTCCACTGTTTGATTTCAACTGTCCTCAGCAGGCAAGCACCAATTTGTTATATCTGTGAGTGGTGCACTGCTATCGCTTATCTGGCTGCTCCTTGCTATTCTGCTTAGTCGTCGATGACCCCTGTGCTGGAAGTCGAGTCCTGTGATAGTCGCCTGTAGATGTCGGTGTCGACTCGTCTTTTAGTTGGTGTGCTGAAAGTGTGTCATGACAAGTCGTTTGAGTTGAAAAAAGCAATGTTTCAGTTAAATTACGATATTCAGTGCAGCATTTTCCTCACTAAAGCACAATACGCCTACTAAAAGTCAAAATAAAACTACAATAAACACAACTTTCATGCTGTCATTTAGATTTTAAACGGCACAGGCACGACAAGAATCGACTATCAGCACACCCCTCAACTAGATTCACTTCATATGACAGAAAACACGACTTTTAGCACAGGGGCCGATGTTTTACAGCGTTCGTTTTATGTTGCCAGAGGTGGCGCAATGATTTGTTACACTATAGTGCTCTCCAAAGACCCCTCGAAATGTGTGAATCTTAACCCGCGACTTTCTAACATGAACCTCATCTATTTAGACCGAGAGCACACCTTTAACAAATTTGAAAATTATGTATGTCTGAATACCATTTACCTACTCCACCTCGTGTATTTTCCCGATTACGATATTTTCTCACAAATTTCCTAAATTAAAAGTTAATAAAAGTTTAATTCTCATTTCATTACATTAAATTAAATTCTAATTAGTCTCCCATGGCCAAAATCCAGAATCAGGGTCCTTTCCCCTTAAAAATACCCTTAGCTGCGCTTAAACAAGGAAGCACCCTTGCCCCAATTAATATTAATTATTTCCAGACTTCCTTTCCAGTTCTTTGCAATTCCTTAATGCATTTATTTGTTGGTGTTTTTCGTGTTTAATATTTTAGCAACAATTTTTTCCTTCAGGTGAATATCCTGCAAGGACGACTTCCATTCCAATTAGAAAAACACAAAGAAATCGCGATTTTCCCCGAGAAACACGATAATTTCTATTTAGGTCAAGACCCAAAGCCACTGGTGGTGGCTGTACAGAAATATCGTGGAAGAAAGGACACCTAATGCCTTTTATGAGCACTTGTACAATAATGGTGTAATTTTAGCTCCTTTATTTTTAGAAAAATAAAACCGTGGTACTACTGCCATTACCAACAATCACCAATGCGCCAGGCAATGCAAGATTCTTCAACTCCTTCAGTCGAATTAAAAGTTTCAAGGAAATTCCGCCTTGATAACCTTCAAGGATAACAAAATCGACAGTGGTTAACTTCTGAATAATCACAGATGAATAATAATCCTTCCACGGAGAACTTTTCAATTATGCAACAGCCGTGGCCTGGCGCACAACTTCCAGGAATTGGGAAAGTTTGCTGCTGCCATTATGTCATTGTTGGGAAAGCGACGTTTAGTATTTTTTTTTTCATAAGGACTACGTTGCAACCTGAGCCCTAGCACATATCCTGGAGGAATAGTGTTAAGCTACACAGGAGCAGGGCTGTGCTGCTGTGCATGCATTCTTCGGGTACAAGATGGAGTTTCTTAATGTCATTAAATGAGCCTCGCTGTAATAAGTGCTCGGTGAATCCTGCGGGAATTTGTTAATTGAATCTTCAGTTTGCCTTGGAGGAGAATTGCTGCTCGGGAAATGTGCGCAATTCTGCAGATATTTGTTGATAGCAAGATTTGATTTTTGGAATATGCTGGAAAATTGTTTGCCAACCAAAAATTTGGTTTAGTTTTGGAATGTTTTTATGGGGCTGGTGAATATGAAATATTTTAATTCAGTTTTTAAATAATGAATCAAGTTTGTGTAAAGTTCATTGACAGTATGGAATAGCCGAGTCAGCACAGAGTTCTGCAAGGATTTATGAATTAGCCCAAAACAGAGATAAGACCCGTAAAGTCAAATTGGTATGAACAAAGTCAACAGGTGAAGAAATTAAGCTGGAGTGGATTGGATGAGTTTGCTCATATCTGATTCTACCAGGAGTATAAATTCAAGACCGATGGTTCAATCGAAAATGTATGAAAATAAATAAAATTTACTAATTTTTCAAATGAGTCACTTTGTTCGGATACATTGGGTTAAGAAATTTCACAAAGTCTATCATCAGCAACATTTAGTTATCATCTGATGGCACACCGAAAATAAATAGAGCATCTTCACCAGGTCCATTCCAGGTCAAAAAGCCTATCTCCTTGAACTATTTCCCCGACCCGACGAGGTATTCCATCGAGTTTAGCTCACCCCTTTGCAACTCGGACCACAAACTAGTTAGCGCTTACTTCTCGTATCCATCCTCGACCACAATTACTGCAGGTCCTAAATGAACTATCTGGTACTATGAGAAGGCTAACTAGTTGGGTCTTATTCGCTTTTTCCAAGCCCCTGACTGGGACATGTGTTTCTGTAGTGTCAACGCGAACTATGTCGCTCTCTGTGTCACCAAAATCATGACGCTTAGGCCGATTAGATGGTTTAATGGGAACGTATGAACGCAATCGAAGCTAAAGAAGCCGCTTATAGACATGCAGACGTTCGCCTTAGTACGCCTAAGTACATCAAATTGAGAAACTCCTGTAATTCAATCATCAGAAAAATCAAATCATCATTCGATGATAGGTTGAGAAGTAAGATTTTCCATACTACTGCAGGCAGTAAAAATATCTGGTCTTCGGTAACTTTCAGCAAGAAGAATTTTACTTCCTCCTCAACATCTCCCTTCATTCACAGCAAGGAAGTGATAACAGATAGCAAACCCAAGGCCGATCTATTAGCATTTCTGTTCGTCTCAAATTTTTCTTTACTCGATACTGCTATGATGCCATCGAATCTATATCACTCAATCAATGGATGGAGTTTACGTCAGGGTATATAGATGGCTCAAAGAGGTTGACGTCAACAAATACGCTGACCCTGACTTAATTCCTTCTATGGTGCTTAAAAAATTTGCCTCACTTTTGCCTAAACCTCTGCGCAAACTTTTTGCCCTTTCTTACTTTTCCGGAGTGCTCATGTTCAGCCCATTCCAAAAAAGGTGCCAATTACCGACGACTTCTGTTTTCTTCAAAATCAATAATCAGTAGAAGGCTGATGAAATATCTGGAATCCAACTAAACTACACACGACAGGAAGAACTGCTTTAGACCAAAACGGTCTACTGGCGATTTCCTTGTTTGTTTAACCGAGCATTTCAACCAAAGCATTCACCGCTTTGGTGAGTCTGCTCTGGTTGCTCTAAATATTTCAAAGGCTTTTGACAAAGTATCTGTCTGTTGACCAAACTTTAAGCTATTGCCATAAACTTAGTTCTAAGGAATTGGATTAAAAGTTTCTCTTCTGGGCGTTTAATGAAGATAGTTTTGGACGGTGTTAAATGCAACCCCCACGCCATTTCGGCCAGTGTTCTCCAGGGGTCAATTCTATCACCCGTGTTTTTCCTAATCTTCATTAAGGATCTGCTCTCAATCCTCTCAAACCCACTCCACTACTTCGCTGAGGACGGTACTCTGCGTTACTCATATGCCTTCGAAAATATAAGACAAGCATGTGCCAGACCTTGTCTTAACTAGAGTGAACTGATTCTCAAGTTGATAAAGCAGAGGATATCATATCGATTCTTAATTGGAGCGACGAATTGTGTTGAATTCAACTCCACTAAAACCAAGTACTGCATCATCTCCACAAAAGCAAGCACCGACCTCCTATTTCAGTCAGAGAAGAGAATCTAACGGCTGGCTCAACTCTTCATATCCTAGGGGTAGCTTTAACGGAGGTTCTGCGATGCATTAATCACGTATTGCAAATCGCCAAACAAGCCTCTCAAGGCCTTGGGTTTGTTCAAATGTGCAAGTTCCTCCTTCAGCCTTCTGCAGGCTACAATCTATAAATCCTACGTTCGGTCCCTCCTTGAATACCTCCTGCACGGCAATAGTTTCCCCGCAACACAAGACTAGCCAGCTTGGCTCATCGCCAACCCTTCAGCCCCTGTTCCGTTGCGTCGTCCACAATACGGTCTAGAACAGTGGTTCCCAAAGTGGTCTATATAGACCCCCAGGGGTCTATGACAACCTGCAAAGGGTCTACGTCAGCGAAAAAAAAATTTGGGGGTCCATGAAATGAAAATGGGGGTCCACGATAGTGGGTCTCAACATACACTGATAGTACCTATTTACTTAAATTTAGTCCAATCAATCTAAAATGACCCCATGTAATTTTTGCCAACAGGAAACAGAAAATATGGTCATATAGGAAAACAAAATCTAATAAAGATAGCGTTTTCTTTTTTTGAATTTGGAATGGCAAACCTAACCTAAAAAGTATAAAAAACGCTTTTTAGCGAATAAAAGAAAAGCGTGATCTCGGATCGAAAAAAATCAAATTATAAAGTTGTAGCTGTTCAAATTATCTTTCGATTGATGTTTATTGAGTTATAGCCCAGCGGGAAATGGAGTGCTCCAATTGCCATGTTGGAGCAATCCTTAAAAAGCTTGCAGCGCTCCCGTTCCCATACCAGTTCCATATACTTTTTAACATTGCATGTCCTTGCAGGGGAGCATACGTTTTTATGCTCCTCAAAAGCGTTCAAGGAGCACTATAAAAAAAAAACTTTTTAAAAAGGAAATATTCATAGACGCCTGTGGATATGTGATCATTCGGTATCGAAAAGCTTTTATTTTGTTCATCTTTTGCAATTGCCCTTTTCTTTCCATGCCAGCGAGTGGCTTTACCAAAGCAGTCCCTCAACTAAATTCAAACAACTTCCAAAGCTGAAAAATCGAATCGAACGAAAGTCCGGCTATTGAGTAATGCTAATGGCAAATTTTATGGTGACGAAGATAATTGCCTGTTTCCTTTTTTTCTATAAAATTTATGAAAACTCCAGTAAAGCTCCCTCGAAAGCATATTGAACAGCGCTCCAAATAACCTCCCCTGCGCAGCGTTCCCAATTTTTCCCGCTGGGAGCTTAGGGCACAAAACATAGAGAAAAATGGGAAAAACTGTCGAAAATCAGGTTTTTTTAATTTGTTAATAACTTTTGTTTAACGCCACTTACATATTTGTTATTTGGTACAAATATCGCTTCTTAATGGCTGAAATAATGGTGTTATTTTTGTTGCGAAATATTGAACAGTTTCCTTGAAATTTCTCTTTTTGTAAAAAAAGGCGTTCTTGTAAAAACGTTCCTCATGGTGCATGGATTTCGATGGATCAACGTTCAAAAGTTTAAAATTTTCTTCAAAGATTGTACTATTATGTAAAAGTAAAAAAAAAGTCGATTTAAAATGCTTACAATGCTCAGAATGGCCCCCCAAAAACATATTAATAATGAAAAAACAGACTTAGAAAGTCTAAAACTTAACATGTGTTTTTACTTTAAGTTTTTAACACTAAACTTCACTACAGTTAGAAATTTGCAAAAAATTTATATTGATCAGGTAAGCAGGGGGTCTACCCAAAACCGAAAAGCATTGGAAGGGGTCTACGACACAAAAGAGTTTGGGAACCTCTGGTCTAGAAGTTCGTTTATGAATAGCACAACTCGATTGTGGAATAATCTCCCGCAGTTAGTATTTCTGGACTCGTACAACATCTCAGAGTTCAAACGTAAGGTTTAACGACATTTCCTCGAGCACATCCCAGACCCTAGGGTTAGGTTATATTCTATCATTTTTCTATCGTTTCGGGCCTCGGTAGCCTGCCGCAACCAAGTAAGGCGTAAGGCACCTAGTTACCAACCCAGAGGTCACGGTTTCAAATCCCGGCAGCACCACGGTCCTTCGCGTTTCCCACTTTCCTCACCTACATAACTTTCCTTCTTTCTTCTTGCCTCTTTACATTCCTGATTACTCCTGTCATAGCCTCCCCTATCCCTTCCCGCTGCACCAAGCGCATGTCCTCGGTTGGTTGATGAGATTCAACTCGTTTCAGCAGGTATAACACTACAGCGAGTTGTTTCTAGATGCCCCGATATCAGAGTTGCGATAGTAAAGGTTGGGAATAGGTGGAATAAAATATCCCGGCTTGGTTGTGGCAGTTTATTCCTTCATTTCGGTTTTCCATTTGCAATATATTGTTGTAATTACAACCCTATCTGCCATGAAAACCAGCCCTACCCCTATAATCAACAATTTTCATTAATTACAATCTCCACGAGTCCTGCGAACACTACCAAACTTCACAAAAAGGACATCTCTAAACCACACTAAATGCATCCTTTCCATCCAAAATAACTGAGCTGTGGCCAAAAGAAATGAGCTCCAGTCAGTGCTCGAGTGAAATTGAAAGAAATCAAATGCAGTTGAACCCCTTGAATTTCACCACGCCAAGTGACGTTTTATTACTGCTGACATGTCAACTACTTAGGAGCAGCCAGCTGGCACAGAGGATCCTCTTTGTCCTTTCGCTTGCTTATGGCAGTTAATCTCAACCGGTTGACATTCCTTCCAGGCTGCCAGTTAAAAACAGTATTTCTCGACTTGCTGCTTTCGGGCCGGGCCCCCTTCGAGTCTCGGCGGCCATGGTTTAATTTAAATTATTTCTTGACTTTCAAGTTCGGGGATGGAATTCTCCTTGAGCTGCTTTCAGTCTGCGTTGAAGTTAATTTTTTTTTGTGCTCTGCTAAAAGAAAATGAAAATTTTAATGAATGTCAAAGGAAGAAGGACGAAGAAGGACTTGTGTACTTGCAGCCTTTTCTTAATTGAATAATCCTTTGGAGGGAATTTGTGAGGCTACACACTCATTACGGGGTGCAGTTTGGTCGTTTTTGTTAAAGTTTGTGCGAGGACGAACGTTAATTTTGCAATTTATACTAAATAACCACGATTTAACTTAAGAATTATAATGAGATTTCCAGGGTAAATTATGGAATTTTAAATTTCGTAATTAACATCATTTAACACAATGCTATTATCGTCCCGAAAGTTCCAGGATAATGAATTGCAGAAGTTCTGGGATAACAAGTAGGACTTGATAGTTTACTGGCTCGTTTAACATTTTAACTGCTAAAGATAATTTCCGAGAAAATTTAAGGCGAAAACTGAAGCTTTTGTAGAGACTTCAATAACACACTTATTAGAACTAGGTGCAATTTCAGCATTTTCAATGGAACCATAGTACTATTCTTCCCGTTCGTGCTACCTTCTTCACGAGTATCACGGCATTACAACTTGGATAAACAAGCTCAACCGGTAAACTACTCGAACATACCTGCATATGGATTACTTCATTTAAATAACGAACGCTTGTTTTACCACTCGAAAGTACATGGAGTTTTAGATAGCAGGAAATGATTCAAGCAACTCCGTCAGGATATCCCGTCGTCGGTCTCAAGTCGCGAGAGCTCGGACTATAGTTTTATATAAATCCTTTTCGAAATCTCTATACTTAGTATTTATAATAGGAGGACCAATTCTTCGAGATGACACAAATATTCGTAGGTCCTTCTGATAAGGGGTTGGGTATGAAGTCGACAATCTCTTCTTTAATTGTTGTTATGGAATCAAGAAGTAGCCTCGGAATAGTCAGAATTTACGGCAAAGACCTATGCACCCTGGATCAAGTGCAGAAATCATAGACAAGCTTATGCGATAGAGATTGCCCATGGCTGGCCTACAAGAACAAGCATAGGCTGGGAAATAAGTCCCAGAACGAAGTGATTCTTGCCAACTTCTAACCTCTATGTACCTACTAGGCCTGCAGCGGATCCCCAACAAGTGCTCTAGAAATGAGAAAAGTGATGGAAATGAGATAGCTGGTTGAAACTAACCCGTTCCGTTCAAAACCTTCCGTTCAAAATTTACAGTAACATTAGTTGAAGCTCCACTATGCACGCAACGAATGTTCAGGTTTAAAGCATTTTGTTGCTAACATTGTTTAACGAGATGGCTCAGCAGTTCAGGACCCTCCTCATATGGGTGCCTGGTCACCGAAATATAACGAGAACGGGGGAAACTGTAAAGCTGACGAACTGGCTAAGAAAGGCACGACCGCCACTCTCCTTCCTGAAAAAGAAAGGGTTGATATGCCTTGGGCCACATTTAAACTCCGATGCAAACACCACACCATGAAATTAGTAGAAAAGCATTGGAGGGATCTAACAAATGTACCTTTGCCAAAACGAGTTGGCCCTCTTACGATCTCAGGCGGACCACCTCACTGCTGAGCCTCGGTAGATGAGACCTCTCAGTTACAGTAGAAGTGCTGACCGGACACTGTCTGATAGGGATGTATGCGGCCCGCTTAGGTCTCGAAACCTACGATTTCTGCAGAAGCTGTCAGAATATAGACGAAGAGGAAAGTGTTACACACCTTCTCTGTCACTGCCCAGCCCTAAGCAAAAGCAGACTTACCACTTTTGGTGAACCCTTCCTAAGCACGCTTGCGGAAATCCTGAAGTTTGGGATCCCGCAACTAAGAAGATTCATTACGTCCTCGAGGTGGTTTAGCGAAGAAACGACACTTTAACATTGGGTTTAAAGTGGGATCATTATAGCATCACAACGGCTTAAGATTTTTGGGCTGTGCACCAGCAGCTCAGCCATATCTAACCTAACCTAACCTAACATTGTTTGTATTGATTAACTTTTGGGTGTGTTACTAATGTTTTTGTTGTTGTTTCAAACATCACTTATTCATCTTGTGAACGTTAAGTGATAATTGGAGCTTGAACATGTAAAAAAAGAAAACGTCGTGGTACCAGGGTGGGTTTCCTTCAGAACTTATTTAATGTTTTTAAAATTTTCCTCAAGTGCAATGTTCAATGTTGATATTGAGCAAAGTAGTCCTCAAAATCAATGAGAAGAAAACAAAATAACTTAAAATATCTTCGGATGAGCCCACAAAAATTACCATTGGAGATTCCTACACTTTACTAGCTAAGGTCAGATAATATAACGTAGATAAGAATTTTGCAATTGTTTGTTTTGATGGCAGATACTTTGACTATCTTTACTGTGATTATTTGTGATTTTAGTACCTTTAATTGGAGTTGGTACATCTTAATTGTTCTCACAGGATGGCATAGCGGTTGATGATGATCTCCGTCCAGCCGAACTTTCGTTTTCAGGTACCCTCATCGTTCTTCTGAGTCTACCGTGATGGTGCATGAGTGGCATGAGAGTCGAACATCGTCCATCGTCATTTGTACTACTGTGACCAATGTTTATCGTTGACCAGCCCCCGTCAAAAAGAAATGGTGTATCAAAATCTAAAATTGACCTGTTCTTTTGGTCGCTGTTTGTCTTGAATGACAGTTTTTCGTATACTATTTGAGAGCCTCGGTAGCTAAGGCGTTGATGAGGCAGACTACCATACCAAAAGGTACCTCACTCCGCGACATGGTCCTTTTTTTAAAAAGATAAAATTCCTCCTTTCTTCTGTTCCTTCTCTACAGATTTTCCTTTATACTTCTCCAAGTTCTAGCATATCCTAAAAATTGAAACCTTAAAAGGCCTTGAAAATCCCATATTCAAACATCGGCCACTTTTATGCAAATATTGGACATTTGGCGTTTCCAGCTTATTTAGAAGGGGTGTCCTTCAAAATCAATACAAGACAAATACATTTATGTATGTTGACATCCCTAAAGGACAGTTACAAAAGTCGTTTCCCCTTTTCAATGGAATAACTCCTTGGTATAATTTTTATCCATATAAAACCACTTCCCTTATACCCTCCTCTCACAAGAAACCCCTCTTTAACAAGATCCTGACTGATATTAAATGACTAAAAAACTTTTTATATTAAATTTGCGCTGCATTTAAGAGCCGCAAGGAATATTTATTTCACGGTAATTTAAACACTGCTAATTTTCATCTCTGGCTGCGTTCACGAACCGCAACTCATCATGTATTTCGCGGTGAATTAAATCCCGATGTAATTAAGGCGAATGAATAATGGGCGCCTCGTTTTAACTTGCGCCACATATTATATGGCATTCGGTTACACGATTTCCATATGCACAATTGCAGAATTATGTTACAATTTTAGAGGTATTCTCTCGGTTTGCGGCTTGAGTATTTCACAAGCAGACTTAACAAGCGAAATGCGTACGGCAATAAATGGTAAAATTGAGAATATGGTGTCTTTTTGGTGGTCTATATGTGTGGTCTTTTGGCAATTTATTGCTTAATTATTTCTCATCTACAATTTTTATTGTGTAGAGTTTTTTGCCAGAGATGAACTGTCTGTCCATTAGGTCTTTCGAAACAACGATATTACCTCAAAAATGCTTTTGAATTGTAAAGAATTTAATAAAAAAAATAAAAACAGAACAAAACTACGCTGGTTCTGGCAATAAGAAATGCTGTCTCTGGGATACTACCACCCAGAAGAATTTCACTTTTTTACAACCCATTCTTATATTATGCAAGGTCGACTGATTAGCAACTTGTTGGCCCCAAAGACTTTCTTTTTATCCTGGCAGTCAACCCAGTTCCTGACGTCAGAAAACCTACTCGACCTTACTATACACACTCTACATTTAAGAAATGTTCTTCGCCGCTAAACTCTCCACATAGTCTTTTAACCTCGTAGAACAATAGGAGGCAAAATCGAAGTCTAACCTACTCCTTTTACCACTGTATAACCCACTAACATTGGTAGTAGGATGCACACTATTCGTCTGCATGCTTTATCCTGATTTGGAGGCTCGCTCTACCATACTGATGAGACTTCTTTGGACTCGAGTTTATAAAAACGCTTTTATTTTAAGATGAACTAAAAAGTAAAAAAATAATTTTGAATGTAAAGTTTTTATTGCTGCAGCCAATATATGGAATCAACCTTCTTTTCGAAATGCAAAATAGCGTGGAGCTCTTGACCTATAGTCTTATTCGCCCTAGAGATAGTGCAAGTCTTCAGTGCTCTCCACTTTTGGCTGGATAGCAGCAGGTGGTAGTCATTAGTCAAAAATAGTGTTTTGACTTCGTCTATTGGGCTGCTGACACTGACATATAATAATGGACTGCTCATCAGCAATTATTCCCATACAAACCGATGGCACCAAAAAGCTATAGTCGACTCGCTCATCCATAAGCCCCCAAACTGACAGAAGCACTCAGAAATAAAATCAGGTTAAATCAATTAGAAAAAAATAGGCGGGTATAGTGATGTTTATATCTTTTGCTCTTTTCCCCATAGACCCCCGGATTTTGACATACAGAATGTCAATTGCTAAAACAGGCGTTAAGAACTTAAATCAGATACACATAAAATTTGCAAATTAATGCAAAAAAGGCATTTTAAAAGGTGGAAAAGTGAAAATAGTGTTTATTAACTTTTTTAAACAAAATATTTGTGTTGTTTTAATGTTTTAAGTACGTATTTAAAAAAATGTAAATTTCAAAAGTGATTCCGGTGTTTACATGGAGTGAAAAAGGTTTGTAGCCTATGGAACAAATTGGTGCCATGAAAAATTCCTCATGAGCAGTCCATTCTATATGTCAGTGGCTGCTGACTATCTCGGTTCTATCTCGGAGAGAGAAACCCTGCTAGGCTAGGTAGTCGGCTTTTTCGCTCCCCTCTATGTTCCTATGACCGGGAACCCGGACGAGAGTCATGTTGTGCTTGGCTGTCTATGAAAATACCAATACTACATACTTGTGTAGGTTCTAAGTTCATTGTCTTGTCCTTGAGGATTTCAGCACTTTACCTTGAAAGACACTAGCGTACACCGGGAGGTGCCAGGACAGTGAACTATTAGTGGTCTCTAGATAAACGCTTACTTCGACGGCGTCTGTCATCTTGGAGCCGTCAGTGAATATCCGTACATCGAACTTTCTCAGGAGACTCCGTTTCTCCAGTTTATTTTTAAGGGCAGCTCGACTTCCTAAAGGTCAATCCAAGGGGAAGGTAGTCTGTATTTGATATCGATCATACCCTCAAGTAGCAAATTCTAAAAAAAATTGCTATGTCCGTAGGGTTTTGAGGTTCAGGGCCCAAATTCCTTCAGTCTGAAGGCACTACCCGAGGCTAGATGTTTGATGTGAATGTCGGAGGAGTAGGTGCAAGAGATCGTTGAGAGCTTTCGCGGGCATGTTTGTTGCCCTACTGTTGCCGCTCTTTGCACCCGTCCTAGTTTTATGACGTTATAGGTCCTGCTCAGTGCTGGCCACCAATCTACGCGAGAATTGGGCAAATCACAGCTGTGTACATCCACAGGACCATCTTTGGCTTAAGACCCCATCTCTTGCCAAAAGTCTTTTTACAGGGCTAGAAGGCTATACAGGCTTTCTTGACCTTTTCGTCGATGTTCGTTTTTCCAGTTGAGTTTAAGATTTAGCATTTGATCCAGAAATTTCACTCTGGAGGATAAGATGAGTGTATATGCCCCTCCAACCTGGGGAGAAGCTGGGAATTTTCCTTTTCCCTGTAAAAGCATCACCTCAGTTATTCCCGGATTGATTTGTGAAACCATAATTAATCACTAGGTCATCTGCATATGCTACTACTTTAGCTCCGCTTTGCTAGTTTTTCTGGTATACTATTCATTGTTACTAACCACAGTAAAGGAGAGATGACGCCTCCTTGTGGTGTACCTCTGCTGGCCGTATTTAATTATCGCATCGGTTCCCAAATCCGATTATTCTCGAGCTCAGAATGGCGTGCGGAGCTGTCTCGGTGGATCTACCATTGTGAGATAGGCATGTTGAGCTGAAAACAGTAAAGTCACATCTACCGATTGACGGATGCGGCAGTCGATGTCCCCTTCTAATGTTTTAAGCACGAAGGATGTCTTGCAAGTCTCCCTATAGTCTTCGCGGATTCGTGACCTATCTTTGGGATGAAGACGGACCTTGTACCTCGCAGCTTGTGACCACCAGCTATGGTGCTACTACCTCAGGCAGTTTCTGTAGCATGACTGGTAGTCTGCCATCCATCCCGGGTGCTTTGAAGGGGAGGAAGCTATTAATCGCACGGAGGACCTTTCCTTTGTTATAATAGTGGAAATCTCCTCCCAGGAATGTCTCTGTTCGTTCTCTGATTTTTCGACCTCGTTTTGGTCCTTGCTACCAGGAAAGTGTGTGGCCATTAAAAGCTCTGTAGACTCGGCCTGCGATTCTGTCTAAGGTTTGTTCGCCTCTTTTTATAAAGTACGTACTGGAGTGTTCTTTGGAGAGGATCTTGCATAACCTGACAGAGTCTCCTAGACTGTCTACAGATTTTTGGGCTGCATGGTGGGTGCCAAATTTGCGAAATTGATTATTTTTTTGGCGTTTTTTTAGGAAAAACAATGTGTAGTGGAGGAGGGACAGCGAAATCAATACGGTCGATTCTGTATACGATTGGCTAGGTGCTTGTTGTGCACGTAGAACCCAATTTTTTTATCATCGAATCTTAAAAAAGTTGTAACACACTCGAAATTTTTTAAGTATTCAAAATCATTTTTACTGTTGAAGTTATTAGCAATTTTAATGGTGAAATTGGCTCTATTTCGTCCTTTTTTAGGACGTAATTTGGCCGACGATGACGGTACTCGGACTTAGCTTCTCGAGTAAAAATAAAAGATGCTCTTACAACGGGCGAACACCGACCCTGATTAAAACAAAGTCGCTGGGCATATGCCGTTTTTTCGAGAGGTTAAATAACAATATTTCATATTTAAATAGAAATCAACAGCAACTCGCATCACGCAATTCCTGAAAAACAAACCGACAACTGGCGAGCTTGTTTCTCTTGTGCACTCCAAAGGACAATTGTACATAATGAAAATGATCAAGTTCCTATAAAGTACATTCAACAATACATTATTTGGTGCACATTATTTTTTTTGTTCAAATTTGCCGTCGTATGCCCTTGTGTACAGCTCAGTACTTGGCCATTTAAATCTTTTGTACAAGCTTGGCCGTCGTGAACCTGTATGTGCTCCCAAGCGGCCTGTATACGCCCGTTAAAAGGTCATATTTTATTTTTACTCGGGTTATTATGTAATTTGTGCATAATCTAATCACATAGGTAATCTACCTAAAAGAAATGTGGTTAAAAAGTTAAGAGTGCATAAAAATATCTCGGAGGGGCGCCACAATACCTAAAGCCGGCCCTGAGCAAGTTAAAAAAAAAATCATGTTTATTTGGGGAAATACCAGCTTTATAAGACCTTATTACTTACAGATATGAATTATTACAATTAAAATGAGCAGTGCGCTGTTAGGCTAAGAGGGTAAATATAAATGTGCATTAAACAAGCATTTTCCTTATATTTATAGAAAGTTGTAACTCGGTCAATCGAATTCCATTTATTTGCAGGATTCCATATGGAGGAGGAATTTGAATCTGTGGCATTGAACTGCTAACCACGTATTGTGGTCTTTGATTGAATCTTAAACAGGTTGAACTCCTTCAACTTACCACCTGCTGTCCCACTTTAACGTAAGAACTTTCAAGTATTGGGTCATTAGAAGGGTTGAAGGAGTTGCACTAGAGAGTACACAACTTATCCACTAGGAACTTTACTATTTCAGCTTTAATATTAGTATTGATTTTTACATATATACAAACCTTTTTTTAAATTTGTTAAACTTTTGAAGATACCTGAAAAATTAATTAGCAACAATACGAATAAAAACAACAAAATCTTCCAAAGGAGAGAGAGCGCATTATTTATTATTTCTAAATCGTCGTACAGTAACTTGAGTAAATCTATTCATGTTTTTTCTTTATATATATGTATGTATATATAATATATCCTTTTAGTTTTTTTTAAAAATTGTTAACATAGGCAGTACACGTTCCATCCGAAAATATTAATTTTTCTCACAAAATAAACTAAAAAAATTCTTTCTTTATTTTCCTTCATTTCATCCACGTTATTCCATCAAATTTGATAAATTGTTTCATTATTAGTAATTGTAATTATTATAATTAGTTTTTGTGTTAATTATTATCCATTTTAAAATTCACCATTTAATTTCACACTAGAGTGAATTTGTGTTATATCGTTTCTCGATTTCATATTTTATACGCATACAAAACTTACACAATGACCTAAATGTTATACGAGTTCATTTTTGTTTTTTGTTTTAAAACTTTCGATTTTATTTTTATGTTTATTTTTTTGTTTTTTTCATTTAAATTTCATATTTTCTGTAATTTTTTTAATTCAATTTTGATTTTTTCATTTCATGTTTTTCTGAGGAGGTAATTACGAGCCCGGTTCGAAGGTGGTCATTCGACTCTTGGCTGCAATTACACCCTCCGTATACTATATATCAGGCAGAGTCTTTATGCTATGGCAGCCGTTGAATGTACCCTTATTTTTGGCACACGTTGCATCATGATAGATATGTTCGCACAGCTTCGGTTCAGAATTGGAAAAGTTCGTCACTTGTTCACCATTTTCACATATCGTCAGACTTAAGTCACTGGTTTTAGTGAAATTTGTTGATTGTTGTTGACTGTGATGATGATGCGAGAAGGACTTCTGCAGGGCATGCAGGCTACCTGAGCTCACCGTACGTTCAAGGATTTCACCCCAGTATTTTTCCGATATACCCTCAATGTCTGGCCGGGTGGTTATAATATGCGTTACTGGTGGCCGGGATGATGGCGGTCCTGGGGGCATCGGCAGGGATACTGGGTCACATTCAGGACTTATGCTGCAACAGTGCGATTTATGGTCTGGGGTTTCTTCGTGTGGACACCACTGGAAATAGAAATTAAATGAGAATGAGAGTGATTTCAATTTAAAATGGAAATTCGCATTTAAATGTTTAAAGTTTAGCATTAATTAAGTGAGTAAAATCTGGTCTTAAATAATTCTGTGACATTTAAATTAATTCAGTTGGGATCTTTATAGAACTGCTCCAAGGAGGAGTTTTAATGAAATCTCTGAAAGTGACCTTAAAGCAAGCTTAATTTTACTGAAGTTTTGGAGACATCCGAACAAGTGATAGTCAAACTCCCAATTTCTCAAAGAA
Source organism: Thereva unica (assembly GCA_949987705.1). NCBI lineage: Eukaryota > Metazoa > Arthropoda > Insecta > Diptera > Therevidae > Thereva > Thereva unica. The sequence continues at coordinate 15,302,542 of OX465281.1, read as the reverse complement.
GTGTGAGGTCAGGCGTTGTCGCCAGATGATGGCAGATATAATCTTTCACCATATTCAATTGCCTGCCATAATCTCTCCAGCTGTTCACAGTAGATCTGAGAATCAAATGTCTGATCAACCAGAGGTACCGCAAAGTAGACGATTCCCTTCTTTTTCCCGAGTGGAAAAAAAATCTCGTGAGAATTTCGGCTTGAATATGTGAGTAATAACTGTGCCGGTGTCGAAAGTTTTATATTTTTAAACGCGGTTATCGTTTTAGAAATGCGGCCCCCAACTGAGTGCTAATCACTTCCAATGCTGCTTGATCTCTGCAATCGTACCAGAACCGATCTATTGAGTATGCTAAATTATACCCTTCACCACAAAAACTAAAACGTCGAAACAGTGAAACTAAACCTTAAGGGTAGTACTTCAAAGATTTTTAAAAAGCTATCCAAATACTCAAGGCAGCTGTTGGGATTGTCCCAGTTCATTTGTAATGAGGTTTCCCTCATAGAGCTGTTGTGAGATACTGCTACGGCATACCTCACGTCAGTATCGCTGATTTTGTATGGTGTTCATGGGGAAACTAACAGGAAACCCCTCTTTCGGCATACCCTCATTTGCCACCTGACGTCTTCACGTAGAGCCCACGGGAAAGCCACCGATGCAGATTTGCGTTGGTGCAGTATATCGTGAAGCAGGCGCAAAGGCCTAAACTCACCATAATCACTAAGGGAGCAGCCTAAAAAGGAATTCGAATATGGACTTTTGGTCGAACCGGGCGAGAGGTATAAATAAAGCGTACACAATCATTAAAGCATACTTCGAGCTCTCGAGCGCAAGAAGAATCAAGAGAGGGGAAAATGAACAGGCCATGCATTAAAAGAGTAACAGTAAGGGTTTTACCAAATACGATACGTGGTATCTAAGTTTCGAAAGGAGGCCGTATGTTTTGCCAATAATGAAATTTATGTGGTCGCACCAGGTCTTACTACTAGTCAGAAAAGCTTCAAGATTTAAAAATTCGAACAAGAGGAACCCCATTTAGAGAAATTACTGGAGGGTTAGATTGAGAAGAGGTAGAGTGAGTGAAAAACAATACAATATGAGTTCGATGGATTAAGCTGCAGTAAGTTCAGTATTGACCATCTTAAAATACGCCGCAAATCAGTCGCAATCTTCTCCACATAATTATGGAATTGGTCTTTAGGCTCAGAGATTCAAAGCTGAACATCATCACCATACATAGGAACCTTAGAGGGATTTTTACAACGCTAAATAAAAGTGGCTAAAACTAAAAACGCTAAATAAATGTGGCCCAAGAAAAGAACCTTGAGCAACATTAGAGTTAAGTAGGATATTGGTGGAACTAGGCTCTGGATGGTTACCGGAAGTTCTGAAATTGTCTAGGGTCTCTGAGAACAGTCGGATCATACACCTCGACAACGCCTGGTCGACTTCCTAATGGTATTCGGTATGTGGTCAGTCTTGGTCGGGCCGTGGTCAGATCATACACTTCGACACGGCTAGGCCCGTAGAAGATGACTTCTCCAGAACGGATCCGGGAAAAGACTGAATTTGGTCTGGTGGATCGACATGCCTGTCTTTGCTGGACTTTTGCAACAATTTCATCAGATTTTTCAGTGATTTTACGGCCTTTTCATCAAAACTACTAGAACGAAAGTGAACAAACCCTTTTCGCCCAGCAGATTTTGATAAATTACTTTCACCATACACAGATTATATTCTTCACAAGCCTGCGGAACGTTGTTCCCTTTGTCCTAAGAATATTTTAAAATAATTATACTCTAAACGTTTCATTATTTTTCTCTATTTTCAAACAAAAATGATTTTTCAATCAAAGCACCAATGGTATATAATGTATGTACACTGAAAATGACACTCGAGCTGTCAACTTTCAAACAAGGTTTCGTGGTGCTGCTACAATCAGTGTTTTTCGACTTATTTGCAATTGACGCCATCTATCGGGAAAGCACCACACCAGAGAAAATTGCATTTAAACGAAAAATCCCAATTAACTGAAAATAAATAAGTTGAATTAAAAGTTTGAATTTAATTTTCATAAAAGCGAGAAATTTGATTACTTTAGGAACTCTCCTCCTCCCCAAATACAATCATCGAAAGTACGAAAGTCCTGCTAAACTTTCCTTGACCTCGGGGTATATTTTTCCTTAATTTAATTTTACCAGCAATAAGACCATGCAGAAATATTATCACACTCAGTTCCTTGAGTACGGCTCATGTAAAACCCACAGTTCCCTGCTCCTGTACCGAGGCATTTCGTTCCGTTTTCGTCCTTTCGCCTTCATCCTAATACTTGAGCAAATCTTAGACTTAGAGAAGTGGATTGATTCCCGGAACTTACCTAGAAAATCCCCACGCAATAAAACTTTTACGAACTGTACAAAATCTTATTAAGATTCACTTTAGGAAACAATATCCGCAGAGTCGTGCCCGAGTAAATGTGCAGGATTTCCAGCACTTGATTAAGTTTACATAATTCGTCCGAACTCAATATTCCTGGCATTTCCGGGAATACTAAAAGATATCCAGGATCTGTTGGCCTTACATGAAAATGACTCCCTCAAGTGATTTGTTATCTCAAACGAGCCGAAACAGAATATCACGTACATGTGATTTTTTTGTAAATGGATATAAACTGTGAATGCCGCCGCCGCGCGTTCAGGATACTACAGGAAAAGGGCCATGTAAGTCCCTTACCCCGGCACACACAGCCCCACTGTATGTCATGTGACATGAAAGCTTTCAGGATGAAAATAAATTACCCTTAAAGGAAAATTAGGGGACGTCACGTTGACTTTTTGTAGTTTCGGCTAGACACACGTCACACAGAAGATGAAGAAAAGAGGCTCTCACGGAAGGACACCCGGAACAACGTCCATGTGTTAATTAGCCACAAATTTCGGCCGCTTCCATTAAGGATAAGAAAACTTGTGCCATTATCCTTCCGGCAGTTGGGCTTCGAGCAGTTTTTGCAGCCAATCCTTTTTGGCATTCGGCTATCTCGGCTGCCATTTCTGGCGTCGTTTCTTTGATTTATGTTGGCGGAACTGGATTTCCATGCGAAAGTAATGCTCACCACAGTCGCTCCAATCCGGCTACACATATTGCATGAATGCCTTAAGTAAGTAATTTTTGTCCCTATTTAATCTGTTTAAAAGCTTCCCCGAAAACTAAATCCGGGATTAGTTGTGTACTTGCACAGGCATTATTCAATAATTCACTAATTCCGATTTTCTGGCTGGGTATCTCTCTGACATTCTGTTGTACCTGAGAAGAACTTACCTTGTTCACTGCTAAATATTTAAATGATCCCACTCACAAGCCAAGGACACATAATCTATTCGTGTGCAAGGACCGCAAAAATACACCGAAAATAAACTAAAACCTCTGAAGATTACTCGACAGACATCCTGTGAGACTACGGTAATCCCGAAATAGCATTAGTGTGCCATTAAGTGATATCCGTGCTAAGCCAGAACATTATCTGCTAACAATCTGTCAGATATAAAACGAGAATAACAGACGTGATAAGAGAGAGACTTTATCTAGCGACATAAAAGTGATTAAAAACTAAATCAATGTTCGTTGACTTGAGGGAGTTGAGGAGTTGAGGAGGAGTTGAAAAGCTCAGAAAACATTTCGACTTTTCAGACTAGTCCTTTGTAAATAGCTTGAACTTTTCATATATTTGCTTATCTTGTTCTGCCAGTCACTCAATTTGCTTGTAGATGGTGAATGAGGTATATGAGAATTTGTACTTATAAAGCGGATAATAAAGACTGGAAGTGATTCGTACTCGGGTTTGGTGTGAAACCAAAAAGTCCATTCTTGCAATTGGAAATTTTGCATATTGAAAAACGCATCAGTTCTGTTTCAGTATCTTGCATCTTTCTACATAGCAGTTTAAGTTCTCATTATGTTTTTAACCTTAAGCAGGCTCAAACGCTTTTAACAGAGTTCAACATCCACAAAATCAGTAGTTTTTGGATTTCTATTTTAATAAACCTTTGCAGATCAGATTAGCTTGGGACAAGGGCAGAAGAACATATTGGGATATATTGCTAAAAATTGCATTTTCCTGGAGTTGATCTCATGTTCGTAATTTCTTTAAGTTAACAACATTCCATAAAAATATTCAAACTAAAAAAGGCGCAAAAATACCTCTTACCTAGGTTAAACCCAGGTTCAACCCAGTCATAAATGGAGCTGAGTTGAAATTGCTTCGACTCAATTCAGCTCAGGTTCAACCCAGATTCAAACCCGTTATAAATGGGGTTGAGTTGAAATTGGTTCCACTCAATTCAACTAAGGTTCAACCTGAGGGCCTCGGTAGACTAGGGGTAAGGCGCCTGACTACTATCCCAGAGGTCCCGGGTTCGATTCCCGGCGGTGCCACGGTCCTAGCCTTTCCCAATTTCCCACCTACATAACTTTCCTTCTTTCTTCTTCCCTCTTTGCATTCCTGATTCCTCCTGTCATAGCCTTCACTAGTGGTTCCCCGATCCACCAAACGCATGTCATCGGTTGGTTGATGAGATTCAACTCGTTTCAGGAGGCATAACACTCCAGCGAGTTGTTCTCGATACCCCGATGTCAGAGTCGCAAATGGTTGGGAGTAGGTGAAAATAAAAAAAAATACCGCAGCTAGGTTGTGACAGTTCTTTCCTTCACTTCTCTCTCTATCTTCCGACTAGAGCTGCTGTTCGACATTTCAAAATAAATACATGGTCGACAGTACAAAGGGGCCTTGACTAGGTCTCTAATGTGTCACAAAAAAAAACCCAGATTCCACCTAGTTTTAAGTGGGATAGAGTTGAAACGGGGTCCACTCAATTCAACTTTGCTCTCCTGCCTGGGTCTCGTTGATACTTCACATCATATACGCGGGTTGAGTTTTAATTTTTACTTAACTATGCACTCAAAAAGATGTAAATCTTGTATACTATCTTGAAATACAATTATTATTATTATTACTAGCTGGGACCCGATATGCCTCGCTGCACCCATAAGCCAACAGCAGCCATTAAAAACCATCCATTGACTTCGTATTTTTCGAGATATAAACTTTACACAGATGAAGTGCCTCAAAGAACGGATACATGGATCTTGAGACGGCCGCCATGGATCTAACGGTATATTGAGTATACTATATTGCTTATTGTATTTCAGTTTAGCTTCAATAGCGTCATGGACTACCTATTGTTTGACAGTTGCGTAAATTTTAAATTTTTATTGAATGGAATGATTCAATTTTTACCGCTACTTCATTAATGTGACGGTTTGCCCTGCCGCTACTTTTGCCAGGCCATCAAAAATTTCATTAGGGGTCGTCCATAAATTACGTGAGGGTATTTTTCAATCCTCCCTACCCTTGAGGAGATGTCGTGAGATTTGGCTCGACCTTCTCCCCCTCTAATCTAACGAGAGATTTTTCAAATTTAAAAAATCTAGTATTTACACTAAAAATACTATGTACTGGCGTAGTCACAAGATAAATTATAGATAACTGATAATTCGAACTCCAACTTGCTTCTCCTCTATTCCCCTTGCTTTTTCCGCTTGTACTGGACACACAACTACCAAATCTTGAGCACGCTCAAACAAGAATTTCTTTATGCTAAAACTCGAGTGCCCTTCCCGAAGTTCTTTATTCCAAGAGCTTTTTCGCTGGTCAGTGCTACTAGGCTTGTACGCCGCAGCATTCATGTTTGGCTGGCCGGTGGCGGCTAAACAGTCGAGGTCGCATAAAAATTGTTGTGTAGGATTTAGCAATATTTTTAGGCCCCTTTTTACACTCAGGTGGACCGTGTCGTGGCCTGAAAGTTTTCGGCTTGAGGCCAAATATCACTATACATTAACCGGCCGCCAACTGGATGGGGCCTGCAGTCCAAGAAAACTGACAAAAATCTTTATGTGTGTGCACTAACTAACCGGCCGCCAACATTTATCGTCAGTTTGTGCCTGAAGATCTGAACTTATAATCAGTATCAAGTCGTGAATTTACGACACGAATTCACGCCGTATCCACTCGAAACCGAAAGCAAGGCGCGAACTAGGCGCGACAACCATCCACACTTGCGTTCGCGCTTTTTCACGGGTGTTCACGGCGTGAATCTGGAACCACCTTAAGGCACAAACAGGTTGGCGCGGAGGCGGTGACGGCGGCCGTCTGCGAGAATTTCGCAAACATTTGATTTCTGCGCCTGCCCATTGTGTAAACAAATATGGTGGTCCGTGTATCTTATACGTTTTTCCAGTCACCGTCGCCGCCGCGCCAATCTGTGTGCCTTAAAAGTTTTGGTTGAGGCCATGAATTTGAATTAAAAGCCTAAACTATCGTCTTCGCTTGTATGTCTGTAGGGAATCATGACGCCAAAAGCATGCCCCGGCCTGTCAGGTGGATACTTGAAGTCCTCATTCCTCAGTCAGACTGAGTAAAGTGTAGTCTTCATCGGGCCGTGCCTGCCGACCTGGCCTGAAAGACTTCAAGTGAATAGGGGTCTTCAGTGTAGAAACATGTTTTACTTAATTTAACCCAGTTTTTTAGGAATTTTACACTGTTTCTTGAGGGAATATTTTCCGAGACCTCCCTCTCCCCCACGTGAGATTGGGTGAGATTCAGCTCGACCCCCTCCCCCTAAACGCATCATGTAATTATTGGACGACCCCTTACTAATGTGGCCGTCGTGGCTGATGTGGGTGGAGCCGATTGTACATCAAAAGGCCGGGTTTTCGTTGAAAACGGGCCTGCCATGATGACACTCTTACCGATCTATGATAATCGTCATAAATGGTTTGTCGAAGTTTAGGCTGGTAAGTTTGACATCGGAAAATGCGAACACTTGGTTCCAGGTTTAATTCCTTGAGAATCTATAGGTGATCACCAAGGTCTGCTGGCTTGAAGAAGAAAAGCCCCGTAGACGCAGGGCGTCCGCCAGAGCCTTCGTCTTTACTACTAGGCGGAGCAGATGGGGGTTCAGTTGGGCTTCTTTGTCCCACTTGGGCAGATGGTTTTGGGTCGCCTGATACTAAGCCAACTTTTGTTTGGTCTTGACCCACCATATAATAGAAGCATATGTGACTATGGGCCTTATGATCACGATAGCCAAAAAATTAACCTCGGTTTGAGACCCCAAGCTATGCCTACAAATTTACGATAGATAGCCTTGACCCCAGCTGTTGGGACATTGAACATAAGCTGTTCCGTAGAATCCTGTATTGATTTTTTATTTGGTATTTGCTCTTTAGTTTTGTAACGATTGTCATATATTTCTCTTTCTGCGCCATATCTATAAACTCTTTTAGGGCCCACTCCTTTCATAAGTATGTCACGTGTAGCAGCACGTATTGACACTTTTTATTATTAATTCATAGTTCTATAAATTAAGCGACCCTCATTTAAAATAACTAAGATTGTTTTCCATTTGAAAGCCTTAAGCTATCATCATTTAGAGAGCATCAGATGCTGCATAGTATCAATTCTATTACGACATTTCCTGAAATACCATCGACATCAAATAAAAATTTATGCGCTTACCTTATTTGATAATAAAATTCTGCTTAATCTCCTAAAGTGTGCATTTAACAGCCAGTAAAGAAAAGGGTTCCAGAAGCTATTGCTCAGTGCTGTCCACGTGACTAGGAAATCCAAGAAAGCTGGCAACTGAAAAGGGGCAACCATAAATCTTTGGCTATACTTATGTTATATACAGGTTAGAGGTGGGATTAATTTAAATTCCACTAGAACTCTCTCTCTCTCTCATACCTTAGACCCAGTACAGGCAGTTACTATTTCCTGTATTGTCCATGGCGTAACCATCACAATAAATCCTAAAGATATCGCTGCCATAGATCTAGAAGTTGGACCACTGAACTGATGCTCCTGGATGGCTACCTGTAGACAATCCGATTCCTAAATTAGTTTTTCTTATTCCTGGTTTTTTTAATTAAAAACTTCACCTGAAATTCGTCATCATACCTTTTTCGTCATCGTCATTGAATTTGTGCGATTTGGTGTTGTCGGTGGTGCTACCGGATCATTGAGGCTAAAACGACTCATATGAAAGCTAGATCCGTAACAGTACATCAGGACCATTGTTGTGGGAAAATATAATGCACATGTGGACAATATCCTGTACGATGGCTTACTGTAGAACGGTTCGCATGCCATCAGTCCTGTGTTATTGAAGTAATATCCTGAAATGACGAGATTTTGATTTATCCTTGAATACTGTAAAGAGCGCATATGGCGGAAAATTTGAATTTCTCTTATCATATATGTATGTATATAAAGTATATAGCCTTACCTTTTGGCAAAACTAGGACCCCGAATACCGTTAGACTAATTATCCATGTTATGCTAAGTATGGCAACACACCCCTGCAATATAATGAAAGCGTTAATAACGTCGTTCATATCCTGGTGCTCTTATGACGTTGGGGGGATACTGTACAAACAAAGTGGATCCACCTTGACTTTTGGTGCGTGAAGAGGCGCACAGATGGGGTTGTTGTAGGGCGGGATAAACGGAATTCTGCGAAATTCTGACGGAGCCTGAAAATGGCAGTTCACAAGTTTGGCTTGTGACAAAAACAAATTTCCTATGGCAAATATTTTATTGGTGGAATATTTCATGCTCGAGGAACAGACCGAACATGCGGAACCGCATTCACAATAAATAACTGCCATTACCACCAGCCGAGCGGCATGAATGGAGGGGGGAGGAGGGGGTCCTTGGTTTTTAACAAAATATTTAAAAAAACAAACAAATTCATTTTTAAAATTCATGATATATTATAATTTAAATACGGCGTTAATTTGCCATTCATAATAGTTTTTTTTCCGTTGTTCGCTGGCATTTAAATGAATATGGAACAATGGAATTCCACCAAAGTTAAAACGTGTTTCGCTAATTGAATTTTTGGACTTATTTCATTTTTTCACCATTTTCGAAATATCCCCGAAATTTTTCATTTTCATTCAAATTGCCGCAGATTTATTCATACCCCAAATATATATATGGCATATGTTAAGTGAATAATTATGATGAATGAGTTCGGCTTCTATCACGTTGACAGGAGGAGTCTTAACAATGAGAGGTATTTTAAAAATTTTGCAGCTAATTGCCAATGGAAAAACGAGATTTTATTCAGGCACGCTAAAGGCGCTAATTGATATTTTGATATTGTTGGAATGTGTATGGCATATGGTGAATGTTTCGTGGAAATATCATAGCGATTCGATATGATTAATTGTGTAAAGAATTCGTAGTTATGGGATTTTGATATGCTCAAATATTTATAGGGAAATAATTATAAAAAAAAAGGATTAAGATAGTCTATTATAAGGAAGGGGTAAATTTACGTTGTTGTAATTTCATTCTTGAAAACCTGAAGCATAGGATTACAATATTCCTCACTTAAGATAGATAACAAAATGCCTATCTTCTCTTATTCACCAAAATTCCACCCTAATTTTCCTTTCCAGCATCCTCATCATCATCACCTTTCCAATTTCAAAACCTAATGACAAGGTTGTGTGATAAGGTCTGGGGGTAATACTCAAGGGCGGCGCTTTCGTAGGTGCGAATGGTGCACTTGCTCCGGGCGCAATTTCAAAAATTAAGGTTTAAAAAAAATTTGAACCTTAAAAAAAAACAATATTAAAAAAGAATCTATTAAAGGAATTCGTTTTAATTACTACGATTTATTTTTCCAGATATTTTCTCAATAAAATATTCTGTACGGTTTTCGCCGAACTCATGTCGATCCCGGGGGTGCAAGAAGTTTGAAGATATAGCTTTATCGGACCATCTATGTAGGTCATATTACTAGGGACATTGACGATGGTCCCGCCAATATTCGACGAAACGATGACGCTTTACTATTCCGGTGGTGAGAAACGAGAGGCCGACGCACAGTGGGACCAAATCCAAAAAAGCTGGCCAAAAGTCAAGAAGTGCATTAAATGATCTCAAATTTTACCCTCGGGGGTTTTTGGGGTCGCTGATGACGAATCCGGTGTCGAAATTTCGATTTTCAAAATGGCGGACTCAATATGGTTAACATAACCTCTTAAAAAAATCAAAAAAATTGTTTTAATATAATGTTTAATACTTTTGATTAATTTTTTTATAAGCAAGTTATTTTATTAGGAAGTTATTGTTTATTAGAAAAACAAAATAAGAATTTTAAAGAATGCAATTACAGAAGAAGACTGTAACTTTGTATTACAAGAATTTTTGTACGTTTTTCGGATACAGTCAGTGCAAACCATGCGATGGCATTTTCATTTCAACGTTGGAAACAACCACCATTTTGGAAACTATTCGTTGAAATATCTTTTTTTAACCATTTTGTTTTGTTTGTCAAGGAACAATGAGTAATTAATAGTTTTCAATTTTTTTTGCAATATACGGTTGAAAAAATTCCCTCCACAACCCTGATTTTTCGATGTGTAGTCCATGGAAATGGTTCTTCAACATTACAAAAATGCAGGAGAAGGTTTTATTTTTGGGATGTGTAGGGGGTCAGTGTGAGCTTAAATCTGAGTTTTCGGGATTCTAACCCCCCCCCCTATTTGGCCGCCATTTTGGAAAAGGTGTACAAATGGGTTTTCCACTATATCTCCGTAACAGTACATTTTATAAAATTTAAAACTACAATCAAACTTCATTGAACTACTTGAAAATTATAGTAATAAGAATTAATATTTTATATTTTGGTAGAATAACTATTAACACTATTATAAATATGAAAATTGGACTAAAAACATACTGAAATAACAATGTTGAAATCCACAACAAATTGCGAAAAAATGTTATTGCATTATTTAAACATCGGCATTTGTTATAACGTAAAGTGTTTCATTCATTATTATTACTTGCTACCTGTTGTTGAGAATTTCTAGGGAGAGGGCTAGGTAAAATCGTAAAAAAATTATTCAGAAAATCTGTCACTTTGATACCTTCGAGGCGCTGTAACACGTAAAACCTTTCGTAGTGAATGAATTTAAAAAAAAGTATGAAGGAAAATTATTCCTTATGAAATCCTCTAAAAAAACTTCCTTATGAAATCTTCTAATTTTTTTTTGGTTAAAATTCCAGGAAAAAAAGTTATAGCCATTAAAAGAAAATACTGTGACTAATTTTGGTGTTCTAAGGCTTATAACTTCTTAATTATTAAATTTACCCAAAAATATCCCTATGGGCGCTTGCAACGATGGAGAGAATTCTTCCACCATCTATACAACCACGATCCGCCACAAGGTCCAGCACCCGAACCGCCGAATATCGAACGAATCAGTTTTTCGATACCGAACCGACAATTATCGAGGTGAAGACGATTATAAAATCGTTGAAAAATGGAAAAGCGCCGAGAATAGATCAAGTAATCGCCGATATGCTCAAAGCCGGAGGTGAGGTCTTATCACAACAACTCCACGTCTTCATAACACACATATAGCGGCACCGACAGCAGCGTATCCGTTGCGGGGACGTCCCGCTCGGACCGCCAGCTAACGGATCAAAGAAGAAGAAGAACACACATATGGCATTTGGATCGTGTCTCGTCGACGTGGAAGAAAACGATCGTTGTGCCAATTTTGGAGAAAGACGACAGTTGGGAATGCAAAAATTGTCGCGGTATCAGCCTTCTTTCGACCGTGGGCAAAGTATTTACGAAAATCACACAATCGAGGTAACAGAAACATCGACAGTAAACGAGCCGGAAAGAACAAGCTGGACTCAGACCACATCGAGGATGCATTGATCAAATATCCACTCTCCGTGTCGGCTGATGAAAGAAAGAATTCGTTGCGACAAACGAACTATTGTCGTTTTTTTATCGGCGGAAAGGCCAAAGTGCCGATGTTCATATATTAGGGATTATTGGTTGAGGAAAAGAAAGAGACATCGACGGCCGACGTTCACAGTGACATCGGCCAGACAACAGCAGCATTCGCCTCGCTCAAATGGTGCATATGGGAACGAATAAATATTACCATCAAAACGAAAGTAGGTATGCCTTTACCGAACCTTGATCCTTCCGATTCTTCTTTATTGATCGGAAAAGTAGGACACTGCTCAACCGGACGTCAATAAGCACGAGCTTCTTCAAATGCGATCGCCTTCGAAACGAAACAGTAAGACAAAGAGACACTAATCGAAGAAGAAGCACAAAAAAGAAGCACGACTACGGTGGTTTGGATATGCTTGCGAATGAATGATAACCGTGTGCCACGGAGGCCCGAAACGTCGCCAAAAATAGTCAAGAATGGAAAGGAATCGTGAACTGAGTGCGCGATCCAGCAGCACCCACAGCAGCGTATCCGTTTCGACGACGACGTCCCACTTGAACCGCCAGCTAAACGGATCAAAGAAGAAGAAGAACAAAGAAGCCTAAATGTTCCTTAACCTGCCTGCACCCCAGGAGGTACTCATATAAATCCCTAAAATTAATTAGAGCCAACATGATGGTAGAGTGCAACGTCAATGCCAGACAAATGCTTTGCAGAGCTAGGAGAAAGTCCTGGACATAACGATGTCTACCTATAGTGAAATCTTCAAAATAGAAATCTGGAGATTGGATCAATTGTCCTTCTCGGATATGCTTCAGGGTAAACCAATAGGCTGAAACTTGTCAAGGTAGGTATCTTTCCCAGTAAGCCGGAATTAAAAGAGCCCTTCCGCTTGGTGGGGTCAGGATCTCTCGAGGCTAAACTCGAACCAAATCAAACGATTTTTCGGCATCAAAGCGGAGCGAGCTGTTCTAACCAATGAGAAATCGTTTGGAGATTAAGAACTCCCTACATGACTCGCTGCTGTAGCTGTAGGCTTCGTCATAGATACAAACGATTATTTACTTTGCAGTTGCCTGGATCTAGCTAGGATCAGACACTGTGTTTTGTAAAACTTTTAAACCTTTTATTACTTGAAAGAGGTTTCCAGTTCGGTCTGTGATGAAACGTTGTCTTTTCAGTGCTAATGGTGCTCCCGATGTCGATCCTTGATCAAGGCTAACGTCTGCACCTGCCTTTTATGGACTAAGCAATGAACCTTATGGGTGTTTACGGCACTCCTCGGTCCTATTGCCAGTTAATTTTAATCTAATCTAATGACGAACATATTTCGTGTTAATATATTGCTACAGCTACAACCATTTCGTCTTGAAACCTATTTGCGTAATGGTTACATTCTAGTCCATTGATCCGAAAATTAACATATTTTATGTGCAACCCGAAAAGGGCAATTTTATACCATTAAACCCCACCCCTAGAAATAAATACTGCTACCATTTTCCAATCAGCATGCTTATCTCTATATTATTTTACTAGACAGATTGATGACCATTAAATACCGTAAAGATGCTGTTAACCTAACTCTGTACCAGTCATAAAAGCTTTTATCACACAGCCAGAGATGATTAAAACATAGTCAGTTTTATGTCGGAAAGCTCCTTGTTCAGTACTTGAATATAACTTTCAACAACAACCACCTATATTGCATGGTAAACACACTATAGCAGCATTGTGTCTGCACCAGTGAAGATTTAATGTTTCCTATAGAGAGGAGAGAGAGAAGCTTACCATAACAGGATAAATAAGCAACTAAAAATCCCAGGACACGTCTTATCTAATTACCCTATAAATCGTAGCTACTTAGCAAGGATATCTACTAAATGGTAGCACTCCAGTGGGGGGTAATGAGTCTTTAATTCCTGTGTTTTCTGTGCTAAAGATTTCACGTATTCTGTTGGTCCTGTATCTGGTGGTAAAAATTGTTCTGTCACCCCGATAGGGTCCTTCATAGTCCTCTTAATGCAGTGACTAGTTGAATCATTCGAGCATTTTCGGTCCTGGTTAGCAGAGAGTTTTACGACGATCAACCCTTAGAGTCCTAGAGTATAATAATAAGGACCGGAGCAGAAAGATGGACTTGGTCGACTCCCTCAAGAGCCAAGCAAACTGGTGTTACGCCTCCTGACTGTAAATGTGCTGACGTGCCCTTTTTTGTTTGGGGCTCCGATTTCACCCAAAATCCTGTGTGGAGGTCCTTGGCACTGTTTACTTTCCAGACGGGTGAATGATTTTCTGCTGCTTTTCTTTAGTTTTCTATGAAAGGGTTGCAGAGTCATAGAGGAGCCTGGGAGACTGAACGACTCTTTTTTTGAGGCAGTAGGGAGGGAGGGAGGAACGGGTTTTTCGCACTTTCTAAGGGATGCTGTTTCGAAAATTATTGTCTGACTATGAAATTCGAATGTCTCTGTTGGAGTTTTATGGGTTGCTAAAATGACAGATTTCTTACCGGGGGAGGGGGTTGTTAGTATTGTTTGAGCTTTCCCGAATGGATTTCCTTCGTGTTTTCAAACTTGTGTTTAACTTGCACCCCCACGCGGGGGAGGAATCTGTGTATTTTCGTTCTTTCACATCCACTTTTTTTTTGCTCAAGCTGGGCGAGATAATAAACATGACTTTTAAAGGAATAAAAGGGAGGGATTTACTGTTATGTCACCTATAAATCTGTTCCTACAAGGGTTATTATCAATCCTTTATTTATTTTTATTGTTTATAAGCAGTCAATAACACCTTATCGTAAATATTGCCGAGGAGTCAATAAAATTTGTTATTCTTATTTTATTGGGCTGCATTGAGAATTGGAATATTTTGTGGGTGTATGTGTACTTTATTCCTGCAAAGAAGCTTTAAATTTGAATAAAATTTGCATTAAAAAAAATATATTTTCTGCTCTTTCGATGTTGTTTGTACACACACGTAGTACACTGAAAATTCATGGAACTTACTATTTCACTTCTTTGCACAACAAAATGTATATGCAGATTGGTATGTGGAGATTATGGTTATGATGTGGTAAGTAGTACTTGGTATGATATTGATATGTTATGACTTGAACATGGGAATCGATTAAATTTTGTATAGTATTGCTTTAATGGGGGAAGACGTCCTGTATTTGATAATATCTTGTATTTGACACACATCAGCGATTTCTGTAGAGGTATATAAATGATATTGAGAACCAAGTATGAGGTCTATAAGTCATGTTGTAATTTACCTTGACTTATGGTAGGTGCATGACATACATATATTTTGGAGTAATATTCAATGTTACATATTGAAAATTTTATTAAATTCTGAAGGATTTTATTAAATCGCATAACAATCACTCAAACATTCAATAGAAGGGTTTTATTTCTTTCTATTTTGTGTATCAACCCAAGTAAAAATTAAAGATGGCCTTAAAACGGGCGAACACCAACCGTGATTGAAACGTAGTCCACGGTAATGTGATGGTTGTTTGCAGGATTATACGGCCGTATACCACACACACACACCGACGGGTATACGTTTGTATAAAATCCGATCAAAACAAATTATTTTTAATAAACGTAATATAAAGATGTTTTCACACACCCTAAGGCAATTGAGTTCACCCATAATAAATCAAACGCATACACAAACGGACAAACGTAATGTCCTCATTATCTATATATTAAAGGCCGACACCCGGCAAAACTATAAGTTATATTGGCACAATTAAACTACCCTAAAAAGTTTTGGGGAAAGTGTGGCCGGTATTTGCCCGTTGTAAGGTAGTTTTTTTTACTCGGGATGCGCCATTTCGACATAGGTATTTCAACATTGAATAACTCTGGGGATCCATACAAGAATCGACTAAAACTAGACCGATTGGAATTAGTTTGTAACTTGTTGGGTGCGGCTGTTCTTGCACTGTTCTTAATGTAGGCTTTGTTGAAGAGGTGGAAGAGCATGTGGCATCCAAGGCACGCTTTATTACATTTAAGTAAGTGGCTGCAGCAAAATAAAAACTTTACGTTCAAAATTATTTTTTACTTAAATGCGAAATGATACAACAAAATTTATAAAATTTGGCAAAGAGGTGGGCAGAACTAAATTTTTTGTGTCACGAAGTTTGAAAACATCAATACGAAGTTTGAAAACATCAATACCGCAGAAGCTGTCTGATGCGCAGGAAGTGCAGTATTAGAGGACGAGACCGACGAGCTTAGTAAAAGGCAAAGTCAAGTGCTTTATAGAGCTGTACACAGGGCCGGCGCTCGGGTTTTTTGCGCCCGGTGCAGTATGCCTACTTGCGCCCATAAGCTGTTAATTTTTGAGCACAGGACAATGGAAAAGATTGCACCAAAATAATGCGTACAACGTAAAAAATAGGAAGTTTCACATGGGTCAACATCCAACCAACAACTCCAACTCCAACTCTTTGCGGAGAAGAGAGAATGGGCAGATTTGTTGAACCCCTGAATTCTTTCACTGAATCAGCTTTTTGACAGCTTTGTGGTTGTTTTTTTTGTCTATCTTTTGCTAGTAAAAGAAAATAAAAGGAGTGGCAGAAGGGAAAATTAATATTAAAGGCAAAAACAAAAAGCTAAAGCATTCCATAGTATAGTTTTTTGGAAAAGTTGGCTCTTGTGCAAAACCCAAGCGACTTCTTCATCGAATTTTAGAAGGAAATGGACGATTACAGCCAATTTTTGTTGGTTGGCTCGTGTGAAACTGACCATATTAGTTTGTTAGACAACAACAAACAAAAAAGAGTAATTAAAGAGGAATTCTCGCCACAAGGAATTTTGTTCTCCTCATTTCGTTCATTTACCTTTTTTAACAAACCTTGGAACAGAATTTAAAAGTGCAGCAAGAGCCCCTTGAAGTTTATATCAATGACGGTAAACAGCAATACACAATACAGAGCCATCGGAACCATTCTTCCTATGAGTTAGAGGATATGGTGCCCGTTACAGAATTTAGTATAAATAAATGAGAGATCTTGTTCTCACTTAGGAGATTTTTTCCCTGTTTCTGATTCTCGAAAACGAAGGTCTGTACCCTCACCTTTTGAGTAAAATCTCGAGTAACATTTCTTGAGTAAAATTTTATGAAAATCTCGAAACTAAAATCTCTGCAAACTTTCTCCACTAAAAGAAGTGTAATTTTCCCGGCTTTTCTTGCTTGAGAAAGTACAGGGTCAGAATTTGGGAAAATTTGTGAGAACAATTTTCAATTTTTTTCAATTGTTTGAAATTTTAATTTCTGAAATTGCGCCCCCCGACAAATTGCGCCCGGTGCAGGTGCACCATTCGCACCTATGAAAGCGCCGCCCCTGGCTGTACAGAGAAGCCCCACATAACCGGTAGACAAGAGACCCGAGGTACCAAGATACTTTCCACCTTGCAACATCGAAAAAATATTCGGTAGATTCCGGTCAGTTGAAAACCTAACTTTTATGGACAAATAAAACCTTCGGCGGGAAGTCATTTTTCGAAGGGATTACCAGATGAAACGACAAAAGATATACTAAGCCTCCAATAGATGGATGGAGGTGACTAGGATGCCCATAATATAGAGAAACTAAACTTGATTTGATCGGCTTGGAATTGCGACCGCTTCGAAGATCAGTTGTAAGAGTACAGTATTGAATAACGATTGTAGAAACGTTTTAGCTCTGCTGCGTTTTCTATTGTTTCCATTGTTTTATCGAAATCAAAGATTGCTTCACTGCCTAAAACGGTGTTGTTATTACTGCAACATAGAATGGATTGAATAGATCATCTCCATCAACGGCTACCTCTCATTTTTGGGATCATTATCTTTGAAACTAAGTTTACTACTAGATAATGAAAAACATTGCATGATAACGTGATTAATGCTATACCGAACTGCAATTGTACAAAGTGCAACTCCTGAACCTATACTTATACATAGAAAAACAAAATAAAAGCAGAAGATTTTGGTATGATGCCAATATGTACTTGAAAATTTAAAACCGAAAAATAAAACAAATAAAATATGTTTGTATGCACAAAATATATATGTTCATGCTAATCCACAGCTTGAAAGCAAATAAGTGATGATAATGCCTTTGAGTACTCTCCATTGAAATCGTTTCAAAAATACTTTGCAATCTATTATGAAAATCATTGTTTGCACTTATAAATCTGAGATCAAATTAAAGAAGAGTTCAAGGCTATTATCTTAACAAGTGCATAATTCCATAAGTAAATATTTGCAAATCCTTTTTTGTCTACAGATTATAGCAGCCAGATTTCGGTTTTATGTTGATGTGTTCATAGAAATAGATTCAAACCATGCTCCAGTTGAAGAGGTAAATTGTATCACTTAGTCTTTTCCTATTTTGCATGAATCACCTTCTCTGCTCTTCTGGCTTTGATAATGCAAGATTAAAGAGTTCCAATGCAAGGTTCATCTCCATCTTCTAATGCACCACCAAGAATCTTATCTGCCTTATGCTTTTGTTATGCTTCGACCTAAGATTACTACCAGACATCTGGTCATAACGTGTACGACATGACGGACTGGTAGTAGAACGTGTGGCACCTGAGCTTAGACTCACACATAGAAAAAAGACAAGCATCCCAGCAGGAAAAGAGAGCATCCCAAATGAATAAAGGAGGCCTCCCTTGGGAGTATAGGAGGCCTCCCTCTACGTTATCTTTTTTGCTCCTTTTTACATAAGCATGTCCGGAAAAGGAGGGCTCTATTTGTACTCGCCTTGAATACACTCTGTTTATTATCTGGGGAGCAAAAATAGAGGTTTCGAAAAAAAGGGAATGCTCCGTTTGTACTCGCCTTGAATACTCTCTGTTTATAATTTTGGGGAGGTGAAATCGGGGTTCCGAATGTTGCTTCTAAATTATAACAAAATATATATTTCTTTAACAAATTTATTAAAAGTATAAAAATCTTTTTTAAATTGGCACAAATTTACTCACTTTCCACCTTTGCAAACAAATTTTTTTAATATTGCCATTCAGGTTTAACGCATCGAACTAAAATGACTTACGCATTCCCCAGTGGGAAATGGAGTGCTCTAAGGACAATGGAGGAGCACTCCCATGGAAGCATGGAGTGCTCCCTTTCCGCTCCCTCTCCATATATTTTTTAACATTAGATGTCCGCCTAGGCTAGCACTCCATTTGAGCTCCCATAGGAGCACTCCTGCAACGATGTAATTGGAGACAAAAAGGAGCATTATAGAGCTTTTTTAAATATCTACAGTAGAGGTCAACATTAAAGTACCCTAAGAATTTTTCAGTAACTTTACGTTTTCAGTATAACAGTGAGTCATCGCATCAATACAATTTTAAGTTTTGAGCTTGGTCTATTGAATTTCTTAAATAACTCCAATAATGCTCCCTTGGGAGTCCATTGAGAGCCCTCCAACTTCCCTCCCTTTGGGACTGCTCCCAATTTTTCCCGCTGGGTCCCTACACTTTGAGCCTGGCTTTGCATGCTCGTTCGTGTTACGGCGATGATTCATTCAGAATAGCTCCCTTTTTCTTTACAAGAGAGGTATACATTTTTTTCCTTTTAAATTCTAATCTCTCTTATACCTCCTTTAAGGAGATCTCCCTCGATTTCCTACTGGGATGCGCCAGCATGATTGTGAGCTTAGACCGGTTCTACACATTCAATTTTGCATTACACTTTTTGACGTTCAATTCTGTCGCTCGTGTCTACACATTTTCAACTTTACAAGAAGAAAATCGAAAGGCTCGGCTGTCACTGCTATCCGTGTACACTCATATTCATACATATTCGCACACTCATAAAAATGTTGAAAACACAAAAGTTGAACGCAAATTTCCATTCCATTCTGAGCTGCTTTCCATTTTCCTTTCAACTCTAGTCTGTTTCAAACTTTGCATTGGAGTGAAAGAGAAAAAAAAGTTAAACGTCAAAAAGTGGAATGCAAAGTTGAATGTGTGGAACCGGTCTTATGTCTAAATCAATCAACAGAGACATTGAACTCATTCTTGATTAGGGACACCAGTGTCGGTTCTAACAAAACCATTGGACGATATATTCTATTCTATTTACCTCTTTTATCTCTTCTTTTTTCTTAGGAGATGAAAATTCCTTCTCCATTAGTCTGGGGCATATACAAATCATCTTTCTTACCCACCTCGAATTTAACTCATTTATTTTGGCTAAAGCAGCCCTTGTTAGTTTGAGTGAGGGAGGTGTAGGCATAAGCTTTAAGTTCGAGCTAGAGAAGTATAAATGAAACTTTTGCTGGTGCTCTGGAAGTCAACTATTGCCCTGTATGCGACCAAGGCCTCGTAAACCGCTTGCGGTGGCTGGATAAATTGCAAAATCTTATTAGTGATGGTTATCATGTGCTTCTCAATTGACTCGACCCACACTAGGAATGCAGCAAGTCTGGCAGAATTATAACACCATTACCTCAGACTTTTCCACCGCAATAAATAGCCGTCTGCCTACAGGGCTTTTATACACCACCAAACTACTGGGTACATTCGCACAGTCTGCAGCTCTCCTTTTCGCATACACTAATCAGAACAACTCGACTGTGGTACAACTTTCCATAGAGTACGCATACATGATGAGTTGTTGAGCTAAGGTTGAACTCGAATCCATCTGCATATAGACGCGAGTCGAGGTGAACTCAATGCAGCTGTGCCACCTGGGTTGAGTTAAGTTCAGTAGTTGTTTGTGATTTTTGTAACGTGTAGTGCTTTTTTTATTTTCAATTCGACCTCAACTATTCAACTCATCATATATACGTTGTAATAGTCAGCATTCCCGAGCTCATATTTCAACTAGCGAACGTAAAATCTCAGTTCCAGTAAATTATCCGTTTACAAGTCAAGTAAGCGAAATTAAGGTCCGTTTATATCTACAGACATCGATCGTGCCAGGCACGTAGCGTGCCCGACTCCGACCGACGCCATTTTTGCACGGTTCCGATACTCTATTCATACTGCTCAGCAGACACTCAAAGACATGTATATAGATATGAACCACGCAAACAAAATATTCTTTCCGCGAATACTGTCTGTCCGTGTCTGCTCGGTCGTGTAGATGTCGGTAGATGAAAATAAGTTCATACAAATTGTATAGAAGAATATTATTTTGTCTGGCACGGCACGTGTCTGGCACGCTCGATGCCTGTAGATATAAACGGAGCTTTAAACGTGACTGAAAACCCAGCTTGAGTTTAAATTCAAGAGGTTAAGCCGTTCGTGTAAACGTAGTAATAGACATGACAGACTGTTAGTGGGTGCTTTTCACTTACAACGGAGTAAACCACAGTGTGCCATACAGGTAGTTCTATCCTAGTTGTGCCCAGCTGGGTGACATAAATTTAAATATGGCGTGGATGGAACAGCATGTGTGAAGACATAACATATATATCGCAGTGTTTTAAATGGTAATCCACCCAGTATAAAGGAAGACTCTTGAGCTTAAGCTTTCGCACACAATAAAAAAGGATCCGGGTGGGTCCACTATAATTCAAGGTCAAGCAATATTGAATAAAATAATAATTATAACCCTTCCATTGCATAATTCAAAGAAATGAACATCTTTTATGTTCGTTTTTTAGTTGGTTTATATCCATGAATCGTAAGCCATAGAATTTACGGTCGTCCATCCCTTGGACCCCAGTAGACCATAGTGACAATAAATCTGAGGCGATAATACTGTCAGGGGGCGATTAATTTTAATCCATATAAAGTGAAGTGGACTTTGGCAAAGAAAAGGATATCTACGTTCTACATAAAGCCACAGAACTGTGAATCTAGAGCAGAGAGACTGTAGGATTTGACTTACCTTTTTGCTCGAATGCTTGTGGTACTTCCTTGGATGTAGCGCACACATGTACCTATCGACTGCCATGCATACTAAAATGACGGCACTCTGCTGACAAAGGGCTCCACGTAGCAACGCCTGTAATTTAATTATTTATTCACTTGCTACTATATCTGAAAGCGTATAAATGGTCCGGGCATATCCTTGGAAGAAAGGAGCCCCCGGCACGGGTTAGCATGGAGGAGACTAAAAGGACCACCCTGGGTTTCAGGTCGGATTAGGTTCAGAAATTATATTGTCGGTGGGAAAGATTGGAAATAGGAAGGGGACCAGGGATTCATTATATGTATAGCCCATGGTAGCCTATGGTGATTGGGGGTGGGATTGGGCTGGAGGAGGAGGAAATGTTGCCCGCATTTCAAATGTGATATCACCGTGAAATGAAACTTAATTAGCAAAGATTTACCTGGATTTGGCAAAAAATCTCTCCGTAAGGCCAACAGTGAAACAAGGCGGGCAGGAGTCCGAACGGCGTTATTAATAGACCTATCGCCAGATCGTTCAGGGCTAATGATGTGAGTAAGTACCGTGGCTGGAAAAAAAGAGAGAGAGAAGAAACGAGAAAAAATATATTTATCTTTCCTTGTCGAGTTTGTGTCGATAAAAATTTTGTAAATTAATGACTTTTAGGGGTTGGTTGGCCCAGTAATTGCCAAACCCTGCTGCCATGGTGCTACGTAACGAGTTCATAAATCACATTTTTATGAGAGAGAGGGAAAACTGGTTATAAAAGTAAAACGTCTATATTACCATACTAAGAAAAATTACAGGCTTATAATTTTCTGGGATGCAACGTCGATGGGGGTAGCTACTACAGTGAGTGCCGGAATTTTTGTTTTAAAATTTGATGGGAGATATTCTTACCACCCATCATTATGATTTTGAAATATTGTTATTACTTTTAAAGCTCACAATTTAAAGAATAAAAAAATATACTTGCACATTTGGCGTTTATTTGAATCATTCATGCATCATTGTCTGTCTGTAGGGATTGGTGTGTAGGGTGTACTACAAATCCTCAGTTATGGATTGGTAAAACAGCACGAACTTATTGACTAATTCAACACCATCCAGAATACGAAACAAGTCGAACTAAAATATTCAACATAACTTCAATTCATCAGACGTTTCTATTCTTAGACCATTCACATTTCTCCTAAATCTTTCACAATAATGAAAATCACTCGCAGAATAATTGAACTGTCCATCATTCATTCTGTAAATGAGCCTCACAATAAATTCATAATAATACTTTAAGAAAACCCAAAGAATTAAGCCACTTCTTCTATCATACATACACACACAACAACGACAACGAAGAAAAAAATTAGTTACACTTTCTGAACGCATTTTCATATCCCTTTTTTGGCTTTTGTGTTATGGAACAGAAGATGAATAGGGCCACGGATTACCACCTCAAATCTTTCCTTCCACTAACATTTTACTTGTCCCCCCTCCGCCCCCCGAAAAAAAAGGAGCTTTCACAGCATAAAAAGGATCGGAATTCATAGGATCCGGAAGATGTACGAAAGAGGAAAAGTCGCCAAGCAAATGACTCTCATAAATTGTGTCTATTTAAGTGAAATCTTGGACAACACATTTTTAAACAAAAGAAATCTACGGCATTATGCAGGACGAGAGTGAGTGGAATTTATTCTTATAGGGATTTATATATGTATAGGGGTTGGAGGCACTCAGGTCCTTGAGGTTTAGCTATGGAGCTCATAATGGTCGGTTTATTAAGAAAACGGTTTAAGAAGTTAGATTATTATTAACTAGAATAGATTTGTTGGATTAAGGGCCGGTTTCACAGTGCGAACTTAAGTATAAAAATTAACTTAAGTTACACTTAAGTTAGTCCAGTTGTCAGAGACTTAGACCCAGCACAAAATGTGATATCTCTGAAAATTGGATCATAGGTACTTTTTGGGGTGTAGAACACAATAAAAAAACCTTTGCTGCTCTAAAGTGTATGCTAACTTCACAATTTCGAAAACAAATTCGAAAATGTGGTTTTCGCGTTATATCTCGAAAAAGAAAAGAAAAATCGAAAAACTAATTACACCACGTGAAAGAGCGGAAAATTCTACAAAAAGCTATGTTATAACTTATTAAAAAAATGTTTGTTTATTATTATAAAAAATTATTACAAATAAGAAAGCGAGTTCGAAAATTTGACGCGCGCCAAATCCCAGAATTCAAATATTCAAGCGAGGCGTTCGGGGAAAAACTGAAATATCTTTGCCTAAAATCCACCAAAAACAAAAAACAAAAAAAGTATTTTAAAGAGGACACTCTAAGCTTTTTAAGGAAGTCATTAGTTTTTAATTTTATTGTTTTTTTCTCATAGAAAAGTTGACCGGAAGTTATAATTTCTAAGATTTTCACTGATTTTTATAAAACTGATTCCTGCAACTTAAAGTTAAGCCTAAAAAAATTATTAAATATATAAAATGAAAGATAAAATCCTGAGCTTTAAGAATATATTATTCATTTTTTGATTAAGCATTCAGGTTAAAAGCAAACATTAATTAAAAACACGTTAAAAACAAAGAACATTCTTTGAAATATCATGAAGTAAAAAAACGCGCGCAGCGACGCCGGCAGCTGTGTTTTTGGAGCGCGTCTTTTGCTGCTGTCTTTATTATTGCGCAGCAAAACAAACACGGCTTCAAAAACACTCATTGCTGCCGGCGTCGCTGCGCGCGTCTTTTTACTTCATGATATTTCAAAGAATGTTCTTTGTTTTTA
Source organism: Thereva unica (assembly GCA_949987705.1). Lineage (NCBI taxonomy): Eukaryota > Metazoa > Arthropoda > Insecta > Diptera > Therevidae > Thereva > Thereva unica. The sequence goes on along the minus strand of OX465281.1, from coordinate 15,278,080 downwards.
ACGTGTTTTTAATTAATGTTTGCTTTTAACCTGAATGCTTAATCAAAAAATGAATAATATATTCTTAAAGCTCAGGATTTTATCTTTCATTTTATATATTTAATAATTTTTTTAGGCTTAACTTTAAGTTGCAGGAATCAGTTTTATAAAAATCAGTGAAAATCTTAGAAATTATAACTTCCGGTCAACTTTTCTATGAGAAAAAAACAATAAAATTAAAAACTAATGACTTCCTTAAAAAGCTTAGAGTGTCCTCTTTAAAATACTTTTTTTGTTTTTTGTTTTTGGTGGATTTTAGGCAAAGATATTTCAGTTTTTCCCCGAACGCCTCGCTTGAATATTTGAATTCTGGGATTTGGCGCGCGTCAAATTTTCGAACTCGCTTTCTTATTTGTAATAATTTTTTATAATAATAAACAAACATTTTTTTAATAAGTTATAACATAGCTTTTTGTAGAATTTTCCGCTCTTTCACGTGGTGTAATTAGTTTTTCGATTTTTCTTTTCTTTTTCGAGATATAACGCGAAAACCACATTTTCGAATTTGTTTTCGAAATTGTGAAGTTAGCATACACTTTAGAGCAGCAAAGGTTTTTTTATTGTGTTCTACACCCCAAAAAGTACATATGATCCAATTTTCAGCGATATCACATTTTGTGCTGGCTTTCAGTCTAAATTTGACTCTGGCAACTGGACTAAGTATAGATTTTTCTTAAATTAGAATGCATAGAAAATTCAAACGTCAGTTTATTCCAGTACATTTCAAGGAAAACGCGATTAAAAGGAAATTTTACATGTAAAGTTCGGCTATTGAAAGTACATAATTGACAATATTGAAGAAGAAAAAATTGCACTGTGAAACCGAATTTGACTTAAGTAACACTTAAGTGAAAAAATTTACTTAAGTTTAAGCAAAACTTAAGTTCGCACTGTGAAACCGGCTCTAAGTCACATATACATAGATAGGTATAGTATCAAGAATCCTGAAAGGTTTTTGGGTATTGGTTTTGTCGTTTGTCAATCAAGGCTTTGGATACGGTGCTCCTAGTGATTGCTGGAAGGGTAAGCAACCATTCTAGTTAAGGTTGAAATTTCGAACCCGCATGGCGACCAAAACGCAAAAATTAAAGAAAGAAGAAATGCAATATAAAGGTCGGTTTGGGTCTGCAGACATCGAGCGTGACAGACACGTGCCGCGCCAGACAAAATAATATTTTTCTATACAGTGTGTGACCGATCGTACATGGCCTTAGTCCACATCCTGGTCAAGGTCCATACAGCTGAATGAATACAACGGATCTAGAGAGAACAACCTCGAGAAAACCCGCGATCCCAAGGTGTAAGAAATCGTGTTGGGCTCCAGATCCCCGGCGACTTTCGGTTTAAATTAGCCCTCTCAAGGTTAATATGGAGAACTGCTATTAGCGACCTTCCTTTTCGCATTATACATAAATACCTTCAAAAAACTTTTGAGGCTGGAGCACTTCTCAACGCTCTAAGCACTTCTTGGCCTTCCATAAGCCCCAAAAAAAGACGACTTAAGCCACCCTGTATTTCCAAAAACCGCGAAAATCTAGACAGCATTGTGTATATTTTTGCAGAACAATACACTTACGCCATAAATAAAGCTTGTCCAAACAGACAAAGAGGTTTTCTAACTCCCAAGGTGGTCTCGCGAACTTGAAACACTCCGAAAAGAGTGCATAAACTAATTTCATTCAGCTAGACGCAGCAAAAGTGCAAAATCCTGGGGCAGATATAAGTCGAAGCTTTATAGATACAAAATGGCAATAAGGAGAGCCAAACGTACATCCGGGGTTACCATTTGCAGCAATATAGAGTCCGTCGGAAGCCTCAATGCTACGTTAAATATTAACTAAAGCATCAACAATGCTTAGAAAACGCCGATTGGACAGACTCAAGCAGAGATTCTCGGACACTGCTTATGGATACCCATTTTCCGAATAGTACGATGGCTAAGGCTATCACGATAAATTTTTCAGCCTCATCACAGTTGGTCAAATCTACCATAAGTAGAGCAAGAATTGAATGGGTTTTAAACACCTAGTGCGGGCACGACTGACACCGTATCCGGGCTGCAGGATAAGTTTACTGGGTGCCTCCAAAATAACTGCATTCCCTCTAGTTGGAAAGAGGTAAAAGTAGTAGCGACAGCATGCTAAAACGGACACTGCTCTTCACTCGTTGGTTTACACCATTGGAAAATCACTTGAGGTCAAGGAGTATATTGAAGTTAGGAAGGGATCCAATAATAATCTCTAATTATTAAAACAATCGGTGAGCCTTAGGAATCCAAATTTATTTTGTCAAATATTTGTTGAGTGCGGGATTTATTATGTATTAATGTTCATTTTTTATGACTTTAACTCTTAATGATAATGCTAATTTTGTGCTGATGATGACATAAATTTTGTAAATGTCGAAACGTCCATATCATATACATAACTATATGTACAAATCAATATAATATATTTTAGTTTCCTAAGGCTCACCGATTGTTTTAATAATTAGAGTCAAGGAGTATACATAAGTTCCTTTCCGTTTGATAACGTACTCCCGGACGCCATTACCCTGGCTTTGACGAAACAGTAGATCGACCCATAGCTGGCGTCTTTCATCAAGTGTTTACTGGCAAGATCGTGACCTCGATCCTAGACGATGCACAGTGCGACCAAATCCAAAAAAGCTGGCCAAAAGTCTAAAAAAAAAGTTTATAGATTGCGGTTTTTTTTGGGGGGGATGATTCGAGGACACTTCCAATAGTGAGAAATCAGTCACGGAAGGTTAGATTTTTTCCTACGGACTGAGAAATTGTAGTTGCTACTTTACTCTTTTTGCTTATTTTTAAACGTTAATATTGTGAAAAAAGGTCAACGTTTTCAAAACGCTATAAAAAATTAAGTAACCAAGCAATCGTGGTCGTGTAAAGTGGAATTTTCTTTGGAAGGTATGTAGAGTATAAAAAAAATTGCACTATACCCATTAAGCAAGTATATAATACACAGTAAGCATCTATTACACGTGCTTTTTATGAATTAGGATTGTAAAAATGCGATATATATTGGACAAAAAGTAATATTGCACCCCTCTGCACTCCTGCAAAACTTGCTGGGCGTTGTTGGTAAAGGTGTATTCCTTCACCTCCAAAAAAAATCCGCTGCCCAAAATTGCCCCTCCGTGTTTTAAGGGGTCACATACGTCCAGCACTAGCCCATGGAAATGGTACTTCAATATTGCAAAAATGCGGGACAAGGTTTTATTTTTGGGATGTGTAGGGGGTCAGTGTGAGCTTAAATCTGAGTTTTCGGGATTCTAACCCCCCCCCCCTATTTGGCCGCCGGTCAAATAGGGGGGGGGGGGTTAGAACCGGTTTTTGACTATTTGGAGGGGTTATGTTAACCATATTGAGTCCGCCATTTTGAAAATCGAAATTTCGACACCGGATTCATCATCAGCGACCCCGAAAACCCCTAAGTGAGATATTTTGGTATCATTTACTAAAGTTTTTGACTATTTGGAGGGGTTATGTTAACCATATTGAGTCCGCCATTTTGAAAATCGAAATTTCGACACCGGATTCGTCATCAGCGACCCCGAAAACCCCCGAGTGTAAAATTTGAGATCATTTAATGCACTTTTTGACTTTTGGCCAGCTTTTTTGGATTTGGTCCCACTGTGCGATGGCACGGTCCGAAGGGCCGTCAATAGGAGGAGTACTTTTCCCCCCTTCTATGGGTCGTGATGTGAGCCGACTTCTGCAAACCTGAGGTTACCTCTCGAGATAGATCACACAGTTTTCAGGATGCCATAAACTGTTTCAAGCTGTTCTACAAATCAACCAGCGAAGCAATAGGAATCGGATTGTCTACATCTTCTCAGATAGTCAGAACTAGAACTATCCCTGAATGCCGTATCTTAAAAACGCACCTCGGCCCAAATGACTTGACTCTCTTACAATCTCAGGCGGACCACTTTTCTACTGACCTTCGGAAGACAAAACCTTTCAGCTATAGTGGGAGTGCTGACCGACCTAAGCAGAAGAAGGCTAACTACATCTAGTGAGCCCTCGCTTAGCACCCCCGCCCCATTTTAAAACACCTCAAACTGTCAGCTTGGTATTATCTTCGGCAAACATCATTCGCGAATTTATGGATCAAAGAACAACATGAAGGCGGTTTTGAAGACTTGATTAAATATAAAATCGAAGCTTAGGGACCAGATTTTAGAACACAAAGAATTAAATAATCGTGCTATGTAAAAATTCGCTAGAGATGACTTTACTGCTGCCGTAAAGAAAGTAAGTGGCTATAGTAGTATCCTGATTTATCAGGGAAAAATCAACTTTCCATTGGAAGATTAGAACTAAGCTGGCGGTCGACAAAGAGTTACGTAGAATCTTGTCACTATTATAGTCCGGCCAGAATAATAAAACGACTGTAGAACTGTAGATTTGTAACAGTGGATTTTTTCCAGGACCAGGTGGTTAGCCTGGAGCCCAACCACTACGTTCAGTTCTAATGCGCCGAACACTCGCGTACGCCCTTTCACCTCTGCTACAATTAAATTGTCTTGCCCGGGGGTTATGACGTGGACGTGGTGGATCGGATTAGGCTGACAGAACTGTGCAGTTCAGTAGATGTTACTCAGCTTTTGCAACCCAGAGCCGTGAAGCTCTGGGTTCCTGAGGTCTGATATCAGCCTTCAACTCAAATGATATCCTAGTGCGAGTTCAAACCAAACCAAAATTCACCTCAAACTCTGCTTGTGGTTTAAACTTCCACCGTAAAACTAGCCACTAGAGTTTAAATACAAATTTCATCTGTTTGTTCTTCAAAATCAATCCACTGAAACTGAACGTACTTTAAGTACTTACTCCTCGTTTCTATACTTGCACTTCTTTAAACAAATTTTAATACACATGATGTAATGGCCATTATCAAGGTATTTTGTAGCCTAGATCAACACTAGCCTGCTTACATGTGTATTTGACATTGAGTTAATTCAAATAAATCTACTCACCTGAAGATGTATATATGGAGTATAGCGACGATTATTAATTACGAAAATGATTAGTGCGTTGGCGCCAATTACACCAATTGTAAGGATAAAAATAAGTAGAGCCTCGATTGTCTCAATTATTCCGATCTGATATATAAAACTGTGTCCTGTATACCGTGGATGTGAGCAACTGGAATTTTTTACAGCTGGTGGCACTAGTAGGGTGCCAGCCTTTAAGTCCATTGCAAATCTGGAATAGAATAAGAAAAATTGATTAAAAAAAAACGAATATAGTATTTTATTATAAAAATAATTTCTCATATAAAAGGAATTTTTTTATTTCAAATACTAGAGCTCAGCAAACTCCTGGGAGTCCTTTTGACTTTCCATGATTCTATCATGAATTTCAATATCTTGGCGCAAAAGAATGAAGAAATACCAACATGAACACATGGTTTAACTTCACCGTCATACAATTAATTCCGTGACAGAACGCTTTGAAGTAAAAGAGGATTGCAGCTCTCCTCCTCGCCCTTGTACCTGTACCCTTTATCTTCCATTGTAAAATTCATTATTTAATATTATTTCCTATTGTCATTCAAATCTTTTATTCTCGGCTCTTATTAAAAATGAGTGGTCACGGAGCCGAAGTCTTTGTTGTTAAACCACTGATCTCTAGGATGGTTTCAGATCACCTAAACTCTACCGAGGTCCCATAATTTCAATAACTGTCATTTTCTAATCAATAAACTTCCAATAAAACCGATTTCCAGTGATTAAAATTCTAAAGAAACTAAGCTATACAACTTTCTTCCAATACACTAATCTATATTTGTTGCAGTTATAACAGCGCTGCTTCTGTAGCTTATCCCACTACAAATTAAAGAACCCTACCAAACATCACCATGTGAATATTAAACTTTGAAAAGACCTTAGCAACTGTAATTTTTCTTTGAAAAGTCCCCAACAAATATGGACGTGACCTGCCACATTTAGTACTTCGATGAAAGGAAACCTGCTGCGGTTGAAGTAAAGTAACCCCAATGCCAGCAACTTGCAATAAAAATTCCAGCTACACTGGACGAGAGTTATAGGAACTGTATCGGCTTCATAACTGACCATAGAGCCACTGGCACCCCTCGGGCATACACTATTGTCGTACATTCGTCCTTTCACATTGGTCAGTATTTGTCCTTTCATGGGGGTCAGCATTCGTCATTATTATGCCAAACACTTTTTCAATAAGTTCTCAACAGAATGAAATACCAGAAGCGTAATTATTTCAATCAATTTCCGAGAATTGAAATGCCAGGAAAAGTATGGAGTTCAATGGCAGTGTTATATCTCAATCGTGGGAATGGAGGACCAATTAACAAGGATGGAGGTGAGGTATTTTCTATGCTATAGAGTTTTCGTGAAATCCTCTTTTGTAATTGAAATATATTTTCTATTCTTGGTAAAGAGTAAAATTGCTATGAAAAAATGTTGAGGTATTTAGAGTGATTTTTGAGTGCTCCAAAGTATTTTTGAGGCTGGGGCTCCACAGTCGAGTTGTTCTATTCATAAACGAATTTCTAAACCGTATTGTGCGTGAACGGGGGGGGGGGGGCTGTAGGGTATGGGGGTGAGCCGAGCGGGCTAGTCTTTTGTTGAGGGAAAAGTATTGCCGTGCAGGCAGGAGGTCCTGAATTTCAGTGGAACAGTCGCCATGGTAATAGCGATAAAGTATGGAGAGGGCTGCTACATTCCTACGGAGGCTTAAGGTGTCTATGGAGGCGCGAAAGGGGCCATCACCAATGAGTTTGAGGGCACGATTTTGCACCTTGTCGAGACAAGCCAAGGTGGTTTTTGGGGCGCCTGCCCAGATATACGAGTTGTATTCGAGGCGCGGCCGAATGTAGGATTTGTATATTGTTGCCAATGCGGCTGGCTGGAGGAGGAACTTGCATCTCTTGAGAAATCCAAGGCATTGGGAGGCTTGTTTGGCGATTTGGAATATGTGATCGTTCCATCGCAGATGCTCCGTTAAAGTTACCCCTAGGATGTTGAGAATTGAGTCAGCCGTTAGATTCTCTTTATCCACTGAGATAGGAGGAAGGTCTACAATTTTTGTTGCAGATCAGACAGTACTTCGTTTTTGTGGCATTGAATTCGACGCGATTCATTTCGCCCCAACGAAGAATCGATTCGATATCCCGGTTGATCGAAGCCGACATCAGTTGACGGTGGTAAAGACAAGGTCTGGCACTTGCTTGTCTTATATTGTCGAAGGAGTAAGAGAAATTCAGAGTACCGTCATCAGCGAAGCAGTGAAGTGGGTTGGAGGGGATTGAGAGCAGATCATTAATGAAGATTAGAAAAAGTGCGGGTGAGAGAATTGACCTCTGGGGGACTCCGGCAGAAATGGCGTGGGGGTTGGATTCGACGCCGTCCAATACTACCTTGATTGAACGGCCTGAAAGAAAGCTCTTAATCCAGTTCCTTAGAACTAAGTGTATACCAATAGCTTGGAGTTTATTCAACAGAGCTGGGTGCCATACTCTGTCAAAAGCCTTTGATATATCTAGAGCAACCAGACCAGACTCGCCAAAGCTGTGAATGCTTTGGTTGATACGCTCGGTTAAACACACAAGCAGATCGCCAGTAGACCGTTTAGATCTGAAGCCGTATTGCCTGTCGTGTTTTATTGATTATTGTCTCCATGATTTTGGAGAGAACAGAAGTAATTGCTATTGGGCGGTAGTTTAAGGGGTCGCTGGCTTCACCTTTTTTTGGGATTGGCTGAACATGAGCTAGTTTCCAAGAGTCCGGGCACACTCCGGAGAAGTAAGACAGGGCAAAAAGTTTGCGCAGGGGTTTAGTCAAAGGTGAGGCACATTTTTTAAGTACCATAGGGGGGATTTTGTCGGGGCCAATGGATTTATTGACGTCGAGTTCTTTGAGACACCTAAACACCTCGCGAGTCCTGAAGTGAACTCCGTCCATTGAGTGGGTGGTATTCTCGAGAGTGGGGGGTGACATAGCAGCAACATAGTGCAAGAAAAGTCCGATAACGTACCGATATTTCCTGAAGGGTAGGTTACGTGGAAAAAGTTTTGAACAAAATTTTCTCAGCTTGGTCTGTCTAAGCCTGAAGTTGTAGTAGTTTGAAAGCGCAGAACTTGAGCAGGACATATGTGAAGTAGTACATTTGTCCCGTACACGTCTTTATTATTTGAATGTTCCTCTTCAAAAATGCCCTACTACTCCTTAATATGAGCGTGTATACCTGTACCGTCACCCACCCAAAACCAAACCCTCGAATCTTAAGGAACACCATCAGTCCATTTGTTGCCTAGATGTGCAGGTGTACACAGGCTTTTTTATCGGCGTGTCTATTCGCACCAAAAATACGCGTCACACGGTCACACGGGCTGAACAAGGCTTGTGATATGGACTATGCTGGCGACAAAGGGCCCGGGTAGTTATTTCTTTCAGAATTGGAGAAAATCTTTATCCGATCAATCTGTGCTCTATCTAATGTCTGACCTTAATAAAAAAGAAAATACTCGGACCAATAGAAGTTCCCCAGCAAAGAACTGTCTAAGGGATGGACATGTATGATTTCCATCGGCGTTTCATTCCACTCGCAGCAGGAAATCGATTGGCTGTATAGAAGTTTCTCGGCCGTTCAAAGAAGAATGATAGAACTAGGACGTTAACGCGAATGAAGCATTCAAAAAAAATGTTAAGGAGTCCGTAGGAAACAACACCGTTAGCTTATCCTATGCATAACGCCGCAATCTCGATAGTTACCGAGCGTAGATATAGCATTAGGTGCCGCGTTTCAACAGTCGGTAAACGGAGACTCTTAAGACCCTTAAGATTTTATTCGTGGAAGCTTTCAACATTGAGAAACTATATATAGGGAGTACGATAGCGAAATACTGGCGATACGAGGCTAATTTTACCATCGTAGCAGACCACAAACCTCTCTGCAGCACGTTTCAACAGACTTGGGAGAAACTGTCACCACGGTAAATACGACAATTGGATTTTAGCAGCCAATTTTCAACAAATATAGTACACAGAAAAGAACAGACTGTGGCAGATTGTTTGTCGCTCAATACAATATCGGTTCAGTCAATGGTTGATTTCGAACGATTGGCTAAGGAACAAGAGAGTAAGCAGACCTCGTAAAGTTGTTAAACGATCGAACTAGAACAATCAAATTGAAACGATGCCTTGCTCCCAACAGCAAATGCGTGAATCAGTATGACCCTACGTACCAGAGAAGTTCAGGAGAACAGTCAACCCAGGCTGAACCCAGCCATAAACAGCGGTCGAGTTGAAGCAGGGTTCATTTAACTCAACTCAGCTCTCCTACCGGGATCGGGTTATTGTATCTAAAGGTTATGTTTTAATGTGAGTTCAACTCTATTTCAACCCAAACTGAACTCAACCTAGTCATAAACGGGGTATCTATCACAATGCGCACTAGGTACTTGTCTGTAGTTTTATCAATGCCGTGGGTTATCAAAGCACAACTCTGTTTCATAAGCACCGCAACCGTGCTAGACTAACCGACACAAAGACAGGCTCCATTGTAGATCTAGCTGAATTCCTTTTCCGACAAGTCGTCTTCGTTCTCGAAGCTTAAAGCTAACTTGTTCGGGTATATCATGAAGATATCGATCTGTAGGCCGACGAACGCATTGGGGGTTATCTGGACTTCGGGATGAGCACAAGCTTTTGATGCTTTCACTGTTTAGGTAATACTTGGGCCAACACATCCGGTGCTATACTGGTTGCCGGTGCTATAATTTCTTGCTCCTTACTTCTGTGGTATTTGCATCTTTGGGAACAGGGTCCGCAATTGTTGGAGACCCTTAGGCTGGTCGTCCACTGGAAGCGTATTCGAGCGGCTACGCGCTTCGGCGACATGAGCGGCTACAGGCGGCTACAAGCGGCTTTGAGATATGCGGCTACACGCTACAGGGGTCGCACAGTGGGACCAAATCCAAAAAAGCTGGCCAAAAGTCTAAAAAAAAAGTTTATAGATTGCGGGTTTTTTTGGGGGGGATGATTCGAGGACACTTCCAATAGTGAGCAATCAGTCACGGAAGGTTAGATTTTTTTCTACGGACTGAGAAATTGTAGTTGCTACTTTACTCTTTTTGCTTATTTTTAAACGTTAATATTGTGAAAAAAGGTTAACGTTTTCAAAACGCTATAAAAAATTAAGTAACCAAGCAATCGTGGTCGTGTAAAGTGGAATTTTCTTTGGAAGGTATGTAGAGTATAAAAAAATTGCACTATACCCATTAAGCAAGTATATAATACACAGTAAGCATCTATTATACGTGCTTTTTATGAATTAGGATTGTAAGAATGCGATATATATTGGACAAAAAGTAATATTGCTCCACTCTGCTCCACTGGAAAACTTGCTGCGCGTTGTTTGTAAAGGTGTATTCCTTCACCTCCAAAAAAATCCGCTGCCCAAAATTGCCCCTCCGTGTTTTAAGGGGTCACATACGTCCAGCACTAGCCCATGGAAATGGTACTTCAATATTGCAAAAATGCGGGACAAGGTTTTATTTTTGGGATGTGTAGGGGGGGTCAGTGTGAGCTTAAATCTGAGTTTTCGGGATTCTAACCCACTCCCCCCCAATTTGGCCGCCATCTTGGAAAAGGTGCGCAAATGGTTTTTCCATTATATATCTCCGTAACAGTACATGTTACAGAAAATTTGCGAGGGCACTTTTTGTTTATAATTAAATTATCTACAATATATCTTCTACAATATATATTCTTAAAAATTCTTATTTTGTTTTTGTAATAAACAATAACTTCCTAATAAAATAACTTGCTAATAATAATAACTCGAAATTTCGACACCGGATTCGTCATCAGCGACCCCGAAAACCCCCGAGTGTAAAATTTGAGATCATTTAATGCACTTTTTGACTTTTGGCCAGCTTTTTTGGATTTGGTCCCACTGTGGGTCGTCCACTGCAAGCTTTTCTTGCTGCTCAGTTTGAAGTGAATTTTACATAATAATTTTGTGATTTGTAAATATAGAAGGCTTTTAGTACAGTTAAATTAAGCCGAAAAAAAACGGAATAGCGGAAATGATTGGGTACAGGCTGAAAATTGGCACAGAGCTTCCATTTAGGGCTCTCAATAAAGGGTTATAATACAAAATCACAATTTTATTCGCTTTTTAGCACTTTGCTCATGCTGCCAATCTATGTACATATGTTCTGCTGCACTCAAGTTCCTGTTATTTATATCAAATAAAAGAATACACATTCACCTAAAAGATAAGTCTAAGTATATTGGTTTACGATAATTAGTAAACTAGTTATTCAACTCTAAATAAATTAAAACAAAATACATTTTTTTTTTCGTAAACACCCTGTATTTTAATAGTTAACCCCCTCTCTAAAACACTATTTCTCCAAATGCATCCAGGAATCATCCCTAAAAAAATTAACAACGTTGGACTACTACGTTGAACGTCTGATAACCTATACAAGTCGCGAATGAGTATATGAGTATTTTAAATCTTTAAAACAGTGATATTTCTTGAATGGCAATTCGTACGGGAAAAAGTATAATAACTTTTTAGTAGAGAATCGCACGATCTACAAACTTTGTGAACATTATTTTATTATAGGACTTACGGTTTCAGATGTATTTGCAAAAAACTGATAATATTGACCCTAAAACCCCCTAAAATATGAGCTTCCCGGGGTAGAAAATCGGCAGACTTTATAACCCCTTATTGAGAACCCTAAAAGGAAGTTCTGTGCCAATTTTCAGCCTGTACCCCAAAAAGAATATCTGAACTAGAATAATTAAATTTCTTTTCAAGTAATTCCCAGCGAAAGAATTTCTCTCGGAGACCATCATCTCTTTATTAATCGCATTTGCATTGATGATAAATTCCAGACCGACCACGAGCACACCACTTCAGCTTCACAAGGTATTTTCCTATCCTTGGACATCTCCGTCTCTCCAGGATAAACCTCATCATAAGCCATGAAGCAACCTTTTCCGTGTTCAGAATATTTTTAAAGAAAGCCTGGAATGTAATTAAAGTTATTGCGGCCAGAAAGGGGCACCTTTCCACCGGTGTAGTTTCTATCAAATTGGAAAACTTCCGCTAACGTAGTTTCTTAACATTTTGTAACTCAATCACATACCTTTGACATTCACCGGTAATAATTTGCTCAGGTGAGACATGGAATTGGAATTCACACACATACATGCATATATAGAGTCGAACACGATTTCCAAATGAAATTTATTAATTGCATTTCTTTCTTCCTCTCATTTTGGGGTAAAGTTCGATTTGAAATCGCCTCACCGCAAATGAGCATGAGTCTAGGATTTAGGTTATCGATTGCGTTAGCCAAGTGTAATTTATTCCCAATTAATGCCAAATAATCCCTTCATTGGTATGGACTTTATGGGGGATTTGGGGGCAATTGTCCTGTACGCTTACCGCACAGGTATAGTCGGCAATGATGGAGTGGATTTTTATGGTTTTAATTAAATGTTTCCGATTTCATAAAACATGTTAACAATATTTCTGGCTTATCTTTACATAATCGTTAATGCTGTTTGCGCCATTGTGAGTAATTTGATATTAAATGGAATTAACTGAAGAAGTGTTAAGGTACTGCAGGTGGGAATTATGCAAAAAGGGTTTATTTGTTACAAAATTGAGTGGATAAATACTAGGGTTGTAGAGTGTAACATTTGTTCTATCCTGAGTAATTCCACCATTAGTGGCAGAGATAATATTAAAGGCTGCCTTCAAGGTGGAGTTTTGTGCCCCCTACTCAGGAAGTTTGATTTCACGATTACAGAGGTTATGAGAGCAGAACTCCGAGAAGTTCAAGCATGGTGTCCATCACCATTCAATCATCAATCCAAATAAGTCCGTTCCGATCCCTTTTTCTAACTGTTACAAATTGGTCCTAGGTTATAAGGATATCCTCAAAGGTATCCCATATATTCCTTCGTATCCGACCATATGGTTGGTAAACTTCCAAAGCAAATTAATGGCACTTATTCCGAATCGCTCCTAATGGAAGAAACTCATTTTTGGTGGGAGACCCAAGCAACTTCTACTAGTTTACCAATGGGTAGAGTACACGCCAAATCAAACGGAAAACTCAAAATCATGAGGATTAATACCCGTGCATCCCAAAAAACCGTAGCCATAACCTTTCTAGCTTATTTCACCGTCTTTGCTTCTTTACCTATAATCGTGCTAGCGCCCCACGATTTTTTACTTTTACTTAGGTTGTTCCCATATACTGGCTGAAGCAATAAAAACTTTACATTCAAAATTATTTTTTACTTTTTAGTTTATTTTCAAGTAAAAGCGTATTTTTTAGTTCTTTTAAACAATATTTTTTATTTTCTGCTTTTTAATCTATTAAATGTCTTCCGCCATTTTGTGGTGTCCGTCATATTAGATTTTAATGAAGTCACACAGCTCCTGTACTATACTAATCATACACTTTCATTTGATATTCATATCGAGGGCGTGGTAAAGAAAAAAGTAAACCGTAATTCTCTGTTGGCCGCCATTTTCAATTTGGAATGACGCCACACAGCTAGTATTTTTTCAGGTGTCATCCCTTGTTCTACCAGTCTGTCATGTCGTGCACGTCACGGTCAGATGTCTGGTAGCAAGCTTAGCTCGAAGGATAGAGAAAGAAAAAGACAGATAAAAGGGAGTGTGAGGGGCGCATGAGTAGATGGAGATAAAAATTGCGTTTGAACACGGAGATGTTGTATTAGATCGGGAATATTGGCTGTGGGAGGTTATTCCACAGTCGAGCTGTTCTAGAAAAGAACGAATTTCTAAACTGATGTGTGCGTGAAAACAAGGGCTGTAGACAGTGAGGATGAGCCGAAAGGGTTAGTCTTGTGTTGCGGGAAAAGCATTGCCGTGGAGGCAAGATGTTATATATTTCTGTGGAAAAGTCGTTGCGTAAGTTTCGATAGAATTTCACCAGAGCTGCTACATTCCTGCGGTGGCTTAATGAATCAATTTCGGAGTAAATGACGCCGTAGCCAATGAGTTGGAGGGCGGGGTTTTGCACCTTGTCCAGGGCGAGTTGGATTCAAAGAGGGGCCGAATGTAGGATTTGTATATTATAGCTCTGTCCGACGGCTGAATGAGGAAATTGCATCTGTTAAGAAATCCCAAGTGATGCTTGTTCAGCGATTTGGAATATGTGATTACTCCAACGCAGATCTTCGGTTAATGTTATGACTAGGACATTAAATGATGGTTCTGCTATCAGTTCTAGACTGTCCACTGAAATGAGAGTAATTGAGGAGCGCGTTTTTTTAGGGAAGAGGCAGTATTTCTTTTTCCGTGCGTTGAATTCGACACGATTCTTGAAGCCCCAGTTTAGAATCAGATTTATATCTTTTTATGAAGAGAGCTGGTGATAGAATTGAGCCCTGGGGAGCACCTGCGGAGATGGTGTGTGGATTAGATTCGAAATTCGAGATTCGATTAGAGCGTCCAATACTACCTTTATTGAACGGTCAAAAGGAAGCTCTTAGAACTTTCCATTTCCTTAGAACTGGGTGGATATCAATAGCTTGGAGTTTTGACAACAGAGCAAGTCTAGACTAGAGCAACCAGAGCAGACTCACCGTAGCGATGAATGTGTTGGTGGTTCTGCGCTGCTGACCTACAAGGAAGCTGCCAGTAAATCTTTTAGATCTAAAGACGCACTATCCTCTGCCATGGAGAATTTTGTTGGTTTCCAGACATTCCATTAGTTTTTTTGTTGATTAATATTTTTACGACTTTAGAGGAAACAGAAGCAATTGCTGTACCCATAAGGCGGTAGTTTAGGATATTGGATATGGGAAATAAGCACTAACTAGGTTGTGATCCAAATTGCCTAGAGGAGAGTCAACATAGATAGAGTATCTGTAAGGGTAGGAGGTAAGAAATAGGTCAAGGAGATGGGATCCTTGACCTGCAACTTCAGGGATCCTAGTTGGACGATGAACAATCTGATGAAAGTTGTGTCTGAAAGGAGCTCAGAGCTCTTCCAAGAAACACTGCTGCCGTTTGAGTAAAGGCCCCCGGACATGGCTACACCCTGCTACGTGAAAACAATCTAAATCGAGTTCAGGTAAGGCTTGGGTTTCACTCAGTAGGTACAAATATAGCTTAAGCGTGAACGAACAGGTGGCACAGCCCGAAAAAAAGTTCGCTTGGAGTCCTCGAATATTTGAAAAATCAAAACAGAAATTTCTATGTCGAGGCTTTGTTGACGTAAGCTCGGCCAGACTCAAAATGATTTACAGATTTTAAAACATAAACAACAATTAAAAATTATCGAACATAAATTTCAATATTTACTCCATAATCCTCCCCCACTTCCAAGTTGAAGCGACTAATTAATATCAAGAAGTTTGATTAGTGTTTGATAATTAAATTTATGTAACAATATTTTACTGCCAAAACTGTCACTTTCGATTGCCCAATTTATCTTTCTTGTTTATCTATTTAACGTAAATTTTCCCAGAAGCACAAATGCCTTTAAATTTATCCAAAATTAAATTGAATTCGTAGAAGTAAAAGCCGCCTTGTTATGGAAAGGACAGGCTGAGGATACTAGACCTGTGAAAATCTGTCAATTAATTTTAAATTTTGTGGAAAATTTTTTTTTATATTTATATGTATTTTTGGAAATACTAGCAAGAAGTCCATTTTAACACTGGGTAAGGTAGCCAAAATAATTTTCATGTTTAAAAATTTGAATAAAAAGATGCCCCTGAAAGTATGCAAAATTACGTATAAATAAAAAAATTAAAAAAATTCCTATAAGTATGCAATAAAATGAACAGTCCACAGAGATGCTACGTCGTTAACAGATTCGATGTTAATTTGATTAGAATTTTTACCTTTTCATTAACTTTTTGCACTATTCACAAAACTTGCAGATATTTTAAGGAACTTTTGAGATTTAAGAAAAATTTCTGCAATTTTTTAAAACCACAATTTAATTTTTATTTTTGATAATATTGAATATGTTTTGAATTAAATATAAATTAAATATAAATTTTGAATGAATTTCTTATAAAAAAGCGCACAAAAATATAATGTTCAAGCACAAGAGGTTAATTCTTTCCGACTGAGTATTTTTAAATGAATTTCGCGAGAAAACATTTTCAGATGAAGCCGTATCTTGAGCTCTCTTGTCACCATCATGGACTCTTAGCCTGCCGTTGTCTACCTTTCGAGGCTTATACATTTTCATAAGAAATATTTAATTTATTTATTATTTCGTTAAGAAACAAGGTACAAGAATTTATGTGGTTAATAATACTCTCAAAGTAAAAACTCTCTTAAACAAAAATGATACTGCTAGTGCAAAACTTTTGCAATCATTCTTTGTACGGATTCATCTTTATTAATTTTTGCGCCTCAAATCAAAATGACATATTACAAAGGACTAAAGCAATAACCAGCAGACATAAGCAGGTATAGGATTCAAGATAATTTAATTTGAAAATCACTTTCGTTTCGTAATGTCACTTGAATTTATGAATGTGCGACCACGATCTACTTACTATAAGGTCAAGGCTCACAAGGCTCACAAGGTGAAGCAATTTAGAGGTCTGCTCCGTCACATTATTCCTTGTCATATACCAAATTACAGATGGGAACCCAAATTGAAATTTATTGATGCTGTCCTCTCATACACCTGGCTGGAATCATTTCAAACGTAGTACCATTTCACAAGCCAATTTCAGATTAATATCGCCAGTTATGTGTGTGGCATTCACGAATTCGTCATATGAGTTTAGACGAAATAAAAGAGGAAAAAAAATAATGATGATGAATTCACAATAATATTAGACATTATTAAATCCGGGGGACTCAGAATGCAGGATTTTGGGATGAGGATTTTCATTTCGAGGCGCAATATCCTCTCATCCAGTTTAAAGGAGAATTTTCCGAAATTCAAATCCATCCATAATTTTCAATAACGCTGCAACAACAATAACAGCCCCCTACCCGTCCACCCTGTGCCCCAAAACGGCAGCAACAAGTTTTGGATTGGGGGATGTGCGCAAAATTAAATTCCTCGGGGGAGCAAAGCGTATTCAAGACAGGAACGATATGAACTTGTTGTGGAGTGCGGTGATCTACGCTTGATTTCCGCTTGTGCTTACTGTTGGGCACAACTGCTCCCCACAACTACTATGCACGGATAGACAAAAAAAAAGGAGTCTATCGCATCCTGTAGTTATTCTAGGGGATATTGTGCACAGGAAGTTTTATTAAATTTGTCAGGGTCTTTGGCAATAGTGTGGACTTTTCCTCCATAGCAGCGATGTTGTGGTCTTCGTTTGCTTAACGAACTATACGATCCATAAAGGGAATCCTTGTAGGAGGTTGTCTTGTCCAGTTGTATCTGCACTCTTGAGCCCCTCCGTTTCGATTTTAACGCCCCATTGCGTTTTCAGGAGAGACAGGACCACGGACAACTGGTTCTTTTTCTTAAGCAGAAAAAAGGTTCAGATCTTTCTAAGAATGAAAAAATAAATTCAATTTATTTAAGAATTTTTTTTTTTTGGGGGATAAGGAATTTTTCAAAGAAGTCGGATCGAATATTTTCTGGCAATTTAAAGAAATATTATAGACACATTCTCTGATCCTTGATACTCCATTTTCGGGGGGTGGCAGTCAGGATAACGAGCATGGTTCCAAGTAAATGAAAGGTTCATGAAGTAATAAAGTCTTTACGACCAATCTCTGTTGCCGTACCCATTATAAGAATGGGATATTATATTTATGCCGGGTCGGTCCTTATATATTCATAATATTTGCTATACAAAATAGTCTCCTTTCTCTATATGTGTATATAGATTCTCTATTTCATGATTGCTGGATGATGAAAAAACATATATATATATACAACACCAAAAAGTATGCTATGTATATACTCTAAAATTCCATAGGAAAATTCCACCATTCACATGAGAGATTTTCGGGAGTAGGCAGCAGTGTATGTTCGGCATTGAATGGTATTTGAAAAATTTAAATATTTCTAGTGAAGTGAAATTCCGAAAATTCTGCTCTTGGGCATGGAATAATCTTTTGTTATGCTGTACCTACGTGGAATCTAATTGCGCAAAAAACAAACAAAAACAACAGCTTATGATCGTTTATTTTATATAATTTAAATATTTGACATTACTTAAATTTGTAAATGAAAATATTGTTTACGGAAATGTGAAGATAAATATTGGATATTATTAGAAGGAATTTTCAACAGCTATTTTAGTGATATTTGTAATAATAACAAATCAAGGTTTTTAGGGAATTTTGAGAAATAACGAGGACAGAGTATATGCTACAGTGAGATATTGTTGAGATTGAGTAAAACCATGAACAATGAAATTTTTTCAGTGATTGGACTTGTGTGTTCAATGAAGTTCGTAAAATACTAGTCAAAAATTATATGAAAAGGGATCAACAGAAGAACGAACGGCATACGTAGTCTTTAAGAATAATATGTAGCTCCGGCGGATTGTGTTATGCTCCAGGTGAGTATTCAGACAAAAACTAAAAAGAAAAGAAGATACGCAACTCCTTTGTGAATCGGAAGGTGACGGCCAACTATGTACAGAACAACATGCGGAGTTCCGCAGGGTTCCGTCCTGGGCTCTCTCTCCTGTGGGTCATAATGTATGATGATGTGCTGAAGATACTTTTCTCAAAAGGAGCCGCTGCGATCGGGTTCGCGTGACATGGTGCTAGTGATCGTAGGTCGACGGCTGGATGCTATCGAACTGTGTGCTGAAATTTGTTTTCTGACGCTTAATGAGCACAAAACTGAAGCTGTGTGTAGGGAGATAACCAGTGTCCCCCGATCGAGGTTTGGACCAGATCATCACTCGAAGCCTGCCCTAAGGTATGTACCAGGGAGTGATGATCCTCCGTAGGCTACATTTTAAAGCACACCGCTATTTTTGTGCAGCACTTCTAAGAATGGCCGAAACGTCAGCTGTTGATGGGGAGGGTGGTTAGCTCAGTGCCAGTGTGGGCAGGAGCGTAAAACCACGTGGAACGATGTAGCATGCGAGATAGCAGGGGTGATTCCCATAGACTTACTGGCGAGAGAAGGCGTGCGGCTCTATAATAAAGAATATGTTTGATGCGAGCCAAACACAGTGATCGGAAGACGACGCATTGCGACCCTTAACGAAAAGGCAAGGGTAGTGGGACAAGTCTGTTTCGGGTGGGTGGACCCACGGAGGAGAGATTGGTTATGAAGGAGAGTTGGGAAGGGAATTTCGACATCCTGCAGTTCTTGAGAGGACTTGGAGGATCTAGAAAATATATCCATCGTTTCAGGGGCTGACTCACGCTGTGCCCGATATGGCCAGGTATCTGGATAATGCAGAGCACATCCTCGCGCTACTCAACCCGAAAAACTTCCTAGGATACATTTTGAGGATCCAGGATGGTTGGAGGAAAGTGGAAACGTCCAGCCCAGGGGCATATTATCTTCAGGGCTTTAAGGTGCCGTATACGAGACATTTTGTAGAGAGGACCTTCGTCTTCTTGTCCCCATTACTGGATGCAAACTCTAACAGGACGACGCATTTTCCTTGATTGCCCTACTACTGCTTACATATTTCTGACAGGACATCTAAACCAAAGTATTCATCTCTTTCGTGAGTCTGGTTTGCTAGATTCTAGAACCTTGTTATCTTGCTTGTGAGTGATTGAGAAAAGCTTTGAGTTAGGCTTGAGTTCGAATGAGTAGGTATAAACAAGAGCTTTTAAAGCTTTTTTGATGCTCTGGAAAAGGCAGTTGTTACCCTCCACTGCCCTATATGACATAGGTCTGTTGGGAAGAAGGTGTGCTCCGGGGACTCCACTCCGGCCTTCCTTTGACCTCTCCAGTGCACACTGGTTCACACATGCTAGTCCCGTGAGTATGATAAAAATCAACTAATAGTCCTATTCTGCTCAAATAATAAGTTCTGTTATTTTTTTAGTTTCCCCTCTCGAACTTTAAAAGTTTGCCCGTTTTAGCTTGACGAGTACCCTGGGTTCGCTCGATCTTACATGGAAGCTGTCAAAGCTGCAGAAAGTTTCCATATACAATATTTAGTAATGTGCTTTGTACATGGGAGTTATTGCAATGAGCCCACTGAGTTTTACACCGAACATCGTCCGATCGAAAATACTTCCCTGAGTAGCCCTAAAAATGCATTCCGGAGGCTCCTCCGTTTAATGAGGCTACCGCCTTTTTCTAAATTTTTGTCTTTTCCCTTCATTCCCCGTTTTCCCGTTTCCAGTACCTATCAGATTGAGTCCGGCTAGCTCAGTATATGAAGCATGGGACTTAGGGTCGTGGGTCGAGTCACACGTTGGCTCGAACCATGGACCTTTGATATGTTGGTTGGGCGTCTTGAATAAAAACGAGTCTCTATTTTCCTATCTTCTCAATAATTGGGACACTCTACAATGATCACATGGCGAGTTTTGTTTTGTTTCACACACCCAACCGCCAAACAACCTACTTGTATTTTTCTACTGGCCACCTATAGTGTGATATAACTTCTTCAGATTTTTTTCTGGTTATGTTAAATCTCACGTTTGCAATGGCATTAGCAACTACTCAATTTTTGCGATTAATTAAAAATTAAATGTGAGTTTAAATGGCTGCTACCATTACAGCAAAATTAATCAAAACCAAAAATTTGAATTAAATTTTCACCTTGAAAAATTAGCATTATTACAAAGTCCACCATTGCGCCATTTGATGCTTTTGCAAAAAGCCATTGAGAACAAATTTCACATAAATTATCTCAAACAACAGAAGCCTGCTGTTCACAAGCCACCAACGAAGATAATCTGATATTTTTTTAAGGATATCATTTATCCTTCGGAGCAACTTCTATATGCCACAGTCAAAGTTCGCCTCTACCCTAATAAATTCTTGCTTAAACAGATTTTAGAAAATTATGAGATAAATTGCTCATCCTGAAACAAAAAAAAAATCAGTAAGCAAACCGATCCCTAGCCGAGTCCTTAGATAAGCGTTTAATACTGAATGTAGGTGCTGATAACGACCAGCTACCCAGTTTCGGTCATGCTCCTGAAAAACGTTGGGGACACTGTGCTGGTCGAGCCACGAATCCAGTTCAATATCAAGGTCTGCGTCCTGCGAAGGAAGTTATGGAAATTTTTCTACCCAACGAATGGTGCCTGCTTCGCCTCGTCCTAATGGTGTACTTTAATGGAATCTGCAAGGATGTTCGTGCTATTCAATACTTTATTTAATACTCACACTTCCTTCGGGTTCATTACAAGGTTTTGGGCCTAATTCTGGCAGGAGTTTTTTTGACTTGCTGTGATGCTGCTGCTGCTGTTTATTCTGAGGAGGGATCAAAAGTTTTCAAGGAATAAAGCGCCTTTTGTTACCAGAAGGACTGGAAGGAATCTCTGAATTAGAGAGGGTTGAACAGAACGAGGAAACCGGAATAGATTGACTGGGTATACATCAAGCGATAGCGATCTTCTTGACACGGACATGTCTTTCGGTAGGTAAGCTCAAAAGGAGCAGCTCATTTGAATAATTGATTATTAAATTCGGTGATTCCAGTGAGTACGCCGTAGTCTCATGAAAAATTTGGGATGGGAGTCCTTTTTGCCATCTGACTTTCGCCAGTTAATTAAATAATTTCAATATTAAGGAGCTCCATTCTAATTCTCTTGTCTTAGAGCGTTTGGAAGATGACTTCGTCTCTCGCCGGGGCAATACTTACCGAATTTAAATTTAAATTCAATTTACAAAAAAAAAATTTTTTTTTCTCAGGCTATACTGACCTAATACCTACTTTTAAGGACCTCGAAAGCAAAATTCAAATTTTCTTTCAACACCAGAATAAAAAAATCCTTGATCATATCTGAATTTTGCATGAGATTTTTTTCCAGGTATACTTTAACATCACAGACACTTTAACATAAGGATGCCGCCATGAAAAAAATTGTTGTGCTTCCCCAGCTCTATGGAACTTATGCGTGTGTGTAAAGGGAACGCCAAAAGGACACTCGGAAAATGATTACGAAAATAAATTTTGATTAATAGCTAATGGAAAGTGGAAGGCAATGAAGTTGATGGCATTTAAATTACTTTCATGTCTGCTATCCGTAAGTAAAGTGGTTACAATCAAGGACCTTCCTGAAAGGGATTCTATTTTTGTATAGATGTGCTCTTTTGATGGGACTTGTGTGGATGCTCGGTGTTGTATAGTATACATACATAGATATGTATTTTTTATGATTTATTTTATTATCTAATAAAGTCTCATTTGAACTTGACACAAATCAAGCTGTTATCTTCCTATTCCGGAAAGGACTAATCGCAAGGAAAATTGTTCAAAGCAATTATGGAACATTAGTGTTAGACTTTTATTAGATTTAATTCTGAAGATTGATTTTTGTCGGGCTCTTGTCGTGTTGTCGGTCGGTGTGAATGAACTCATATTTCTAAATAAGTTAATGGAATGTATATTAAGTTTTGTACATCAAAGCGATTATTAAGATCTGCAGTATTTTTGGCTTTAAATATTTATTTTGCGTATCGTCCTTCTGCTAAATAAGTGATTGGGATTTGTGTTTCCGCTGCAAGAACGCAAATTTTTCGTTCTCTGAATCACTAGAGATATACATACCAGAATGCTTGTATTAATTCCTTTTTCTACATAGACTATAAAGCCTTCGAGGAATATATTGTTTAATTGGGAATGTATAAACGTAATAAAAGTTAGAGAAGACCACTTTAGAGTGTACAGAATAAGTTTCTTTGATTTGATTATATGAAGTTGATAAATTAATGTAAGTCCACCATCAGGAAAATGAAATCATCATTTGAAAATAGGCTAAGAAGTATGATATGAGTTATTACGCTGATTTATTAGCATTTATATTCGCCTCGATTTCTCCTTTACCCGATACGGCTAGGATCCTGCCGTCCTCGAATCTACCACCTTTTGGATTTTTTTCAGTAGTTGAGATTCACATAGAGTTAATTTAAAGACTTCGACCATTGACCCTCAAATACCCCATGTGACTCTGAAGAAATGTTCCTTAATTTTGGATAAATCTCTGCATTTCTATGTCTTGTCATACTTGTTCGTTCTTTTGTTGAGGGTATTCTGAAAAAAGTTGAACAGCACCCCTATAGTTTAATACTAATCACTTGTATTTTCACCAAAATCATGGAGACATGGAGCGGTTGTTTTTTTTGTGGCAAGATGAAGCTTAGGAGTCACCCTTTGTATTACTAGTCCGTCATGTCTTACAAGTCATGGTGCAATGTATAGTAGTAAGCTTGATCTGAAGGAAAGATGAAATAGGATAGGTTAAGGGTCTGGAGGGTGCCTGAGTAGATGTCGATGAACCTTGCGTTTGAACTTTGAGATGTTATATGAGCTCGGAAACACCGACTGCGGGAGAGAGTTCCACAATCGAGTTGTTCTATTTATAAATGAACTGCTAAAACGTAATGTGCGTGAAGGGGAGGGCTGAAGGGTGAAGGGGTGAGCCGAGTTGGCTAGTCTTGTGTTGCGGGAAAAAAATTGCCGTGTAGGCAGGAGGTTTTTGATTTCAGTGGAGCAGTCGCTATGAAAATAGCGGTAAAACTTGCTGAGCGCTGCTACATTCCTACGGTGGCTTAAAGGATCAATGCAAAGGGTGCTATCGCCAATGAGTTTGATGGCGCGGTTTTGCACCTTGTCCAGCCAAGCCATGGAAGGTGGTTTTAGGGGCGCCCGCCCAGATATACGAGTTGTATTCAAGGCGTGGCCGAATGTAGGACTTGTAGATTATAGCCAGGGCAGCTGGATGAAGGAGAAACTTGCATCTCTTAAGGAAGCCGAGGCATTGATACGCTTGTTTGGTGACTTGGATTATGTGATTATTCCATCGCAAATCGGTGGATAGAGTCACGCCGAGGATGTTAAGATATAGATCAGCTGTTATATTATCCTCGCCCACTGAAATGGAGGGAAAGTTGGTGCAGGTTTTAGTGGAGAATAGACAGTACTTTGTTTTGGTTTCATTGAACTCGACACGATTCTTGCGGCCCCAATCAAGAATGAGTTGAATATCCGCGTTAAGAGAGTTGGACATGAGTTCGCGTTCAGAGAGACAAGGTCTGGCACTTGCTTGTCCTGTGGTGTCGGAGGGGTATGAGTAACGCAAAGTACCGTCATCGGCAAAACTATGAAGTGGATTGGAGGGGATTGAGAGCAGATCATTAATGAATATAAGAAAGAGAGTAGGGGAGAGAATCGCCCCTTGGGGAACGCCGGCCAAAATGGAATGAGGGTTGGATTCAACGCCATCCAATACTACCTTGATTGAACGGCCAGAAAGAAAGCTCTCAATCCAGTTCCTTAGAACTGAGTCAATACCAATAGCTTGGAGTTTCGACAGCAGAGCGGGATGCCATACTCTGTCGAAGGCCTTGGAGATATCTAGAGCAACCAGACCAGACTCACCGAAGCCATGGATGCTTTGGTTGATGTGTTCAGTCAGGCACACAAGAAGGTCGCCAGTAGACCTTTTTGGTCTAAAGCCGTACTGCCTGTCGTGAATAATTTGGTTAGATTCTAGATATTTCATCAACCTTCTATTGATTATTGTCTCCATAACTTTGGAGAGAACAGAAGTTATTGCTATTGGGCGGTAGTTTAAAGGGACGCTGGCTTCCCCTTTTTTGGGAATGGGCTGAACATGAGCTAGTTTCCACGAGTTGGGATAAACTCCGGAGAAATATGACAAGGCAAAGAGTTTGCGCAGAGGTTTAGCCAAGGGTGAGGCACACTTTTTGAGTACCATAGCGGGAATATTATCACCAGTGGATTTATTGACGTCAAGCTCTTTGAGACATTTATACACTTCTCATGTCCTGAAGAAAATTCCGTCCATTGAATGGGCGTTGCGATCGAGGACCGGTGGTGACGTATCAGCTTCAGGTAACGAAGAATTAATCAAAGCAGCTAGGATAGTTAGGCTAGGTTGGTTGGATTTCGCCGGAATGCCCCGAATAATGATGTCGCTGAGCCTCTGAGTATAACGCGAATAATCTACATGATGTGTATTATCAGCCAGCCTGCATATTCCAAATCGCTAAATTAGCAAGCAAGTTTACCTCTATTAATATGGCATGACAGATACGCACGTCGGGCCTCGATAGCCTAGGGCGTAAGGCGCCTGACTACCATCCCAGAGGTCCCGGGTTAGAATCCCGGCAATGCTACGGTCCTTCGCCGGTCCCACTTTGCCACCTACATAACTTTCCTTCTTTCTTCTTCCCTCTTTACATTCCTGATTCTCTTGTCATAGCCTTCCCTAGTCTTTCCCTACTCGACCAAGAGCATGTCATCGGTTGGTTGATGAGATTCAACTCGTTTCAAGAGGCATAACACTCCAGCGAGTTGTTTTCGATGCCTCCATGTCAAAGTCGCGAAATGGTAAGGCAGTTCCTTCCTTTACTTCTCTCTCTCTCTCTCTCTCTCTCTCTCTCTCTTCTTCCTCTATCTTCCGACTAGAGCTGCTGTTCGACATTGCACTCTATACGAAAAAATAGATCGTCGACAGTACAAAGGGGCTTTCTCTAAGCCTTTAGTCTATCACATAAAAAAATATATGGGTTCGAAAAATTTGGATTTAAGATTTAATATTGGGTCTACCTAATATAGGAAACGTCCGGACTCACATAAATGAGGGACCCGGATTTTTTTCTTTCCACCCATCGTTTTAGCAGGAGATTTCAAGGTTCACAATGTAAATGTCGGGTATTATGAGAAAGCTAACTGGTTGAGGCTTATTCGATTCTTCTAAGCGATTGACTGGGACTTGTGTTTCCTTAGTGCGTACGCGATACATACATGCATGTCCATTGAATTCTTATGTCGATCTACGTCCTTATATGTAGTTCAGGGTTAAGACTCCTATAACTTCTCGTATTTTGTTCTATCATTCAATTTAAGCTTTCTACTACATAGACATTACATAATGGCCTGAAAGACTTGACAAATTGGTTGTGCAAATGGTGACTTGTAACCTTGGTTTTACTACATAAAAAAATTGGATAAAATGTGAAATAAAAAAGATGTAACTTGGAAAAGGACTTAAACCAATATCCTGATTAGAAACCGTGCTGAGAAACAATTAGAAAATGAAAATAATTTCCTGATTGGAAAAATATTGCTGGCAAGGCCAATGTTTATAATGGATTGTACTGCGGGACAAACACGATATTTACTAAACCTAAACACTTTCATATCTCGACCAAATGGTCTATCAACTGCATCAGTTGGTTATTCTTCTAGCACTTTATCACAATTACGATAAGCTTGACCTTACAAAAAGTATAATGGCGTGGTCTTCCATGTTCACAATCCATTTTTAATTACATTTTCAATTAAGTCCCCATTATATTGCTGCAACAAATAGGGGTATTTCTTTGTACTAGTAATCTCTCGCAAATGCTGAAAGCTCAATTCAGTAAATTGATTCAATTTTTTGTTCACTTACTTACTTGAAAGTCTTCCAAATAAAATTGCCTTTAATTAATTACGCCAGAATAAAAACGACGTCCAGACAAGAGAAATGTTCACAGTAGTAGACATGTCTGAAAGGTATTGCCGAGAGTGGACTTTGGAGAAATAAAATCAAGTTTAAATAAAACAAAAAAAAATGTGTAAAAGAAAATGGCAAATTTTAAAACATTTCCAATTCATTTATTTGCAAGAGCACAAAGAGGCCATGACCAATCGGTAAATTCGATTTGAACATGGTTAAAGTTTCGCATTTATCGAAGTTGCTGAATACGGGGAAAAAATAGTGCTTTTTTGTCTGTACATGTAGTATATGTATGTCTAAAGGAGGAGGATGTATAGTGTAGAGGACAATCAATGCCAGAATTTTATCCATTTATCGCCAATTTTATCTCGGGTAAATTTCTTGTTGCTTAAGCAAAAGCCAAAGCAATTTCATGAATCGTTGGACGAGAGCGGTTAGCGAAACTCTAATTAACACATTGTGAACGGGATTGTGGAACACAAAATGTAGAAACTTTTAATTGAAACTATTTCCATTGATTGGCTGAAATTAAGGGTTTTATTCGTTTTTATCACACATTTTCCCTACTAAATTTCGTCTCCGATTTTGTAATTTATTTGCTTCGTTGGAACTTTCCTTGTATAACGAGGATATCCACTTTTTCTCCAATCCTGAAATTGTGTGACCGGCGGGGCTTAAGTGAAAAATATATTAACGCGCTGTGTCAATTTTTAGATATAATATCCGAACCCATAACAGCTTCTGTGCTGATACTGTTAAATAATTCCCTTAGTATATTTTATCCAATTTCACAAAATCTCCCATACAACCAAAAAAAAAAACACACTTTCGAAGGATTTATTTAAGCAGAAGTCGTTCTGAATGTATTTTTTTCCTCATCGTGCTGTGTTCTGTTCTGTTCTATGGTATTTTAGTTAAGAAAATATAAAGAACATCCTTCCAAGCTGATACCAGAGCTCATAACACATACGATATAAGAAAGGATTTTTATTAATATTTTATGCTCGGATGGAATGGATTTTTATCAAAGTAGGTCGATTTTATTCGAGGAATTTTTAAGGGATCTTAAACCAGCGGCGGCGATGTGTTTTTTTTCATAATATTTAAGATTGCTTTCGCCAGTTGGAGTATTAGTATTTACTTTATGAAAGCCTAGAAGGCGCCAATAAATTATTCCTTTTTATATTATAGTATAAATAAAAAAGATGATTGTGTTTACATGTCAAAAACAATTTTGTTGAATAATTTAATTGTGAATAATTTATAATTTTTATGTAAATGTATGAATTGCTAGGCATATTTTTAAAAGAAAGTCCTCGGGGTGTTTGTTCAATCAGTCCATTTACAAAATTAAGAAAATACTGCCCTTTTAAAAAAAAGTATCGTTTCAACTTTTGATTCAATAGATTGTTTTAAATTCATTAATTTGACCCAGAAACCTTCTTTCCGTGTTAGCGGCAGAACTACTATTCCACAATTGTGACTAAGCAGTCACAAGCTTTGGCAGCACTTCCTTACTTTTTATGAACTTCTTCTTTTCGTTTCTATGTCAATGTTGACAGAACTTACGTCTACTTCACTTCTTCGCTTCAATCTTACTTTTCCTTTAGTATATTCCTTCAAGTTGAGACTCCTTACGCCCTTGTGATTGCGTTGTGACTTGTGACTGTTTTTTTTAGTAAATTATAAAAAGTGTAGTAAATAGTAAATGGAAAAAATATGAAACATGATTGTGGTTTCCCAGCAACGCTGCATGATGAAATCAGATAATGTTAATAACACCATGGGCGGATTCAGGATTTGATTTTGGGAGAGGAACAAGGGGCACATGGTTTAGTAAAAATATTACATATTTGATCAAGGCAGTTTTCTTTTATGTTTCCTATTGAAAATGTCCAATAAATCTTTAGGATTATCTTTTGACGCAATGTCTTGATAGATATGCACTAACCCCCTATTCTAAAATTGTGACCAGTCATAAGTCACAAGGTTTGGAGACTCGCATTTACTTCTTATGAAATTCTTATTTTGGTTTTTATGTTAATGATAACAGACTTCAATTCTACTTCCCTTCTCACGTTACTTTTCAGTCAGTAAAGGCCTTCCAGTTGAGTATGACAACACATCTATGATTACGTTGTGACTTATGACTGCTTTTAGAATACGGGAGTAAATATCCATTTAATCCGATCTTCTATCAACCTAATGCGTAGATATCATTTTAATCGGTGTAAGGTGAAGAAATACCGCTCGGCAGTTACAGGAAACCTGTACAAAAATTGGCACAGAGTTCTACCATTTGTCAGGACCAATGCTGTTTTGTAAGAATCTGCTGTAGATTTTGGGATATCTCTCATTTCTTGCCAAAACTTTGGGTCTCCTTTCAAAGCTAAAAGGGTGATCTTTATACATTCAGTTTCAGCCATAGCGAGAAGCTTTTTGAAGGCGTCTAAACTAGTTACTCGTTGTGTCTGCAGACTGACTGTAGTTGTATTGATAAGATGATAAGGAGGAGATTTCAATAGAATTTGATGATAAAGACCTTTGAAGTGATACATCGGATGGCTTATCGTGTGGAATGTGTTTCGTTCATCCAAAGTTTGAATACTCAAATCGACGCTGTCATAGACCACCTGGTAAAGTTGTTGTTTGTTTCGGGTGCATAATTGACGACAGTTTAAATCGATCTGCTTCCATTATACCATGGAAGACAGGACAACTACCTTTTTGTCGGGATTTTTGGTTGGACTGTAACAGCCTAAGGCATTTCGGTACAGACGTTACAAACTGTTTAGGCCAGTTTCAAAATCTGCGTGCCTAGCCCATAATCATCTCTTTCCCTTTTCTCCACAAAACGGATGCCCTCTATTTATGATTGAACTGGTAAATCGTAGTCTGCACGAAAAAAAAAGTCCCAAGACTGCAGGGGACAGCCTAGCAGGCTAGTCTTGAATTGCGGGAGACTAATACATAGGTAGGAAGGCGGTAATTTCAATGGATTCTTGTGACTTGTGTTAGGTCTGCTACATTTCGATATGGTAACACCGCGGGTTTGGAAACTTTTAAAAATTTGTATGAAACGAAAGAAAACGGGCAACTATGTATATTGGCAACCATAAAGGGTGCCATTAGCATACTCAGTAGATCGACTCTGGTTTCATTTCGTAGGCTAAGCAGCATTGGACCTGGTCAGTACTTAGTTGGGGGGCCGCTTGGTAAAACGACACTTGCGTGTGGAATCGTCTATACCCCTGCGGATGCATTTAAAGATTTTCATGCCTGTGGCGGGAGCGTACATACCAGTGTGGCAGGCGCATTTCTTCGCTTCGCTTGGTGAGTCTGATATTTTCAGCCGAATCACCCTTCTTTAAATCCCATGTGATTAGGGCTCCAAAGGCAATAATAATTATGAAACCCTAGCTAGACAGAGCCCCAACAGTCCATTCATCTGTCCACTTCCTGACTTCCATGAATACTGGAATTCTACAACTAGTCTGGCGAATTCAAACTGATCTATTCCTGCGCGGAGGATCCTAACTGTAAGCTTTGCATCAAGGAGGATAACTCTGCTCTTCACATGTTCTGTCACTGAACTTAGGGCGACCATGTTTGATATAAAAAAAGTGACAACAGGTTTCAAATTATATATATGCCGACCCCTTACTTATGCAAACAATTTGATGACATCTGGTATGCATTCCAAGAAGCCTCGGCACAGTCCCAAAAGCCATACTTACAAGAGTCCAATTCACTGCTTCACAATAGTGCCCTCTAAACTTGTTAATTCTGAGGTTTCCAGCGTACAATGCATTCATCGGACAACTGCTAACCATATCAAACAATACAGACGTTTTATTTGTTAATACTTCGAGTAGTAGACCTTGCATAAAGAAACAAATCAAGAAGTCTGTATTACACTCAATTTAATTTTACCCTGAACCCAAGGATCAATCATGTATATAACTGGAGTTCACCCACTGAACAATCAAGCAAGTTGGTCGTAGTGAGGTGTCAGTTAACTCGTCTGTTGAATGAGTACATTAAGACAGGGTCGTTGACTAATTCCTTCACCACAAACGAAATTCACATGTGACGAACGACATTACTAAATTACGAACATTTTTCTTATCCAACCAACTCTGCGGTTGGCAATCCCCATAAAACCAGTAAGTACATAGCGAGACGAAATGAACTCGTAGCTTATCCCAACTTTCCACAAGGACATTAAAAAGACAATGAGCTACAAATCCGTTGTCAGTGGAGGAAGTACTAACTCTCTTCCAACGAGCATGGGAAATTATTATATATCTAAACAGAATTGTCATGGGCACACGAAAATTAACAACAATGAATAATTGCGGTCATCCATGTGTAGATGCACTCGTAAAGTTGGGATTAATGTAAAATCCGCAGAGATTTTCAGCGGAGTAAAAAACCGGCAGTTGTTGCTGGTCGAAGGACGTATAAAGTCGGTATGAAATCGCGGGGGCAGCCAGCAGTAATAATAACTTTCGTCATAAACTCGAGGGAAACTGTCAGATTTTAACGAGAAAGATAATAAAGTCATCAAATAAAAGGCAACTTCCAATATCCTTTTGCACAAGTGCTTCTAAAGTCATTTAGACAAAAGATTGGCAAAAACGACCAGAAAGGGGCAATTAGAGAATACATCCAGGACCGACTAGCGACTACACTCCCAGATACTCAAGCCTAGAATGGGAAAAAGTTCCTCAATAAAAGAAACTTGCGGACATAATCACAGCCATCCACTAGACCTCGTAAAGTTAATTCGACATTTTCCACTGAGCAGCTAGAAAAAGGACCCAAAAGGAAAGTTTTATTATCCTTGGCCGTCTAGCATGGCATATGTTTGACCTCAGTTTCACTTGTAATGTGTACACCAGCACTGTGAGCACTGGAGCCCGGCTCTGGCTGGCATATTAGCCATCATAATATAAAGGGGATAAGGCCAGGGTTCGACTTTTATCGCGCCTCTTAACAGCTGAATTGGAGGCAGTTTCTGCAGACAGGATATGCTGTACGCCATCCATGGAATGTCATATAATCCGAAATGTTGAAAGGGTTTCTTTGGCCGGAAACCATAGCAACTGGGCGCAGCTCTACCAAGTATCCAGGCAAGAAAGATGAAAATGTACGATGGGGATGAAAAAAAATAAAAGGGAATAAATATATTTCTACTGGGCGAAAGGGGGCGAAAAGAAATTATATTACACACTATCATTTGATAAGCGAAAGCCCAAGAGTCCCATCCACTTTCTGTGTACCGGGCTAAGCTCGTATCCTGCAGGAACCGTAGCACCCTGAATCTCTGCTCGTATTTTTTTTTCCATCTTATTTTTTCTTCTTCTATCCGACATAATGCAAGTTTCTGCGAGCCCGTGAGCTCTATATCTGTGCGGAATATAGTCCTGGGCAAGCAGCATCCTATCCTGGGTGTATTATGATGTTAGATGGCTCACAAGGGCTACCAGTTGTGGCAATTCACTCCCCGAGATTGTAAGTAGGAAATGGGAAATTTAAAATTTATGCTTTCCGCAATAAAATTTCCATTTCCGACCTGTCACTAAAGGGCACGAGATTTAAGTCCGTGCTTACTTTTAATTTTTTGCAATTTGTTATTCTTGTTACGTCCCGCTCGACCGCCAGGGGAACTAAAAGAAATTAGTTTTTTAAAAATTTCGCTAGAGGCTTAAAAATACTGGATGCGATATTATAACTTTTCTATGAAGGAGTATAAATAAAGCTGGAGATGGCAATTTGAAAAGTGGTTGAGGTATAAGAGTGGAGAGGAGCAGGAAAACGAGGCGACTGTATTCACTAAAAAAAGAACGACAGAAATGATAGTTGTGAATGAGAAATTATATGGCAGCCTTAATCTTTGCAGGTCCATTGACAAAATTCATTCGTGCAGTAGTCATAAGTTTCATTGTTCAACCAAATATTATCATAGTCACTACTTCTTTTGTTGAATTAATATAGCCAAATTAATAATAGGGTACCAAGGATCGGGTCTTTACGTAGCAGACTGCGTCGGCACGTTTTTCTCGGTTGATAGGCGGGCTCAATGAAATTTGAACGAGAAGCGTACTGGAATAACGTATCGGCCGACATGGAAAAAGCGGCGTCAAGGCACGAGTGTAGGACGCTGTACCAGACAATATAGCAAAACAACATCAACAAACGACAACATCAAAAAATCGGATGAAACTTTTGTGACTTGTCCCCATGAACGCCTGCAGGCAGCAGTGGAGAGAACTCTTCAACAAGCTGTACAACTGCAAGGTCTAGCATCCGAACCGCCGATTATCGAACAGCCGACGAATCAGTTTCTCGATACCGAACCGACAATTATCGAGGTGAAGGCAGCAATAAATTCGAGAAATAGAAAAGCGCCGGGAATAGACCAAGGAACCGCCGAGATGATCAAAGCCGAAGGTTATGTTTTATCACAACGACTCAAGTCCATATAATACACAAATGACATTTAGATCGTGTCCTTTCGGCGTGGAAGAAAGCGATCGTTGTACCAAATTTGAAAAAAGGCAACAGTCTGGAATGCAAGAATTATCGCGGTATTAGCCTTCTTTCGATTGTCGGCAAAGTATTCACGAAAATCATCCAATCGAGGCTACAGAAGCATCGAGAGCAAACGAGCCGGAGAGAACAAGCGGGATTTAGTCCTCAACGAGGATGCATTGATCAAATATTCGCTCTCCGTCAGCTACTGGAAGAAATAATTCGTTGCGGCAAAAGAACTGTCGTCGTTTTCATCGATTTAAAATCAGTTTTTGGTTTCATCGTTAGAAACAGCTTATGGAGAGCTTTGGAAACCGAACACGTGCCATTGAGAGTCATCCAACTTCTCAAAGCGTCGTTGCGATGGCTCAACAGCAGCGTTCGTATTCGAAGCGACTTTTCCGAGGAGTTACCGATTCAAACGCGAAGCATTCGATGGGCGATGCCGAGTTCGCTACGACGACAATAACTTCGTAGCCGACGAGGTTCGAAGACGATAGCGCCGTCTTCACCGACAAGGATGCCGAAGCAACGCATATCTTATACGACATTTCCTGTATCGCCCGGTCAAAGGGCACTGGTTGGTTGCTCCAAAATTCAAAGCGCTGATTTTGCCTTGTCCTGTTGGTACCACATGTGCTTTAGACTCAAATGATTCAGTTCGAATGTTTTTCAACATGTCCCGCGAAGACCTGCTGATGGCATGCTTTTGTGTCTAACAGAGCACCTCAACCAAATCATGTATCTTCAAGCTAAGCCGATCTATAGGTATCCCCAAGCATTAGGCAAGGTGTGGTGCCCAGATTTATTGACTAAACGTCAAGCTGTTGGTA
Source organism: Thereva unica (assembly GCA_949987705.1). Taxonomy (NCBI): domain Eukaryota; kingdom Metazoa; phylum Arthropoda; class Insecta; order Diptera; family Therevidae; genus Thereva; species Thereva unica. Next base: position 15,244,036 of record OX465281.1, on the reverse strand, counting down.
TCGATAAAGATCTAACAAACTAGATTGAAAGCTTCTTTTCTGGCCGTAGGAAGATAGTACAGGATGGCGTCGACTCCAAACCCAACACTAACTCTGCCGGTTTCCTCCAGGGCTCAGTTCCATTATCCGCTCTTTTGCTAATCGTTATGAAAAAAGAAAATTCAATCCGCTCTAATCTAGTTTACAGTTTCGATGATGGCGATACTTTGCGTTACTCTTATGATTTCGGTTATGAGATGTAAATTCAGCAACTCTTGTGGTAGTCTAGAAATCGTAAATTCTACCCGTTTTGAATACAACTTGTTTATCTGAGTTGGTACCCTCAAAAGGCACCGTATTGTGGCTGGACAAGTTTGTAAATCTCCAATACATCACTTGCTGTGCCATCTACTATAACCATCTTCCTGCACCAACGATATCATTTCAACAGAAAACTAGTCCAGCTGGATGATTCCGCTGATCTCGCTCTCTTGTTAGCGTACACGCGGGCCAAACGAATCTAATCTGTTTAACAATTGGTGGAAGTCAGAATTTTTGAACTCCTAAAACATTCACCAGTAAGTCTTTCATTAAGTAGGTACTGCAGCACTTTGGCGTGGGAAAATAACCCGGTTTCTGACCATTATCAAAAAATGAGAGGTGGTTAAGTTTAAAAGTTTTAATATCAAATTTTTCAAATTTTGTAAAAACTGTAGTTTATTAGCTGCTATAACAACTGCCTTCTACAGTGATGCATTTGGCAAGAAACACTCAGTATTTGGAAGTGCACATTAAAAACTGTCCGCCCCTTTTCTAGAACCTTGTTATATATGTAAACGATATACGATTACTCAAGTTTCGATTTTCTCCTCTTAAATGTTGCGAACTTCCTCGAGGAAGCAAGATACCCATTACAAGTTTTTACCGAACATAAAACTTTATTCAATTTCCTTTTTCCCAACTAAAGTTTGAAGAAAATGCTTAACCCCAAAAATAAATTACATTTCTTCGTAGGAAAGAATTTTATACTGCAGCGAAAAATCTCAAAAAAGGAGCATTTAAATAGTGGAAAGAAGCTGGGGGAATTACCTTGGTTTCATTCTAAGGAGCAAGGATGTCTGCTGAAAAAATAAATCCCTTTTGATTACATGAAGTCATGCAGTGTGCACCAGGTGGTTTCTTAGAAAAATTTTTTCGACATGACATCGTAAATATACTGAGGAAGGTATTTTTTCCTTTTTTAAGAATATTTAACAAAGTGAGGACAAAATAACAAAATTGTAAAGTTTCGAAATCAGTCAATGTTTGATAGGAGAGATCACACATGCTTCAAGTAATAACCCAAGTAAAAAAGAACAATTTTTACAATTGAGAAAAGAGCAACAAATTTCAACACCACAAGAGCACCTATGCCCTCTGTGCTCCCCTTTTATGAAAGGATTTCCAATTCCCAGTGAAATTTGTCTGTTTTTTATCTAAACACAATTTCGATTGAATCAAGGACGAAACGACTGACGAAATTCGCGATCTGTCAAAAGCACTTTTAAGGATGCCCTTTCGCATCCAAAAAATCCTTAGAGCCAAAAATATGACATCCTCTTAGTATTTGAGAATTGAGGTTGCTTTCATGAAATCTTTTTTCCCCGAGTTTCTTGTTTTTTTTCCAATTTCTATCAACTTTTTCAATTTCAAGAGTTGTTAAGCGCAGGTTGTGAAATCTTATGTATAACTTTCTGAAAGGATTTTTTTCCTTCTTAACAACATTTGACACCATCCAAATTGAAATAACTTTATGCCTTGAAAAATTCGTAGCAAACTACTTTTCAAGTGGGTGGTGCAAATTGAATTATGAAATTCTTTTCTTTTTTTTTTCGTCATTCTTTTTTCAAATTTATTTTCGGAAATTAGTTTGTTCATGTTGAAGAGGATTACTGCTTCTACAGGGGGTTATTATGTTGGTAGAAGGGAATCCTTTCAACTTGAATTACATTTTTAAGTTTGAACTTGGAATAAACGACAACAGAATTCATTTTTAGAGAATCAACGGGGTCAGTGTTTGGAGTAGAGTTAAGATTATTTAAATTCTCAGTGTGGAAATACATCACTGGATTAGTCTCTCGTAGATTTATAGAATACATAAACACAGCATACCTACATAAAATTTCGTTTCTACGGCTTACGGCTACGGCTTTCACAGGTTGCACCTGTGGCTCAGCCGGCCCCTAAAAATGGGAGCTCATGTAACATCCAAGTGTTCAAACGCCAAGCTCATTGCCATTTTTATCCATCCGCGAGACTACCTTCAATCTATAATATCTTTTTTTCTATTCTTGAAGCCTAGCTTACTACTAAAAATTGCAAGATGCAGATATGATGGCCTGGTAGTGTAAAGGATGACACCTAAGCTTAGGTTTTTACATAAACAAAAACGATATTGAAAATGCTCAGTATTTACCAGTAAGTGTTTTTGTCACTAGGTACTGCGCCACTTTGGTCTGGGAAATAACTCGGTTATTAAGGTATTTAAAAGGTGTGTTAACTGTGTGCCTAATGGCTTTTATTACCTGGTAATGTACAACTAATCACGATTAATATGTGTTAATTGTCTGTTTAATGACCTTAATGACCTTGATCGCAGACCACCTTATTTTCCCAAGTCAAAATGCCGCATTACCTACTTTTCTCACACAACATTCACGGGCAGGTTACTTTTCTTTTAAACTTGATACATCAAGATGTATCTTGGATAGGTTAGTGCAAATATTTGCCTTTGCCGACGACGATTGCTAAACTTGGAAGATCATTTGAGAGCATGAACGAAACTGTTGTAACACTTGAGCAAGCCGCAAAAAAAAAATTGGGTTGGAAATAAACGAGTACAAAACAAAGTATATGTACACAAAAAACGCCCGAAATAGCAGACAAAACAACGATCGACACCTAAAATTTAGAAGCAGTGGATGAGTTTGTATATCTAGGCACAATCTAGTAGCTGATGAATGCTACTTTGGTCTACGCAAGGACCGGACGTCCAAAAATATTTTAAGGAAGACGCAATTGGCACTTTACACAAAACTAATAAGGCCTGTTCTACTATATGGTTTGGAAGTGTAGGGCTTTGAAAAATGCAGACGAAGCATTGTAAGGAACATTAGAAAGGAAAATTTTTCGTTCGATCTACAAAAAAATACAGGTTGATGGTATTTGGGGGAGAAGATACAACTCAGAGTTGTATGAAATCAGTAAGATTCCAAACATCGTCAAAGTGATCAAAATAAACTTACCACGATGCCCCACAAAGTCAGTGCTGGGGAAAGTACCGCCAGGAAAACGGAGAGCAGGTCGGCCTAAGCAAAGATATTACGATGATGTCGAAGATGACTTGGGACAGTTGGGAAGAAGAAACTGGAAAAGTCGGGCCAGGGATCAAGAATAATGGAGGCGACGCTGGAGTAAGTCAAGGCCAACAATAGGCAGTGCAGTTCCTGATGATGATCCTCGCCAAGTGTATCCCGACCCAGAGCCTGCTGGATGATCGGTCTCCACCGCTCTACTACTTCCGTTTTGTGCTCAGCTAGCATTAGAGCAGCATTCTCGAACCGCGTATTTATCTCCCATATCGCTTCGTTCACGAATATCTGGATTTCGTTGATTCGTTTCCTACTACAGCTGCCCCACTGTAACACATTGACCTTGCCCATGCATCGGCGATGACCAGCCACTTTAGCCTCAGTTCTCGGCATAGTGCTTTGATACCTTAGCTTAAAAGTGGCTCGCTTGACGGGGAGTGTGAAGTGGAATAGGGAGAAGGTGGCACGAATGGTAGTAAGAAGAGGAGAGCAAGGTTGGAATGACGGCTATCTGCTACGCTCTAGAGCCAATGGGCAATGGCACGGAGTGAACTCGCGCGATATACTGATAACGCATACTTGGAGGTCGTCTATCATCCAAACTGCGGAAGGGCTGCCGAAAGTTTTGGACCCACGGAGGGCCAAAACAAGGAGGCCAATTAGGAAAATAGGACCATAGGACAATTGAAGAACCGCACGGAGAATACCCTTGCTCCGATTTCGTGAATTCCTCCGAATAGACTAGAATAGGCGGGAATGCGGTTAGGAACCCGGGAAGCTCGAAGTTCAAAGGCGATAAGCCACTGGGCACACTGCTGAGCTTTGTGGCAAGGGGTCTGCGACCCCCATTTGCCTGTCCCGTTCCCCTCGGATACTAACGGTTTTGAACTATCGCAACGTCAACTTTTAGGTGCGTGTCTTCGATAGAATGAAAGGTAGGGGAAATTTTCATTGGTACGTTTATGGGGGAGCTTTGGTCTCATTTGCGCTTACTCATATGCACTTCCGCCTCGAAAAAACAGTAAAGTTATATATGTATTTCGAAAAATGAACAGACGAAGGGCATTTCCGCGGAGGATTCGAACCACGGACCTCTGGGATGGCAATAGTGCTTCTTAACCACCGCTTGTTGGTTGTCAAAGTATGGTTTATTTTCTTTCAAATTTTAATTGATATGTTTCTAAAAACAAAAAATAAAAAATACAAATTTTAAGAGGTTGCAGAAGTTTGTTATTTTACGAAGTTTTCGATATAAATGAAAAGACCACAATTTCTTGCACAGTATCCCTCAAGAACACCTGTGGTTTTTTTATCACAAACAGTTTCTAGTGTGGTCTAAGTTTTCTAGACTAAAATCTTAATAGCAAGAAATTCTTATTCTAATATTTTATCGAAGTACACCACCATCTTCTTCTCTCTTCCCATTGTTACACCAATGACTTTCGACAAACTTTCCGATGTATTTCTCCACTAAACGTGCCCAAGGATATAACTGATACATAATTAAAGTTTTGTTTCCTTTACGATAAGAGAAACTAACTCATTTTCAGCAATATTACTTCAATCTAAAATTCCCAAGATTTGTTATATTTAAATTTCCGTTTTAACCTCTTCAACTCCTCAAACTTGATTTAATTCTACATGAGAGAGTGAGTATATTCCAGCAAAGAAAAAGTTCTTTTAATATCCTTACGGCATACTTAACCCATTAAAAACTTTTCATCTTATATATGGTTAGCTCCGCTCCGACATGGCACATCATTGGGGATGCACACTCAAATACGCGCACACATACACACTGCAGCACAACTCCTGAATATCTTGCTTTACGCTTTGAAGGACTTCTTTAAAAGTCAATTAGTAGAAAACTCAAAAAGTGATTTTCTAAAATTGAAGTTTAATTGCGGAATTTGTAGGTAGCAATTGGAAAGAGATTATTGCAATCCTGAAAGGATTTAATCATGTACAATCAAAGAATTAATCAATCTGGGGTGCTTGACTATGATTATGTCACCCCTATTTTAAGTTGCGGCAAAAAAGAGAATACAAATATTTCAGCGCAAAAATGGTTCCATTATTATTCAAAGCAAGAACGAAACGAAACAAATCTAAGAGCAAAGGCGTATTAACTTTCTAAACCACTTTTGCCTCCACGATTTTGTGTGGAACAAAAACTTAAACTGTACAAAGATAGTATAACAGTAAACGCATAACCTATCTATGATGGTAAAATTGATGATTCTATCTTACCAACTTTTGGAGTTATGAGTCGTCAAAGTCGAACTTTTGGGTTTTTTTTAACGAAAATGTCAACTTCTCCTACCTCCTTCTCTAAAAACTACGTAGAAGTAGAATCCTATTATCTTTATCTACATTACCAGTGGGATACAAGGGGGGAAAGAGGGACCCCCCCTCCCAAGAGATCTATGATTTTTGGATTACTTTAGTTACTTCTATATATAGTCCTAAAAACTAACATCTTTCTCTAACTCTGTAAGCTACTTGCTTAACACATTTCCTACGGTTAGAGTTGAGCAGGACTTATGCGAGGCAGTACATTTGTCTCGTACACGACGGTAAATCCTACTGAGCCTTGATTGGCTGGTTAGCGGTATTACTGGTTTTAGGAGGCATAACCAGGCCCACCATATCACCTTGCGTTTGGGGCTCCTTCAGAATACTGAAATTCCAAAAATCTTTGACTAAAAAAATTTGTGATAAGAATAAGTTCATTCAGAACATTGAATATAGGCACTGAACGATCGGTTCTTTATTCACGAATGAACCTAAAGTTACTTAGTGCAGCCTAGAATGGAACAGGTCTTATGTAGACAGGCCCTTGTGCTTAGGCTCAGCACCCAGAACTCTTTTGGCAGAATCAATCCAGAAGCGATCTCAGCGGAAGAAATCGAAGCGCTACTAAGAGAAGTGAATTTGGAGCGTGGTAATAATCTCCGATTGACGCTTTAAGTAATTGTATGGGGCGAAGAAAACGAACAAACGTAGACCGGTTCTCGTTCGATGCGGTGGTCAAGCAGCATTTGGACGGGGTTGGTATTTAGTTGGGAGACCGCTTGGTAAAACTGCTGTCGAAACTCGCGTTTAGAAGGTCAAAAAGGCAATTGCAAGAGATGAAGAAAAATTAAAAATGGTAAAAATTATCTAAGATCATGTATGAGTCACGTTTAAATCATTGCATGATATCAATAAAACGAGAGCTGGCAGAAAATATAGACTATGATGATGTCATCGGCGACTTTGCGGAAATGGCAGAAAGAAAATAGTGTTTACTATATAAATGTGATGATGTTAGTTTCAAGCTAGTTTCGGGGTCCCTAGACGATTTGTAAGCAAGGATGTAGGGTTTTCATTTTTTTAGTTTTACTATCTTCTCGGGGACCCTTCTGGCCTGGGACCCAGAGCAAATAGTCCCAGCTGCCTCCCTTTGTGGCAGTCCTGTGCATATCACTCCGCTATCTCAACCTCTCCCCGACGGTTGTAACTCAGCCGGCTGTTAAAAAATAAACTCATAACATCCAAGAGCACAACCGCTAGGTTCACTGCCTTCTTCTTGCTATTAGACATTGCATCATGACTATGTGGCTTATATTTTCAGGGGTGATTCCTGGAAATATTTGAAAAAAAAAAAGAATATGCCAGAGAAGGAGGCTATCCTTACTATCCAGATACAGGGTATTTACAGAAAAAAGAAACTTGGGTGACTCCAAGGTTTTGTACAGAGGAAAAAACTATTTCCTGCAGTAGTAGACTACTTTGGTCCTTTTTAAGGCCAGTTTACATCCCAACCTCAAATTGAAAGCGCAAATCTGAACTCCTTTATCGCATAGAAGATAGTAGGTTCGGTCTCTGTTTCACCAAAGTGGCGCCAGAAAACGGCAGCCTCAAAGTAGAGCTCTATTCTACTTTACGAATGCGAAGTCCTAAAAAAAGCTTTTAGTTTCGTTAAATTTAAGTAATCTAATGCCCACTATACCTTTTCAATTTCAAATTGGGACTAAACAATTTCAAATTAGGACTAAACAATTTCAAATTGAGACTAAACAATTTCAAATTGGGACTAAACAATTTCAAATTGGGAACAAACAATTTCAAATTGGTAATAAACAATTTCAAATTGGGAATAAACAATTTCAAAATGGGACCGAACAATTTGAAGTAATAAATGAACAACTATTAGTAAAGATTAAAGTATTAATTATTTTTGATAAGTTTGGAATAAATATGAATACAGATAAACAACATAAAAACATTATTTAAAAACGAATATTATTTTGATAATTTTAACTTACTCCCAGTTTGAAATTGTTTAGTCCCAATTTGAAATGGTTTAGTCCCAATTTGAAATTGTTTATTCTCAATTTGAAATTGTTTAGTCCCAATTTGAAATTGTTTGGTCCCAATTTGAAATTAGTTAGTCCCAATTTGAAATTAGTTAGTCCCAATTTGAAGTGGAAAAGGTATACATAGATGTCACTTTCGCGGTTCCTTGTGGTTTTGTTAGAAGATTTTGCATATTTACCTTGTTTTCGACAGTTTGAAAAATCAAAAACGAAATGTGGAAATATTTGAAACTAATAAAAACGCTTTGCAGCTCATTAAGGGTCTGTGCCAAAATAGCAATTCAAATGTCAATTTGTATGGAAAACCCATTTCAATTGGTAAATTTGATTTTCGACGGTTTGCGTCTATGGAAATGCTTAAATTATTATAAACATTTCAGTTTTTACTTTAATCAAGTCAGCCGTTAAATAAATTTAAAAAAGTAAACAAGTAATAACAATAAATTATGGGAAAAAGGAAATGCAAAGAAGATTTTACTTAAAATAATAAATTTGTTGCTTAGCTAAACGGAGATGACAAATCTTCTTCTTCTTCTTTGTGCCCCTTTAATCCCTCATGGGACATAGGGCGGAAACAGTTGCCCTCCAGCGGACTCTGTTTTGCGCGACAGCTCTCAGCTCTGACCAGGATCTCCCAGTTGTTGCGGCCTCTGCTAGTAGGGTCCTCCTCCACGTTGTTCTAGGTCTTCCAACTCGACGGGATCCTTGCGGGTTCCAGTCAAGGGCCTGTTTGGCTAGGTTTTCGTTATCGCGTCGCAAGGTGTGGCCAACCCAATTCCATTTCCTTCGCCTGATTTGGTCGTCTATCCTTTCTTGGCCGGCACGGCGCCATAGCTCTTCATTTGAAATTCTATCTGGCCAGCGGATTTTTAGGATACGACGCAGGCATCTGTTGATGAAGACTTGTAGGCGCCCTGTGATGAATTGGGTGACTTTCCATGTTTCGCAACCGTACAAAAGAACTGCCTTAACGTTGGAGTTGAACAGCCGCAATTTGGTGTTAGTTGAGATCTCCGTTGATCTCCATATGCGGAACAGGCATGCATATGCGCCTCGTGCTTTATTTATTCTGGAACTGACGTCTTCTTCTGTACCGCCATTTTCGGTAATAATGCTACCGAGGTAGCAGAATTTATCTACCAGTTCCACGTCACGGTTATTCAGCGCAGTTCGTTCAAGTGTGTTTGCATTTATCCGCATTTCTTTGGTTTTGTTCGGATTCAGCCTTAAGCCTGCTAGACTACTTTCTGTTGCCAAATTGTTTAACATGTTTTTTAGCTCCTGATGTCTGTGGGCCAGCAAACAGATATCATCCGCGTAGTCGAGTTCCTTAAGGCGGTCTAGCAAACCCCATTGTATGCCGCCTGTTCTATTATCTAGAGCGTCGACAAGGATGTCATTTATTACTATAAGAAATAGTAATGGCGAAAGTAGACATCCTTGTCGTACTCCTGAATTCACCTCGAAGCTGTCGGATAATTTTCCATTATGGAGAACTCTGCATTTGGAATTGTTGTAAAGGGCTTTTATCAATTCTATTATTTTATCAGGCAGTCCACGTCGCCGTAATGCCTGCCATATAAAGCTCCTATTAACCGAGTCGAACGCTTTCTCATAATCTACGAAAGCTAGGTAAAGGGGGGATCGGAATTCAGTAGACTGCTCCACTATGATTCTCAAGGTGTTAATATGGTCTATACATGAGCGGCCCTTCCTGAATCCGGCCTGCTGCCTTCTAAGCGTTCGGTCTACTGCCTCTCTTATCCTTGATAATATAACGTGGGACAAGATTTTACCCACAGTAGATAATAGACAGATGCCTCTCCAGTTGTCGCATATTGTTAGGTCCCCCTTTTTGGGTATTTTGACTATGATACCTTCCGTCCAATCCTCCGGAAAGGTACAGGTGTTCCATGCTATTTCCAGGATTGGCTGAAGCGCATCTGCTATGAGGCTTGAATCGGCTTTCAACAATTCTGCCGGGATGCCATCTTTTCCAGCTGCTTTACCATTGGCCATCGCATGAATTGCGGTTACTATTTCCGTCTTGGATGGGGCCCGGGTGTTGATTCTTATCGGCTGTGCATTGTTGCTGTTTTCCTGAGGTTCCTGTGCAAGTGAACCATTCAGGGCGGCGAAGAAGTAATCTCTCCATCTTTGGAGTTGCTCCTCGTCGCTGCACAGCAGCCTCCCATCCGCACTCTTTACGGCATGCTTTTTAGTAGAGTGCTTTCCCGAGAGCTGTTTAGTAATTTGGTACAGCACTTTACTGTTGCCTGTGTTTGCCGCGTTTTCCGCTTTTTCTGCGAGCTCATTTATCTGCTGCCTTTTATCACGCCGCACACTTCTCTTTACTTATGTTTAACAACGATGACAAATGTTTAGAGAAAAATATTATGCAAACAAAATCTTGCTCTGAATTTTTTTCCACCCAAATATGCTTGTCTGATATCTTAATATCAACTGGAAAACACGAAATAAAAGTAAAAATATAAAAACAAAACATAACTGGAAACCAGTTATTAATTATTTATGGTTTTAAACACTCGCAAGCAGACATCATCTATGTACAATACTTTTAGTTTTGCAGGAAGAAACTAAAAAAATATTGCAATTAGGGATAACGCTCAATCATTCATTTACAAGAAGAAGAATAAACAATCTAACAATCTAATCTAAAATAATAAAATATTAAAAATGTTCAACAAATGTTTGTTTTGTCGTCCATTTTTTACTGAATTTTTTAACTGTCATTGAAATGTGTGAATTGGGATTTTGGCACACTTTAGAATATCGAAGGGCCTTGGGAAATGAGAAAAATTCGAAATGGTATTTTGGCAAACGGCCTAAATTGTTTTCTCTGCGACAGTGCTAAAAATTTTCCATTTGACAGTTGTAAAAAGTTTCGAGCTTTCGACGAAACTTTGCGCTTGTATTTTGTACAAGGGCCACTTTGTTCTTCCAATTTGAGGCTGGGATGTAAACTCCCCTTTAGAGACGCTAGAGGAACTTGACCAACAAACGATGAAAGCTTCGTTAGCGATGAAAGGCATAGAATATAGAAGATCATTATTCCGGCAAATACTCCAGCTCCAGTTCGGCGGCAGCTGGGAGCGGCTTGTTGAGTGCTTCAAAAGAGCAATAGTACGTGCTATCAATGGACACAAATCCCAATGATGAGACATTAGTAACTATGTTCTTTGAAGCTGAACTTTTAGTAAATAGCCGGCCATATATTTTGGAATCGGATGACCAAGACGATGATATTGAAATCTGCCCAAATGACATCCTCATACAACAGAAGGAAGCTATACACAGCCCAGGAAAATTCGACAAATACGATTCAAAGGAGAAACGACTGTGGAAAGTCTCTCAATTATTGATAGAAGCGTTCTGGAAGAGCTTCCTGAAAAAAAATTTACACAAAGACTTAATCAATCTAGGGTAATTGACTATGATAATAAGCATTTCATTTCAGGATGTTGTAGATATTAACTAACTAATTAAATTTTAATTGTAATGGAACAGTTACGAAAAAGGGAAATATACTCACACCTGCATCTGACATCCTGATAAAAATTCGATAACACAGCAAAAATGAAATCAAAGAATTCCACGGAAATCATCCCGCTACTGATACAGTGATACAACTACAGCTATTAAAGCTGGGATTTATGCGATGGTTATCCTGTTCCTGGCAAAAATATTTCCATGGTGTCTGACAGGATCACAGGATGATGATTATCCACTTGGACGTTCAATCCCGGAAGCAGCAACTTGAATTTATTGCCAGCATCATCAGCATGAATGGCTCCACTGTCGGGATTAATATAATCAACGTGTATTTTGCTTACGAGTGTGTGAAATAAATTAAACTCGATTTTTCCGGCGTTAAGTTTTTAAATAGGATCTTATCAACCATGAAGAAAATTGGGCAATTAACAAGGGCTTTTCGTTGTTGTTTTTGTTTTCATTTCAGCCATTGGTAAATATTTTTAATTATGCAATAAAATCCCAGATGAGAATTTAATTTGATTGATGGCATTAATGCGTGTTGATAACCTCTCTCGATATCCTTGATGCCGAGTTTGGTGATCACATTTTATGTTCCAACAATTCCTTATGGAAATCCAGAGAGAGAGAAAAGAGAAAAGTGCTCGTCAGTGAAAGACAATAAAAAAATTTTTTCCCTTTCACAGACAGTTTAATCCTGGCATATCCTGCCCCGGCATTCTAGCTAACATTCAAAGGCGATAGTGTGATATGCGGAGGCAACCAACTTTTCGTAATGGCCTAATAAGTTCAACACAAACACCAATAACCCAGTTGACGACAGGATATCGATTTTGTCGTGTGTTATCTATTGAAATCCTTAGAATCTTTACCCATCCCCATTTGTGGGGGAGGGTGAGGAGGACTTTGGATAAGATTCTACTTGCGGTTGCGAAGGTTCTAGGAGATTCAGTTCCAAGTGCTGCATTAGCATTAAATGAGATTTTAATGAGTGCATTTTGATAAGGATCGGCTTTCAGAGGCCTTAGTACATATATCATGTACTAGTACATATTCTTTTTTTAAGTGTAAATGAATTTAGTTTGCATATATTTTACCCTGGCTGTCCCAAGGGAGTGTTAATAAAATTAAATATTTTAACGAAATTAGAGGTTAAAAGTGTCTCCCTTTTATCGATTTTCCTTTTTTGCAAAAACGCGACGATTTAATCATTGAAGAGATGATTTAATCAAAGGAAGGATGATTTTAAAGTCTTTGAAGTTGGTTAAGAGAGATTGGATAAAAACAAATTGTTGACCTAAAATATAACAGCTAGGCTAGGAAGACTTATAAAGGCGGAATACAGAGTGAACTTCAACTCCTTGAAATTAGCTCATATGTAGTTGACTCATATCAAAAAAGGTTAATCCAACAACTTCTATCTTGCATATCAAGCTTACTAATACACCTTGAATCATGATTTGAACGACATGACGGACTAGTAGTACAAAAAGTGACTCCTAAGCTTCATCCTATCACAGTCAAAAAAATCTTCAACTACCGTCCAAGAGCATTAACTTCAATATTGACACAATACTATCAATAAGCTTGTGGAATATTTCGCATCGTCGCAAGTTCTACAAGACCGGCTGTGGTTTAATGAAGTTTGAGTGTTTAACGAAATACCTCGACCAAAGTGTCTATCGCCTTGTATGGTAAGGCTTCGCTATGGCCGATTCCACACGAGCCTACACACGAAACGACAAGAGTCGGCTGCAAAGATGTTTTATGGAGAAGAGGTGAGAGAGGACGATGGAATGGACATAATTTCCATCGCCCTCTCTCACCCTCATCCTGATAAATCAACTTTGTAGCCGACTCTTGTCGTGTCGTTTGTACGCTCGTGTGGAATTACCCTATATAACTCCATGCGACAGACTGTAGTTGCCTGCTGTTAACTATTAACACTTGTTCAAAGAATAGATGACTCGACGATGTCAAAAACATTCAGATGGAAAAAGACCAGTTGGCAAACCACGGTCAAAAAGACCGGTAGGAAAACGGTGTTAAGACTGAAGCAGTAAAACTCCTCAACACAAGAAACTGCGGAGCAGAGAGATGTCTGAAGAAAGAAGCCAAAGGAGCTATCGCAGAAGAAGTAGTTTCCTGAATGGTCCCTAAATATTAAAAATCTCGCCTTAAGATCCTCCCTAGCGATTCTTTCAACTTAGGATTCCACATTGTATCTTTGCGTTTCTTCTTTTGCTCTTACTCTAGGACTCTTGCTGTTGGCACAAGGTGAAGCCAGTAGAGTCTTTCTCTTATATTTGTCCGAGTTTTCCCAAATCACTCCTTACATTTGCCTTCACGGAAGTTTCTAGTTTTTCGAGATCATTTCTTACATCTTCATCATCCTTCATGTTATCCAGCGTTTTGTCGGTTTTCTTCTCTAATCATCGTTCATGCACTACTCTTGACAATTTCTGTTTATCTTTTAATGCCAACACTTCAGCCTTGAGTTCCCTCATCACTGCTGTCGCTTCTTTCATCTCTGCTGGTGCGCGCTGTTGCAATTGCTTCATTTCTGCCGATGCACGTTCTTGCGATGCACAGTAATTTCAAACTTCAACGGTGGCGCCTAAATTATCACAATATTTTCCAAATCGTCAAACAAACATCTAAGCTGCGATTTGTTAAGAGATACAAGTTCTTCCTTCAGCCAGTAGTGCACTTCTCCATTCTGCCTTACCTCGAATATCTAACTTTGGGCGAAAAAGTTAAGGTCATTAGGTAACAATAGGAGCTCATATACAACAAGCCACAACAGAAGTGGGAGATAAAACTGTGGATTTTCTGCTAGAGTGCCCTTCACAGACCCTCAAGATGAGAGACCATTAATTGCAAGTTCTTAGCATATAATCGATCCATTCACAAAAAGTGAACCTTAGACCTTGTCTTGTTAGGGTCTTTGACACTAAGGAAGTATTGCTTAAGGCTTCTTTGATATCGAGGAATTCCGCCAGCGTAACCCCTTTGTTTACTGCTACACTATGTAGCCTGAGCATCAGATTGTGGAAGACGAAAGACTTACCGATCTGAAAAGTTTAGCCAAGGTGTAATCAGACCGTTCAGAATAGGTAAAGGGACACTTGAGCCTGGGAACCAAGGGATGTAACAAATGGCCTGGCTTGCGAATATAGGGCCTTCACATCAAAACTCTGGCCTCATGCGTGCCATTAGATCGATGCAGCATACCATACAAAAAACCGCAGCTTTGGAACTTTAATAGAGAGCCAAGCTCCTATGAGAGTTTTAGACTTGGTAATAATGCGAGATAGTGGAATTGAACTACAAAAGCTCGGTAGAAGGCATAACGTCACTATCGCCTGTATTCGCAGATATAGGAAAATAGATGGGAGCTAGAACTCCGGGCATAAGCAAGCAGGGAACCCCTGCCCACGGCTTGGAGATGTAGATAGTTATTAAACGAATAGGCTACCTAAATTACCTCCTGCTGAGTTAATTTACTTTAAACGAAAGAACAGTGGGTCTTCTAAGAAGTCTGCGACGAGAATTACGGCAGTTATCACATGACATTGGAGCATTCAACTCGCTGTCAACCTTGGTTTCCACACATGTTCTGTGGTAATTGCAGAAAAAAGAATGAGAGGGAAGCACTCTTTCACTTTCTTGACAAATATCCGGCTTTAGCCGAAGCCAGAGAGCCAACACTAAGCAGACTTAAAAGAGATCTCCGAACTAGCTAACGGGACACTGATCGGCCTTCTAAAAGGCACGGAATGGTTCGAAACATCAACCACTTAATCTTGGTTCCCAGGCCCAAGTGTACCATTACCTACTTATACGAGTTTTTGTCATCAAAATGGCCCGCCAAAGCGCTAATTGAACTGCCAGTGCCCTACGTACCCCAGCAATCGAAATGGCCTGAGTCCATTGGCTTGAGTAAACAGTTAACGGTCCAATCACGATCTAGTGTCGAGCTAGTCGTTCTGTGCCATTTGCAAGCTTCAGCCTTCAATGTGAATGATTGTACAAGAATCCTATGGTCCTAGTTTTGTAAGCTTGTAGCTTAACGCTTTAATTGAGAATCTTCCATTGTAGCTTTAGACGAGTTTAATGAATTGCCGGTACTATTCAGGTCGGGGTTTCCCACCACACGAGCAAGCCAATAAATGACTCAATGGCACAGCTTCATGAGCGATTCAAAATTAAACTCGGTGTCTTTAGTGCAAGAGCCTACCCGAGTTTCCCTACACAAATTGAGATTTTAGCTTGGATTGTGTAAAAGTGTAAAACCCACATTAGTTTCCAAATTATTATTATCTTCTATTCGTTGTACAATCAGCTATTGTGACCGTCTTTTCTGATATCTTATCCTTCTTCAGACTTTAAAATGTCAGTGACAATTAAAATCCTCCCCAAAAACATCTTCTGCCCGCCAGAAGTTAACTTAAGATTGTATTAAAAATTAACAGAGACAACCCTTTTTAAGGAATCTGCAACAAAATACCTCCAGTTGCCTTAACATTTCAAATAAATAACAAAACTCCGCCACCGAAACGGACAAAAGCCTTATACCAAAAATGTCACACTTCTCGCCCGGACCCATTTCAGTTGGAAGTCACAACGAAATATTTCGGCTAGGTTAAACAACCGGAATAATTCCAAGATAAGCCAGTTAATGAGGCATAAATTCACCTTCGTTCCATAGACCCAACAATCTACCGCAATTCAATTTGCTCAAAGCCAGAACTAACCCTTATACTGTCGCCCCTTTAAGGGTTGTTCGGCTTGTATGAATTTAAATTCAGGCTTGTGCCGCTGTGAATATAAATAAAACTTACTTGAGGGGTGATTGTGAACGCATACACGTGCACGCCAGTTGGAGCAACTTTAAGACAAGAATATTATTTTGTTTTAAAAAGTTTTTAGTGACAACCGGAATAAAGGATTCATAATATAAATTAAGGGTTTCCTTCCGGGTGCCTTGGATCGCTGTGTCAGACACGGTGACCTACATCCTTAAGGATTCTTAAACCGCTGCCACCATAAAGCCGCAATGTTCAGGTTTCGTTGTGTTTACCTGTGTTTACCTAGGCAAAGAGCGGAGATGAATGATTAAGTGTAGGCTGATTTAATTATAATCCCCTAGATAATCATACATAGCCCGTGCCATTGAAATTCCCGGCTAGAACTGAAGTGGTATCAGTAGATGGATGGAGCTTGTCTCGACGGCAACTTCAACATATCATGTCTCCGAAATGATCCCTGCTCCTCAACCCTGCTGCAATTAAGTGTAAATAAGACCTCAAATTATTAACAGAACTTGGTATGCTGTCGGCGGCGTCACCAAAAGGATTGTAGCACAACTAAATGAGGTTTCACAGTGGCAAGCTCGTCTTGATAGTATCCACCGCAGGAAGGCAGGAAGGAACAATCCTCATGGATCCTATACGAATCTCCGTATGACGTGTTCAGCGCGGACGTTATAGTAGTGAATCAAAACGTGAGGATAATTATTCGGGTGTTTGTTGCCAGGCCACCGCCACCATCACCTTTCACTATTTGCATCAAAACCGCCACGATTCTATGGCATCCTTATAGCTACACCCGCGCCCTGCTATCTGAGTAGTACAGGCACATTTAATAGGGTGTAGAGCCGTGTTAATTACAAAAGGGGAAATAGGTTGCTGCGAAAACTGATTTGTATGATTTATGTCTTTCATTTCGAATTACCGTTAATTATGTTACCATTAAAATGTTATGCTTTGATACGAGTGCGTAGAGCGCGTCACACACTGAAGATCTGTGACTAATAATTTATTCATGTTTCACTCGCTGGTACTAGCCGGGAGTGTAAAACCTGAGTTTATAAGCAATTAAAAGTGGAAATTTAAATTGTAATTGAATTTTGAGGTTTGCGGGCTTGAATGGTCCTAATTGAATTTTAATTGCTTACTCATAGTTTTATAATTTATTAACTAGACCGGCGTTTTAGTGAATGCTAAATATATTCCCCATACTAATTTATAGTGATAATTGACTAATGCGTTCAGCCAAATTTTAGGGCAGTTGAACACTGTGCAGAAACCGTGTCCATTACGATATAGTGAAAAACACCACGCCTAAAATATGCCACTTTGTCGCGTAATTTATCAAATCAGAAATGACAAAACTTTTAGAAAGAACACGAAAATTATTTATTTGATAGCTGCCTTCGACTTTTGTTTGGTTTCAATCACTACACTGACTATTTGGTTCCCAGGCTAAAGTGCCCCGCTACCTACTGAAAACTTAATTGACGAAGACCGGACTTAAGCAGGGCTCATAAACTCTCTGATAAACGTTCTTCTTCTAAGTCAGATCAGAACAGGCCATTCACAAAGAATATGTGTAGAAATCTCGCCATGCAGAGTGCGCATTCTGTCTCTTGAGTCAGTGATACCGCAGTCCTACATGGCCAGTCAGACAACCCGCCAGCAGCCTTAGGTCTGCTCTGTTTCAAGTGATAGTGCCCTTCAGGCAAAAGGGTCTTATAAGATCTTTAGCTTGTATAAGACCTGCGACAGATTCCCAATAGGTTAGGTTTAGTCCCTTAATCCCCTCCTCTATCTGGTACTTAGGGATGGACCAAGAGATGACGCAAAAGGGTTCTGAACCCTGGACCAACGTTGGAAGAGTTCTGAAGTCTCAGGGCACTTGTGTGGGCGGATTTCCATATAAAGATATGCAATGGGATCAATCCAATGATTGCCTCCATTGCAGCTGTGAGACAGATCCGCATAGCTCCGGTAATGGAGAGGCAAACAAGCCGTTGTCGTTTGCTGCACTTGAGGATCGACGTAACCTGTTTAGTCTTGCGCCACCAAACTATAGCGGCATAAGTGACCACAGGTTTAACGACCGTATTGTACATCCAGTACAACATTTGTGGTGTAAGACCCCATGTCGTACCCAGAAGCCTTTTGCAGGCCCATATGGCGCTTGTGGATCTGCTGATGACGTAGTCCAGCTGAGCGTTTCACTTCAGTCTCTTGTCTACCTTTACTCCCAAATATTTGACTCTGAGTCTAAGTACTTAACTGTGGTATCCAGGATACATATAAGACGTAGGCCCACTTTGTAGCGTTTGGAGAAACATACCAGGACAGCCTTATTTGCGTTTAATGACAGGCCCACCGTGGTACACCATGTTTGAACTTCTCGGAGTGCTGTTCTCATGACCTCTGCAATGGTCAAGTCAAACTTCCCAGAGACAGTGATGGCAAGATAATTGCATGGCCAATGACATCGAAACAAGATTCAGATAGTGTGATCATAAGTTCGTCCACAACTAGTGACCAGAGTAACTGTGATAAGACTCTACCTTGAGGGCAGCCCTTAATAGCGGTAACACTAACTATAGAGACACCTAGGAGAGAAGAAATGTAAGGACCTACAAGCTTGGCATTTATCCACTCAATCGTGTGAGGGTCCAGGTTTCTGAGAACCAGTGCTCTAGAAATAGAATCATAGCCAGTGTTATCGAAAGCACCTTCGATGTCAAGGAATGCACATAAAGCAGTTTCTTTACCGATTTTTCTGACCAGCCGGTGTAAAGGAACCTCTGTTGATTTACCTTTCGAGTAAGCTAATTAGGAGCTGTGTAGAGGAAGGGAGAACTCCAACTTGCACCTAATATGAAGATCTAGCAGCCCTTCCATCGCTTTCAAAAGAAATGCGGTTAAGCTGATAGGTCTGTAGGATTTCGGCAGCTACAGGGGTCTAACGCCCTATTTGGGGTTAAAAACTACCATGACTTTCCTCCAGATGGTTTGAATGTATCCCCAGTTGAAGCTGGCTCTAAAGAGACACGCCAGGTTGTCGAGATCAAGATCAAGGCATTTCGGAAGAAGTGTCGGCAAAATTCCATCTCCTCCCGGGTACTTATAAGGGTGAAAGGAGGTCACTGCCCATATGATCTTGTCTCGGCCGAAGATGTTCCAAGAAAGACTTCGGGAAGAACGGTCTAGGATGGTCCTATGACTACACCCAGCATCCAATGGATAAGCGGTCTGGAGGATTGAGCCTGGAAAGTTCTCGCTGAGCAGGTACCTCAAGGTTTCTTGATGGTTAGAGGTGTAGAAGCCTTCTTTTTTTTGAGGAGGCCCACTCCGACCTTAGAAAGTAGGTTCTGGAGTCTAGACGCCTCTGGTATAGTCTGAAGGCTCTTACAGTGTTTCCTCCAGGCAAATAGTCCATTCAAAACGCGCGTTATGGTGTTCCAAAATAACACCGTTAAGAAAATCGAACCCTAAACGTTTTTGGGGTCGCTGATCACGAAAATCGAGGTCCCGCGGTCCTAAAATTAGGGCGTCACCCCTAAAAATGCAAAAAACACCCCGTTTTAGGGGGTTTTCGCGATTATTTCAGTAATAATGAAAACTAATGCGATGAAATGCACTTTTTTTAATATTTATTTGCGAAGGTGGTTGATTTATACTAAATTAAGGCGAACTTAATGGTAAGGGGTACTCCTAAAGGGTTGAAATACCCCTAAATTGGCGAAAAATGGCAAAAATTGTAAAAAAAAATTTCAAGTTTATGCTTCAAATTCGATTGTGGGCGTACTGTCAGGCAAAAATAAATTATTTTCAACCCTTAAGGGGTTAAAACTACCCCTACTATAATAAAAACAACTTTATATAAAAAAAATTGCAAAAAAATTTTTTTTTTGCTTTTTGTTTGAAATTTGGTTCAAAAGGTATTATCAGCAAAAAATTAATTTTTTCAACTCTTAAGGGGGTAAAACTACCCCCACATTAAAATTGTAATTGGAACAAATTGAAATTTATTGTTTTGCATTAAAATTTTATATTTGATGAAATATTATTAAAACATTTGGAAAATTTTTAACCCTCTTAAAGGAGTTAAACCTTAGGGGTAAATTGAAAAAAAAAATTTCTTTTCGTAGATTGCAATTTAAATTATTTTAATGAATTATTTGAATAAAAATTCTTTTTATTAGAAAATATAAATTGATATATGTACATGTGTGTATGTTACGATGTGATAAATCTGGTTATTACGTAAAATCCCAGGGTATTATATAATTTTCAACTTGTAATGGCAAATATAGGCCCAGGGCGAGCGATGGCGGTCGTGCATCAGCGGGTAGG
The DNA here is from genome assembly GCA_949987705.1 of Thereva unica. Classification (NCBI taxonomy): domain Eukaryota; kingdom Metazoa; phylum Arthropoda; class Insecta; order Diptera; family Therevidae; genus Thereva; species Thereva unica. Next base: position 15,223,675 of record OX465281.1, on the reverse strand, counting down.
GCGGACATAAGAAATTGTGCCGCGGTAGGCATGTGGCGGGAGGGCAGGTGGAGGGAGGTGGTGTCGGTCGGCGTATGACGGATGGGCGCAGATGGTGGAAGGGTGCAGGCGGCGAAGGGCGGGTAGAGGCAGAAGGGATGTAGGTGAACGATATAGGGGGTAGGCGTAGGAGTGGCACACGTAGGGTGGGGGGGGGGGGCGGTCATAGGAGGAGTAAGTAGGGAGTACTCCTTACCATTAAGTTCGCCTTAATTTAGTATAAATCAACCACCTTCGCAAATAAATATTAAAAAAAGTGCATTCCATCGCATTAGTTTTCATTATTACTGAAATAATCGCGAAAACCCCCTAAAAAGGGGTGTTTTTTGCATTTTTAGGGGTGACGCCCTAGTTTTAGGACCGCGGGACCTCGATTTTCGTGATCAGCGACCCCAAAAACCTTTAGGGTTCGATTTTATTAACGGTGTTATTTTGGAACACCCCCCCCCGCGTTTTGAATGGACTAAAACCTTTTGCAACGTCTCAGCTCCTTGTCGTAGGCTGTTAGGGTGAACCGTGGTCGCATTCTCCAGTTCACAAACTGATCTGATAGAAGCCGCAAGCAGGTGTGATTTCGAGGCCACATACCCCTAAAACTTAGACCAGTTGGTTTTATTAGGAACAGAAGAAGAGGTGCGGATATGTGGGAGATACACAATGTCAAATCTATTAGGCAGAATGAGGCCTTGACGTGACAAAAGTGGGTTTGCATCCTCTATTTGCAATATCTATGTTATTCATAGCAAGAAATTCTAGGAGACACGCACTTCGTTTACAACGGTACTCCCCCAGATAGAGTGGTGAGCATTTGCATCACAGCCAATGCCGAATTGCCAGTTCGTCCTTCGACAAAACTAAATCAGTTCTTGAACCTCCTTGGGTTGCCCCATTGCTACATCCCCCTGAAAGTAGGCGGACGCAAGGACGAGTGCAACTGAGATTGGCACTAGATCACTAGAAATGTAGAGATGAGTGACACGACTGAACATTAAAAGGGCAGCGCGAGGCGCCTCGCGTCTCCGATCATATACTAGTTTACTTGAGCCGGTGGTAAGTCATCTGACTTTGCCAAGGTTACACAAGGTTCTGTTTTCAGTCACCCAAGCAGTGCCGGATTTACCAACAAGCAAAACAAGCAATTGCTTGAGGCCCCTACCCTCAGGGGGCCCCGCGCCTCTTATATTTTGTTTGGTTCGTCTTTAGATAAAAGGGAAGTAAAAAAATTGTTTGGCCATCGTGTTTTCATAATATTCTTTTGCGAATCAAATATACAACCGTCATAGTTTTGCGACTAAAATAATAAATTTAAAACTAAACGTAACTACGGTAGTCATTGTTGGGGGGCCCCATCACGAGGTTGTGCTTGGGGCCCCGCAATTTATAAATCCGGCCCTGCACCCAAGGCTCATGAATAAGATCAAGGGTAAGATGCTTTTCCACGAAAGTCTCGCACAGGGTGGTGGATAATGAATGTGCTGCAAGAGTTTATTATTCAAAAATTCGCCTTTAAGTTTAAAAAATAATATTATGCATCGACAGCTCTTGAAGTTACACTCCGAACAGACTTCTAGTTATAACCAAATTCATCACTGCCTTGTTAAGCAAAGCCACCTCCTACCTGAAATTTCCCTTAGATAACACACATTAAAGCACGACCAAGGTAATATGCACATTACAATGCAAGACTTCACAATTGCCATGTTAAATTCAAATTTAAAATTCGTTAATTTTCCACACACACACATACACATATGCCTCAATTCTCAACCACAAACTTTTCACCACGAATTTGAAATCCTTTCAACTTTGGTACAACGTTGCACGCCTCCGACATGCTTCGTTTATTTAGCACCCATTATTCCATTGGAACAAGTACCAAGTAAGTGGGAAAATGCATTTTCCGCATACATAACTAATGGCTTCCGACTTTCCCCCAGAGACAATTCCAACCTCTTAAGCATGTCATGAGGCTATAGTTGCGATACTGTACCTACTCCCATGCCAAACATCTTCAACCAAATTTCTCCACAATTCTGAAGAAAATTGCTGAAGTGCGCTCCTGAAAGCTTCGATCCCACACATTCTGGAGACTACTTTCTTCGTATAGTACTTTCATTTCTCTAGGGAAAAAAACTGGAGAAAGGCTGCCGCTGCTGCACTATCGATTTCAAATTTTCTTTCCACTTTAAAGTTTTAAATTTTAATTTTTTTTTTTTGCATATGCAGATGAATCGTGAAAAATTATTGGAGGATGTTATTTCGAGAAAAGAAATTGAAACAGGTGCGCAATGTTGAACTTATTCTACAAAAGAAGAAGATTTTCAATTAAAAATGTTCATGTTATTTTCCAGTTAATTAGGGAACGAAGCAGGTGCTCTCAGATACACGTGCCACAAAAAAATATGGTTACACCTTAAAAAGTGAATCGTAAAAAGGTGCCTCCTCGTTTTGCTAAAAGTAGACTATAAAGCCGCTTACTAGGGAAGTATTTGCCGAAAAAGGCGTTTCAGAAGTAATTTCAACTCACAAAAAATTAATGAAGAGATTGAGTGCACTTTGAAATAATATTAAAAAGAAAAATACCAAAATAGGTTGCTTAAAATATATTTTTATTTTGATGATTAAAATGGAGTATCAGAATTTGTGGCAGAACTCTGGAGTAATTTTCTTGAGTAATTTATATACCTTACAATGGTCCATTAATTACACAAAAGTAGGCAAACTTTTAATATGGAGTTGTTAAACATACGAGGGTGGTCTGAAAAGTTTCCGACCTCAACATGAAGATGGCAGCACTCGTCAATTAAAGCTAGTGAATGTAATTGTGTATCTTTTGACAGTTACTCATCAAAGTTTCAGCCATTTTGGACGCGCAGTTGTTATTTGACAGGCGCTCGAGTGAGTCGAACGATGAGTCGATTGTTTGAACATCCATACCAAAATGATATTGACCACAGCTTTTGATATCCATCTACCACGGTTTAGTTCAGCTAGTGATCAAATGAAATTCCTTTCTAAGGAACTTTTCCTATGAACAGAATCGTCAGTTCCAGAAGCTCTTCGTATTCATTTTGAGGTTGAAACTATAGTAGCTGAGATTTGGAACAAGCAATCATTTCGGCAGAGATTTCAATATCTTCGGCTGTGGATATTTCATTGGAGAAGGCTGTATCTTAATAACTTTTGCAATCGATGTCAGTCTAGGATTTAAAAATCAGCGTTTAAAAATCAAAATGTTTGGGTCTGTCGACAGTCCAGAGAATTTGATCTATTTGATCTGCTTCCGAGAATTTGATCTATTCCTGTTCCAACAACTAAATAGGAAGGCGGTGTATAATTTCGCTTCCAACAATACTCTCCAGTATTTTGCCGTCCCAGTGAATTGTTAATGCAAATTATAGGGTAACTTCCACTTTAAAGTTCTTAGCAATGTTTAGTTGATTCTTCATACACTTTCGGCGAATTGAATTTGTATTTATACTGAATTCTGCTGGATCATGTCCAAGAAGTTTAATTACAGGAGTCAAAACTAACGCTGCATTCCGGTCACTCAGTTAAGCAACGTCAAGACTGGCCGCCAAGTTTTGATCCAATATTTTCATCCGTCCTGTCTTTGGGGGCAGCACTCCAGATGTTGACGAAAGTGGCCCTTTACAGTCCACTTCCGATTCAGATCATAAGAGGCTAAAACTTCAAAACGTCCTAGCGTGTAAACCCTTACGATTCCCAAACCCATCCACAGCCGGCACTTTGTAACTTTATGCAAATCACCTAAGATTAAAAACAACGGCCCAGGAATTGTGCCTTATGGTACATCAGTTTTAAGTACACAGAAATCACTATGTCTGACTATATTTTATCATATTTTTCTTCAAGCTCTTCGTGTGTGCGTCATTTGTTTTCGTTAACCCTTACAGGACCAAAGGAGGAGTGTTCGAACAAAAGGTAACATTTCCACTTTTGGGTTTTTTTGCGTTTTTTTGCAGAAGTGTACATAAATCTATGAACTACACATTCTAGTTGAATTTGGGGTATCAAATAGCAACAATTCCGCTAGAAAATCTACGTTAAAATGTCGATTTTCAAACAAAAAGGAACATTTCCAGTGCTTTATAAAAATGTTTCTTTAGTTCTAGCAAAAAGGGACATTTCCCTATGTAATATTTCACAAGCTTTTATTTTAATTCTTTCAAAAGGTAACGTTTCCGTTTCAAAAAGTGACATTTCCAAGTTTTACTGACACAAGGTAACATTTCCAAATTTCAAACTCCGTTATCTCCATTAATATGAAAGTTTTTAAATGGGCCAAATAGTGTTTGTTAGGTAACTTTTTCAATGTATATTTCTGCATAAACATTATATTTTAAAAAAATATGCTAACTCTTTTAATCACATTTTAGTGATTTCTGAAAAAAAAAGCAACGATGGAAATGTAACCTTTTGTTCGAACACTCCTCAAAGGTCTACAGGACCAAAGGACTACAAACCTTAGGATTTTCTTTTCTTGTTAGCACTACGGAAACATAAATCCCATTTAGTCGCTGGGACAAATGAATAAGCTCTATCAAATTCAATTCCCCATTTTTTAATATGCAGGGTTACTAGTAGCGTTTAGGGGTTAAAGGTCTCTTTGTACTGTCGATGGTTCTATCATTAGGCGCTATGTCGGACAGCAAAAATTTAGTCAGAAATACAGTACAGAGAAGAGTGAAAGAAAGAACTTATAACGCCAGCACACGGTTTTATTCACCCGGTTCCCATTTAATACTACCTCAACATAACTCGATTAATTATGTTTGCAGGCGATGGCAGGAGAAAGGGGAAATCATTTTTTGTAAAAAGGGAAACAAGAAATAAGGAAACTTATAGAGGTCGGAAAATGAAAAGACAAAAGACCATGTCGCAAATTGATTCATACCACTAGGATGATTGTCGTGTGCCTTAAACCCTTTGATACCAAACCCTGCAGAAGTTAGTCTCATTGTGTAACAGAGTTCTTTGTGGAACGGGTTTGGTTGCAACTGGAAATAAGGATTACAGGGAAATTGGCACTTACTAGGAGGTATCCGAATTGTCAGAGGTGAGTCAACATCGACGGAGTTCCTCGTTATATAGAAAATACGAAATAATGAATGTGTAACAGAAGATGGGTTCCTTGAGCTGAAAAGTCAACTCCCTTCGTAACATAAAATATAGGCTTTAGACCAAAAACTTATGCTCGTGACCTCCTTGTGGGCTTAGGCGACCATATCAACCAAAGCATCCATCGCTTGATGAGTCTGATCTGGTTGATTTCCAAGGTTTTTGACCGCGATCTGTTCTGTAAACTAAACTCTAAGCTATTAGTATAGAGAATTCTAAGGAGCTGGATTGATTTCTTTTTCTTATCGTTCAATCAAGAAATTTTTAGACGGTGTCGAATTTGAACCCTACAACATTTCGGCTAGTGTTCACAGGAGTCAATTCCATCACCTGAACTTTTCCGAATCTTTATTAAAAATCTGTACTCTGTGACGCGGAACCACGCGTACCAGACGTTTTTTTCATGATCGTAAGCTGATGCCCAATTAAAATTTCGATTTTATTATTGTTTGGGGCTGCAAGAATCGTGTGAAATTTAACTCCTCCAAAACGAAGTATATCTTGCCTGAAACAAAACCTGCATCAACGTTCCTTTTATCTTAGTACGGAAATAACAGCTGACCCAGCCTCTTGACATCCTTACGCATCCTAATGCCAATTCCTCCTGCAGTCAGCAGCAAGAACAACAAGCTAAGAGTCCTAAATCCGGTCTCACATCGTCTACAACTCATTTATATGCGTTTGTGCTTCTAGAACCACTTTACCATGTCTTCACAAGCTGTAAAACCACGCAACAAAACTTTTGCGCCACTATTGAGCCAGCATAGAAATGGAGCAGCCTTAACAAAACTTTGTTGCTATTACTATAGCCACAGTTCCATTAAAATCACCACCCTCCTGCCTGCACGGCAATATTTTCCATACAAGAGAAAACTAGACCGCTTAGTCTCATACCCTGCACCCCCTAGGAATAAACTTCTGGAGTCAGTACTACCGAATTCGTACAACATTTTACAGATCAAACTGGAGATTTAAACTAAAGGAAATCTAAAGGGTCCGCCAAATAACTTTTTTCTTTTGAAAATGCTATAAAAAAAACTACTGAATATTTTTTCAAATTTCTTTTTTTATTTGAAAGTACAATCCCTCCGGTTAATGATGGAAAATAATTTCATTCAAATGGCTGCCTCGGCTGGCCTTGCAGTAGCCTACACGATCGGTCCAATTTTGTCTGCGTCTTTGATGTCTGCGAAATGTCCAATTGTTGAGAACGACGGTGAACTGATGTTGATGGCGATTCACGCACAATTTCGGCCACAGCAGCAATATTCTCGGGTGTACGCACTGTTTTTGGCTTTTCACGCGTTGGTTTATCGATGAGGATGTTAGTTTCTTTCACTTTTTTCACAAGGTAACGAACATACGGAGCTGACGGTACTTCTCTTCTTCCAAAATCCGTACGCACTTTTCGCACACATTCTGCAACATTACCATGATTTCAAAGTAATGTCGTAATATTTCCCAGCGTTGTTCAAGCGTGTACACAACCATATTCGTTCAGCGGAAGGATAAAACTAATTATCTGTCAAATCAGACATGAGCTAAGTGTTGCCATACACGAAATAAGCACTAGTTGAAAAAAAAAAAAAAATGTTACATGGCGGACCCTGTACTTGAGCACCCCGGACCTGTCTTATTTTCGTTTATCCTTTAAACTAAGCTTACTACTAGACATATCACCATGACCAGACCGATATGATAGGCTGGTAGGACAAAGGATTATTCCTAAGCTTGGGGTTTCCACAAAGAAACCATTCGATGTAAATTATTAAGGTAAGTAAAGATTTCATACAAAGTTTTGCAAAAATCAAAACAATTTTTTTTATATCGGGGTTACACTTCCATAAGATTAATACCATGTTTCCATCGCACTCGAAATCTTCGGACGAAATCTCGTTTGAAATCTCATGTTTTAGCATATAAAATGAAATCGCCTTTCGGAGGAGATTTCAATGAAATCTCGATCGAAATCTTGCTAGTGACTATTCAGCCTATTCAGCAAGTGTACTCAGCTTGGGGAAATTTCTCAGCTGTAAAAAATTTTGACAGTACGAATTTGTTATTTTTAAATTTTCTATCTTTAACGTTTAAAATGGAGCTTAAATGAATGTTTATATTTTTTCCTTATTTTACAGCCTATTCTTTCCAAATTCCTCAGTTTTGTTGATATAATTAGGTTTTTAAAATTTGATGTGCAAGTTTGTTATGACAAGCGAAAACTGCCTGGTGCGATGGAAACACATTTGGATTTCGCCAAATCGTTTTATCAAAACCTGCGGATTTCAAGTGCGATGGAAACATGGTATAATAGCGAACACCTAGCAATTGAGCTTCAAACTTATTGTATCAAATTTCAATATATTTCTATATAAGTCGTTTTTTCTGTTAGAGCATGATTGTTTATTTTTCGTAAATGTATAAAGTCTATCTATCAACCACCTGAGGCATTTCTTTATTCAAAGTTTAAATGATTTGTTAAAGAGGCACAGCTAAGCTGAAAAACGAAACCGCCATCAGCTATTTGTAGTGGGGATTCTACATTTTCTAGGCAATGCCTTAGCTCATAAGCCATCTATAAATAACTATCCATACCCCCAACTTATAAAATTCCAGATGTTAGTACAAAAATCCTCATCCAAGAATCATTTATTATTTAAAATAAAAATCATGCCTACACTAAGTTTCAAAGCCTTGAAAAAAAAAATGCTCAGAGGCAACCTTTACCTGAGCGGCATAATACACCTCTTTCATGTTCTAAACTTTTTTTTCCCTTTATTTATTATTCTTGATCCTGATTAGGTTCGCATGCATTACTTTCTCAACTTACCTTGAAAAGCTTCTGTCCATAAAACATGGCCAGTGATTGCGAATTATTTTTGAAAAAAAAAAAAAAAAAAAAAAAAAAAAAAAAAAACACACGCTAAGTCTTCTATCACAGAAAAAAAATATAGGTATATAATACTTTACTCCTTAGAATCCATGATGTTAAAAAAAGAAGTCGGTAGCATAAAATATTTAGGGTTAAGTTTTCAGGACATTGAGGCTTATAACGGTCCCATGACGAAAGGCTGCCAGAAAGATTAACCAAAGTCAAAGCAATACCCTCGAGTTGTTTTTCGACCCAAATGAATTTTATTCGTGCTACACTACACAAAGGAGTTTGTGCTAAACACAATTTTTTACCCAAAGCAGGATATCCACCACAGCCACCACCACCACCATAATACACTATATGAATCGTCCTTAATAGAGAGAGAGAGAGTGGGGAGTATACGCAAGGAGGCCGCAAGTATTAAAAACAACGATGAGATTCATCACCAGATATCCTTCTTCTTCTTACTGCGAGGGGGCGAGACCGGGGCGCCTCTATATTGACAGCAAGTAAACACAGTCAATACGTATAGCCTATAGACATTCCAACTCCTGTTCATGGTGCCGTTATGAAGTCAACAGATACTAGCCTAAGGCAGACTGTGCTAATGTCTAAATTGCATCCCTATTCAGGATAGGGGAGGTCCCATGATGCCCTGGAAGACGTCGTCCTCGTCGTACAGGATCTTTATGTTCGAGGGAATCATAAACCGAAAGAGCCACAGAGAACAAAAAGGGACTAAGAATTGTGGGAAGGATCCCCGCTGGATGTTCTACACTCAAATCGTAAAACTGTGAATATGCAGGATGGTTTTCAAATTCCTAAAAGCTTTCTCTCAATCCTTCGCACAGTAATAAAAATGAAGTCGAATTGTGTTAGCCGGAGTCCTGTTTTTTTCGTCCTTACTAGTTTATTTTTTTTTGTGTGTGTCTGCTGTAGTTGAGTAGAATTTTTACGGCAAATGTCCTTGAATGGTATTTCGTCCCTTTTTTTCGGGGAGGACAATCCTCTTTTAATGCAGCTTTTATGACATATTTTCTGCATTTATGGTATAACAGTTGAACGAGCCCTAAAAAATGTTTTCCTTTCAGGATTTTTTTGTTACCTTCAGGATGATCTTGTTGTAACTTTCTGATCATTCTTTCACTTAACAAAAGGACTAAGCTGGAGGAATTCTTATGCTCGTCGTAACAATATAAAAATTTTCACCATAAACCGAGTACAAAAGAAGCTCCTGATAAACTGGGGGATGAGTTTAAATACGACTTTTACATCGTTTGCGAAGGCTAGTCTACACGGTGAGAATTGAATGATCCCAAAAGAGTGTTTTGTCCAATATAACTTGCCTAATGCTAGTGAGGATGGCTCTAAAAATAAACAGGGCGACTATTATTCAGACCACTTAATGCAGACCCTTTTCCGGGTACTTGATTTTTCCATAAAATTGATTGACATATGAATTTTTCGGCTCGTACCTAGTACCCGGAGGCTTTAACTTATGTAGTGAGGAACTTATCACAAGAACACCTTCCACTTTTAGAGCAGGATTTCTATTTTTAGAGTTTTTGACCTCTAAAATCAGCTGCTTGATTTGTTTCGTAATTGATTTATGCTTGAGGATTTATTGTTAACTGAAATTTTTGAAAACCAATTTTAATTGGGATCGAGTATTTTTTTTAATTGAATATTTCATTACACAGGTTCCGTCAATAGTTTTATGTCCAATTGAAAAATCTATTCTTCTTCTTTAACGGCTCTACAAACGGGATCCGATCTCGCAACTGTTCTCTCCACCGGTACCGATTCTGAGCCGATGTCATCCAGTTTGGCATCCCTAAGCTTTGAGCGTCCTGGTCTACGCTATTCTTCCAGCGAAGGTTGGGTCTCCCTCGCTGTCGCACCCTATAGGTCTTACCGCAGAGAACTTTCCGAGCAGGCTCATCTTCACTCATACGAGCTAGATGCCTTGCCCACAGGAGTAGTGATGAGCAAAAATCGTCTTGTTCTTACAGTCTTGTCTTGTTCTTGCACATTTAGCAAGACCAAGAACAAGAACAAGACTAAGTTATGCTTGCAAGAACAAGAACAAGACAAGAACAAGACTAGATTAGTCTTATCTTGTTTTTGAGTTTGCTCATCACTACACAGGAGCCTACCGAGCTTTATTTTCTTCACAACGCCTATTCGCGATTGCACTCGTAGATCTCGTCATTGTAGAGTCTCCGGAATCGCCCTTCCTCACATACGGGTCTAACAATCCTCCGAAGTATTTTCCTCTTGAACATGGCTAAGTGGTTTGAGAGCTTTTTGCTAAGCACCCTCGTTTCAGATGCATATGTGAGAACCGGTAAGACCATTGTAGTAAAAGTTTAGACGTTATGGTTAGATGCTTGGATTTAAAGAGCCTTGACAGACTATAGTAGGCTTTGTTGACTTTTAGCAGTCGTGCGCGTATTTCTGGTTCCATGCTATCGTCGGCTGCTACTATTGACCCAAGGTAGGTAAATGATTCTACCTCGTCAAACTCGTGTTCCGCTACCTTGATAGTGGAAGCAATGTTAGGTGTTCTTCCAGACGAGGCCACCATGTACTTTGTTTTGCTTTCGTTAATGTGCAGTCCCAGATTTCCTGCCGCTTGCTCAATCTGAGTGAAAGCTTCTTGTACAGCTGTTGTTGTTCTTCCAATGATGTCAATGTCGTCTGCGTAAGCCAGTAATTGGGTGGACTTGTGGAGGATTGTACCCCTAGATGTCACGCCCGAATCTCGGATCACTTTCTCCAACGCCAGGTTGAAAAGGAGGCAGGCCAGACCGTCCCCTTGTCGGAGTCCATTATATATGTTGATTGGTCTGGACAGTGTTCCGGATACCTTTACTTGGCTTGACACATTGATCATGGTCAACCTACATAGTCTTGTCAGTTTGTTGGGGATGCCGAATTCTCTCATGGCTTTGTAGAGTTCTACCCTGGCTATGCTATCATAGGCGGCTTTAAAGTCTATGAAGAGGTGTTGAATTGAGTTTTGAAACTCTAGACATTTTTCCATAGCCTGCCTCAAGGTGAAAATCTGATCAGTCGTTGATTTGCCTGGGCTGAAGCCACACTGGTAATGGCCTATGATGTTTCTGGCGTATGGGGCCATCCTGTTTTGTAGGATAGCGGAGAATATCTTATACACGGTACTCAACAACGTTATACCGCGATAATTAGTGCACGCTGTGATATCTCCTTTTTTGTGTACCGGACAGAGGATGCCTTTTCTCCAGTCTTCTGGCATCACTTCCTGCTCCCATACTTGCACAATTAATTCATGAATCGCTTGGTGTAATGTAGGCCCTCCATATTTAACCAGCTCCGCTGCGATGCCGTCTGCACCCGAGGCCTTGTTGTTTTTGAGCCGGCTGATGGCTCTGCTAACTTCTTCTATGCTTGGTGGCGGCAGCATAGCATTGTCATCAGATATTGGTGGAGCCTCCGAATCCTCAGTTAGCTCGCCATTTAGCAATTCATGAAAGTGCTCTTCCCATCGCTCCAAGATGCCTTTAGGATCGGTGATCAGATTACCTTCTTTGTCCTTGCAGTATGTGCAACGTGGTGTGAATTGCGTCATACTGCGGACTCTTTGGTAGAACTCCCGCGCCTGGTGCGGCCGTCGTTCTCTGTACTGTTCTAGCTCACAGACGAGATTTTTTTCCCAGGCTTCCTTTTTCCGTCTGTGAATTCTCTTTTCTTCTTTTCTGAGCTCTTTATAGTTCTCTTCGCGTGCCCGTGTTCTCTGAGACTGCTGCATAGCTCGGTACGCAGCATTCTTACGTTCAGTTGCCAGCTTGCATTCATTATCGAACCAGTCGTTCCGATCTTTACGACTTCTGCCTAAGATGGAATCAGCAGTACTAATGACAGTATTTTTAAGGCGGGTCCAGTTCTCTTCAACGCCCGGCATCTCATCCCCAGGACTTAGGGCGAGTTCTAATGCATGACCGTAGCTGTTTCTGGCCATTTCATTGCGTAGTGCAGCTGTGTTGATTCGAGCCTGATCAGCGGATACAAAGCTTTTCAGCGTTGTAATGCGCTCTCGGAGCACCATACCAACAAGATAGTGATCCGAGTCGAAGTTGGCACCTCGGTACGTTCGTACCGTCATCAGACCCGAAAGGTGGCGGCGGTCTATCAACACATGATCTATTTGGTTGCGAGTGGCTCCATCAGGAGATACCCAGGTGGCTTTATGGATATCTTTACGCGCAAATCTAGTACTTGCAACGACCAAGTTCTTACTTGCTGCCATCTCTACAACTCGCTGTCCATTGTCATTAGTGTTTTCATGCAAGCTGTGGTTGCCGACATATTGCCTGTATATGGGCTCCCGGCCTACTTTGGCGTTCAGATCTCCCAGTATGATTTTTACATCATACCTGGGGCAGGCATTAAGTTCCCGTTCAACTAATTCGAAGAATTCTTCTTTATCATCATCCGGGGACTCTTTTGTAGGTGCGTGAACGTTTATGAGGCTGATGTTCTTAAATTTACCTCGCACACGAAGGGAGCATAGCCTTTCGTTTATTGCTTTAAAGCCGATAATGGTAGGCTTCATTCTTTTGCTAACCATAAAACCTACTCCTAGAACAGATGTACTCTACTACGGATTAATTCCTTGGGCAGTTAAAAAAGTGCATTGATTTGTGGGTTTGAAACAAAACCCCAGTTTACATCCCAAAGTCAACGCGAAAGTGCACTTGGAAGCTCTTCTATCGCCCAGAAATTTGTATGCTTTTTCTCTGTTGGACGAAAGTTCTGAAGCAAAGCCTGAAAAGGCAATTGGTTAATGTCTGTTTAAACGTGCAAAGGTTAGTTCATTTCCAAAGGATGATTTCAAAAACTACTTCTATTGATTTCAAGATGGTGCAGGCTTGTTCTATCTTCAGTCATTAAAGTGCACAATTAAATAATATATAAATTCTCTAAAAAGACAACAACAAATGGAATTCCTTTTCACTTTCACTTACCAAATTTATATTTTTAATATTCTTATTTAGAAAAAAATTAAAATAAAAGTAGTAGTTGGCTTGCCAGACAGACAAACATATTTCCTATTATTACTCATATTTCTGCTCTTTTTCAATCTTTGCCTTATTCATCAGGTGGTTTTCTTGATCACTTGCCAAATGTATTCTTTATAATTTTCTTGAAGAAACTTTCAATTTTATAAAATGTTTAAATAAGACGAGACATCTCATGGCCTTGATTATTATTATTATTGTATGAATTTATTCTTATGATGCTTCACTCGCTCAATTACGATTAAATAAAATTAATATTTTATATCCGAAACATTGTCCGTGTAAAAGACAAAATGTAAATTTATTTATTAAATTACATATTACATGAAATTATTATGTCGAAAAATCCGTCAGAGCCTGACTATCGGAAAAGACTTCGGCCTTGCAGGTGATTTCCAGAACAGCCTCTTGGTATACACTGCAGTTATCGGGTGTTCGAAAGGATACTACAATCGCAAGCTCCTCCTACTCGACCCTCGAGCTAAGAGCCGGTGAAGACGTTTATGGCGTCCTGAAAACTATGTCTTCTATTTCACCATTCACGACGTGAAGGGATACGGACGTGAAGGGATACGGACACAAACATACACTTTTAGTCACTTGGGTCATAAAACTTACTAACTACGCATTATAACGAAATATGGTAAATCCCCGGTTACTTCATTCTAATTTTAAGGCATTCACAAAAAATAATGTCAAAACATGATATTTACCTTAAAAACAAAAATTACAAAAAAAAACGCGCATCTACGAATTTTTTCCCGCGCAGCCCGAAAATTTGGTATTAAAAACTTGACCGCGCAATAGCGAAATCGCGCAATCGAAAACCGCGCAGATGGAGGGATTACTGTACAACAATTCTACTGTGGAACAATCTTCTACAATCTGTATTTCCGAACTCAACCAACATCTAGGAGTCTAAAAGTAGGGTATGAATCGCTACCTCCTTAAACAAGCTCCTTACTTCGAATAAATTCAAAAAAAAAAATTTTTTTTCGTCAAACTAAACTTGGTATTAGACAAGGCCGGCGTTTAGTTTTTTTGCGCCCGGTTCAGTATGCCATATTGCGCCCCATCAGCTCTATATTTTTTGATCGCAATAAAGTAAATTGGAAGAACACCCAATTCCTGTAATAGATGAAATTGAAGTCACATGGACCCATTTTTTTTTGAAAGATTTTCTGAAATTGCGCCCGGTGCAAGTGCACCATTAGCACCTATAAAAGCGCCGCTCCTGGGACTACACATAACGCCCTTGAAGTGACCAAAGACATATTGTTCCCATAATAGAAAAGGTGATTCCTAACCTTGCAACTGTCGCATCAACAAAACAACACCTGCCCAACATGACTTTGAATGAATATAACAAAAGCCAAATCAGCTGAACATAATGTTTTCACTTTACATAAAAACCCCCATGATCCTTTCTATAAGAAAACTTTTGTTCCATATAACGATTTACTTTCAAGCCCCAAAGTATAATTTCCAACAAAAGAAAGCAATTCACCTTGACTATACCGGTTGGGAAATTTCTCCAATAAATGCTAATAGAGCGTGGAAACAAGAAATTCTCATTTGCCTAATTTAAAATTCTGAAGAACAATTTAAGATGTGCTCGTCATAAAAAGGATCGTGGAATTCATAAGAAAAGGACTACTACCACCACCACAATATTCATCGCTCGACAGCTGCGAACATTATTTTCCCGACTGCCATAAGGATCAACTCGTTCAAGGATGTTTTTTTTGCACACTTCACCGTTAAGTCATGGCAGACAAAGCACTTTAAGGAAATCCATAATCTTAGCACAGTTCTGCGTTAAGACTCCCTTCGCGGTTGCTCTATATAGAGCGTGGAGGTGGCTCGTGAATGTCCTTATTTAGGATGGAGTACATCCAGTCAGTTGATGGGCACGTGAGAGAGCGGCAAGTATATAGTATATACGATCAAAGTGAATTTTAATGCGGTCAATAATCTCCGCTAAATCCCATTTCGTAAAATTTTGTTGTAAACAAAAAAGCTCTGAGGCCAGAAAGAGGACCTCATTTGTATTCAAGGGAGAGGAGCCAGCAGGAATTTTAGGATAAATTAAAATGCTATGTAAGTCTGGATATCATATACCAAATAAATCCGGGGCCTTAATATAAATATACACAAAGTTTTCGGGGCTTCTGTGTGACTGGTTTACTTCCGCTTTTGCGAGAAACTCCGCGAGTTCAAAAAACGAATAACCATGGACCGATAAATCAAAGCCAAAAAGGACCTAACCGGGTGCTCTTTCAATTTAGGAAGCAAATGCGGAATTAGGCCGACGACGACGACTTCTTCCCCGCCATTAGTCCTTATAAAGCAATCTAAGTTTGGCTATGGCTAACGTCCGTCTGGTCCTCTCTCGCCTGGAGTCTGGGACGATTGTCGTCGAGATTCCCCCATTACGATTTGCATATCGTCTTAGCTACACTAGAAATTTCCATTTCGTTCCTTCTCAGTTTCCTTTTATTTTTTTTACTTCTATAACTTCGGCCCTTCCAAACCGCTACAATTTGGTAAATTATTCTTTGCAATAAAATTTGAAAATATTTTACTGTGGAAAGCGAGGAGGAGAAAAGTGATATCCTCTTAACTGCTTCTTTGGTGCTGGACCAGATCCCAAATGTATAGCCATTTTCAAGTTAAGTAATTTGTCTAGAAACTCGGGAGGAACTGCTAGTTTCCCGTTTAGGAGAGACCATTAAGGACTTGGTCCTTTAAAATGACTCTTAATGGAAGATATTTGGCATCCGGATCGAGAGGGAGAAGCGATTTTGTTTGTTTGGTTTTGTTGCTTGGTGATGCTTTTCGAGAGGATAATTAAGATTTTGCTGCAGTTGTTGCTGTGTTGCCTTTAAGTTGAACTTTATTCAATTTTTAAACAAAGGGTAATAATAAATGAAAACTGCATGGGATGAAAATAATGCAACGAGCCATGGGAGTTTCGAAAAATGTCCCAGAGTAGCTAGAAAAAGGATAAAAGAGCCATTAAACTCAGCATCAACCCATTTTGATACGATGGGAATGTAGCAGCCAGCAACTACCATTTCGATTGTTCTACCGAAATAAACGCTCTGTTCTTCTCACAGTAATTTTATGGCCGCTACAACCAAATTAGCCTGCTTAAACATTTTCCCTCGTAAGCCTATAGCCTCCTTTTTTTCACACTCTACAGATTAGGAACCCTGTTTTAAATATGACAACAAGAGTATGGAACAATCTCCCACAGGCAGTATTCCCGAACTAATGCAAGATCCAAAACTTGAGCTTCAAACTAACTGGGACATGTATTCCCGCAATAAAAAAGCCAACTATACCGTTCTCTGTGTCGTTAGGATCCTAAGGACGAAATATGCCTTATGTCCAAATGGTCTACTTGCTGTCTTTGCTTGTAGCTTCCAACCAAAATGAATTTCTGTTTCGACATTGTTATGCCATCCCCTGTCCATATGCCTGGTCACATTACTCCGAAGTTTATCCACACTCCTGAAAGTTTGCGCACAATACCTCTATACTGAGAGGCAAATTCAAACTAATTCTTCCTTGTGGTGTCCCCTAAATGTCTAACTAAAGATCGTCGAAGGGAGCCTAGCCTTCAAATTGTACCAACTATAGATGGTGAGACTCCTTAACCTTAAAGACCATAAATTTTCGTGCCTCACCAATTACCTGAACGGTTGAGCCCCTCTATTGAAAGAGGACTCAGAAGAGAGCGATGAGGGTAACTAAAAACAAAGGTTTAGCTGTCATGGAACCATCTTCATGCCTCCTTTATTTTGTACTGATACATATTTTGAGGGTGCTCGCGGGTGGTGCAAATGATGCACCTTAAAAAGGAAAAATTGGCAAAGCTGGATAGCAGTGTAACTAAGGTAGAATACGTAGATGACCCAGTGATAATGGTATTTCTGTTAATGCTCTTTTAAAAGCACTTTAGAAGCAGTAGGAAAAAGCTTCTTAATAAAGAATTCATGGCTACACGGCCTGTAAGTAAATCCGGTGTCGAAATGCCTTTATTTTTGTTCACCATTTGCAATTGCCTTTTCCTTTCCAAAAACGAGTGTCGTTTTACCAAAGCGGTCCCCCAACTAAGTACTAACCAAGTCCAATGCTGCTTGATCTCCGTAATCGAGCAAGAACAGGTCTATTAAGTATGCCAATGGTACCCTTTATGGTTACCAATTTAGTTGCCTGTTTTCCTCGTTCTCAGCAATTTCTTAAAGCTCCAATTTTGATTCAGTGCTCAAACTTAGCTCCCTTTAGCAAATTTTATCGGCTGGGGTGGTGAATATCTTGCCATCTTCTGGAGCATCTTTTTTACCCATATGCACATATAGTTGTTGCTGGGGATTTTAGTGTAAACTTATTAAAATCTTCCAGTTTCTTCAATCATTCAATGCAGACCAAATGAATACCTTGCCAACTTACTTTAATGCGACGAACCCATCTCTACTTGATGTCTTCTTTTGCTGCGAACCTAGTAGGACGTACATAATTTCTTAGTGTGCAATATCTTGCTTTAACAAGAGCAGGAAGTTTTGAACGAATGTTGATCTCTCGCTCGTCACCTTAGAGCTAGGGCAACTGACGTTGTGTGTGATGCCCAGTTGAGTATTTCTTTCAGGCAGAGTTAACTATACCATCTAGTAGCAAGTACAAGAAGGTGTTAAGACTTAAGGCTCAGAGTTCAAACCCTGGATTAACTCAGTCTTATGGGACTGCACGAGGCAAGATATTTAGCCTGTTTTCCGAAATCACATCCAGAATAGTGGAGCAAGGACTAAAGGTGTAACGAACCACGTTCGTTACTAGGAACCCTCTCTTAGAAAAATACTAAAGTAACCCGTTTCAACTCTAGAAGGCATTTCCTAACAAAGCTTTAGGAAAAATAAATATTTACTCAGCAGGCTGGGTGATTCTCCTTTGAAAGCTCACTTCAAAGCGTTAAAGCTTCCTACGCCGACGAGCTTTCCGGTTATAAAATAAACGGCTTCACCAGGCTAAAATTCAGTCTGTAATCAGGCTCGTTCCGGAGAGGTCATCTTCTCCGGTCCGAGGCCTTGTCGTGGTGTACGATCCGACTATGTGCCGGAGTAGCTACTCCTATACCGTGTCGTGGTGTACGATCCGGCACGGTCACACTATGGGAATGTTGCCGAGGCCTTGTCGTGGTGTACGATCCGACTATGTGCCGAAGTAGCTACTCCTATACCGTGTCGTGGTGTACGATCCGGCACGGTTACTGTGTGTAATGTGTATAGTCATTACACACAATACACCTTACCACCCTGCAAACAATTTCTCGGCTGCTCGTTTTCTCGAGCTATTTTCGAAAGACAACTTGTCGAGAATTATTCGAGAAACAATCGTTAAAATGATCCCTAAAGCTTTCACGCTCTTTTCATGGTTTTGTTTGCTTCTCCCTTCCAGAATTGCTTTGTTTTGCTATCGGGTGAGGAGTATATGAGTGTGTGTGCGTGAAGATGACTTGCCGGCGCAGGCCAAAGTCTAGAAATTAACAAGTCTTTCATCTTCATATGGTTAATGAGTGAAAGGCGAACAGCTGCATGCACAAGTTTTTCAAATGACGATGTCAGGCTATCAGAGAGAGAATGCAAAATTTTTATTCGCGCTGGAATACAACCATAAGTCGGAAAATTTTATGAGTTTATATGGGGATGTATTGGTGCATATTTGCTCGTTTGTTTTGAAGACTTCAATTTTGACAGCTGATTCAATTGTCTTTCCTTTTCTGGTCTGCATACTTGATCGAAGAGAGAGAATCTGGCTTTGTCTGGCCGAGTTCACGAAGTATGCATTGAGTTTTGCTCAGCAGTGATGTTCATATATGCACGCACACAATCAACGGTCGGAAATTTTTGTATGAAGATGAAAGACTTGTTATTACTAGACTTTGGCGCAGGCGCGGTGGGAGTTAGCTGGGCGTCCTTTTCAGTAGCTAAATCTTTTTTAAGACGTGCGCATGCGTTTTTTGAAAGTGAAAATTAGAGAACCATTTTTATGAATATGTTTCGTTTTTTCGAATCGATATCGAATGAATCTCGAATGATTTTTGTTTCGTTTTTTCGAATCGATATCGAATGAATCTCGAATGATTTATTTGAATACATGTTTCGTTTTTTCGAATCGATATCGAATGAATCTCGAACGATTTATGTTTCGTTTTTTCGAATCGATATCGAATGAATCTCGAATGATTTATTTGAATACATGTTTCGTTTTTTCGAATCGATTACGAATGAATCTCGAATGATTTATTTGAATACATGTTTCGTTTTTTCGAATCGATATCGAATAAATCTCGAATGATTTTTGTTTCGTTTTTTCGAATCGATATCGAATAAATCTCGAATGATTTTTGTTTCGTACTTACCGCAATATTTATTTATCCGTTGTTAATTATCTTACCTTCACTATTTTAAAGTCGCTTATTTATTTATAAAGTGATTAGATAAAATAGTGAAGTTAAGATAATTAACAACGGATAAATAAATATTGCGGTAAGTACGAAACAAAAATCATTCGAGATTTATTCGATATCGATTCGAAAAAACGAAACAAAAATCATTCGAGATTCATTCGATATCGATTCGAAAAAACGAAACATATTCATAAAAATGATTCGAGATACATTCGACATCGATTCGAGAAAACGAAACACATATACATGCACATCCTTCGAGATTCCATCTCAAAAGCGATTCATTCTAGCGTTCCTTTTTTATCATTTTCGATAACGCTTTCGAATCGTTCTCGATTTCGTTATCGAAGAAAGCTTTCGCTTTTTATGAATCGCTCTCGCATCCATATCGATTCGGAATGTTTGCAGGGCAGAGGAATGTTGCCGAGGCCTTGTCGTGGTGTACGATCCGACTATGTGCCGAAGTAGCGATGCCTATACCGTGTCGTGGTGTACGATCCGGCACGGAAAGTTGAGGAATGTTTCCTGGACCAATGTCGTGGTGTATGATCCGACATTGTTCCCGGCAGCATTTCCTATACCAGTGTCGCGGTATGACCAGATAGATACAAGACCGACCACACCGAACACACACACGCACATCCTGAATATCTTGAATAAATAAAGAAATGTTATTTTGTAAGAAGGTGTTTGTTCTCACACGACCTTGGACAACTCGAGAGCTCTCGGCAACCCTCCCTTAAAAAAGGAGGTTAGAGAACACAACCAGAAGAAACACCATTTCAAAGATGTCTATCCCAACAAATATTAGAGCCCGCGCCATAAAAGAACGGAAATGGGCGCCTAGGTGACATTCTGATTGAGCATATAAATTATACGGTTATTTACGTTTATAAACAAACTGAGTGACATTGCTCGCTTGTTGTGACTTGAGACTCTCAGTGCCCATGGAAACAGCAATTTTGAGATTCCCTTCTTTTATGGCGCAGGCTCTAGTAACCTAAGTCAACATTCATTCCACAAAAGATTAAAGTGCATGAAACCATGAAGAATGTTACAAAAAACCAGACATACATTTTTTGTTACAAGTCAGAGTTGTCGTGCAGATCAGAGCCTATGAAACTTGACCTCTTCAGAATGGTATGGCTATTGAGACGATGCAACTACCATTCGACCGACCGATATTGCTTGCGTCACTTGCAGAACCGAGCTTGGATAATCGATAAGGAGCAAGGGTTACTTACGTGAGCAGTATATAATTCTTAACAAACAGAATATTCTATAGAGATACTTTACGTAATTGAACCACCAGCCCAAACTATTCGACAAATTTCAATTCGTTTCTCGTCAACTATGAAATCAAGCTATAAGATTTATGAAAATCTAAAATATTTCCAATTTATGCAGGATTTATGGTGTTAAAAGGAAAAAAGCTAAAATCCATATCTTCTTCCTCTCTAGAAGGATTTACTTCATCCATCAATAGACGAAAACCAGAATATATTTTTCTTGGCTTTCTCGCATTTATGAACTTATAAGACGTGCACTTTCAAATCGGCAACATCAGCGCGAGTAAAATTTTGTGTAAATACGAAGGAGTGAAATTCAATCATATATAGTTTATTTAAGTCTCATGCTTTACGTAATTCACTCGCCAAAATCCAAACAATTATTGTGCATTTTGTTTACAGAATTGAATACATAAACGGGTCAATATTTTCCGTAGTTATCCAGTATGTATATCGAATATCCAAAACGCCCTCGACACTACACTGTAATCCTTTCCCGGAAATTAATGTAAATATTACTAAAACCAGATTAAACGCCCGCAAATGCAATTCGATGCAGCTCGAATTTGCAAATTACATCAGAGTCGTGTGATTGCCTAATTTAAGCGATTTATGCATGATTAAAGTTAGTTAGTCCTGGGCCCAGCGGTCCGGACCTAATTAAGTAAAATATTGGTGTTTTTCAAACAAATACTACTACACTCGGTTGCCTTGATCCTGCATCAATTAATTAGTGGAAACAAGTGCAGCAGCAAGAGGCCTTCGTACGCCCAATCATCGTGCCTGCTCCCCTGGGATGTGCTCAACTCAACTCATTTGACCGATGATGGGTTATGGGGCAGGTCAGCCACGAACCCCTTATCCTTCAGTGCACCCAGAAAGGACTCGTTCTGGAAAAAGTTTCCAAGGAATTCAGGAGTTCGACGAATATGTTTGACTGTAAAATTGAAAATGTTATCCTGAGGACCGCTGAGATGAAGTGAACTAAAATTGAATTTTGGGCCAGGGACGAGAAAGACAGACGAAGGACAGTAGTTGTCCTGCACTTGACCAAATCATGTTTTAGTGCATCAAGGAAATTGTTGTGGCCGCCCCCTTTCGCCCCCGCAGAGGGTGAAATGCAGTAAAAGGATAGTAAAGGACATCAAACTTCCAACGAAACGAGAATTTTCAAATTAAACTTTGTAAACATTTCGATCGTGTTTGATATCGTCTTGAGGAGGATTTTTCGTGCTGCTCTAGCGATTCCGTGATAGCATGGAAAGTTTGAATTTAGATTTTCTTTACGTGTTTATTTCTGGGTGGGATTTGTTATGAATTTTAAATGCTTGTTTGGATTACGCGGAGCATGCTGCACAGTGTTCCTTACTGCTCCTGCCATATTTACATAGAAAAGGGAAAAGTTTTTTTTTGTAATCACGTTGGTGGTGAAAACACGAAATTCTTTTCCAATTTTTTCACGATGCTATGTGAGTTGTGTACATGATATTCGATGGAATTAGCAGAAGGGAATATCATATGCAAATATTATCACTGTATGTGTGTATAGAGAGATTATATTGCTCGGTTCTATTAGCTTTTCGGATTAATTCACTTTAGGGTATGGATTTTAATTTCATTTTTTGTGCGCTATCGGATCCATTTAATTCAGTGCAGTGGGTGGAGAGCTTTTATTTGCAAAAGCTATAGGAATTGGTTCTGTTGGTTCTAGATAAAGTTTCTTTGCAAAGCAGAGTGTAATTAACAACGATATCTTCTCATTTTGTACTGAGCTAATTAGAAACTTTTTAATAACTTTTCTCCTGGAATAGACAGTCGCCCAAGGACATAAATTTCATTATGTTCTTTTTATTTTTCGATTACTTAGCAGTCCAGCTCGAGCCTTGGTCTTATCAATTTTTTTTTTTTCGAACATGTGTCTGATCTCCAATTTCTTCTTTCTTCTTTGATCTCTTACCTGCCGGTCCGAGCAGGTCGCCCTCTCAACGGATACGCCCCTGTCGGTGCCGCAGGGTCTCGAACTCCATTCACGATTCGTTTCTATTCTTGACGATTTTTGGCGACGACACGTCTCGAGCCTCGATAACTGATAATCGTTGATTCTTTAAGTCGCCAGTCTGCCGGACGGTCTCGCCATCGAAGTCTGCGTGGAAAGGGGCTATCATCCATTCGGCAAAAAAGGCCAAACCACCGTAGTCGACGTGTAGTGTCTATTGATCACATCTTTGTCAACTATCTCGTTTCGAAGGCCATCGTGAACTGAAACAATAAGAATCTGCAGCACGCATCGCATTTGAAAGTCCTCGAGCTTGTTGACGTCCGACTTGAGCAGTGTTCATGTTTCCATAAAGAAGAATCGGAAGGATCAACTGGTAAAGGCGTACTTTCGTTTTGATGGAAATATTTGTTCGTTTTCATATGCACTACTTGAGTGAGGCGAATGTTGCTGTTGCCTGGCTGATGAGGCCACGAAAGTCGAACGTCGATGCCATTTTCGTTTCCTCCACGAATGATCCTAAATATTTGAAGATCGGCTTGTTCGATTTGGGTTCCATCGAGGTAAACACTGGCTTTCGATCCATCCTTTGTGAGCTCATTGGTCTCTTCCGCATTGATTTTTAGCCAGTATCGGTGGCCTCAGTAGCTTAAGGAGTAAGACGTCTGGCTACCATCCCAGAGGTCCCGGGTTCGAATCCCGGCAGCCCACGGTCCTTCGCCTTTTCACCTCCTTTGCTCTTCCCTCTTTACATTCTTGATTTCTCTTGTCATAGCCTCGGTTGGTTGATGAGATTCAACTCGTATCAGGAGGCATAACACTCCAGGGAGTTATTTCTTGATGCCCCGATGTCAGAGTCGCGCTGGTAATGGTTGGGAGCAATGTTACCGTCAGATGAATTTTGAGAGTAGTAAAATCTACTACCTTTTTGAAAAAAAAGGTAGCAAACTTTTTTGATTTCAAATCAATTTTTAATTTTTTTGTCACCTGCGAGAACGAGCAAAGCGGATGGTTTGCCGACACGTGCTATAGCTATAGCACGTATACGTATAACTTACCGTCAGAGAAACATTCATTTTTTAGATTCAGGCCAAAAACACTCAAGGATTGGCCTTTGGATTTGTTGATCGTCATGATGAAAGCTGTCGTTTCTATATAAAGCACCACTGATTCGATGATTTGAGGTAAGCGTTTATTTCATGGGTGGTTCATGGAATGATTGATGGTGTCATCTTGAGTCAATGCGCAGATCTTTCATAGTTCGATTGAGTGCTTCCAATGCGCGCTTGTATGTCATTGTGTATTCATCCCAGACAATGACTTTACTTGCTACCAAAGCTTTGGCCAGTGCTAAGTGTTTTGCAAAGTTACATGTCGGGTTTTGAATCGTTTGAAGGTTTAACGGCAATTTCAACATCCTTCTGGCAACGTGGCAACTATCCCAGAAGAAGCAACTGCTACAGCAATTTCGGATCTCGTACGAGCAATGGCCAAAATTAATGATATGACGAATACCTTGCAAACTCCACACGGCGCATCGGGGAAAAAGGCCACCATTTTCATAATTAATTGACTTCATTCGCTCGAGCCTATTGGTTCAAAGCATTTCGATCATCTTCACGTTCCAATTCTCAATTGATAGCGTCGTTCATTCGACGATATGGCGTTAGTATTCCTAACTTGACTAACCAACTGCCGCACATGAGGTAACACATGTCTTCAATCAAAAGCAAAGCCTGGTTATGTATCTCGCCATTCACCTTGAGATCGGGATTTACTGAACTGAACCGGATATGTCATCCTTGTAGGTATTTGTTCCACAATTCACGTGGATTCGATGGGAAGTATGTCAAAATAATGATAGCAAAAAATGTACGTATCTGACACGGAGAAACAATTTCTTTACCGTTTTCAACCAAATTGAGCTGTTGCAGCACGAATATTTGGGAACATCTCACTTTTGAGAGTTCGAAGTTATTCAAAAATGTTATCGGCCCACGAACAATCACCAGCAACAACCGCAAGTAGAAACATTCATCATTCTTCGTATGAACTCTGCAAATGCGACCAAGAGCATCATTAGAATTCACATCCGGATGATCAGGAACCGTATCGCCTTGCTACCGAGGTTGAAATTTCTTCGATGGGGAGTTCCAAGTGGAATAAGGTAACAAATCGAAAAAACTGGTCAAAGTTATCACTGTAGATGTTTCAGCAAGTTGAGCATCATTCGATGCGTTGAAAGAACCCATTGACCATTCTCAAGATGTACCGCCAAATGTACAACAGTAAGATGAAGCTTATGAATGGAGAATGATGATATACACAAAATCGCTTCATTAAAACTAACAGATCGTGTTATAATCAAACGATGTTTTAGTAGTTATTCTGTTATTTGGGTCGGTCCCCAGATTTCACCACGCTCATGTACACGGATTTTATAGGCGAGGACCTTTCCTGTAGTACTTTATACCAACGCTGCAATCGATTTAGACATAAATAAAATAAAATTAGAATTATCGAAATAAGGTAGTAGAATGATAACTTGATGTAGTAGTGTAGTAGATTATCATTTTTTTTCTAAAAAGGTAGTAAAACTACTACATATGTAGTAGAACAGTAACGCTGGTTGGGAGTAGGTAAAATAAAAAAATATCATGGCTTAGTTTTAACAGTTCCTTCCTTCCCTTCTCCCTCTTTTCACTATCTTCCGACTGGAGCTGCTGTTCGACATTTTAAAAAAATAAAATAAATACATGGTCGACAGTACAAAGAGGCCTTCCCTAAGTCTCTAGTGTGTCACATAAAAAAAAAGTATAAAGGGCATTTCCAGAGCCTCTGGTGTTTCATATAAAAAGGAAAGATGTCCGTTGCTTCGGCATTCGTGTCGATGTAGACGGCGCTATCGTCAGCGAACATCAAGTCGATTACGAAGTTGTCGTCGAATTGAGCTCCGAGTCGTCTATCGAATGCTTCACGCATAATTGCGTCGATCCCAACATTGGAGAGAAGTGGCGAAGCGACGTCATAATACATTATGATGTCACCCTCCGTCACGAAATTTCCATCCGATTTTTTATGTTTTCATGTGTTGATGTTGTTTTCCTCCTAATCGCCGGATCGTCTTGTATACCGTTCGATACTCGTGCCTCGACACCGCTTCTTCCGTCTTAGTGCATTGTAGTAGGCCTAGTGATAAATCTGTCAAGGGTACAAGGAAGCTCAACTCTACTCTCGCACACCATAAAAAAAAACTGGAAACAGTTGGTCTACTGCTTGTCAAGATCAGTTGGGATGGTATGAATTCTACTCTATTCTTTTACCAGGGTTGGTACATTTGTTTCTCTGGTGTGATTGTCATATTTTAGCCAGGAATCTGTTTGGGTTCAACAGCTCATTAAAAACTTCCTTCGACCATATCACAAATCTTTGTTACTGTGACAGTATTACCTTGTTTAGTTATATGTACATACAATACAGGAGAGTTGAAGCCCTTTTTTTAAGAAGTTTATCAAAAGGTAACTAGAACTAAAGAAAGTTCTGAGATGGATATTTCACTTTTTTTATACTCAGACTAAAGTGTCACCTGATTAATTCAACTGTTGATTTTGTGCCTATCAATCCAGCTCCACGTAAAGTAACAAAGAGCTTCCGATGATACAATATTTTACAGATTGACGATGATGTATCTATTCCATTTTTTCACCCGACTCAAATCATATCAATTCATTCTATTAAAAATCGTTTCGCATCATTGAGCCACCAATTGTTCGACAGTTTACAAGTTACATTATTTGTATTCACAATAATGGTTGGAGTTTGTCCAGCGTGGTGTATTTAGTCCTTTGCTACAACTCATCTGTACATCACATTATACCTACCTATGTTTCGGTAACCATTTACAATAGAATGTAAAACTACAGAAAAAAAAAATGTATAATTAAATTTGGTAAATAGGGAAAATGTGTGCTAAAACCGCAGAATGAAAAATATTATTATAATTGAATCGGATATTCAATAAACCCGACCACAAAGAGCTTTGCTGATGCGGTGTCCATGGTCAAGAGTAGTTAGGTAACTAATAATTTTCAATAGGATTTGCAACAATGTATTTTTATCAATACTGACAAAAAATGTAGTTTTCACTTAATAGACTACTATACGAACTTTTGATCAAATTAAAATTCTTGTGTTTTTAGACGGCTAGTCATTGAAAATCGCTTCGTTGATAGATTATGACTTCGTGGAAAAATAGGTGAGATTAGAGCTTAGTTTTTTTTGGATGTGCTTGTGGCATTGCTTTATATCACCAAACGGGGGCGTCTGGCGTTTATGTTATAACACTGCCATGGGCGAGGATAGGCCGAATGTAGGAATATACAAATCCAAAGAAGCTGGTTTGTATGGCACAGGAGGATTGGGCTGCTTGTTTATTCCCAAGTTGCAATATATTTCCATTAGTTGTTGACCATTAGTCCTACTCCAACTTTTATGAATTTTTTGTTATGTGAAAGATTAGAGCTTAGTGGTAAGCCTTGCTTTGTCGACGGAAAGAGAGGAATAAATAAGCTTTTAGCCCGCCAGTACCCATCCACCTAATAACCCTGGAGTACAGTAATTGAACAGAAGGTGGTGTCATGTTATGATTCATATTGCAGGGATCGCGGTTTGGTACTTTAACCTCAGGGCTACTAACGCAGTGAATATGAGCAGTTTTTTTTTTTTTTTTTTTTTTTTTTTTTTTTTTTTTTTTTATGAAAAAACCAAGGTTTATACTACCCCTTAAAACCAAGCTTACACTAACCCTTTATACTACCAGTCCGTCACGTCGTTCAGTTCATGGTGCAATGTCTAGTAGTAAGTGCGGTTTGAAGAATAGAGGAGAATAGGAAAGGTTAGAGGGGGTCTGGAGGGTGTAAAAGAAAATGACGATGAACCTCACGTTTGAACTCAAAGGTGTTGTACGAGTTCGGAAATACTGACTGAGGGAGATTATTCCACAGTCGAGTTGTTCTATTCATAAACCGTATTGCGCGTGATCGGGGGGGGGGGGGGGGGCTGTAGGGTATGGGGGTGAGCCGAACGGGCTAGTCTTGTGTTGCGGGAAAAGTATTACCGTGCAGGCAGGAGGTCCTGAATTTCAGCGGAACAGTCGCCATGGTAATAGCGATAAAGTATGGAGAGGGCTGCTACATTACGGTGGCTTAAGGTGTCTATGAAGGCGCGAAAGGGGCCATCACCAATGAGTTTGAGGGCACGATTTGGCACCTTGTCGAGACAAGCCAAGGTGGTTTTTGGGGCGCCTGCCCAGATATACGAGTTGTATTCGAGGCGCGGCCGAATGTAGGATTTGTATATTGTAGCCAATGCGGCTGGCTGGAAGAGGAACTTGCATCTCTTGAGAAATCCAAGGCATTGGGAGGCTTGTTTGGCGATTTGGAATATGTGATCATTCCATCGCAGATGTTCCGTTAAAGTTACCCTTAGGATGTTGAGAGTTGAGTCAGCCGTTAGATTCTCTTTATCCACTGAGATAGGAGGAAGTTCGGTACAATTTTTGTTGGAGATCAGACAGTACTTCGTTTTTGTGGCATTGAATTCGACGCGGTTCATTTCGCTCCAATGAAGAATCGATTCGATATCCCGGTTGGTCGAAGTCGACATCAGTTGACGGTGGTAAAGACAAGGTCTGGCACGTGCTTGTCTTATATTGTCGAAGGAGTAAGAGAAATTCAGAGTACCGTCATCAGCGAAGCAGTGAAGTGGGTTGGAGGGGATTGAGAGCAGATCATTAATGAAGATTACAAAAAGTGCGGCTGAGAGAATTGACCCCTGGGGAACTCCGGCCGAAATGGCATGTGGGTTGGATTCGACGCCGTCCAATACTACCTTGATTGAAAGGCCTTAAAGAAAGCTCTTAATCCAGTTCCTTAGAACTAAGTGTAGGTATACCAATAGCTTGGAGTTTATTCAACAGAGCTGGGTGTCATACTCTGTCAAAAGCCTTTGATATATCTAGAGCAACCAGACCAGACTCGCCAAATCTGTGAATGCTTTGGTTGATACGCTCAGTTAAACACACAAGCAGATCGCCAGTAGACCGTTAAGGTCTGAAGCCGTATTGCCTGTCGTGTATAATTTGGTTGGATTCTAGATATTTCATCAGCTTTTTATTGATTATTGTCTCCATGATTTTGGAGAGAACAGAAGTAATTGCTATTGGGCGGTAGTTTAAGGGGTCGCTGGCTTCACCTTTTTTTGGGATTGGCTGAACATAAGCTAGTTTCCAAGAGTCGGGATACACACCGGAGAAGTGAGGCAGGGCAAAAAGTTTGCGCAGGGGTTTAGCCAAAGGTGGGGCACATTTTTTAAGTAACACAGGGGGAATTTTGTCGGGGCCAGTGGATTTATTGACGTCGAGTTCTTTGAGACACCTAAATACCTCGCGAGTCCTAAAGTGAACTCCGTGGTATTCTCGAGAGGGGGGGGGGGGGAGTGATATAGCAGCATCGGGTAGAGAAGACTTCTTTTCGAGCAGAGAAGCTAATAGGTCGGCCTTGGGTTTGCTTTCTGTTATCATTTCCTTGTTGTGAATAAAAGGATGTGTTCAGGAGGAAGTAAAATTCTTCTTGATGGCAGTTACCAAGGACCAGAAGTTTTACTGCCTGTAGTGGAGCTAAGAATCTTACTTCTCAATCTATCATCAAATGATGATTTGACTTTCCTCATGATGGAATTACAGGAGTTTCTCAATTTTATGTACTAACGACGAAGTGGCTCATTAGGCGAACGTCTGTATGCTCTATATGCGGCTTCTTTAGCTTTAGTTATTGAGGGTTTTATTCGAAATAAGAGGGCCCAGAGTTCGACATTATTATTCAACCTCAATTCAGAGCAAGTTCAGTGATCTTGCTGCTTCAGTACGGCGTAAGTTTGCAATCATTCAGACAGTAAGTATAAGGCGTAAGAGTA
Organism: Thereva unica; assembly: GCA_949987705.1. NCBI lineage: Eukaryota > Metazoa > Arthropoda > Insecta > Diptera > Therevidae > Thereva > Thereva unica. The sequence goes on along the minus strand of OX465281.1, from coordinate 15,193,833 downwards.
ACGTAGAGTACCACAGCGATCACAGACAGGTAACCGAGTTAGCTTATGCAGGAATAGAGAGGGTCAAGGACACTGGTCAAGTTAATGTTACATACATCGATTGAACGATCTCCGGGTTGCCTTATTCAGGTATCAAAAGCCTTTGAGATATCTAAAGCAGTGGTATGATACTGCGACCACCTCAAAAAAAAACATTGGGCCCTCCATATGGTAGCCCTAATAAGGCATCTCGCCGGCTTAACCGGTTAATAATAGAATGTCTCCTTCTTCAGGTCAAGCTTACTACTAGACATTGCACCATGAGTTGAACGACATGACGGGCTAGTGGTACAAAGGGTGGTTCCTGAGCTTGACCATGTAACATAAAAAAAAAATAGAATATATAAATTTCCAGATTGGATGGATGAGTTGCGCCATCTAGACTTTCGGTATTTCAGAAATGAATAACTCTGACATTTTGTAGCCGATTTTGATAAATGAGCAAGATTTAGGTATTTGAGACCCGAGTAAAAATAAAAAATGACCCTCAACTGGCGAATACCGGCCGCTTTGCTTTTTAAAGGGGCATATGATGGCCGTAGAATTTTTGACCAGGGAGCACAGGGAGCACGACGGCCACGATTTTGAGATTCCCAATTGTTTTGGCGCACGCCAAAAGGCTTAAGGGTGCAGGTAGTAATATATAATGGTCCAGCTAGTAATATATAATGTAAAAGTACTTAATTTTCGAACGGGTGTATTTCATTTATTATTTGTTATATCCAATTTGTTAATTAATGTACTAATTTATAAGATTTGAATCTTTGTACATGATTTTTCTAAATAAACAAATAATAAATAATAATAATTTGCAAAATGGTGAATTTAATTTGCATAAGGATTAATTTGATTTGCAAATGAGTGAATTTAATGTGAAAAAACTGTTAGCAGCTCAATAAGTATCAAGTAAACGAGTTTTTGTCACCATTTCAATAATGCATATTCGGCAACATAAACCACTTAAATTCAACGCGTTTCTGGTAGTATAATCCACTTATGTACATACATTGGCTCCCGTTGCTGATAGCCCTTTAAATATTTATAACTTATCTAAAATTCACAACGCCCGACGACTGAGAGAAATCAGCACACAAAAGACGCCATGGAATTTTCGCGTTTTTCACTTAAAAGTATTTCACTGAAATCATTGATGTGGACGTTTATAAGAAAAGGCCACAGCAGAGCTGTTATATTGATTCCTGGGAATGTGTGTTGTATTATTGATTTCTTTTTTGTGGTTTTATTGAGGCATTATCAATAAAATATTAATTCCACACCAATTGTTGCATTCCTCTAGGATATTGTATCGAAATACATTTTTGGGGGTATTGTTTCCATCCGAGCTGTTTTATTTCATGATATTTTTTTACTCAGAAGAGTTGCAGGATGTTATTGTCATATATTTCAGAAATTTTATTTTAATTCAAAAAAGTCCTGTAGGGAGAATTATATTTATGGACTCTTCCCAAGAAAATGAGTGTAGTCTGACAGGTGTCTCTGATATGGGCATATTAAAATGTGATATATAATTAACCAGCCTTTTCATGTTTTTTTTTAAATAAATTCCGCATAAACTTGTGGCTTTATTAATATTAAAATCAACTCGTCAATTCAAGTCCTTGACATTTAATTACTTTGAATCTCGTCTGTTTGTGCCTTTTATAATTATTCCTTTTCAAAATAAAATTTCATTCAGCTTTAAATTTTCAATTTTAAATATTTCACTATTTATACATTTTGTATAAAAATATGTTGAATAAAAACAGATCCTTTTTGGTACCACTTTAAAGCGCACTAATTTAAAGTTCTTGTTGACAATTTATCATTATAAATACAGACGACATCATTACAAGGAAAATTCAGAGATGAACAAAAAAAAAAAAAACTACGGAAAGACAGAAAGGAAAAAAAAACGGAGCAGCAAATTCAGAGGACGAAGGACGCTTTATTAATTTCCATCAGGGCAAATCCTTCCTCGTCAGCAATTGCTGTCAATGAACTAATAAGAACGCAAATGAATAGCGAAAAAAAGCTGACTTGAATGCCAGCCATGCCGGAGCGTTATGGCTGAACTTAAAGGAAACCAAAGTGGCAATAAAAAACTGAGAGGAAATAATTCGCGTAATGATTATCTGATTGCTCCACTTTGCTGCTTTTAAGAAAAATTGAATTTTTTTTTTATTATTATAAGATTACGGAGTAAGGACAGTAAGTAGGAAATATGCTGCGTAAACGTGGCTTCTAAGTGGTTGTAATGTAAAATTACAAGTAGCTTACTTCACCCTGGCAAAATAACCTTAGAGGAGTGTTGAAGCACATTCGGTATGGGAGATGGTGTAAGAGAAGGATGTTAGCTTATTGTTGATGAATAATTTTAGCGAACGTTACTTACTTACTTATACGGTTCAATAACCGGGATCCTGTCCTGGCCTAACGCAACTGCCCTCTTGACGGGTCCGGGTCATAAGATATTGTTATTGCAATCTAGTTTTCCAATGCTTTATAATATGCCAAGTTTCCATGGAAGTCGAGTTGAGTTGTGGTTGAGTTGAAATGACACCTTAACTCACCAACTTAACTCTATTTCCATTTCTGAGCTTTCATTCTGTCCACAAATTAATCTTTATATATGTATATATATTTCTTTTGTCCGTGTGTATGTTATTGAATTCCTCCTCAACGGCTGGACTGATTTTCATGAAATTTTGTATGTGCGATTAAGTTCTGCGGTAAGACCTATGGGGGCGACAGCGGGAGACACCCAACCTTCGCTGGAAGGATGGCGTAGACCTGGACGTTCAGAGCTTAGGGATGCCAAACTGGATGACATCGGCTCAGAATCGGGACCCGTGGAGAGAACAGTTGCGAGAGGCCAGGACCGGGTCCCGGTTGTAGAGCCGTTAAAGAAGAAGAAGATTAAGTAGATTAGAGATTGGTTTAGATTCATAATTTGAACCGATACCTAAACGGCTGGACTGATTTTTAAAAGCTTTATATTAACTTCGTTCTCTATGAGAGAGGAATCTTCCGATCGATTTTTCGACTACTTCCCGATATTCGGTGAGGCTCTAATGTGGCAAACACTGAACGAAATACAATGAAGTATATTCAATTTTAAGGTACATCCAATATGGCGGATTAACTTTTTTTTAAAACTCCCGACATGTGTTTGAAATGAAAGACTGTGACCAGGAGAATACAGTAAGCTATGAGCTTTGTTCACTGGATACTGGGTAGCACGAATATCGAGAGTAATGAGACGATAGATGAATTAACCAGGCTAGAAGGATATTTTGTACATAATAGGTTGAGAATCCTTAAAGTTTAGGTGTGTAACATCGCGCGCCAAGACTAGAAAGACAACCTGAATTAAGCGGCCAGATATCACTCGAGATCTTTAGACCTATGTTGCTAAACACAGGACATTGCTGATTGGTGCAATTGCTGCCAGATTGAGAACTCCATACAACTCAAACGTGCTGCCGCAGCTGCAGAGGAGGAACAAGCCAGGCTGGCATTCAAACATTTCGGGAATCACCTCAGCCCGACGTCATAGTGCAATGCCTAGTAGGAAGCTTAGTACTGAGGATAGAATAGGTTTGGGGTTGTAAAGGGTCAACTAGATGTTGAAGGAGTCAGGTGATCTCTACGTTTCGACTTTTGGGTGTTGACTCATTGATGACAGATTGTGAAAGATTGTTCCACAATCAATTTGTTCTATTTAGAAATGAATTTCTAGTTTGTAGAGTGCTCTAAAAGAGCGGCCATCCAGTATTTCTTTGACTGATTGGTCGGAAAGAAACTTCACGGTCCAGTTCTGTAAAACTAGGCCAATACTAATACCAATATTAAGGTGACAGAGCAGGGTGCCAAACTCTATTGAAATTTTGGGAGAAATCCAGAGTAACCAAACCGGACTCACTAAATTCGTGCATACATTGGTTCACGAGTTCTGTCAAAGCACGCTAAAGCTGAAATGGTTCCAGATTTGGTTAGTATCTAGGAACTCAATAAATTTTTTCTTGGTAATCTTCTCCATGGTTTTGGAGGAAATAGAATTAATTGGTATTGGTTTGTTTCCAAGAGTCTGGACAAAATCCGGAGAATTATGATAGGGCAGATAGTTTTCGCATGGGTATATCCTTAATCAAGAGTCCGATTCTCGTCCTATTACGGAGGTCAAGCAGCAATGGACGTGATAGTTACCCAGTTGGGGGACCGCGTGGTAAAACGACAGTCGAGTGTAAAAATGTAAAGCTTTCAACTCCCATGTTCACGCGGAATTTCTCAAAATTGTTCAATCCCTTTTTTTCACTTAGGCCAATCATTTCCCTCATGGGTTCCCAGTGCGGCATTGCTAATACTGCGCGAATGAGGCTTACGATTTACAGATTCCATGGAATAAATGAGGAATGTAAAAATGGATCTCTGCCTATTTAATCCTGGTTACATAGTTGACGTTTTTTTTGGAACGGCTGGTCCCAGTCAACGGATTTGGGAAAAAATAAATAAGTTTCAGCCCACTAGCCTTTAAATATTGCCAGAGAGATCTAGGTGGTTTGGATAGGGTGGGAAAGTTTTATGTGGAGTTAGCGCTGACTAGGCATTGGCTCGAATTTCAATGAAGTATGGCGTTGAGTTAAAAGTAAGAAATTGATCAAAGAGATGGGCTTCTTGGCCAGCAACATCAAGGACTTTCCTGGAATGATTCACAATTTAATGTATATTATTGAAGTCCCTTTCAGCGCTAATCCTGTTCACGGTTTTGGACACAGCGGCCAGCTTTACCTGCATACATATTTTCTGTATAAATCCATTGATAAGATCAAAGCCAAGAGAATTTGTGGTTGCGAAGTAAGGTCATTCAACCTAGAGATCGAGGTTTGGCTAGTTTTTCCCCGTCATCTCTCTTCCCAAATCAATCCAGGCTAATTGTTACATTTTAATTTTCTGGTGATTTCAGGAATACTTTGGACATGTAAATGACATAATGGTCAGCGTTAGTCGCTTCACATACATTTGCGGTAGTAATTCATCCAAAACCGAATGCAACGTTTTTGTTAAATTTATTCTATAGTATTTCAACTAAAACCGACGTAATTAGTGCGTATGGAAATATGTTTTAGAAACCCGTTTCCAAGTAACATAATGGGGTATTAACCGAAAACAATAGAATCAATTTGTCAATAATCCCTAATAAACATAAAAGACCCTCGTTAATTATATTGAAAAGATTCTCTGCCGTATATTTGCATCTATACATACATAAATTAGCTTATGCCATACTAATTTTCACTCTGGCACCCTTAAAAATAAGCTTCAAAAGCTATTTCCTCCCACGAATTGAATTTCAAAACCCTAAAATTACCTTCTGCACACCCCCGTAGACAGCCCCTACACACACAACAACAACAACAATAGGCATTTATTTTCCAGATGAACGGCCCTTTTGGGCTAATCAATTACTTCAACATTATTTGTCACATTAAATATCCCCCCTCCACAGCAAATGTCACATATCGTCTCTGTCAAAGGAGTTAACCAAATAAAAGTTTAAATATTCTATTCCTTTTACGTGTGTATGGGTATATAAATCTCTATGTATATAATATTGTATTTCTTTTTTTTTTGTGGATAACCTCAAGGAGCGAAAGGATATTAGGATTCAAGTGCCATGATTTATCGAGTTCGGCGTGAAATTTCAAATTTCATAGGCGACCACAAACCATTCACACAGGAAATTTCTGGGGGTAGGGGGATGGAAGTGTGGTATCGTATATCATACTCAAGTGGAAAAGGGTGCAGATATCTGTATTTTACACCCTCATCTGATTGACATTTTGTTAAGCTAAATGGAGCATCTTTTAGTGAAATAGGAGCACTCACCGTAAATAAATCAAGATTGGCAAAAGAAGGGAAATTTATAACATAACACAGAAAGGGGATGAAGCCGGGTCTCGATTATTTTCCAGGTCCTTAAGGATCTTGTTGTTCTTGATGATTTTATTTTTAGGGATTTATATCATCAGTTTTAGTTTGAATTTATTAATTAACGAAATGTATACTTGCACGTCTCTCTTTACCCTTTCTCTGAGATCCTTGAATGTCCTTCAGATATAATTTCACTAGAAGCAATCAAAATTTATGTCGTCTCATGTCAAAGGGGTCTCACTACACAACCAATCCAATCACAGAGGAAGTTTGTCCGTTAATAAGAATGTTCGGTATTCGCCACTTCAGAACTACTATACCGAGGAGCATTCCATCCTTGATTATGTCCGTGCTGTCAATGGTCGTACGTCTAAAGAATATTGAACCGACCCAAAACTGGATGGACTCGTTATTTATTGAATGCGTGCTTACGGTCGATAATGTTGACATGACACTGTTCGGGGGCATGATGATAGCTACGAAACACGGGCATATCGTATTTACGTGAATTTCTCCGAATACTTTTCAGGAGTCCTTATCAGATTGACAATGGCTGTTGCTGTCAATATTTGAACGATTATATTAGAGAACATTATCACATACAATGTTTATGTCTTTTGCTTTATGTGGGGGTACAAATGGGATTCCCTTGTTGTTGGAGCTCCAACTACTTGGAATTTTTCCTTGATATACGATAAGGGATGTTGATTTAGTTGGAAAAATTTTTGCTCCATAATTTACGGAAATACCTATGTTAACACAACAGGCCATACATCAATGTCCCTTCCAGATTATGATAATGCATGCTGTGCTTTTAATGTTTCAGCTTCAAACTCATTATCGATGGGTCTCTAACCTATGATGGGTCGAACTTTAAATCCGTATAATGAAAATTTGTACAACAGTCTATACAATTTCACAGCCGCAGCGTCCGGTGACCAAGGCCTTCATCGAGTGGATTGGCATTCGTTTCGGTAAGCTCTTTATGAACAGTAGAGGGCTTAAAATTGAACCTTGAGGCACTTTGGCTGTTGCATTAACAATTTTGTAACGCTTTTGCGAGGGGTTTGTTGAATATATACATATGTGTAGGTGGAGATTTCGGTTGCATTAAATTCTGTTAGCTCATCCTTCATTTAAAATAACCCATACAGCTCTGGTGGGGCTAGTACTGTAAAACAGGTGTGTTTAAGAGATTTCGTTAAGAAATACGATACTCTTATAGGATGAATACCTGCGGGGAAATCAAAGGATTGTGTGTTTTTGGAAAGCGATGAACAGAGTGTACTTCCATGCTTAGGGAGCTTGAAACAGATAATGTTGAATTATGTATACAGATAAGAACAATAATAGATAAGGAAATGGGTTTTCGACGTTTGGAAGGGATGTTACGGTCGGACTTGTTGTGTGTTTTTAATGCTGAAAGAATCCGATCCGTTGCGATCCTCCGCCCTTTCAACACTGGTTGTAATTTAGGAGAAACAGAGATAGGCAAAGATATACCACTAGAAATTGCATCTAGATAGCTGATCTATTGCAGTGACGCAATGGCGTAAATCAGTCAAATGGAGAGAATGACAGTTAAAAATGAGATATATAGAAATTTCATCAATATACCTACATGGGCCTCATAAGGAATTACTCAATAATACCAAACGGGGTAAACACCTTCTTTCCCAAATAAGGCCCTTGTAAGATTTCCCTAATGAAAACCTAATGTTAGAGTGCATGCGGAGTGCCTCATGTATTTTTTATGAGACCCTCGTAAGGTGTTCATAAAACAAATTAAATTTTGGTATACCTTATACTGCCCTATGAGGGCCACATGAGGTGTTCATGAGGCAAGTCTAATCTGGTATACCGAACGTTTACCTCACGAGGCCCGTACATAACTCTAGGCATGCCTTACATTGAATTCCAGTCATGTAGCGATCTTCGTCGGAGTCACTTTTTCCACAAAGAAAACAAAGACGGTACTGTGAACTCCACTGTTCCGGCTCTGGTGAACACCTTAGATTTTTTTGAATACCACATTGATGCCGTCAGACCGAAGTAATTCCTTTATGACTCGTACCGGTCTGGAGTAAACCTTCTTGCAAAAGTGTGGGTGAGAGCGTGCAGTCAGTAGGAATCTGACACTACCGTCTGAGTGCGGGCCTGGCAGAGGACCTGCGTTGGGCATGGAACTTAGACAGGTGGTCACACATCTCGATGTAGGATTCTCACCACTCCCTTGTAAAAAAGCGGTGGTAGATTAGGACGCACTTTCCGGTGCCCAAGTCAACCAGCATCCGGACATTCTTTTTGTACGATTAAGAAATTCTCTGGCAGCATTGCGTGACGCTCTCTAAGAAAAAACGACTTGGAATTTAGCATGCCAGGTGTATATCTAATGTGTGGTTTATCAGAGTGCGATCGGCACCACACGTGTGCACCAATAACCGATTTCGAAACAATGAAAACAGTTCCAAAGCTCACTCGACTCTTGAACCGATTCAGAGTGCCAAGCTTTCTAAGTTCAGGTGTCACCCTTTATACTACCAGTCCGTCATGTCGTTCACGTCATGGTCAGATGTATGGTAGTTAGCTTAGCTCAAAGAAATGAGAAAGGATAATAAAGGTTAAGGGGAGTATATGGACGGAGGAGATGGCGATTAAACTTGCATTTGAACTCTTGGATGTTATCTGAGTTCGGGAATACTGACAGTGGGAGGTTGAGTTTTTGAATTTCTAGACTGATGTAAGATAAGGGCTGCAGACAGGTTACCAAGGACCAGAAGCTTTTACTGTCTGCAGGGGTGTTAATGCATTTATCTCCTTAATCTGTTGTCATCAAAAGATGCGTTGATTTGCCTGATGGTAGATTTTGATGGTAGGCTTGGTGAATTTGGAAGAATGAGAAAAGAATAAACGCATTCCGGCTACCATAATTTTAGTAATACAGAGAGCGGTAAAGTTGGCCTAGCCCCAGCCAATTAGCTTTCGCATAATGCCAAACAGTTCTTCTAGGAGCTGCAGTCTGAATGCCGGAAGGATTACATAGAAACCTCTGATGTAGTGTTTTGGTGGTATACGTGTAGCATTCATTCTAGGGTCTTCCGGACAAAGGACGAAAAGATTATTCATCGCTGTTTCTTGTCTGCATCTACCGATCTTCGATATAAAGATCACTTTGACTCTCTCCGTCAGCGAAGTAAGTTCCAATTGTAGCCAATTCTTATAGATCGACATCAGCCACAGACCAACAATGTTATGCGTCTTCTTTAGCATTAAGTTGTCTAAGCTTGGCGATCTTAACGGGAACTAAACTGGCCAACGCAAATAACCTTTTGGTAAACTGTGATCTCCCATGATACCCCTGCCCCTGCACCTCTGAATGGAGTCTTGAACCCCTATTTGAAAGCACTAGCACTAGACATCTCAAAAAAAAAAACTATTTAGAAGAAACTCTAAGGCTGCCCCAAAGAACTCCGTGCCCTTACCATCACCGCATCGGCTAATATATTATGGTTTTTAGAGAGTTTTGTTAAGTTTGTCTGAATCGTTCAAACCCGTTATTTGTTGGTAATAAGAGCTCAGTGGTTGTCTTTTTGTGGATCTAATTGATTTTTGAACAGCCTTCATTAATCTCCTTTTTCAAAGCTTCAATTGGTGTTAGCTTGCTGGTATAACCTTTTGACTTAAAAAACCCCAAAGAAAGAAAGACGTTAAATCAAGACAGAAATTAGACCATCGGACAATGTCTCTTGCAATAATGATATTGTTTCACGCAATCTGTGGTAAGCAAAATTCGTCATATTGTTCAAGGCTACAAGGCCTAGTAGTAAGCTTAGTTTGAGGGATATGAGAAAATAGGAGTGATTGGGGGTTAGGGTTCTCGATCAGATGGAATTGAACCTAACATTTGAACTATAGGATGTATTAACATAGTGTGAGCGAAAAAGAGGACTAAGGTACATGGGAGTAAACGGAGAGGGCTAATCTTGTATTGCGGTAAAAATATTGTGAGTAATGTGTAGGTACTGAATTTTTGTAGGTATTGGGGCACTTTGACCTGGGAACATTTTAAATACTTTGTAAAATTGGTCATGACCTTGAAACTGAGTCAAAGTTATAAATCACTCTAATTAGGCCAATAAATCTATCACCACGTTCCACCGGTTGAAGACCTTGTTTAATTTGTACGGACGGTGGTAGCACAAGTGCTTCTGCCAATCGGATTCCAATCAACTAACTTGGTGATGGTATGTGATCACTTGACGCTGTACCAACCGATGCACATCTGGAAACAATGGCTTTACTTATAGATCGACTTAGCATTCGGAATCCATGCTTGATGTTGAAATTAATGAACGATTGCGCTGCTGAAGTCCGGAACCTGAGCTGTTGAAGTCCGGAGCATGCGCTGTTGTAGTCCGGAACCTGAGCTTGGGAATGGAAAGAATGAAAACATTTCTTAGCTTAGCACAGTTTCAGTTATTGGCAGGTGATGCAAAAGCGCTTGAATATGGTTTCATCCTATAAAAATAAACCTACACAAACCATTTCAGGCATACAAAGCTAGGTTATCATGCTCTGATACAGCTTATCATTGGCTACTTGTGCATTTTCTTCTCATAAAACAAATGTCGCGTTTTATCATTCTAAATGAGTGAAAGATGGTTTTGTCTACCACAAATTGAACGAAATTGCGAGTCGTGATTTATAAAATAATATTTAACAATGCGCCGAATAGCGATAAAATATTATTTATTGAGGACTATCGATCTATCATAATAGTTTGATTTTTGAAATACATCAACGGAAATGAAAATTAAATTTTCCGCTGTTGAAATTGAGGAAATGAAGTTATTGAGCATTAAAATTGATAATTATGACATGGAAGTTTGATATTCATATTTTAAAAATAAAATTGTGTGCAAAGTAGGAATACTAAATCCATCTTCTTGGATCTATTTGGCATACGTACAAAATGATGTCACACCCAATCTTCTTATTCACGAACACTGTTCAAGGTTTATATTTATGAAGTTACATATGTTATCACAAATGCAAAATCCGCCTTCAATCTGTCTTGACTGCAAATAAGCACATCATTATTTTCCTGAGCTTTGAATTCTTTGATATTTGGATACATTTGTCATGGAGACAAGGACAACTTTTGGAAGATTTCTAACTTATGTAATATATGTATTTCTTTTAGTTTTTTTCTGTTCTTATAAAAACTTCGCTCTTCCTACCATATATTCTTTTCTAATAACCTTTACGATACTAAACGATTATTACACATTTAATTCCTTTTCCATAGTAACCTTAACACGCTTGGTTTCCAGCTCCAAGGACGAACTGAGCATACATTTCAAACTTCAGAGTATCCGAGAACCCAAAGTTAAAATATGTATGTAGTACGATACCTATGATAGATGAAGGTTCTATTTTCGAATTTTCAGTGAGCTGCTGGTAGGACGACCTGTTGCCTGATGTTAAAAGTTTGAGGAACTTCGACCTTATCAATGCTACAAGCTCCTAAAAGCCTAGACACCAGGACTAGGGTGGAGAGTGGAGAGTAGATAAATATTTTTCAGCTGGGCATAAAGCGCAAAAATAATTGGCTATCAGATTGTAGATTAATATTACAATGTGCGGAGATAACTTTGTTTGAAGCTTATATGAGTTCATGAAGAATTGGTGGGTCGGTAGGTAATTGAGGGGCAAATTTCGGTTACTTAGTTACGAACTTTATTTGAAGCCAATTTGTTGATGAAGAAAATTGCCACGATGAAATTGATACGTTGAACTAGAGATTTTTAAGTTTGATGCATTTAAAACTTTTTTATTTAAATTTTCTCTTGGAACATTTTCTCAATTGTTGTTTTTCAAGTGGAAAATGATAGCCTTGAGCAAAACCCATTTTATGTTGTCGAAATAATTTTTCGATCATTCTCAGAATTTCTACACCTTACCATGGCTAATGTCGTGTTAAAGGGCAAAATCTTGTCTTTACTTACTATACCCAAGATTTTCATAGATATCACCCAATCTGGTATTGTTTGTATAAATGCTGCTTGATTTTCGTCATCGATTTCTGTAGAAAATGAAAATAATTTATTATAATTGCTTGGGAAAAGCGGAAAAACACAAGATCGTCTCACCTTTACCGTAAGATCGTTATAACCCTTATCAAAGGAATATATTACCGTAAAGTTTGTTCATAATACGAATGACGTTAAAATCTCGGCTCTGGCTCTATTACTATAGAAGGTTATTTGATGCGTTAGGCCTAAGACTGGCTTGAGGTTCACAATCATTACCGATTGATGATCGATGTGATCGACAGAAAAGAAACCGAGTTGAAATAAATTTGAACTGCTCGCGTGCGACTGTTCTTGCCGGTTTGAAGCGGTTTCAGTTGCGTGGCTGCACTTCATCTGAACTACTTGACATTTTAACAAAACTTCGTGACTAAAAACTATGCGGGCACAGAACACCGATTAAATCCAAAATCAGTTGTGCTCGGGTGTGGACAAAGGTTTCGTTTTGATTGCAAACTGGTTGTAAGCGCGATTATTGTGAAACCAGTTTGATATTGCGATTGCAATTCAGTTGACTCGTGTGTGGAGGGCATTACACTCCACAAAACATTTAAATACATTAGTTGAAGATACCTGCCCACTAAGCAATACAGAAATAACAGAAAATCGTCTAAAGATATTTATATCTGTGTATCCGAACGTGATTAATTACTGAGTTTCCGTGCAGAGTTTAACTTGGGTTAACTCAGAGCAAGCGCCCATGGAACCGCGAGTTGAGTAAAGTTGGGTTTGGGTTTGTTTAAGTGCGTTTACTGCAAATATACCAACGGAGACACGACGTAAAATTATTTATCTGTCACTTCAAGCTAGAACTGTCATAGAAACTACATCGAGTTAACTTGAAGGGAAAATCTCAACGAACACTCTACCCCGGTTCATGGAAGCACAGTAAATGTCAAGTTACCCTACGCCAATGAAATGATATTCCCCTAGTGGCTAACTTCGTAAAAAAGTCCAATTCTAAACGCTGGAATTTTCATACATCGGTTGCATAAATTCTTCTATAACGGAGAGTAATTTCGAAATTAAAACCCATAATTATCGAAAAAACAGCGCGCAAACACACGCAACGAACATTTCACAATAAAAAACAGTTCAGAGAACAAGTAAATTTGTGAGTCGAACTATTATGGGAAGCACGTCATGGTACCAGGGCGGGTTTTTCTTACTCACAAATTGTTTAGTGAGTTACCATAAGTTGAAATTGGCATTGATTCGATTGCAATGGATGGTTATAATATTTATTGGATTATATGGATTGATTATATTAATTTAATTCTATTCAATTTTATTTACCTGTGGGCTAATTTGTATGAATAGTAATTGTTATGTTTGCATGCTCCGGTGGTTCGACAATAGATATATTTTTAACATGAAGTACTAAAAGGAAAGGCGATATGGCATAGCGGCTAACGAGGTGACTCTGTCCAAGAGTTTCTAATATGGATGTTCTCTTCGTTCTCATAAGTATTCCGTGGCCGCTCCGAATGGAGGCGCTTATGCCAAGGTAAGTAGCGGTGCACGGTGTTAAGGTAGTACTTCCGGAGCCTCAACCCGCACGACCCCTGCAGTAAGTCAGCTCTTCTCTTTAAGGCCGGGGTACTGCCGTCTAAATTTTTGACGTCGTTAATGTCCTGAGATTGGGCTCTTCGGGCAACCAATCAAGGGTCCTAATTACAACCATACTATTAATTCATTAAATTTAATTTTTTCTTCTTTCGATGATAAGATCTGTGATGACAAGGTCAAAACGGATAGCGACTTCTCTTCAACTTCTTGCTGTCCACTGCCATTTGTTTCGGTGAAACTTCTTGCTAACAAGCATTGCCACGGCCCAATCTCTTGTCTCATCTACTTCGCGTATTTTTTCTTTCTTCTCTGCAATGCAACTCCAAATGGCAATGCTACCAAACGTCGCTACTTGACACACAGGCCATGAGAAAAAATCATGGGATTTGCAAGAACAATTCAGGGAGCAGTTAAGTTTGGACCAATGAATTGGCCGCCTGGATCATCACCTCTTGACTTCTTCCCTTGAGACTGTACAATCAAAGAGCGTCAGAGCTGCGTTTCCACCTTGAGTTTAGGATGTAAAATGACCTTTAGAAGCCAACATAGCTCGGGTCATTGGCCAAAAACCATTCGAAATACTCAAACGCGTCATCGAAAATAGGAGCATCAGAATTGACCATGTTAGATGCAGTTGCTGCCAACATTTAAAAGGTATAATTTTCATAAAATAAATGTAAGGAAACGTTCTTTCGTATGATAATAAAGATTACTCAATAAAGTTGAATTTTTATATCTTTTTTTATTTTATTTTTAGTTTTAAAAAAAGTACCTCCAAATGGATCACTCATAATCTCCTAAAACTTCGAAAAGAAGGCAAGAGTACCATGGAGTTTCTGATATCTTATCGCAACCATTAATTTATAATAACAACAATAATAATTTTTACTTCATCCAGAATAATTAAATCAAATTTCTGGGCAATTTTAACTTCAAATTCGAAAATTTTGTTGCTAAATAAAAATAATCTTGAAAAGACCTTTCACAAAAAAATTATGCCGCGACTGAAAATTTAATATTATAATTACATTTGAATACACACGTTTTTTCATTTAAATTTGTATTTTATTTTTTCGCTTTTGAATATTATTAATTAATTATTCAAAATACAAAAAAAAATATCTAAGAAAATTCTCACAAAAAATATTATGAATGCAAAGTATTTTTTTTTTTTTTTTTGGAAATCATCAAATTATTAATAAAAAAACAAGAATATTTAAACCACGAAGTAAACAACATTTTCTATTGCGAAAAAAAAAACGGAGATTCCAAAAAACAATTTCGTGTTACGCTAAAAGGAAAAACACAGAAGGAGCCACGACAAAAATTTCTTTATGAAATTGTTCATTCAATGCTAGGAGGACATAAAAAAAAGGAGACGAAAATATTTCGATGCGAAAATCAATCAGGAAATATTCTGAATATGTTATACGCGTGTATTATTCTGTTTTACTTCTGACCTATCGCCAGGAGCATTTCTTTCGTCCTGTGGCTAAGTAATATACACAATACATTTTTTTTATATATTATTTATTTATTATTCAGTATTTTCTTTGCTGGAGGCAGTGGCGGATTTATACGTTTGCCGCCGGTAGGCTATTCAAATTTTGCCGCCCTTAAAAACCTCTACAATTTTTGGGTTAAATAGTTATAAGTCAGGTCCTTTGCGTCATGGCAGCAAATATTAACGGCTAAATCTGTTGATAAATCATTTCAGAAAGTCGGTAAAGTAGTTTTCTGTTTAAAATATTCGTACAGACATCGTAGACAAAAAATTCAATTTCAATCTGCACTATGATAATACAATATCACTGCCAGACACAACAAACACATTTCCTTTTTTGTTGTAAGATGAAGCTTAGGAGTCACCCTTTGTACTATTAGTCCGTCATGTCTTCCAAGTTATGGTGCAATGTATAGTAGTAAGCTTGATCTGAAAGATAGATGACAGGGTAGGTTAGGAGTCTGGAGGTTAAATGAGGAGATGTGGATGAAGCTTGCGTTTGAACTCTGAGATGTTATATAAGCTCGGAAACACGGGTTGCACAAGAGAGTTCCACAAAATTTATAAACGAACTGCTAAACCTTAACGTGCGTGAAGGGGAGGGCTGCAGGGTGAAGGGGTGAACCCAATTGGTTAGTCTGGTGTTGCGGGAAAAATTTCCGTGTAGGCAGGAGGTTATTGATTTTAGTGGAGCAGCCGCTATGGTACTAGCGGTAAAACTGGCTGAGCGCTGCTACATTTCTACGGTGGCTTAACGGATCGATGGAGGAGCAAAGAGTGCTATCGGAAAGGAGTTTGATGGCGCGGTTTTAAACCCTGTCTAGCCAAGCCATGGTAGTTTTATGGGCGCCCACCCAAATATACGAGTTGTATTCAAGGCGATGCCGAATGTAGGACTTGTAGATTGTAGCCAAGGCAGCTGAATGAAGGAGAAACTTGCACCTCTTAAGAAAGCCGAGGCATTGATACGCTTGTTTGATGACTTGGAGTATGTGATTATTCCAACGCAAATCGTTGGATAAAGTCACGCCGAGGATGTTAAGATATGGGTCAGTTGTTATATTATCCTCGCCCACTGAAATGGAGGGAAAGTTGGTGCAGGTATAGTGGAGAATAGACAGTACTTGGTTTTGGTTTTGTTGATCTCAACATGATTCCTGCGCCCCCAATCAAGAATGAGTTTAATGTCCGCGTTAAGAGAGTTGGACATGAATTCACGTTCTAAGAGACAAGGTCTGGCACTTGCTTGTCCTATGTTGTCGAAGGGATATGAGTAACGCGTAGAGTACCCTCATCGGCAAAACTATGAAGTGGATTGGAGGGGAGGGGGGTTTCATTAAGAGGAGAGCAAAAGATTTCGATAAATTTATGGGTCACAAAAACACTCTTCTGTTCTCAAGTCCGCCCTGTCCTGGAGTATGCGTGTCCTATCTGGAATGCCATATTCCAAGTAAGCAGCAGGAGGATCGAATCCGTTCAAAAGAGATTTCTCCTTTTCGCCCTGAGACAACTACAAAACCTCCATGACTACCAAACTCTACCACCACCACAAAACTGCTAATATCTTGCGTTGGCTTTGGTGCCCTTAGTGGAAAACTTCAAGTGCAGTTTCGGTCGGACAAGACCAAATTCAATGATGTAGTCCGGCACACACGACACACTAAATTACTTAGGGAATATCCACACCGTACCGATTTACGCTAGTTTCTGTTTCTCTCCCTCATTCAACAAGGCTCAACAAGGCATCCTATAAGAAACTACTCAGATCCCCACTAACATAACTCCCCCTCTCTTGACAATAGTAGGTTTTCAGTAGGTTTTAATCAATTATTATAAAAAGACTGTTACTACTATCTTTATTTTTTAATTTAAGTGTCATTTTTATTGAACTTAGTACACAGAGCCGGCGATTTATTTTTTTGCGCCCGGTGCAGTATATCATATTGCGCCCCATTCACTGACTCTCACTACAAACGATCTTGTGCCTCTCATTTCGTTTATTTACCTCTTTTAACAAATCTCAGAAGCGGAATTTATATCAATCCCAGTAAATAGCAGCACACAATACAGAACCATCGGAATAACTCTTTCCTTTGTGTGAGTTGATTGGCGCTTTTTAAAGAATTTTCAAAAGCGCTCCAGTGCATTACACATTTTTTTTCACTCGGTGGATTTTTCCTCTCAATTTTTACTTTTGATTCTGGAAGATGAATGTCCTTTTGGGTCTTGGGTACATGGGCAAAGATTTTATAAAAATCTCGAAGCTAAAATCTTGGTTAAGTTCCTGCACAAGGATAAGAAGAATTTCCCCACTTTTCCCAAAGCACAGGGACAGAAATACGATAAATTTGTGAATTTCTAGCGTCCGCACGATTCACCTTTAATATATGAAAGTCATGGAACCATTACATATTTAAATTTTTTTTTTAAACTTTAATTTCTAAAATTGCGCCCCTGTCCCGTTGCGCCCGGTGCGAGTTTAACATGTGCACCTATTGAAGCGCCGCCCTGTGTGCCTTATTTGGCGAATAAATAAATAAATTTTACTTACGCATTGAAACCGCTTAAATTGTTTTTTGAATCCTTTCCGGAATTTCCCTTTTGTGACTCTTGTCTGCATTCTCAATATAATTCCGCTTCATCCCTTATAGATGTTTCTGGTCTTTTATTTTTATTATTATGTACCAAGAACGATTATAGTACGACACAAACATACAATAAAAGTTTAATATACTCATAAGAACAATATCGTTTTTTTTATTTTATTTTTTTTTTTTTGGGTTTCTGTGAGATCTTTAACGTTTCCTCGAAATAACAAAATACTTGAATCACACAAAACAAACACTTTATACGTGAAAGCAATATAGGGAGTTAACAACAACAACTAAAAAAAAACGAGAGAGAATTTTAAAACCGCCCGCAGTATGACCGTAAGCGCTTAGTACCAAAAAATATAAGACATGTAAGTTTCCATTCAAACTGAATATACATCTAACGAGGAAACTTGCCTCTTGGTGGTCATCGACATTATCATTTTATCTGCCATTTTAGTGCTTCTATGGACCAGAATATATAAAAAGTATCTCTCAACACGGAAAACGATCTTACACGATAAAAAAAAAATAATAATGTTAACAAAAGAAATTCAAATTCTTTACGACGTTGTCATTGGTATATCTATCTTATAGATATAGATACATGTACACACACGATATACGTTTCAAATTCGTACAAGGATATAAAATTCAGGATGATTTTCTTAGATAACACTTTCAGGGTGCATTCAGTTTCAAACACTTTTTTATTGGTACAAATATATATAGAATACCCCAATCGCACTTGCAGCACTTGTATACTATCTATCGAACCGCACTAACTCTTTTCGTCGTCGATATCACGGATGAAGAAAAAGGATATTGGAAATTAAGGATATCACCACACGTCATGCTGACTCCACACAATTCTTCTTACAATGTTTGTATATATAAAAAAAACAACAACAAGGATATATAGCATATAAGACGACCGGCGTCAAGGTTCTACATAACATAGAAGGATGGCAATGACAACGACAATGACAACCAGATATGAAGAAGAGTCTCTCTTCTTCGAAAAAAATTCTCTACTACTAATTATCGATATCCAAAGATCATCTTCAAAAAAAAAAAAAACTAAATAAGATCGAATCCTTGCTTGTAAGGAGATTGGAGAACCGCTCCTCAAGAGATTGAAGAAATATAGAGAGAATAAGATGTTAACAAGGACGATAAAAACAACTCAAGTATAACATGTCTAATAATGTGCCGATGACATAAGGGGAAACTATTGACATAGAAGCCATGAAATCTGATTTATCATGTTCCGGGCATTATCCTTAGACTAGGATAAACTCATTCCATTTGTGCCCTAGCATGCTGTGCTCTAGGATAACTCATCACACTTCCATAACATCACCCCCGAGGGCATATATGACTAGCTAAAAACTCTAAGGACATCAGTATAGTGGCACAAAACATTTCTTTTTTTATTTTATTTATTTATTTATTTTCTTTTTTTTTTGCTCAAACTTAAAAAAGTCTTTCCCCGCCTAAACTCGTTTTTGTCCGTTTTTTCAGGGGTCGAAGGAGGCGACACACAATATCCTTTAAGAAAATATCAAAAGCAAATCGATTGAGGATAATTTATGAGAGTTTATTTTTTACTTTACTAATTTTTTTTTTTTATTTTTTTTTTTTATTTTTTCCTTTATCTTTTTATTTTTCTCGTTATTCCGACAAGTTCCACGACATCTTAACTTCTAAAGAACACCAAAGGACTACGCTGTGTGTGCTGAGTTACGAATAGTTGACACTTTTATTTTTCGTCCTTCCACAAAAAAATAAAATCTTTTTTTTTTTTTTTTCAAACAAACTGACGAGAATTTTCCGATATCCTTTTAAAAAAAACACCGACTTCAAGCAATATAATCCTTGCCCGACAGCCAAACGCACATGGTAACCGACAGAGGTTAACTGAAACTATCCTGAGGATAACCGACAGCTGTCCTGGATGGGTTCACTTGTGAATGAAATCCAAAAAATATCCTTTTTCGAGCTTATTATCATCACACACAAAAACATATACATATAACTTCCCCTTTACAGCAACAGAGATTTTCGTTCAAAAAAGGGAAATTTCTAGTGCGCCTGCCCAGGGACACAGGGAAAAGTTTTCGAGATGATATGGCCTTTGACAATAATTTTATCCTTTATAACAGTTTAGTGTATTTAGCTCCTTGCGGACATCTATTTACCAGGATCCAGAGAATTCCGTTTGAATTCAGTTGTGCGTGAAGCACAATCAGCGTAACCACTGTGCAAATTTACCTTTAGGTTGGTTTAAATTGGCTACTCTCTTCCACCACCCCCCCGCTACACCACTAATGGCACATTTGAACACGCTTTGACGTGGATAAAACGGGTTAGCTTTCTCGTCCTTTCAGGTTTTTTTGTCTGAATTAATTAAGATGGATTTCAATTAAGGATTAGGTTAGATGACTTAATTGTAAGATGATTACTCGAATTTCTATCATCTATCTGAAATAAATAATTAAATAAATCCTTCCTTGTTTACTACCACCTCTTTACATTTATTATTATTATTCACACTAAATTAAATTATTTAAAAAAACGAAAAATTTAATTTACCCCAAAAATTTAAATCTCACTTCAATTGTCCGGTGTCCTTTTATTTGTCAAAGATAGGCTTCAACAGCATATTGATATTTTTTTTAACACGCACAAAAAAAAACGTAAATGATTTCTTCCTCTGCACAAAAAAAAAAAATAAATAAAAAATAAATCCATTGTCACCATTGGACATGATAGGCATACAAATGTCCTTCTGTTCAATATTTTCAATGAGGAAAAAAAATTTTTGTATGAAAGCTCATTCAACTGATTTTTATAGATTTCAGTATTCGAATGTATTTTTTTAAAGGAAAGGATTAATGTGTCTACTTTAAAATTCAAGGATATTTTAATTTTGTGAAGTATTTAAAAGATATAATCTTTTTTCTCAGAGGGTTTTTAAGGGATTATAAATAATGTCATTTTTACTTTTCCAAACTAACCACATTAAACTTGTCTGTGAGTTTGTCAGGTACACATTTTGCAACCGATTTTTTGAATACTTCCGAATATTCGATCACCCTGATCAATTTTGCACACTTCTTTAGCTCCGATGACAATGCAATATGGTATATTCAATATACCGTTAGATCAATGGCGGCCGTCTCAGGAGACGGATTAAAATGTTCTTCACAACCCCTTGGACATGGGTATCAAATGAAAGGGTATGATAAGTAGAATACAATAGGCTATGTCATTAAATTTATGGCCGCCTTCTCAAGAGGGCAGATTACCATTTTCTTCACAGCCCCCTCGATATGGGTATTAAATAAAATAGTATCATAAAAAGAATACCATAAGCTATATAGTATACTTAATAAACCGTTAGATCCATGGCGGCAGTCTCAAGAGGGCGAATTACCATTGTCTTCACAATTATCCGCATGTATCTGTCATAATATTATCAAAATGTTCAAAACCGCTTACAAAATTTCACACTCAAAACTAAAACGCTGAAAATAATTATTTAGATAAAAAACTTTTAGTCCTGAAAATTTGTGATTGGGGATTTGTAATAGCTATGAAAATATTTGTAAGATTTTAAACGGAAAAACGTGAGGCGCATACATGATTGATGCGTATGATTTCTCAACCCAGCCACTCTACACTCCTTACTATTGTCTATAGCATGCGCCGCATTGGCTTAACTGCGGCCAACAGTCCATTCTCCAGCTCCAATTTTCGATGGCGCGTTCAAGCAGTTTAACTGGTATTTGGTCAATGACGTGAGTAATGCTGGCTTCCAATTCCCAATCGCAGCCTGCTTATCCATGTAGGCTTTGGATTTTACGGAGCCCGAGAGAAAAGAGTCTAGTGGTGTTCCATTTTTAAATTTTCACTGTTTCCTTAGAATTGAAAGGGGAACACGATGATATTTTTTCCAAAATTTTAAGTTGGTAAGTTGAAGACGAAAAGTGGTAATGAAACTTTATAAACAAATTAATAATAATTTATTAATACCAAACTCAAATTTTATTTATACCACTACATAGAGTGACTCGATATTTTCAAAATCGACCTGTTTCATTTTTTTGTACGACTAATGGGTTCGACGATACAGTAATTTGAAAGGTCGGCCGAACGTCGTTTTTTGAAATTTCTTGCAACTTACAACCGTCTATATCTTCTGAAAAAAAAAAAAAATCCCAAATTTTTTTCGCGAAACACGCTTTTCATTATTTCATGTGTAGAATATGCCTGCCAAATTTCAAAAAAATCGGAATCATCAATTATTACTTTTAACGAAAAGCGTCCGGTTTGACATGGAATCACCGATATACGAAATGTACGATCCTTGCTCTCGAAATCTCGACACCAAACAATCGCTAATCATGCGGCGGTAACAGTTCCCATCAGCAGTAGCACGAGGACATTCAAAGAACTAGTTGGGATGTGGGTTCGACCCTTTCGGTCCACACGATCAACTTCCCAGTATGATGGATGTTGAATATTATGATTGGATATTTTAATAATAAATGAACAATAGGCAATATAGAATATATGTATAATACCGACAATTTGTTACAATTGTTTATCAATATTTTCGCTAAAATGTCAAACTAAATGTGCGCACTTACAAGATTAGGATGACGAAAATGTATATAAAATTGATGTATTAATGTTTTTCGGCGCCTCAATGAAGTCGATATAGTTTTTAGTTCGCGCGATATCGTGCAGGTACAAAAATCACTTAAGTCATTTAAACCAAAAAACCGCTAGACCGAATATTATAAAAATCTTTTCAGATTATATTGTCGCTAATACGCTTCGAACGGCACCTCAAGTAAGTCAATATCCTTCGTGGTTCGGGAGATATCGTGCAGGTACAAAAATCACTTACGTCGGTTAAACAAAAAAACGGCTGGACCGAATTTCATGAAAATCTTTTCAGATCATATTTCGGTTAATACGCTTCGAACGACACCTCAACGAAGTCGATATCAGTTTTGGTTCGCGCGATATCGTGCAGGAAAAAATGACCACATCCGTACGCACATACACACACACATACTTCCTCCCAATTTTTTGCTTAAAATGCTCCTGGGACCTTGAAAGATGAAAATACGCTGAAATTTTCGATTTCGATTTTCGGACCGATTACAATAACTTCCTATACTGGGAAGTTAAAAATCTGTATACCTTTCTTCCCCGGGGTCCACGCAGACCCTACCAGCCTCTACACGGAAGTAGCCATCTTTCAGATATCGCATAAAACGTCTTCGGGCTGCGCCATCCCCGTCTTCTGAAAGTGGTCGTTTTTTCGAGTCACCTCTCCGATTTGGTGCCCTTACTTCCGCAGGAGATCTAAGGAGATCTCCCAATGAAGGAGTGATCTCAACGTACTCTATTCCTGGGTTTACGGGCTTAGACTGCCCTTCCTGAAGAAGAATCCCGAAAACTTTGCTTCACTGGGACCACATTCGACACCTTGAACTATGGATCCAAAAATATCTAACTGGCCTTGTAGGTCATTCTTTTGGGAGCTGTGGTAACCCCAGAAATGTTTGGAGGGTTAAGAAGTGTTTCATCTTCAAAAAAGATTTTTTAAGGTAATTTTATATTGATACCACGAGCTCGGCGAGAAAGGACGGTCGCCCATGACAGAGCTCCGTATCACCAATGGAAGGCTAATTCAAACCGAAGATCGCCTGGTATCCGCAGTCCATCGTTAGCAGTACATTCACGCAATACCATTCATAACTTCAGCAAGTTGTTTACACATTAGGATTTCGGTTTTTATCGAGTTTAGATCGCCGTATTCAGTCTGCTCCATGGATCTCGAGCAGGATGTGGCCTAAGGCTATGTACGATCGGCCTTGGAGTCAGTACTCCCTATTTGTGCCGTGTTCGAGTCATATTGATGAGTACATAGACTTGGCTAGCTACAAACGACGCCCTCAAAATGTGCCATCAAAATTTTATTTTTTGCTCGAAATTGTTTTTCGCATTCATTTTGGCGCCCCTTACCACCTGGCGCCTAGAGCGACTGCTCCACTCGCTCTACCCTAGGGCCGGCGCTGCGTTCGCCCCATTCTTTCACCTAAGGAATATCTTTGTCGTCTTCGTTCTTTCCAAATTTCTTGTCATTTGCCAAAAGCAAAAAGTCTTCTACTGCCACATCACTAAGGTTAGCCTTCTGTTTCCGGTAGATGTACAAATGCCGTACGCAGAAATATATCAAGTCAATTAAAACTTGGCATCAAAACAAATATGCTCTGAAAAGTGATTAACAATTTCAAAATTCTTATCTAAGTTAAACAAGTAAAATGTAGGAATTAAGTGATATCAACATTGCATTTGAGGAAAACAAAACAATATTAAATAAAAGTCTGAAAAAACCCGCTCTGGTACCACGAGGTTTTATTTTCTTATATGTTCGACCTCCAATTATCACTACACGCTGACAAGATGAATAAGTGGTGTACGAAACAACAACCAAAATTTAATCAAGACAATCAATGTTAGCAAGAAAAAAAAACAAATTGCAAATTGTTCCTAGAGTTGAAGTTTGTTCCTATAGCTGAAAATGATCATCCCGGGGAAGATGCGGCTGTTCATAATATTTGATCATTGTGTGGTAAAAGAGCATCAAAGTGAACTTTGGGGTTGACTTTTGGATGTAAACTGGGCTTTAAAGTCTCGGTAGTAAGAATCCCATCAACAGTGACATTTTCACAATTAGAATTTTCAAAGAAAAACGGTTCGATTATTCCATTCTTGTATTGGGCAGCCAAAATGGTCACTTTTAGTTTTATTGATGCTTCAATCTCAAATTTTCTTCTTTTGGTGAAAAACATCCGCAGTTTTTCTTGTTGAAAAGCCCGTTTAAATGGAACTGTACTTTCCAACCAATTCGTGTTTACTGTATGAAATTGGCTTAACATCCTTACGCACTCTGCTATACGGAGCTTGCAACAATTGAATCTCAAAAGGATATTTTCTTGAAATTCGATCGTCGTTTGTAGTAGTGAATTTTTGTACTCTGGTTTAACATGATATTCTTCGGTTCTTGATCTTCGGCTGCGGCCTGGTCATGTTTATGGTCAAACCGATTGCATGGAACTTTGCGCCCACGTTTTAATTAAATGTGCACTTCGTTACTAAAACGACAAATACGAACACGTGGACAAAATAATCTGCCTAAAGACACCAGTGTTTCTAACAAAGAAGCTGAGCGCTGATTAATAATCTACATCAAATTGAAGATTATCTTACAGGAATCCCTGTTGTTGTGAGACGAGACTTTATTTCATTTCTTTGGCTTATTTCTTGCCTCTCACCGTGCCATCGATATTGATTCACGCATCGGAAAGTTGGGCTACTACTTGGTCAGCGAAATTCCAACCGGGCGTAGCTTATTCACTATGTCCAAGTCATTGACTGGGATTTGTGTTTCATTAGCAAGAACGCCAACTCTATTATTCTCTGTGTTATGAGAATTATAGAGAGTTAGAATGGATTTGTCCGATGCTCAGATTTTAAAAAGCATAGGTCGAATATATGGTTTAATTGGGTATGTATGAAAGTGCTTAAATCTAAAGAAGCCGCCATACAGATGTTCTTCAAATGAGTTATTTTGATGGATACCATCATATGTTGAATTTTCGTGTGTACGAATTAAATCATTTGGGGGTACAGCACACATGGTTTCAACAGTGTTTTCGCGCCCAGCCTTAACCCTTCCTACTGTAGAATCCTGATAAAGAAAGTTAAGGGCAGACTCACCTTACTCGAGGCAAAGCCTACAAGTTGTGTCGGTATTTTCGCAACGAATAGTAATCTCTGGTCCTTCATGTAACCAAATAGACCGAGCGCATAGATCTTCGCTACCTTTGGGGCCTGATGACAGTACGAATATACCGAAGTGCATAATTATCCTCGAATGTCTATCTTGCTGATAAAGTGCTCCAAATTACAAGGCAAAAAAGCTCAATATCTTGTGAGTGAGGATTGAATCGAGACCGCTGTGCTTCCCAACAAAAGGGCGAATGGAGATAGCGTTGAATATTTCAAAAACCAATCTTGTGTAAAATACTCTGCTGTATTCCTGTATTCGTGTAACACTGACGGATTTAACACAATTCCAACTGCAAAAACCACTTCCAACTCAACAATTTCTGCAGCACTTTTCTGTTGGACGAGAACTTACGTACGTTAGGGAACTTTCCTAGCCTGACGTACACTGACCTCACAAAACATGTTTTCCGTTCGTCCACCCTACGAAATAATTAAAGCACTTGTAGATGGAGCTTGAAATTTAATAAAATAAACATTCCTCGAATTTCTCAAGTAATTTCGTGCAATTTAAATGCGAATAAACGATTTTTGCGAGGAACTAAAAGCTCCAAGGACTCCTCCAGTTCGAGCTGCACGTTTACATTAATATCTCCACGCACGTTTTTGGCATATATGAAATCAACTTCGCTAATGAAAACCGACACTTTAAAAATTTGTGGGGGGGTGGGGGGAGGCCATCAGTCCATATTGACGCTTCGAGCCTAAATACCCTGCATTGAGCTTGTTATTAAATATTTGTGAATAAAATTGATTTAACAGGGCTATTTGCATAAAAAGGCAATTTTGAGAAAATTGCCACAGATGGCTGCTGCCGGAGCACCAGAATTGCAGCATGGGCTTTATTAAATCCCCAGTAAGCACACAGAGTTTCAGGAATTTATGTCCTGGCTTGTGTACACTTATGGAGCGAAGGCAGACTCCGCCCGGGCTTAATTCGTTCCCGGAATTAATTGACTCAAATGGCTTTAAAAACAAATTTACTCCACGGGTAATTCTCAAAGGAGTCCTGTCTGTGTAGAGCCTGCCTCATGTATTCGGCTACGGGGCTGCCGCTCACGAAGGTGGATCATAGGCCCCTTAAGGAATTTAGGAAGTAAGCCCAGGTGATGACAGAAGCAGGATGTTGTTACGTTTTTGCTATCCTGTCGGTTTGGATACCGTTTACAAACTCATTCTGCAAAATTAAAAATCAGGACACAAAAAGCTGCCTTCTGTGTAAAAGGTCAGATTTCTAAGGATTTCCGTTCTATTTTAGAGATTTTAAGGACGAATCCGAGCGTCCTCGAGGATTTTTCCTGCAATTGTCATGAAAATGTGATTTTACCAGCGCTGATTTTAGCAGATATTATCACCAAGTATTAACACACCATTTCAGCTCGAGGACTCGTCCCTGTAGGGACACAGCAGGAGAGAGGGTGTACTATATACATATATATAAAGAAGGAAAATCCAATAACTGTAAAATCTTTTAGGGTATAAATGGAACGTGGATGCTTGTAAACTGGTTTTTAGGTGAAACAGGAGGGGGTGAATTTCGGGGTGATAATTTGAATTCAGTTCGTAAAATGTTGCAGGTTTACACCTGAAAGGTGGCGCGTAATGAAGTGACAATGGTACCTGTCGTAATGCGAAAATAATATGCCATTAATGCTCTTTGATAATGTTCGACTTTTAAGGCTGTAAAATGCTTTTGTGTTATCAATAAGTCGTTTGCGCTTTTACAACCAAAGTTGTCACATAAAATGCTGGGTTGTCTCATGGGGGTGGGCTTCTGAGGGAATAACACTGATTTACAAATTTTAAGAGGACATGATACAGTTCTAAAAAATATGGAAAATTAAAGGAATATAATTTTAGATAAAAGGTAGAGGAAGAACAAGAAATCATTTCTAAGGTTTGTTATGTTACTGAAGAATGAAATATTGGTGGCAAATTACGGTAAAAGTTTAGTAGGTATTGCGTCAGTTGAGCCTGGGAACTACCTGTTTCTAGCTTGTGATGTTAAACTAATAGGCTTAATACATAACTCCAATCCAATAGCGAATTTAAAATACTTGATTCAAGAGGGTGTTATATTTAGTCTACAAATTTTTTAAAATTTCGTATGAAGGATGCCATACCATACACCGTATTGCTCTGATACTTTAAAACACTATTAATTTATAAACCATTAACAAATTAATCAGTTTAGAGGGCTGACTAGTCTTCATTGAACAAACAATATATTACCTAAGATACCTAAGAACTGTAGAGCCAGCGAATGGACCGCAGACAGATACAGGTAAAATCCGTGATCAATAGGAAGAGATTAGGCATCCTAGTTATAGCTTTTCATCTCGATGTGTTCACCGTATGGATATGCCTCTGCGAGAATCTGCTTTTGTGGTCGTTAGCAAACGAGTTTTTACCTATTACCCAGCCAGGCTGAAATCAGAGCGATAAAACTCCGTAGTATATAGTCTACTGTTTGGGATTACCAATCTGTCCTGGATGGGCCAAGTATGCTCAATCGTATTATTAGAGTATACTCAATCGTACCAGTGTCGTGTTGTTCTATCGGATGAACGACGGACTCGAGAAACTTGTTGCATTTTACTATCGCACCCAGAGTGCAACTATACGCAAATTGACCGGAAGCCTCCTTCTATGGGGAGATCGCATTATCGTTCCACCAGAGGCAAGAGAAGATATTAAGTTCCATATACACAGGGCACCCAGCTATCGGGAAGATGAAGATACTGAGCCGCAGCTACGTTTGGTAACCGGTTATATACGGAGACATCGAGCAAACAGTCAAATATTACGTTGCTTATCAGTAGCGGAGAAGCCCCACGCACACCAGCTCACCAATGAGAAACAACGAAACGATCATGGACTCGTCTGCATATTGATTTTGCCGGCCCCTTCCAAGTCTTTATATTCTTCATTGCAGTGGACTCGTACTCCAAAAGTTGGAGGTTCAACCCGTGAACTCTACTTCAGCGAAGTCAGCGATCAGAGTGCTCCGACAACTCTTCACCACGCATGGATTACCAGAAACAACCATCTCTGATAACGGAACGACAGACGTTTCTGCAGTAACAACCTTATAAGGCAAGGATTTTCCGCAACTTTTTCATCCGGCCTTCAATGGGCAGGCGGAAATAATGGTAATAGAGGCAAAAGACTTCACGCAAAAGGTTCCACTAGCAGACATACACCTGCGACTAGCAAGGTTCCTCCTGACGCTGCATGTACGACAACCGCACGTTCGTCTACCGAACTTTTATTCAACAGAAGGAAACGAACGTACTTCGACCAATTATACCCGAATAATATCGATGTTCACAAGTATTCTCAGGATGGAACGAGATTGAAACCTGTACGAAGCGTGGTGAATGGTCCAAAGTTGATACCCTGAAAAGTTTTAATCAGGACAGGTCCCCTATCGTACAGGATTGGAATCAGGGGCGATAGAAAAGTGGCTTGTAGACCATGTGGTAACAGATGAATACGAGTTTGATGTCCAGGACAATAAAGTTAATTATTTCGAACTGCCGCGCAGCGATGTGGATGCACCGATCATCCAACCCGAAGTGACATCGTAGGTTTACCGCGAAGGGTGTAATGTATAGCAGCACTACCCGGCTCTGTTTACGAAAGAATACCACCAATTTCAAGACTAATAAAGAAGAAGAAGACCATATCTGTCAAGCAGAAACCCATCTGGCTTGCAAGTTTGAGATATAGGGGCTGAAGTCGATACCTTATAAAAGGAAACAGAAGTTGGCTGGCTCAATGCTGCTGGATTAATGTCTCTGCCGCTGTAAACTCCGTTTGTGCTACCTGAATTTGAATTGACGGATCAGCATCTTTGGATAATCCTTGATGATCGGGCCATGGTACTTTTTGATAAGGCACGGTAAATTCTGACGAGCAAACCAACTGGTTTGTTTTCGAAAGGCTCAAGTACAATACTACCGTTGGGTATCACTCGCTTCCATGTTCTAGCAGGAACATGAAGCGGCCCCTTCTTCTTTCAAGCATTGGCAGAAGAGTTGACAAGAAATTGATTTATAGAGGGAAGACTAGTTAAAGAGAGCGTCGTATAAGCGGTAGATGTTTAGAGGAAGGACTCTGTCGCTGCGAGGAATCTCACTGAAACTTATGTGGTAGTGGTCGAACACTTTAACTACTTGATTACTTAAGTGGGGTCCATTTTGTGTAAAGAGGAACGACAATAAAGAACGATCGTACTCTAGATAGGTGGGAGAAATCGAAAATCGCAGGACATATTGTTGAGATTCGAGCCAAGGACCTCTGGAATTGTAGTCGGGCGACCTTATCCCTAGGCTACCAAGGACGGCATCGAAATGCTAACTTTGTAATCTTTTTAAACAAACTTTCAGGTTTTGTTATTTCTGGTTGATAAGTACGCATCATTGTCGATGTAACTTTTAAAATTTATGTAAATTTCGTTTCTCCTCTAAGCCTTGCCATACTTTACTAAAGGATAAAATGTATCAAAACATATTTCAAACTTAAAAATGTTTTCCTTTGACTTAATCCTGGCTTATTTTTTACCAAACTGCAAAACCAAGGAATGAGTTGTTGCTTAGCACAATAATCCTCTTCTAACAAACTCAACATTTCAAAAAAAAACCCCCATACTCAGGCAAAGTATTACCTCTATTTTTTATGAAGCATCCTCAACTGAATTATACATCCCAAAAAACGGAAGTAGGTGCTACGGAGTGGGTGCCCTCGAGGGTAGTAGCTGAACAACAAACTTCTAAGCTTCCTCCATATCAAATAAATAAACATCGATGTTGTGTCTGCAGACGCGATTAATTTTTTCGGGGTGTGTAATATGTGTACGTATGTATGTACAAGCATAAACATATGTATGTACGTGCGGGGTGCTGGTAACAACATAAAATCAGCCCCAGGACACGGCATCCGAGGAACTTATCGCCCCCTGCTCCAGTAATAATGCTACAATGTTGTGATTCTTTTATGTTGCGAATGTGTTCCAATTTGTTTAAATGATTGAAGCAATTTATTGATGCAATTTCGGGTTACGATCGTGATGTTTATTTTGAAAATTCACTACTGGAATGGATTTCATCCAGTTCCAAGGAATTATTAAACTTTTTTTAGTGATTGCTTTGGCCTTAGCCATTAACTTCCGGGTTTTCTTGGAAGCTGTCTTCTTTCAGTTGTTTCTCTATGGAAAATATTGTATTATTAGATCTCACGCTGGAAGTTTGTTTTGTAGGCTTAAGTGTGTTACTAAAATATTTTTCATGCCTCAAGCAGTTTGAAAGATGTTAAGGTATTTACCTTAAATTTTATGAAACAAGTAAATAAATTAAAGTAATTTAAGGATTTTTTGATGTTGTTTTTAATATCTAATATTTAATTTGGAATGTTTTTGCCTTTCGTACATACGGCAGGAACGTAAATGTAAGCAAAGTCCGTATCTTAAAAATTCTTAACTTTGTTTTTGTCCGTACAAGTTGTGATCTGTGACACGTTATCTCAATGCAAGAATTAATAAACATGTTAAAATTAATCGAAAAATAGATAGGAGGATAAACCTAGGCCATCTTAGCAAAAATATCTGTGATCAGCCAATCTAAATTCTTAAAAATGTTCTTAAGTAGGTATTGGGACATTTGAACATGGGAACCAATTCCGGTTCGATGCGATTAAGATCAGCCAAAAGTCTTCAAGACCTAAATCCGGCATGCTTTGAATAAGACTTGTTTATTTAGACTGGCGAAATTTCGGTGTGATAATACAATCTACAAAAGAGCGCTATTGAAAAGTGTATGAAACCTTTTTTGTAGAGAATTTTATGTAGATTAATTTTTTCGCTAGAGCCCGTAGTTTTAGAGTTGTTAACGAAAAACTAAAAGGAACCTTTAGAGCCCCCGTCTCCGTTTTTGTGTATTTACAAAAATATTTAGACTTCCAGAACAAAACCAAATATTAACAAGATAGAAGAGATAGATTTTGACTGCGGATTTTCGAAGTGAGAAGAAAGGGAAAAACACACGCAAATCATCAGCCAAAATAGTCCATAATATTTTGCCCACATTTGGTTGTGTTTTTCAATTCTTCTCTCTTCGAAATTCCCAGCCAGAAAAGTCTAGCATGTTGATTAACTTCGTTGAGTCTAACAAAAATTTTGTCGTGTGTGAAGTGGCTGGTTAACCAAATTGTAAGTGTTTCGTAAACAACATGGTCAAAGTAGTCAAGCAAGTTAATCAACATGTCTCCTCGTGTAGGGGCAGCATAATATCCCGGCTTCACTGGCCTCAGTTCAATAAAGTTCAGTTCAATCCGCATAAGTGGCTTCACCGGGTGTTCGCGTTTAAAATTGTTCGCCTTTTTTTCTTCTTTGATCCGTTAGCTGGCGGTCCAAGCGGGACGTCCCCGTAACGGATACACTGCTGTCGGTGCCGCTTTAAAAAAACGGTTTCTTCTTGGTTTCCCGATTCTGGTGAATTCGGCAGTTCCACCAACCTCCTCCTTTCACACCCTGGACTTGGGACCAGACGACTACTTTCTTTCTTCTTTACGCTCCTTTAATCCCTCATGGGACATAGGGCGAAAACAGTTGCCCTCCATCGGACTCTGTCTTGCGCGTGACCAGACGGCGGCGGAGTTGAAATTGTTCGCCAAAATTTAGAAATGCAAAAACTCATTGGGATAACATTCCATTATTCCAGTTGATTACTCTTTTCTGAGCGAGCTTTTACGTTCAAACTTGATTTCAGGTTTGATTTTTCCTGAATTCAATATATGAACTGAGGCTAAAATCGAAGTTTAGTACGCCAATTTGTTCGACCACGCGCATTTCGGCCGGCGAAGCCGGATTATAAAGTAATTTGAAAATTGTTGGTTGTGTAGAGTATGCAGTTGGAAATTCTCAGCCATATTGCTGAAGTGCAATATCTCCTAAAATACCAGCCACATAAAATAAGTAAAATAGCGAAGACATGACTTTCCTGATTGTTTTAGGTGAGCTCAAATTAGAAAAAATTGTTTATTCTGTAATGGTGTTTAGTCCGGATGGTACCCTTCGACACGGTATAGGAAACGCTGCCAGGAAAATTGTCGGATCGTACACTTCGACAAGGTCTAGACAACATTCCACAGTAATAGGTATGTGGCTGTTACGTAGTCTGTCTGTGTGACGACTGACCGTGCCGTATCGTACACCTCAACACGGTATAGGACCGGAGTAGGTGACGACTCCGGAACGAGCCTGCTGAAAGACTGAATTTGGCCAGGTAAAGCGGTTTCTTTTATAGCTGGAAATCTCGTCGTGGTAGGAAGCTTTAAAGCTTCGAAGTGGAGCTTTAAAAGCTTTCTCTTTGGTCTGGTGATTGACTGTTCAATTATGTCATTACATTATTAGTAATTGAGCAGTGAATATTTATTTTTCTAAGGCTCTTATTTTGGCTAGGGATTATTAGTGAAGAATCACGATTCGTTACAATCTTTTTCAGCTGCCTGAATACCAATTAAAGAAATGCAAAATTTTTGATTTTCTCGAAACGCCTATTTTGCGTGTACTGTCCCAGCCAAACGATCAATATTCCAACCCCGTAGCAGACTCCTTAGAGGCTTCTGTTGACAACCTTGGGTTGCTGCTGCCGACAATTTCGGCTGAGACCACCAACAAAGCAAAACCGACAAGGTTGCCAACAGAAGCCTCGCAGTAGTGAGCTACGGGAATAGAAGAGGTAAATTTTCGATTGCCGGGATGGCAACCACTGCACTTTGTGGGCAGGTGTTAGGGAGAGCCTCTTCTAACCAGAATATGTCTCCCTCCACTATCTCAACATCAGAGATGACTGGGATAAACTCCAAAGCTCCAGAGGCTGGTGCTGCTTCCTCTACTGTCACTATAGGCGGGGCTGTGTCCCTAAAACAACTATTCTACTCATTAAGCGAACTTATGAATGTAACAGCCCTTTCAAAATTATCGTTTTACTGAAATTAAGAACTTTTTGCCTGGACAGCATCAATTTTCCCGCAGGACAAGAGTAGTCGACTCGGCTCACTCTTGAACGTAATAATCCTTATCACCTCTTAGCAAGTTAAGGTTGACTATTGGCACAAGAAAACCTATACACCTCGGCCATCGTTTCTTAATATCGAGAAAGATATCGAAACTAGATCCCAGGCTCATTACAGACTCCTTGTAATGCCTTAATGGTACCTGATATCGCATTGGGCGAGCTCTCACTAAAAACCTTAGGGGCTGCTTAGTGTTCGAGAAGCTACTCCGTCTTAGTATTTTTTTTTTTTTTCAATACTCTTATTCGCTTAATAACTTCACAACAGCAAACTCCTTGAAAATGGTGTGAAAGTAGACGTGGACTGCAGAATTTTCGAGAAATACCCTCGAAATCAATTTGTCCCACTTCTGTAAAAATTGAAAGTCTTGAAATTTATTTCAACCGCACCAAAAATCATTGAAAATTTCCAATTAGAAACTTTCCACCCGCAATCATAATTGAACACAAGCGCCTGCGACGAAATTCTAAAGGTGAATTATTATTAAAGGATCAATTTCTTTGTTCCAACTTTTAACTATCGGAAGTTTTCAGCTCCTTGTTGTTCTCGCCCCCTCCCAAAAAAAATATTTTTATTATTGTTTTTGGGTAAATTTGATGTTGCTGGAAGTCCTTCACGAAACCAACAACAGCTTTCTCTGCTCTAAACTAACGTCAGAGTCAATGAAAGGACTTCCTTGGAAACAGGATGTTCAAACAATTTGATTGTGTACAGGAGCAAGGATGTTTTTAGAATTCCTCGTTTCCAACATGA
The DNA here is from genome assembly GCA_949987705.1 of Thereva unica. NCBI lineage: Eukaryota > Metazoa > Arthropoda > Insecta > Diptera > Therevidae > Thereva > Thereva unica. The sequence goes on along the minus strand of OX465281.1, from coordinate 15,159,406 downwards.
ATTTCCCGTCATGGAAATCTTTCTCGTAGAGGCTCTTCTGGTTCTTCTGGTGCTCCCGTGCTCCTTGCTCCTTGTCCCGGGCTCTAGCACTGGACGACGACGACGACGTTCTTTTCAATGGAGAGTAGTATGCTCCAAAGTTATTGAAAATTGCTACGAGATTCTATTACACATTGACCTGGGGGGCGAATATGGTTTAGTTGTTTGCTCTCATGTAGGAATTTTCTTTTTTTGTGTAAGTGCAATTTTCCCCATAAATTCAATCGTACGCAAAATTTTAACTGCCGAATCGAAAGCAATTTTGAATTTACATTGTAGATGGCGTGGAAATGTTGAGGGCAATAAAAAGGATTTTGTTGCAACGGAAGAGAAGGAAGAGTTCCGGTTACATTTTTCCGCCGCAGATTCCCCTTTCCCCGTTCGATTGTATTACCTTTAAAACGTCAGCATTTTGGATATAATCGATGAGGTTCAGGTTCAATGTTCAAGAGCAAATATTTTACATTTCTTGAAGGATCTTTCCCAGGAATTTGGGGTTTTCGTATGCGTGCAGACAAACAGATAATAAGAAAGCACATCAATGTCGGCAATGGTGATATTCTGGTGAAATTTTCGGGGGGAGCTGGTATTTGCTTTAGGAGGAATTGTTTCTTAAAGGTATTTTCGTTTAAATTTCTTTGAATGAATTTATATTGGTATATGTTGATTTCGAGGTTTACGTAAAATAGGATAGACCTTGATTTAATTGAAACAGCCCATTTGTACTGTTAACTGAAAGATGGTGGAGGAAAGAATATAAAACCATCAATGCCAACACGTGGGCTGGCAGCCATTATACCTTAAAGCAATCTGACGAGACGGCTTAGGAGGAAATGCCTTCGAGTTAACCAGGCCAAGTGTACAACTGCAGTGTTCAATTTAATTCATTAGGATCCGATCGCATACGGCAGTTTTGTGTAACAATCAACTTTTCGGGAGCACCAAAAAAGCTTTAAAAGCTTTTGTATATACCTCCCGCACTGAAACTCAAAGCTAACTCAAAGCTTTTGGTTTAACCTCTCTCACTCAAACTCAAAAGTAGAATATGAGGGGTCTGGAACTGCCTTGGGTGATCGTGTGGTTCCCAAGAGCTGCTATTTAATCCTTCATAAGACATAGATCTGCCACTATATTAGTCTAGCGCCCTCTTTCCCAAAGCGTTGATGCTCCGTTAGTCGGTGTCAGAGACTAACATTGGCAGAGCTTAGTCAAGACGACCGCATATTGCTTGTCCGCGAAGCCCTGTTGGTTGGGATCTGCATAAGGATACTAATCCCATGAAAGGCACAAATTAATTAATTCGGATTTGATCCTACGAAAATCTGCTTGTCACGTCCATCTTAAATTTTTACACGTGTCGAGTGCTCAAGATGAACGCCCTACTAAAACTGTCTTTGAGCTAATCTCGTATACCATAGAAGCACCTCCTATTAGGCACAACCTAGAATATACTCTTTTGCACATAATGAAGTTGCATCTCTTGATGAAGCCGAGGCATATTGATTCGCTTGTTTGGTGACTCGGAGTATGTGATTACTCCAAATCAAATCGTTGGATAAAGTCACGCGGAGGATGTTAAGAGATGAGTCAGCTGCTATATTATTCTCGCCCACTGAAATGGCGAGAAGGTTGGTGCAGGTTTTAGTGGAGAATAGACAGTACTTGGTTTTGGCTTTGTTGAACTCAACACGATTCTTGCGGCCCCAATCAAGAATGAGTTTGATGTCCGCGTTAAGAGAGTTGGACATGAGTTCACGTTCTAAGAGACAAGGTCTGGCACTTGCTTGTCCTATGTTGTCGGAGGGGTAGGAGTAACGCAGAGTACCGTCATCGGCAAAACTATGAAGTGGATTGGAGGGGATTGAGAGCAGATCATAAATGAATATAAGAAAGAGAGTAGGTGAAAAGATCGCCCCTTGTGGAACGCCGGCCGAGATGGAGTGAGGTTTGGATTCAACGCCATCCAATACTACCTTGATTGAACAGCCAGAAAGAAAGCTCTCAATCCAGTTCCTTAGAACTGGGTCAATACCAATAACTTGGAGTTCAGACAGCAGAGCGGGATGCCATACTCTGTCAAAGGCCTTGGAGATATCCAGAGCAACTAGACCAGACTTAACGGAGCCGTGGATGCTTTGTTTGATGTGTTCACTCAGACACACAAGAAGGTCGTCAGTAGACCTTTTTGGTCCAAAGCCGTACTGCCTGTCGTGAATAATTTGGTTAGATTCTAGATATTTCATCAGCCTTCTATTGATTATTGTCTCCATAATTTTGGAGAGAACAAAAGGTTTTTACTATTGGGCGGTAGTTTAAAAGGTCGTTGGCTTCACCTTTTTGTTGGGAACTGGATGAACGTGAGCTAGTTTCCAAGAGTTGGGATAAATTACGGAGAAATTTGACAGGGCAAAAAGTTTACGCAGAGGTTTATCCCAAGTTGATGCACATTTATTGAGTACCATAGGGGGAATATTCTCTGGACCAGTGAATTTATTGACGTCAAGCTCTTTGAGACATTTATATATGTATGTCCTGAAGAAAATTCCGTCCATTGAATGGGCGTTGCGCTCGAGGACCGGTGGTGACCCTGCTAATATAATAACTACCCTAGAAAAAGTCCAAAGAATATCTTGTCTCAAAGTATCAGGGTCCCTGTGAACAGCTTCCACCAAAGCAATGAACTTAATTTTCGATCTGTTACCACCTGATCTAGCTGTGTATCAGTGGTGCAATGAGAAGCACGCCTACAGCTGCGCTGGATGTCTTGTTGCATCTTACTCCTTTGGACATACACGCCGAGCAAATGGCCGCTTGGCTATCCGATAGAATACATATATTCTTATGAGATATATTATTTATGTTCAACCATTCGAGAGCCTCCCAGATCGCAGTGACTTCTGCTTGGAAGACGCTGTAGTGGTCGGGTAGACGAAGAGAGGCCTGGGAAAAATGCCTCTTTAGAAAGTTCGCCACCGCTGCGAACAACCTAGACTATACTACACCTACGTGGGCCTTGGAGAAAGGTTTCAATACCATCATTCCGGCCAGAGATGACTGGACAGATGGTGTTATCCCAACTGGGTCACTATGTATTTTCACAGATGGCTCAAAAATTGGGAACAGCGTAGGCTCTGGTATTTTTTCCGAGGCAATAAATATAAATACCTCTCTTCGTCTACCCGACCACTGCAGCGTCTTCCAAGCGGAAGTCACTGCGATCTGGGAGGCTCTCGAATGGTTGAACATAAATAATATATCTCATAAGAATATATGTATTCTATCGGATAGCCAGGCGGCCCTCAAGGCTCTTAATTCTGTCGTCACAACATCCACGACTCTTCTGAACTGTTGCAGGTCTCTCTGTGAGACTGCCACTCAGTTTGATATAACACTGTGTTGGGTTCCTGGACACAGTGGGATTAGGGGAAACTGTAGGGCAGATAAGCTTGCTAGACAGGGAACCGAAGTGGAAAGGACACCCCACTTAACCCGAATGGGAATGCCCTTAGCCACCTACATATATACTAGCACCTATAACTAGCTGGGCTGAGATGGACCACAGCAACGGTTTGTCGCACTCTTCATTCAATGTGGCCAACTTTGGACGCAAAGCGTTCAAAATCTCTTGTTCAGTCGGAGATAAGCCATGTGGTAAAGGTGCTGACTGGTCACTGTCCCTTTGGCCCACACGCCGAAAGATTAGGACTTCCCCACAACGACTTATGCAGAAGTTGTTGTAATGAGGAAGAGGAAGAAACTGTCTCCCATCTTCTCTGTACATGTCCCGCCCTAGCAAGGAAAAGAGGGACGTTCCTTGGCTCACCTTTCCTTGATGGATTGAGCGAGCTGCAAAATATTGGTGTCTCTAGACTCTGTCGCTTTATCAAAAGTTCAAAATGGCTTGAAATGGCCTGAACTATATCCCAACACTAGAATGGCATCACAATGGGCCCAATAGCGTGCCTAAGTGGGCTCCCTGGTGGGGGCAGCCATTTCAACCTAACCTAACCTACCACCTGATCTACACATAAGGCAGCAGACAACCTGGACATATTCCTAGTGAGTTCCGAGCAGACCTTGTTCATTGAGCATGTAAAATACTTGAGACATCGAAGCAAAGTTCATCGACTCTTTTCGCATTTCAACATTCTTCTTAATAACGTTAAAACATTTTTTCCATCAATTCCCTTTAATTCATATTATATTTAAAACAAAATTTTTAATTGTAAAAAATTCATCATGAATTTTTAAAGCTAAAAACGACTTAATTCCCTCCACCAAAGCGACATAATAAATTTAACCGCATAAATCCGATAATAAAGACTTAAATTTCCTGCCACAACGGGCCGACCAGGACTCCTCAAAAAACTTTTCATATATAAATAAACATCCCACATATGAAAATATCATAGCCGCAAAAATATCCTGTGAACTCGTCCTTTTCCGGTTCACCCTCAAAAGCGATGATGGCGGCCTGTAAATTCAATTAGCTCCAAAGGCCCCCAAAAGTGTGTGGAGTCCGTCGTAAAATTGATATTTTATAGGAAAATTCATTTTTCATGAGGTAATTTCTAGCGGCAATTTTCGCCGAGTCCTTTTCTTGATTAAGTTACCACCACTCAGCGGGGCTGGGGGGGTCAAAGGGACTTAATTAACTGCGAAGGCTGACGGGGGCGGCGGACTCCAGCAATGGGTTAAGGAAGAAGGATAATGCGATAACGACCTGGGCCCCGGGGGAATACCTGTGAAATATAGTTTTTAGCATTAAGATTATGGCGAGATGATGATGAGAAAATGTTTACGGGCCGGGCGAATACTTAATTTTAATGGCGGCAGAGAAGAAGAAATTCTTTTTCTCCTCTCATTTTTTTCTTTTAATTTCTCATCGGGGAAATTATAAGGAAATTTCGAAATGCCCTACTTTCTACAGCCGGATGTTCAATTTCCTGAATTTTCTTCCATCTCCAATGTGAGTGGGATTCAACTGCACGTCAGAGACAAAAATTCTCCCTGCAGGCATTTTTGTGATTGCATTTGACGTTTTGATTTTATTAAGTTACATTTTTTATATTGCAATCATATTTAGGAATTGTGCTGCAAATCTGCCAACTGGGAGGGTTATGAAAGAACTTGTTACGACTTTTAACAGTACAATCTAGAGGTGCATGTTTTCAATGAGCCAGTAACGAAATATTTCACAAGAATCCAGGAGAAGAAAATTTTAGTGTATCGTGTTTATTCAAATTGGTAGACTGATACAGAGAGGCATGCGCGCTTGCTTTTCTGATACATATATACCAGAGTTCACACACGAACAGACTACGTAAGGAATACACGTAACCGCAGCCGCCCGGGACACAGTTCTCTCGAACGTCGATATGAAGGCCCCCATTCAGTCATTCACATACAGGCCCCCGGCAGGCCATGGCCTGAAAATATATCGCCTTGAGACCAAGTATCAACTTTCACCGGCCACCAACTGGATGGCGCCTGCAGTCCAGGAGAACTGACAAAAATCGGTGTGTGTCGTCAGTCCGGACCGGAAATCAAACTTCTATTCAGTCTGAAGTTTTCGTTGAGGCCATGAAGATTTTTTCACTTGAGTTAACAGCCTGCCAAGCTAAACTGTCGTCTTCGCTTGTGTGTGCGTAGTCAAGACGTCATCAGTAGTCCACGGCGTATCAAGCGGATGTTTCAAGTCTCATGGCTCAGTCAGATTAGCCTGAGTGGCCGTGATCGGGCCGTACCTGTCGACCTGGTCTGAAAGGCAAATGGCTTTTTTGCGGCATGCAGTAATTTTAATTATTTGTTTTGTGGCACACCAATGCATTTGGGTTGCCGGCCGCTAACCTAGAGCATCACACCAAGCGAGACAATACGAGTTTTGTACAATTGGAACCTTTACAAACAGAACGAACGAAAGATAACGAAGCTATGCGCTAGCCTTCATACCGGAAAATATCCTCGGCCAGATAATAAGGTCTACAGCGAAAAACGAAAATTTAGCCTAACAGGCCCTTGACTGGAATCCGCAAGGATCCCGTCGAGTCGGAAGACCTAGAACAAGGTGGAGGAGAATCCTACTAGCAGAGGCTGTAACAACTGGGAGATATTGGTCCGATCTGAGAGCTGTCGCGCAGGACAACTAAGTCCGCTGGAGGGTAACTGTTTCCGCTCTATATTCTATAAGGGATTGAAGGAGCATAATGATGAATGATGAGATAATGAGTTCGGAGGATGTTGAGAGAAAAGTGGAAGTTGAAGTTCAAACAATGCGAGGATCAAAGAGGCAGAGGCATATAAATGCCAGGAAATGTAGCAGCTGTAGCTAGAGACCCCCGGAAGGCTGTCCACCTCCCAAGGTACTTGGTACCACTTGTAGTTAGTGAATTGGGAACTGAGCTTCGTCCTCTTCTTAACTCAAGAAACCAAAGGGCAACCTTTGAAACAGAGAGACTTTTAGAGGAAGAAATTAACGTAGGCCATGGTACGAGTTGGACTGATGAACAGAACAATTAAAATCATGCAAGTGCAGTACCTGACGAACATGGGCGTAAGGACCGACTCTCAGGATACTTCGGATAAAAAGAGATTTTAAGGATACCTAACCCTAGAAGGTGGGTCTGCTTATATTGACGCTCAGATTAATATTGTTTTCGATACTTGCGGTATTTCTATTCTATTCGTGTGTTATGTAGCGCCGATTCTTTATAATACTCCATAGTGTTCATGTGACCGTTGTCGTTTTGACCCCGATTCTTAAGTGCAGTTACAAGTGAAGGCTGCTTAAGTTCGACAGACGAACTTGTGCCGTTACGGCTTATGACGAAACATTACGTAATCAGTTAATCACCTGGCATGGTGATCGATTGGAGATTCGTATGAAAACGTAATTGGAGCTTTCTAGGACCTGCTTTTCACCTTGTTGCCGGCTAGCAAGAGGTTCTGAGTGCTACATCACTCTTTAATCCGGCAAATTTTTCAAAAATTGTATTATCTGACGATACGTAATGCTACAAAATAGTTCGATTCTGGGCCTCTTAATCTTTGAAAAAATACCAATAAATTTATTATTTGAATTGAATTATCACTCAGAATCTCCTTATCAAGTAGATGGTACTGTACCTAATTGCCCCTTAAACATCTTACTTAGTTCTATTAAGTAGTTTGGCAGCATCAGCTTAGTTTGTTGTTGGTCTATAAGACTTCATTAGAATTTAAGCAGTGTAATAATTTATACAGAATTTGTCAAAAACCTTGAGGTTACGGTTAAGTGCAAACTAAGTCTTTCTGAACTGTTATGCTGTAATTTGATGTAAATTCCCAGTAAACAAATATCGTCCAATATGAATTCCCAGAATTATAGATTAATCGAAACGTTTGTTTCATATTTGCTATAGATTGGTTGGAATGGGCAATGAACACGTTATATCCTTCGTTACGGAATGAATGGATGTGTTCGTCAATTAGTCAAGCACTTAGAAAGACTTTATAATTAAGTGAAATTTGGTGTGATGTGTGTTTCTCTAGTGTTTGAAATATCAAATCAATCAATCAGAGAAGATTGTTTCAAAATCAATCAATGGCACCTGGTTAGGTTGGGGCTTCATGGCAATCAAAACGAAATAATGGAGTAAAACAATTGTAAGATTTAATGGTTCTTACTACAGAACACTGAGGTTTCTGTCATATAATGTAAGCAGCGAATATTATTTCTAGTTAACTTAAACCTTAACAAGGACCAAGGATTAAGCATACCCAGTTCATCAGCCCTGCCTTAGTCCTAGACTAATTTAACCGTTGTCGTGCCGGACGTTATCGCTTTCTTCATTAGCGTTTGGCTGTCAAAGAACATAAAAATCCGATAAGGGCCTTTCTTAAGTTTTTGTAGACTTATAGTAATATAACTTGCACCTCTAATTAAAATACTAAGAAGATTGCCTCAGCTAATCGCTAAACTAAACTTAGGCCTTTTACTCAAGATCCAGACCCACCTTCGTTTATTTTAGACCCATCATGGAGAAACCACCAGTGGTGCGCACCTGTAATTAAAGTCCAGTCGTGTTTCGTGACAAGTCGTTTACGTTGAAGAAAGTGACGTTTCAGTCGAATTACGACTTTCAGCACAAGGGACTAGGTGGAAATGGTAAGTTGAGTAGAAATAGAACCACGCAACAACTAACTTTCGGCACGATCAAAGCGATCATTCAGAACACTCGCTCGATTACTGAACTCAAAGTTTATTGATCTAGCCAAATCCGGACTTAATGAAAATAAAACATATGTATGTAGATACCGAATAGAAATAGTAGTGGAAGTACAGGCCAAAATATAACAGTCGACAGAGAGAGAAACGACAATAATACTGCTAGTGAACAAAACATACTACAGAATGTTGAAATATGTCAAGCCAAAATGAATAAGTAGAAGTATAAAAAGTAGGTAGTGCAGCTGTTTAGCCTGGGAACAAAACTGTCAGTAGAAACTAATCAACAGGCGAAGCTATCCAAACCCTTTGTTCGATGCAGCAATGACCTAGAAATAAAGCAATCATGTAGTAGCCCAAAATTTGGTCAAGCATAGAAACATACCGAAGGTAACAAGTTCCAAAACAAGTCATATAACAAAATAAAGGAAAAAGCGAGCAGGAGAAAAGCCGATCGTGCTTCGACAAGCAAGAAATATCCCCAGCAGTAATCTAAAATTGTCCATATGGATATGGATTCTTTAACTCATCGTATTTAAATAGCAAACACTATTTTTTTATTTTTCATATCCGCAAAGTCGTCCATGACATCGTCATAGGGTATATTTTTTACCAGCACTAGTTCTATTGATAATATCGTGCAGAGATTTAAACATGACTGACCCATACTGAAAACCACGTTGCAACACCAATTGGTATCACAATAAAAAGACGAACATATTGAAGTCCTGTATTTAGACATGTAGAATTACATTGGAACATTTGGCTTCCTCTTAAGTACTGCCTCTGTACTATCACTGAAGCAGTAAAGGTATTGAAAGGAGAAAACTTACCCAACAGGAAATGGTCCGGTGCATTATCAATGCTAGAACGCTCCTTAAATAGCTTGGGGTGTTACTCTTCCCATCCCAGTTCTATATCTTTTTTAACCTTGCACTCGAGCACTTCTTTTACTGCAGTCACAAAAGTAGAAAACACTTTCTAACCCTCAAATTTATGGTATAGCGCCTGTGGATATATGTATGAAACAACTGCGGTGTTGAAAAGTTTTATATTTTTGTTCACTTTTTGCAGTTGCCTTTTCGCCCTTCCAAACGCGAGTGTCTACAGGGGCCTTACCAAGCGGTCCCCAGACTAAACACAAATGTCCAACATGCTGCTTGACCACCGCATGAAATAAGACCCGGTCTATGTTTGCCCATTTTCTTCGTCTCATGCAATTCCTTAAAGCTCCGAACGGAGCATATTAACATCGCTGCAAATTCGCTTCCCATAGTAGCGGTTCGAATTATCCCCGCTGAGATTGCTTCTGCCAACAGATGAGTACTGAGCCCCAAAGCTAAGCACAAGGGCTTGTTGGAAAGGGAAAGGCTCAATCTATTTTTTCGTATAGAGTGCAATGTCGAAGCGGGGAAGGACTGTGAAGGGTATGACAGGAGGAAGCAGAAAGGGGGAAGAAGAAAGAAGGAAAGTTATGTAGGTGGGAAAATGAGAAAGGCGAAGGACCGTGGCGCTGCCGCTGCCCCTAGACTACCGAGGCCCCCTGGCCTTGAGCATAAAGGATGTTAGGCTAATCGACCAACCAACGAATTGAAGTTGAGTCTTTGAGAGTCGAGATAGTTACTGTTTAATCGAGAGCAAAGTAGGAGATCTGAGCGAGTTGTTTGCTCGTTTAGTTGTTGTTGGAGCTGTGCAGTTTGGACACTTGTTCGGACAAGTGAACTGCCTGGATTCGGGTCTATTCACTTCACAGGCAATAATTAAACGATATTATATGCGTATTTAAGTACGAAATAACACTGTAGTCTTGTTAGCTATATTTCTTTATATATTATGTTATTATTGATTACCTATGGGAGTACCATAATGGGTTTCATCTCACTCCATACATCACCCTCGTCTGAACTCCCAATTTCCAATACAGGAAGTATATTTTAATATTCTGAAAACATGTCTGCCATTCAATCACTACAGCATCCACTACCCCTGCTTAACAAATTTTTTTACTTCGAAAACATTCCAGAAATATCTTACTCGTATATGTCAGTATTGGATGACGAATATTACCTTTGGGTATATCAAACTAAACTTTTCTGCAGTAAAATAAATACTCTGTCTGCCAAGTCAGCTCTTTTCGGGACAACGTTGGAGCACCGAAATGCTCCTTTCCGAACTCAAGTCCTTTTCGACAAAATGGTATTTCCTAGGAAAACTGAAACTCCTCTCTACCTCGACATATTTAAAACACTTTTATTATACCTTGAGCGCAGCTCTCCTGATCGCTGTCGTTTCCCATATTGTTTGTCAACGTTGTCGTCTTACCTTCGATGTTGCTAAATGAAAAATTCAAAATGTCCTTGCGAAAAGCAAAGTTCTGTCGCAAGGATCCTTTCGCTTATTAAATAAATAAAATATAATCTAAACTTAAGCTGTGGGTGAATGTTGTGCACGTCTTGCGCTGAAAACTTGCTGAAGTCCTCGACTGACTGGCTGCGAGTGTAATATGCAAGGATCAAGGAGCATTCTTCCTTATCTCGGTGCCAAGCCACACTTTTATTACCTCGCCTTGTTCACTTGGCTGCGCTGAGTTTTTCCTTTGGCATTTCTTAAAGAAAATTGAATTTTTTATGATGTGAGTTCGGTGATGACTGGAGAAAGTGTGTGTGGCGTGGGCTGTCGTCGTGTAATCATTTCACTTCTTTTAAGACGTTTTACATCCATTTTACAACTCTCATATCTGATGCTAGTTGAAGTGATAATCAGATGGGTGAAGTGCCTTTTATCAGAATTAAATGCTTAATAAAAGATTTTTTCGCTTTTCTCTCTCTCGCCAAGTCTAAATTTGGTGTAATTTCTTTGGATATGGCTTTATGGCCATGATTCCTCTTTTACGAGGAGCCAGCGGAGGAGGATGGGAGATAGGAAATCCATTTTTTTCCTTTTTCGGAAGATTTAGTATGGAATAAAAGTAAATGACATGGAAAATGGAAAAATGAGAGGAATTTTTAAAATTTTGTATAATGGCGACATTTGGATGAAATTTTTGCGTCTGGTGATTAAATGGTGAAATTGCCCACTTTTTATCGAGGAGACATTTGCTTTCCACCTGCTTTTCTTTTGCTTCTTTTTGTAGCTGTAAATTATTGTTAAAAAAATTATAGAATATTGAAAACATTAACTGAAAATTTTTAAATTTTATTTACTTTTTAGCCCCTATTTAAGACAAAACTAGCACTGCATAAACATCAATTAGGATAATCCGTATTCGTGGTTTTATCGTAAACATCATCCAAGATTATCTCGTATAGAATCAAAAAATTGGGGCTAATTTGGTGACTTTACACCTACGATGAAAATGGACGTGGATAGGGTACACGCTAGGAAAAGAAAATAATGTGTTAACAAAAAGAGCCCTTACATGGAATCCGCAAGAACCGAATATTTTGACAAAACCTGGATAGCTCAAAACAGCATTTGGTACTATGTGCAGAACTTGCCCTATGGCAACCTCAACATTTTTTTCCCCATTGTTGATTGTGATCGATATATGTATTTTTCTGTTTAAATTATTATCAGAACTGATTATTTGCGGAGATGGTGGTTGATCGACAGTTGTTTCGTAGCTCAGGTTTCCTTGCGGTTGAAGATTGTCTATTCGTTTCTGTAAATAAGAAATAATCTCCAAAAAATTTTATTAGTGGAGGATCTTCACATAGAATGTGCCAAGGTTCTTTAAAATTCCCTGCCCGCCAGCCAGGTTCACGGACGAACGTGACTTGGATAATAATTGTCCGAACACCTCTGCTTAAACGATCCACTTTGTCTTTTAAATAAAATACGCACTTCTTTTCTACGTTATAAATTTTATTTCCATAAATTTAAAATTCGGGAATTCACTTTATACTTAAATTCTTAATGTTCTTTCACTTAGATATTGTAAGTTTTATATGCGTTTAATTTTACAATTTATATAATAAATACCTATAATAAATATAATTCAAATTTTTAAAATCTTCTTACAGAAAATTACCAACACCACTATATTTTCTTGATCTCGTCTGTTGGAAATTGCTGGGCAAAAGAGAGAGCTCCGTTCTCCTCCACGTACCTTTATAATTTCACCCCTAGCGGGTTTTCTTCTCGGCGCTTCTTGAAGAGTTCATTGACCCCCGGCTATAGTTTCCCATGGACGATGACTCGTTGTCTCGCTTCCTCTTCATCGATCAGTTGTTGACCTATATCTCGCATAGATTGATTTCGCTCTCTCTTCGCTGTTGTTGGTCGTGCTTTTGGTTGTCGTCTTCGGAAACCTCGGCGATGGCATTGCAGTTACTGCAACCTCGCTTTTGGTTCTTCCCGCCATCTGCTACCTCGGCTCTGCTGGTGGTCATCTGACAGCTGTCATATGGTGGTCGTCTTGGTGCAATGTTTTGGTGCAATGTTTTGTGGGTGCTGAGAAGGACGCATTTGTTTTTTCCAGGTAAGAGTTCCTAAGTTCTTGAATTTAGTCCCTCTCGTTGTAGGTCATCTCGTAACAACAGTATTTCTGCCAATTGAAAGAACAATATCTCGCAGTGACAGCATTTCATTCGAGTTGTAACGAATAACATAGATTCTGAAAATAGATGATACAAACCCACCTTTGTCATTGGTGGTAGGAAGGAGGTGCTGCACCTCAGCCTCACTAGCAGGCTAATCTCTGACAGTATCCAAAACTGGCGTGTTTTAGATGAGGCCAACACAACATGTTAAATATTGTCGGCTTCCCAGATATTCGCGTCTCTTTCTGGTTCCCAAAAAACCAACAGATCTAACTTTCATGGACTTTTGGCCTCGAAATTAGACCTGCTCGCCGCCTCTATCCAAAGACTCCTCTCCAAAGACTCCTTCAAGAGCCTCCTCAAAAAGCAAGGTGGTATACACCTCTAACCTCTCCACCACTCTGAGCCTTGAGGTCCCTGCACTTTTTAGGGTCCCTCCTCCAGTCGTACAGTCATAGAACCATTCCAAACCGTTATTCTCCGAGCCTTTCTGGTAATATCTTTGACCGGGACAAGGTTAAATGAGCTGTTACCTCTTTTCAACCCGAAGGAGAAGACATTTTCCATCATTACTTCAGAAGTTCTTTGATTTTATTCTTCATAATATTGCCGGTCTTTTAGAGCCAGCTTCAATTGGGGATACATTCCAGCAGGAATATCTGACCGGCCATGTATAGCCACCTCTACAACCTAGGACTTTCTCAGAGGAGACAACTTTGCATGAAAGGCGAAAATATCTGGATTAGAAGAAGAACGGTTATCATAGAGCACTGAATTTTCCCGTGAAAGCCCTATCATAATCGGATCAGACCCGATTCCGAGTTTACCCTTAACAGACTGCCTCGACTTGCTTACAGACACAGACATACCGACAAAAATTTTAAAAATACTTAAATTTGTTTTAATATATCTAATTTGTTATAGTTTCTTAGGTTAGGGGTCGTCCATTAATTACGTGAGGCGATTTTTCTACCCCCCTTCGCCGGGTGAGAAGTCGTGAGATTTGGCTCTTAGAATATAGAGCTGCAGGATAGCCCGTCGGGTATAAAATCCGTGTACGCAACCGTAGTGAAATCTGGGTCATTCGACTGTCAAATTAAGTGAGTTGACTGCCAAATTATATCTGCTTTATTTACATTAAGATGAAATGTCATCAGCTGATTATAATTTAGAGTGACATGACGGGGGGAAGATCTTATTTGAAATAACTGATCATTTACACTCTTTACCCTCCTCTATTCCACTTGCTTTATCCGGTTGTAGCGGACACACAATTACCGAAACGTGATCACTCATTCAACAAGAATTTCATTGCTCTAAAATTCGGCGTGTGCCCTCCTATAGTTCTATATTCTAAGGGCCTTTTCGCGGGTCAGTGTTAAGTTTGGCGTGCCGGCTAAATATTCGAGAGGCTACTATGCTACTTTCTGGAGTTCGCATAACCAAGTAGAAATTATTGTGCAGGATTTAGCCATATCTTAAGGCCCCCCATTTACATACAAGTTGCCGGCAGGCCATAGCCTAAAAGTTTTCGCCTTGGGGCCCAGTATCTCCTGACATTCACCGGTTACCATCTGTATAATGACCTGCAGTCCAAAATAACTTACAAAAACCTTTAAGTTTTTGGACGTTTATCGTCAGTTCATGGCTGAAGATCTGAGCTTCTATTCACTCTCAAGCCGTGAATTTACGGCAAAAATTCACGCCGTTCGCGCTTGTTCGCGGGAGTTCACGGCGTGCGTCTGGAGCCGCCTAGAAGTTTTCGTTGAGGTCATGAACATTTTTGTACTTGAATTAATAACCTGCTATACTAAACTGTCGTCTTCGCTTGTGTGCCTGTAGGTAATCATGGCGTCACCTGCATGCCACGGCTTGTGAGGCGTTTTCTTACCTGAACAGCCTTCTACGATGCGCTTCATTTTATCCACACTAATGTTTATCACGCACAGGATTATCACTTTGTAAAGAAAACTATAACTCCAATTTATAATTTTAATTTTTACGAAGAAATTTTATAAATTTTTCAAGCGGGAACAGAAGTGTCAAAGACAAGCTTTGTTTTAGAGTGAGAGGTTCTTGAGCCCAGATGCCTCCCTCAAATCTGTATATATGTAGGCTATATTCTGTTCTTTATCTTCTCTACTTATTTATTTATTTTATTTATTTACTGGTCTACAGAGTAAATCTCCAACAGACAGAATGCAAAAATTAATAATAAAAATTAAAATACATAAAAAATATAAGTTAGAAAGAATAAGATTATAAAGACAAATTAATTTAAAGCAAACGACAAGCTAGGAATGAATATAATTAAATTTCTAAGAATACAATAATTTTACCTACTAAGATGACGTAAGTCCGACTTGAATGCAATTCTCTCAGCAGATAAATCAATCACGCCATAAATTTCATTAAATAAGCGAGAGCAATACGTTATTGGTTCATGCTGGCCATAAACGGTCCTATGCGGAGCAACAAACAATAGAGGCCTAGATCTCAAGGATATGCCAGGCGCATAAATGTTTAATAGAGTAAGTAATGAAGCAGGTTTAATACGAAAACATAACACATCTCTGACAAACATAATACAGGCAATGTTTCGCCTAGTCTCTAACTTCTGCAGTCCTAGAAGCAAGCATCTGGAATTGTAAGAGGGCTTACTATAATGCCAATTGATCTTACGAAGAGAAAACCGAGCAAAGGACTTCTGAACGGATTCAATCCGAGAACGGTGGAGAGAGGTATAAGGATTCCACACAACAGATGCGTATTCTAAGTGAGACCGAACAAGGGACAAGTAAAGGACTTTTAATGTAAATGAGTCCCGAAAGTCAGTAGAATTTCGCTTTATGAAACCCAGCATTCTAAAAGCTTTGGAGCATGGAAAGTCAACCTGGCAAGATGAGTTGAACGTATGATCAAAGGTAACGCCAAGATCACAAATAGTAACTGGAGAATCAACAATCACACCATTAATATTATATGAATAAAAAAAAAGGAACAACAAGACGATAAAACGAATATTTTTTACATTTATTGGGATTTAACTCTAGTCTGTTAGCCTTGCACCACGAACAAAGGGTGTCAAGTTCCTTCTGAAGAATAATGCAGTCGGATAGTGAAAAAAATTGATGTAAAGATCTTCAAATCATCTGCGAACAATAAAGTACTGGCACGCGAAAAAATGTTACAAACATCATTAATAAAAATAATGAATAACAACGGACCAAGATGACTACCTTGCGGCACACCTGACTTGACAGCAAACGTTTTAGACCAGTGGCGTAGATAGGGGGGGGATCAAGGGGATCAATCCCCCCCCATGGACTTACGAAAGTAAAGGTCTTCGTATCTAAGTATTTAAGTGTATGTACATGAAACTTTTAAAGCACCAGCACCTCTTTTGATTCTATGTATGTATGTGTAAAAATCATCTAGATCCGTTTTTGTGACGGCTGTGCATTTGAGTATTGCTAATTTCCGCGCTTCGAGAAGGCCGACCAATCAGGAACCACGAAAAGGAAATCAGGAACCGCAAAAAGGCTCACTATAATTGTGGACACATTAAGCACATGTAAAGTAAATACAATGAGCCAACAGTGACACCTCGGTTCCTAAATACTCAAAATATTAACATTATAGTTAATCAAGAAATAGAATCGTGTTCCTAACTTTGGGTGAAATAAGTATTAGGTTTGAGCATATTATGTAGAGTATCAACATATGAACTTCCTAAAAAATGGTGTAGTAATGATGACCACGCGCTCCCTCGGCACAATGTATTTTTTGTCACCGTCAAAGAAGGAGCAGGGGCGACCTACAAAGCCCTGTCACCCAAGCAAGTTTAAAATGTATTAATCCAACGAAGAATAAGTACTAAATCCATTAAAACAGTAGTAGATACTAAAAATATAAGTATCCCTTGATATGATACTTTTTAACTTCCCAGTATAGGAAGTTATTGTAATCGGTCCGAAAATTGAAATCGAAAATTTCAAAAAATTGGGAGGAAGTATGTGTGTGTGTGTGTATGTGCGTACGGATGTGGTCATTTTTTCCTGCACGATATCGCGCGAACCAAAAAAGATATCGACTTCGTTGAGGTGTTGTTCGAAGCGTATTAACCGAAATATGATCTGAAAAGATTTTCATAAAATTCGGTCGAACCGTTTTCGTTTTTGTTTAAACAACGTTTATGATTTTTGTACCTGCACGATACCGCACGAACTAAAAAACTATATCGACTTCATTGAGGTGCCGAAAAAATAATATTAATGAAGAAATGCTCTGAAAAAAATTTCATAATATTCGGTCGGGCCTTTTTTGTTTAAATAGAAAAACTTCGGCTAATTGTCAGAAAGACAAGTTTTGCTAATACATATCTAATAAACTCGATGGAATGAGACCCGTTCTAAACGAAGTGATCTTTTTTGGGTTCTGCACAAGAGATAGCCTTCGAACAAAACATCACTTGTCAAAATCCGACAACCTTTCAAAATCGTGCAAAAATTTCGTTACCCTTTACAAACAGCACGAATTTTCAAACCTTGAATTAGCACTTTTTGACGGGGAATTGTTTTCTACGCGTTTCAGGAAATTGCGGTTCATCCCGGGATTTCCAGTAGTTACCGTAAAGTTTGTTCTTTTTGATCAAGTCTGACAAGTACTTAACAGTTACAGTTTTGCTAATATCTCCGGAAAGCTTTGGAATTTCCAAATGAAGTCATTCGCTTCTCAGCTCGTCAACGGCGCTTCAGCACGCTCAATACGAATTTGAACACCCGCTTTAGTGCAGCGAACGAAATACGGAGGAAATGTTGTTTGCTAACGTTCAGAAAAAACAAATTCTCTAGAAAAATCTTGTTTATTTACTACTATTATAGTTATTTGAACTAGCTTCTCTCGGGATTGCTGTGTCATCAGTTCTGATACTAGCCAATTTTCCACTAGTGCTAAACGTATAACTATTTTGTGAGAAGTCAGTTTATTCCATCTTCGTCATACTGGGAAGTTAATCGTGTGGACCGAAGGGGTCGAACCCACATCCCAACTAGTTCATCGAATTAAATCGAATAAGAAATGTACTTAAATCAAATAGTACCGAGTACAAACTTGTAGCTTAAAAATCGTAGCAGAAATAGTACAATTGTAGTAGGGTTGCAACGCTGCACAATCGGTGGAGCAAATCATAGGGTGGATCCACACGAGTGTACACCCGACACGACAAGAGTCGGCTGCAAATATGGTTTATGGCAAATAAAGTAAGAGTGGGCGATGGAAATTGTGTCCATTCCATCGTCCTCTCTCACGCTCCGCTCCATAAACCATCTTTGCAGCCGATGTCGTGCCGTATGTGCGCTGGTTTGGAATGCCCGAATCAGGCAAAGTGAGCACAGCGAAGGAGTGTGTCCGTCTACGATTTGCCACCATTGACTTTAGTACGTGCGCTGGCTACGAACATAATACACGGAACACTCATTGTCTCTGGCGAATCAACAATTTAAGGGCGTTTACCACGTTGATTATTATCTCGGTATGAAGAAGTTTTTAGTGCCAAAAAAACCATTCGGCAAGCCTTTGGACGGTGAAACCCAAAGAAATGCATATACTAAGTTATATCCCCCCCATGGCTGAAAGCTATCTACGCCACTGTTTTAGACAGATATGTATCGATTGAAACGGACTGTTTACGACCAGTAAGATAAGAACTTAGCCAATTGAGAAGAGAGGAATGAAGACCAAACGCACGTAGTTTCATAATTAACAGAGCAGTGTCAATGCGATCAAAGGCTTTTACAAAGTCTGTATAAATAACATCAACCTGTTCACCACGTTTAATAGCATTAATTGCATAGTTTTTAAAAACCACTAGATTTGTGGTAGTTGATTTACCGCTCATAAAACCATGTTGCTTCTCACAAATACATTTATTAACAACAAATTGTAGCCTGTCAGTAAATAGACTTTCAAAACATTTAGGAACAGGTAATAGCTTCGCAATTCCTCTATAATTAATAATTTTGCTCCGACAACCTGATTTATAAAGAGGTTTAATAACCGAATATTTCCAAGAATCAAGGAAAGAGCCGAACATTAAGGACATATTAAATATTTTTGTAAGAGGATACGAAAGACTAGAGATACTTTTATTTAATAATAAATTACCCAACAAATCTGGTCCATGAAACACGTCACTGTTTAATTTTTTAAAGCATGATTCAACTTCACTCTGTTCAAGTTGAATAAGGCCAATATCGACAGTTGAAATTAAATCATCAAAATCAGGGATAGGATCACTATTATTATTCTATTCAAAGGTTCTGATCATAAATTCGTTATTTGCTACCTTAAAAACCTCCAGATACTGATTTTCATTGGAATCGAAACACAATTAGAAAATTCAACAATTTTGGCCATACTTGCGCGGCCATTTTGAATTTCGAAAATCTGGCTTCGAATTGCATTACGGGAGACCCGCATGCTCTGATTAATGAATATCTAGATGGAGTGTAATCGAGTGGCTGTGAAGCCAAAAGGGGTTTAGTGTCCGCCATTTTGGTAGGCTCCACTTACTTCTCCTGTGGTTGAGTTTCGGTTATTTCTTTCCATAATTTTTTGATAAAATAAAATTTCTTTTCTTTGTTTTTTTTTCTAAAAGTTTGATCAGGTTTTATCCACTAAATTTCGACTAGATTACTTGACATTTGTAGCCTACCAAGTTGTCCGCCAAGGCATTCTCTTTAGGTCTCATGGTTCCAATCTTGATGTCTAAGAAAACCATGTATTGTTCGATTGCTCAGCTCGCGGTAGTTAAAGATGGAAGCAGGTGGAGTAAGACTTCCATTTATCTTTCTCCTATCTTTTCAACTAGAGCTTGCTGCTAGACACATGCACTCTTGCAGATTCTGGGCTCTACTGTATCACATAAAAATGACTTCAAATTTAAGCATAGTTACAAAAATGAAAAACACCTGTTCCACTCGCAGTTGTACCAACATTTTACATATTCAAGCAAAACTAAAAAACAATTTCCTCGAAAGCACATAATCACACACACAATTCTTTCAACAAGAAGAAAGCAATCAAATATCAGCAATCTCTGCTCGAGAAATTCCCATTCGCTGAACTGTATCACAATAAAATACATCCTTGTATTCTGAATGGTGTCATAGGCAAATAAAGAGAACAATCCTCCTATTCACACACGTCCTTATCACTTCGCCTCAGAATCCTGCCCCCCCACCGGCCCCACGTCAATGGAGAGCTTCCGTCCATATAGGAAACATATCTACAGACAGTTCTTAAGTTACATTCGAGTATCCTCGACGTTCCTGTGTGATTGGGGGATCCTGATAAAAGAAGTCCTTGAATGCAGAAGGCATCCTACATTCAACAAAAGTTTCTAAATAAGTTCCGAAGTGCCGTGACTTGAAGCGTCCTATTCTGGGGTGGTATTCTGGCGTATTTAGTTGTCAGGAAAGTTTAACTGTCAGCATTATTTGCGGAATGCACTTTGTTGACTGTTGCTAATTTTTTTTTTTTTTTTGTTGCTTAAGGATTTATAGAAATATTTCAAAAGTTTTCAAGGAGGGTCCTAAACTTTGAAACCGAAATATTTAAACTTTTAAAATGGTCGTAAAATTTTATATATAGAATTGCGTGAAATATTTCTAGCTGCAGAGAAAAATTGGTTAAACGAGGACATTGAGCTGAGGGAGTTTGCAGGGACTTAAACTGTGGTCCTTAGTGGGATGGCATGCACTTGGTAACTTAAGTGGTGGAATTGTCTGTGAAATCTCTGAGGAGCAGAAGATTACTAGGTCAGTCGCACGAGTATTTAATGAATGAAATTTGATATGAGATTGCTGACAATTAAGAAGCATGACAATTATTTAATTGTTTATAAGAGTGACGTTTATGACAGGAACACTTTAGCGTGACTATGATTAGCACTACTGAAACATTACAGTTGGAGCACAACTGAGAAATCTTTTGGCTGCGATATGTGATCCGGTATCGAAATGCTTTTATTTTGTTCCTCTTTTGCAACTGCCATTTACTTTCCAAGAGCGAGCGTGGGTTTACCAAAGCAGTCCCCCAACTAAATACTAACCGCTTCCAAAGCTGCTTGTCCTGCGTATCGAACGAGAGACGGGCTATTGAATATGTTAATGTTACATTTTATGGTAAATACCCGTTTTCTTTTTTGCTATAAAATTTATAACTAGTTGGGATGTGGGTTTGACCCCTTCGGCCCACACGATTAACTTCCCAGTATGATAAACGAAGATGGAATAAACTGACTTCTTACAAAATAGTTAAACGTTAGCAAACAAATATGTCCTCCGTATTTCGTTCGCTGCACTAAAGCAGTGTTCAAATTCGTATCGAGCGTGCTGAGGCGCCGTTGACAAACTGAGAAGCGAATGACTTCATTTGGAAATTCGAATGCTTTCCGGAGATATTATCAAAACTGTAACTGTTAAGTACTTGTCAGACTTGACCAAAAACAACAAATTTTGCGGTAACTACTGGAAATCCCGGGATAAACTGCAATTGTAACACGCGTAGAAAACAATTCCCCGTCAAAAAGTGCTAATCCAAGGTTTGAAAAATTCGCGCTGTTTGTAAAGGGTAACGAAATTTTTGCACGAAATATTAAAGGTTGTCGGATTTTGACAAGTGATATTTTGTTCGAAGGCTATCGCTGTGCAGAACCCAAAAAAGATCACTTCGTTTAGAACGGGTTTCATTCCATCGAGTTTAATAGATATATTAGCAAAACTTGTCAATTTAAGGTCTTTCTGACAATTAGCCGAAGTTTTTCTATTTAAACAAAAAAGGCCCGACCGAATATTATTAAATTTTTTTCAGAGCATTTCTTCGTTAATATTCTTTTTTTATGAAGTCGATATAGTTTTTAGTTCGCGCGGTATCGCGCAGGCACAAAAATCATAAACGTCGTTTAAACAAAAAGAAACGGTTCGACCGAATTTTATGAAAATCCTTTCAGATCATATTTTGGTTAATACTCTTCGAACGGCACGACAACTAAGTCGATATCTTTTATAGTTCTCGCGATATCGTGCAGGTACAAAAATCACTTATGTCATTTAAACCAAAAAACCGCTCGACCGAATATTATAAAAATCTTTTCAGATTTTTGTCGCTAATACGCTTCGAACGGCACCTCAAATAAATCAATATCCTTCGTGGTTCGGGCGATATCGTGCAGGTACAAAAATCACTTACGCCGCTTAAACAAAAAAACGGCTCGACCGAATTTTATGAAAATCTTTTCAGATCATTTTTCGGTTAATACGCTTCGAACGACACCTTAACGAACACGATATCTATTTTGGTTTGCGCAATATCGTGCAGGTAAAATGACCACATACGTACGCACACACACACACATACAATTTTTTGCTTAAAATGCTCCTGGGACCTTGAAAGATGAAAATACGTCGAAATTTTCGATTTCGATTTTCGGACCGATTACAATAACTTCTTATACTGGGAAGTTAAAAACTCCATTGAGAGCTTATTTAACAGCGCTCAAAATAAGCTCCTCTGAGCAGCGCTTCCAATTTTTCCCACTGGTAGGTTCGACAAAACTTCTACAAATAGAACAACCCTGTAAAATCTCACAAAATAAAAAATGTATATTGCCCTGGTTTATCATCATTGAACTATCTTCTCTTTTTTTTTCGTGTTAAGAACGTCGATTTTAAGACAACGTGGAATTGGAATTTAGTTCAATTTGATCAATACTGCATCACATACTGCATTTTCCTGGCATCTGCTCCTCTTAAGAATTTTGTGCAGTTCAAAACTAATACAAAATTTCTTGCACATTCAAGCAAGTAATTTCGAAATTTTGAAACATAACATAGAACGAACATTAAGGATTCTCATTCGTATCGATGATATTCCACTAGGTCAAAGCGTGAATATTTATCCTGAACCATGAAGGCTTGACCTTGTGCAGATTACAACTCTTAAAAATCCGCGAAATATTGCTAACATAAATCGTAGCCAGGCCGACGCTAATGGCTTGTACAAATCCAATCGATTGGTTATGCCAAATCCCCCATCCCAGGACAGAGTCCTGCAGAAGACATCTTCATCCTTATCTCAGTCCCCCCAAAAACAGTCGATTGTAAATTTTTCAGCTGAAACGCCCCTAAACAAAACTCAAAGCCAAAGAAACGAAAGGACTGGCCTCTAGACATTGCTAGTAAATAATGGGCGAAATCCTTTTGTTCCTGGCAATGTATAATTTTTATAAGCTTGATGTCCTTTTTTTTTGTGCGCGCACATTGAAATCCGTTCGTGGCGCTGCATATGCACTCGGTCTGGCCTTCCGCCTTCCGCCCATACAATTCCATTTTATCCGGTTTTTGGCCAGGACTCTTTTTGTATGAAATTTATTACCACCCTGTCGGGGATAAAGGATAAAACTAGCACGATGACATGGACATACTGAACCGAAACTATCTGAGAGAATTATATTCGCATTAAGTGGGTCATGAACGTGCACTAGTTATCCTTGGAGCTAAAGTGTGGTCTTGCACAGGATACACCGGGCCGGTTGGTCTACAAAAGGAAGTGAATCCCATGTAATGGCGGAGAGAGGGAGGGAGTACCTGGATGGAGGATACATGAATGGGTCTGAATTTGGTTTCGTGCAAAACTCACTCTAGATAGAGCAGCCGGATGGAAGCTACAGGAAATTTTTGATGGCGTTCTGTTAAATGCAAAGATTGGGTTGCTCCTTTTTTTGGAAAACGAACAGAAAAACCGTGTATTTTTTTGGTGGGGGAGTTAAGGGATAGGTTTATTTGTGCTTGTACGTTGTAAGTTATTGCACTTTTCAGTGTGCTCTCTGTAATCTTCTGGAAGTGAGTTTTTAACCTAGTTTGATGTTGGACATAAACATTAAGATGTTTTCATTTTAAGTGAATTAAGTTTACATCCCTTCTGGACATAAGGGACATAATAAAGATATCCTAAAGTGTAGTAAAACCTCGTATTTATGTCTTTATAAATCTTTTTGTTCACAGAAATAGATAAAACCTTCTAAGTTGAAATTTAATTCTATGGGCAACATATAACGAAGAAATTTAAAATGTAATTGAAACACTTATGTAACAATGGAATGGCCCTGATCCATGCATTCTGAAAGATGAAATAAAGTTAAAAAAAATTAAGACCCTTCTTTTTTGTGCAACTTGTGGGCTCAATATAGATCCATATTCTGAGCTGCTGGACAGAGTCTAGGGCGATCTTTTTCCCAAAGCCGGGAAGACAAGGAAGCAAAATCCTATCGGCCCATCAACCTCCCTTTCTTCCTTCTGAAAACTATGGAGAAGGTTTTAGACAAGCATAAATAGTATAGCTCTGGCACCCCTTGGCCGTTCTTCTCTCCTTACTTGCAAGCTAGGTGGGGTTTATGTCCATGGTGGGGTGAGCTTTTGCTGGCTGGTGGTATGCAACAGGGTTTATGTCCGTGGTGCAGTTGTGATGAGCTTTTGTTGTCCGGAGGTATTCGATAGGGTTTAGTTTCGCTGGATTGTGTGCTTATGTGTATGCAACCGGTATTTTTTTATGTGAAAGACTATAGACTCAGGAAAGCCCCTTTTGTACTGTCGGCAATCTTTTTTTTTTTCGTATAGAGTGCAATGTCGAACAGCAGATCTAATCGGAAGATAGTGAAGGGAGAGGAGAAAATGAAAGAAGGAACTGCTATAACCAAGCCGCGATTTTTGTTTTATTCCACCTACTCCCAACCATTACTATCACCACTCTGACATCGGGGCATCGAGAAACATCTCGCTGGAGTGTTAGGCTTCCTGAAACGAGTTTGAATTTCATCAACCAATCGATGACATGCTTTTGGTAGAGTGGGGAAGGGCTAGAGGGAAAGTTATGACAGGAGGAATCAGGAATGTAAAGAGGGAAGAAAAAGCAAGGAGGAGCTACGTGAAGAAAGTGGGGGGGGGGCGAAAGATCCTGGCGCCGCCGGGATTCGAATCCGGCACCTCTGCGATGGTAGCCAAGCGCCTTAATCCCTGGGGCTACCGAAGCCCCGTTCGGAGATTTTTTTTTTTATGTGGCAGTGCTAAACTCAGGAATCACCCTTTGTACTACCAGTCCGTCATGTCGTTTGTCACGTCATGGTGCAATGTCTAGCAGCAAGCTTAGTACGGGGGGGGGGGGGAATAGGTTAAGGGTTATGGGGGAGTGGGGGGAATAGGTTAAGGGTTATGGGGGTGTGAAGGGGTGTTGAAGAAGGTGGCGATGAACCCCGCGTTTGAACTCTTGGATGTTGTAGGAGCTCGGAAATGCTGACTCCATCCATCCATCCATCCAATGGCGCTACAGCCCAAATCGAGCCTTGGCCTCCTCTAGGGCATTTCTCCAAGTCTGACGGTTCCTTGCAGCAGTTCTCCAGTTCCGAATGTTCAGCATTGTCTCTGCGTCAGCCGTCACAGAGTCCATCCATCTTCTCCTGGGTCTACCTACTGGTCTGTTTCCTGGAATTTCGGCCACCATAAGCCGTTTTGGGATACGGTTATCATTCATCCTTATTACGTGGCCGGCTAGTCTTAGTCTGTTGATTTTTATAAACGTTGAGAGTTCTGGGTCGTCAAAAATTTCATACAACTCGTTGTTGTATCTCCTTCGCCATATCCCATCCTCTCTCGTTGGGCCTATTATGCATCTGAGCACCTTCCTCTCAAACCTGTTGACTTGTTCCTCTATCTCCTGGGTCATAGTCCAAGTCTCGCTGCCATAGCACAGTACTGGTCGTATTACTGTTTTGTAGAGTGAGAGTTTCGTTTTTCTGTGCACAAATCTTGAGTGCAATATTTGTTTTTGGGCATAAAAAGCTCTATTAGCCAGTAGTATTCGTCTAGTTACTTCTTCCTTTTCATCGTTTCTTTTTGTAATTGTAGACCCAAGGTAGACTGTTTTATCGACTACTTCCAGATTATGTTCGTCGATAGTTATATTTCTTCCCATTCTAAATCTTCCAGCTCTGGATTGTTGCATCACCTTCGTTTTTTCTTCATTGATGTTCAGCCCTATGTCCTTGGCCGCCTCTTTTAATTCGACATAGACTTCTTTTGCTGCCAAGAAGGACCTTCCCACGATGTTCACGTCATCCGCATATCCAAGTAATTGTACAGACTGCGTTGCTATGGACGCATTTCTCCGTACTGATGTTTTTCTTATCACCCATTCTAGGGCCAGGTTGAAAAGCATGGGGGCTAGTCCATCTCCTTGTCTAAGACCTTGTCGCACTTCGAACTCTTCTGTTATTGCATTTTGAATCCTTACTTTCGCCAGGGAGCTATTCGTTGCGCATTTTATCAGTCGTACCAGCTTGGAGGGGACTCCTAATTCCAATAGGATCCTGTACAGCCTCTCTCTGTTTATCGAGTCGTATGCCTGTTGAAAGTCGACAAATATCTGGTATATATCTATATTCCTTTCCCAGGTTTTCTCCAGAATTTGTTTTAAGGTCAGCAGTTGGTCCGATGTTGACCTGTTTGTCCTAAAACCAGCTTGATATTCTCCTATAAGGCCTTCCGCTATAGGTTCTAGTTTTTGTTTCACAAGGATTGTGAAGGTTTTGTAGCTGGTGCTGAGGAGTGAGATGCCTCTGTAGTTTTTGCAGTTTAATTTATCTCCTTTCTTGTAGATTGGACATATAATCGCTTTCTTCCAGTCATCTGGTATAACTTCTTCCTCCCAGACGTTACATATGAGTTCGTGTAAGTTCCTTAAGAGTTGCGGCCCTCCTTCCTTTAGTAGCTCAGCTGCGATTCCATCGATGCCTGGGGATTTGCTGCTTTTTTGCCTTTTCACAGCTTCCCGTACCTCATCCAGTGTTGGTGGTTCTATTGGGATACTATCTTGAGGTAATACCATTGCTTCCGCCTGTGAGTCTTCGTTTATTCTTTGGGTTGGATTCAATAAGTTTTGAAAATATTGTCTCCATCTTTCCTTTATCCTATCCGGGTCTGCTAATAGGTTCCCATCCATGTCTCTGCAAATATCCGTTCTTGGCTGAAACTTATTACTGATCGGAAATGCTGACTGCGAGAGATTATTCCACAGTCGAGTTGTTCTATTTACAAACGAATTCATATCTTGTTGAGTGCGTGAAAGGGGGAGTTGATTGTGAGATTTTTGGTGCATAGACGTTGGTATGCAATGGAGTCGAAGCGAAACATCATATTCGAACTTATTCATCAGGATGAGTCATACCGACCATGATTTACATACTTGAGTGAGTGAAAATTTGAGTAATTGATAAGTCCTAATATACCTAATAGATGGCCTGCGAAGGCACCCTCTAAAAGTATTAAGAAGAAGAATTCAAAATTAAATTCCAGTTTCCTCCAATGATACTACTTTTTTCTAGTGATTTGATATTTATATAGATTTTCTTTCAAAATAGGAATCTACCACTGGGGAATCCCGGCGAAGTCCCCTAAACCTAGTGAAGCTTCCGATGCCCTCTGCTTAGATTGATCCTTCCCCACCAATTGCTTCAAAATAAGACTTTGTATAATCTTTATATAATCTTGTATAATCGATTCCAAACAACACTTAAGTATTGACAGAGTCATGAAACGACCAGTCGACCAAACGACGACGCCCGCAAACCTTACTTACAAACCTGACTTACTTACCGTCTGTAGGTTTGTTCGGTGTATTGTTTGATAATTTGGTGATCACTTTCTTTTAATGTTTCACTCTTATTTGCTACTTCCATGCAGCCGACTGGGATATGTGCTTTCGCAGTAAGAACTTCAACTTTGTTGCCTTCTTCATCTCGAGATCGTACTGGTGGTAATATGATTGAATGTTCAAAGAGTGACTCCCAAAGCTGAGTTTGCGATATCGTGTTTCGAGTTTCATCATATGGGTTATTTTTAAAACAAGACAACTTTATCTTTTTTCCATAGATTTCCATCGATTTTCATGATAGAGAAGGACAAACGAACTATTGAACTATTCAGTCACAATGTAACTCTCAAATCTTCAATGCAAAATCAAACTCCAAAGTAAAAATCTACGGCTTCTCCTAAAACCGGGTAATGCCATATCAAACATAATATAATAACGACAAGAAAATTCAATTTGTACCATCAAAGAGCCCATCCTTATGCGTCTGTAAAAGCTGAAAAATTCCTCTTAATCATATTTCTACAACAAAAAAAAACATCCTTCTCCTGTCATCCTTTACTGATATTCCCCATAAGTCGGTGAGAAAATCCTGGCGCTGCTGGCTTCCATCTCGTGTCGTGTACATCCCAATCTTCTACAATATATTCAAAATGGCCTGGGATTCGCCTCTTTGCCTTCAATGCTCTTTAAATGTGAATGCACACGATACTTGACAAAAGGATGTTATCCTTTTCTCTAGGATCCCTAGAACGAGTCCCCAGTTGGCTTAGAAGTTCTGTTGGCTTATTAGATCATTTCAGCTGCTTCGGAATAAAGGAGCTGCGGTGGAGGAAGGAGCATTCTCGCATTAGTGAGTGAGATCCCATTGACAAGCTCAGCTTCACCTACTTTTGCGCGTCCTTTTCAAGTCCTTGACAGTTAAAACTGCAACTTATTTTCCCCGTGAACTTTTTCTGCGGTGTGTTAGCAAGTCGCGACTTCTTCGGTTTTTTTTTCTTCTTTTTGTTGTTGGAGTTTAAAATGATGTCAAGTGTGGTTCATTCAAGGATAAATTAAAAGAAGGGTAGGATTTAGTCCTTTTTTTCGTTGGTTCTTTTACTTATAGCAGATTTTGTGTGTCAGTTGCAATGTTACTGCAGTGAGGGTTTGTTATCGTTGAAATGCGAGGGTTTTAATTGTCGCATTAATTTACACGTTGGAGTTCTTGTAATTGTGAGATGTTCTCCGTGGAAATTAAAAGGACATTGAACACACGTCTGCAACTTGGTTTTGATCCTGATTTTGTCTGCACCATCTCTAGTTTTTCTGTGCAAATACTCAAAGAACTTTTAACATAGCACAATTTACGGAGACTTTTGAATGTACTTTTGAGCGAAAATTGCACGCAGCTAGATCGCGTAGTGAACAAATAGGCATGCCACAAAAGTATGCTCGCTCCCGCCACAGGCCCCAAAATCTATCTAAAAACTCCCGCTACGCCTACAGGTATGAACATTTTTATAAATGCATCCTCATGGGCATAGACTATTCCAAACGCGGGTGTTGTTTTACCAGACTGTCCCCCAGGTAATTAGTAATCACGTCCAATGCTGCTTGACCTACGCAATCGAACGATGAACGAATCGTCATACAGCGTATGTTATTGGCATCCTTTATGGTTACCGAGATCATTGCACGTTTCCTTCATCCTACACAATTTTTTAAAGCCCCAATTTTGATCTAGAAAGTGCATGCCTGTGGCGCGAGCGCCCATGCCTGTCGCGGGAGCGTGCATGCTATAAACGGGCGTGTTTTATTCCCGATAAAAATGAAACTTGCCCGTACTTAGCATCGCACAGGCATGCAGTTTTTCTAGATTAAAGGGAGTAAAATTGGGTAATGGAACATGTCATTATCAACTTAAGAATAATAGGCATGTAATTAATAGATGATAAAGAGGCGATAATGGCGTAATAATAAATAGGTTACAATAACATGTAATTGCGTCCAGATGCACTTATCACACACACCTACTGGCCCGAACGCTTTCAGTAATTTAATTAATTTAGGTTTCAGTTTTTCGTTCACTTTTACCCCAGCAAATTAAGGAACTTCAAGGCGCGCTCCACACAATCGTTCGTTCTCGGTCCAGTATCATGTCACTACCGGTCTAGCCAAATATTTTTACAGGAAAAGCATTGGAAGATTTACACTTTCGAATGTGACTGACACGGAGCTTGAACGACAGCGAAAGTATGAATACGACGATTGCTTTTCCTATGAAAATATTTGCCTCGATCGAGACTGGCATGAGAGTGGACCGGGAATGACACGATAGTGTGAACCTAATTTCTAGAGATGCGCCGAATATGGGTTCGACCGACTACGGATATTCGGCCGAATATTCGGTCAAAAATGTACCGAACCGAACATTCGGACGAATTATTCGGTTCATCTTTGCGCAGTTCATATAGGTCGGCGAAACGATCTGCCAGTAGCAGCGTTCGCTCACCCATAGAGCACTTCGCGCTAGCTCGGCTCTCTCACTTTATGCGCCGCTCTTTCTTTTATTGCAATTTCTCGCGTGATAGAATAATCGCCAAAAAATAAGGGACTAAAGCAAGAATTCCATTAACATTGAGGCCCTACGTACATGGATCGACGGATTTGCAATCCCAGTTTCAAACTGATTTCACGCTCACAACCAGTTTGCAACCAAAATGAAACCTTTGTCCACACACAAGCGCAACTTATATTTCATCATTCGGTGTTCTGTGAACATGAAGATTTTGTTGAATAAACTTCGACACGTACAAATGCAACCACGCAACTGAAACTGGTGACATTTCCAAGCGTACATGCGTTGCATTCGGCGACAGACAATATAGAAGTGTGTGTATTCAAATGCGACTTGACGGAATATTCCATGAATGCAATGCATGTAACGCAAATGTCGGTCTACTTTCAACTTTTTCTCTATTGCCGCATTCGACATAGCACACACAATCATATACTCGTTACTTAGATTTTTGGATTATGTCGGGACGGAATGCAACTACACACAAAGACACATATTGTTTACACAAAGACACATATGTTTCTCTTAAAATAACACTATTTAAATATTCGGTAATTATTCGGCAAACTTACCGAATATTCGGCAGAATACGAACATTAAAAAATACGCCGAATATACCGACTACGAATATTCGGCCGAACATTCGGCGCATCTCTACTAATTTCGAACAAAACCCATGTCCCGGCAGACATGCTGGCACGTGCCCAGGAGCATAACGAATAACTAGGTGGTAGTTCCATGTCACTATCACCTTTTTATTACATGTGCGTAGTTCCCAGGCCCAAATGTCTCATTACCTAGCTAACTTTCCTAATGACATGAAGGTGCCAATGTCCGGTTGAATGACCGAATTCAAGCTTTTCTACTGCTCCGTCAATGGTTGCGATTATTTGCACCACTAGGACTCGTCCTCGTCAAGCTGCACGTGACTTCCAGGACTAGGCTCATCCTGTAAGCTTGCACTTGTTTGAACCACCGTTGGCACTGGCTTTTGCTTATGTTTCCTTCTGCAATATAATTTTTTGCACTTTCAGTTGCATTTTTTTGCCTTTATTGACCTGAATATTCCCTCCCACGCCGACCGTCATGGAATTGAGAAAACGCATTATTTATGGGATGACTCAATAACTTCCCTTCCTCGAAACGAATCGAAGAGGACATGAACTTACTGGTCTATGTTGTACATTCAAAAGACTTGCAAAAGGAACATACTTTACATAGTTTCGCGTCAATCGTTAAAAATTTATCTTCGAACAACAATTTCTAAGTTATTACTGGTTCACACTAAAAAACCCATACAGTTCCATAATTGGCACTTGAAAAGTTTTATAAAAAAAAATCGTGAAAACTTTCTAGAGACTCACCACCATCACGATATCGAGGAGCTGCCCAACACTTGATAATATTGTTAAAGTCGGTCAAAGTAATTTAAAGTTAATTCCAACGAAAAAACTTCAGCCATAGATTTTTCCTAGGATGATGCTATTTTTTGCTGTCATGCCTTCGCTAGTATTTCTTAAAAACCACCTTAAAAAAATCCTTGCTGGTACATATTTCAAATCCACCTCCTTTGAGTACTTCAATTTAAAACCGGGGAAGCCCCCAAATATTTTATGCATTTCTGCTGATTTATGGATGACTTAATTGGAAGAAGGTCTGCTTCCGCCACCCAAAAGAGCAGCCACGGAACAAGCTTTATATCCTTCGGAGAAAACTGCAAGGCACGACTGCCATAAAAACCATGTGGTATTTTATTAACCAGTTTTGAACTGTCCTTTCCTCTAAGGACTATACTTCAACTATAACAACTCAATGCTTCTATAAAAAAAACACAACAGGATGTGGCGACGGCTGGTCAACTTTGGCCATTCTCAGTCCCGATGTTTTATCACTTTTCAGCAGTCGTTTTCAACACGAATGGGTTATAACAATTTTTATGGACACAAATTAAATAATCCCCCATCATGCCCATCATTGTCTTCCGCTTACTCTGGCACAGAATAGCTTAATATGTCTGTCATCCTTTTTTCATATTTATAAGCCAATTAAAAGCCGGCGGAAAAATACATGAAATGTTTCACTCTCGCGTGTTCCGTGTTAGCGTGATGTTAAAAATGCAATAAAAAATTTTATGTCCTGGAATAAACTGGAAGCTGTAAATATCCTGTTTACTGCTGGTTTTTTTGTTGCATTTAGGACTGTGCTTCAGGACTAAACAAGAAAATGAGGATTTTTCGGTCATGTCCTGATGGTGGAGTCTACTTTGGATTGTTTTTGTATAAGGGGGAAAAAACTAGATTTTTTCGTGTATCATCGTGAAATGAGAAAGATTAATTAAAATACTCGTTTTGGTGTAGTCATATGGACCAACCCTTTTTAGCAAGAGCGTTTTTTTGTAGGGTATGGCCTTTACCCTTTTTTATGTGATTTTCATATAGGCTTAATGCTTAATGTCCAGTAATAGACCACTTGTGATATAATAAAGGAAAAGGGAATGATTTTTAAGAAATTTGGCGCTTTAAATTTCAATAAAGAATAGAAAAAAATCCCATTGAAATCTCTTAATTAAGGTCCTTAAATATGCTCTAGGGATACCAAAAAATTATTATGGAAAAAAACGAAACCACTGCATAAATATTACTATATACTGCAATTAAATAAAGCTAAAGATGATGAAAGTCTCTACAAAGAAGTAAACATTATAACGAAAGGATTTAAACCCACCTGCACAATGGTAAAAAGAGACGCTTATGCTATATTTGGTAATATAGAAGCATGTCATTATGAACTATTAATTAACCGGCACGCTCAATAACGCTCAGTAACGCCCACTACCACGACCACTAGTACCCAAGTCCAAGTGACCCATTACCTAGTTGCGACTTTTCCATCCAAGTTCGAATGGTAGACCAACAAAAATCTTAAAAAATGCTGCAGATTTTTATTTTGCAAACTATGGAGAAGCAGAAAGTTGCCGTAAGAATGGCGACTAGGCAAAACTGTCCCAATCCATAAATAAGGTGAATTGATAAACTTTAAAAACTACGGACAAATCACGTTGTTTAACACAGCTTTATTCATTCATTCTTTAAGGCCCATAGCTCCACAGTCGTATGGTCCCAAGTTCAGGATTGTAAAGGAGGAAGTTGGTCGACCTGCCGAATTGACCAGAATCGGGAAAGCGAAGAAACTAGGCAAGAAACCGCATGGATACACGAACTAACTAACTTGCCGAAGACCCAAATTAGTCACACCGAAAATGGAAATTCAATTCGCCCGTGAAATATACGAACAGAACAGCACATCACGCCAGTCAAAATGAAATCATAGCAACGGAATTAAAAGTGAAAATATCATTTGCGCGCTATCGGAACTACGACTTACCAAATACGGGACATTGACAATCGTCCCGCCAACAATCGACGAAACGATGACGCTTTAGGTACTATTCCGGTGGTGAGAAACGTGAGGCCGGCGTCAGGTTTATGGCCGCTCGACGACCTGCCAGCAACGTATTGCACTCCAACCGATTTCGCAGTTATAACCATCGCTGGAACGATCAAGACCCATATGGTATCCGTTTATGCGCCAACTGAGACCAGCCCGGACGCGTTCAAGGACGAATTTTACAATAAGCTTCAACAGATGCTGGCTATAATACCTCGAACCAAATTAATCATACTCGCGGGGGACTTCAATGCACATTCAGGAACAGATCGAACCGGCTGGGAAGGAACGATGAGCAAATTCGAGGACGGAGTAATTAACGACAACAGCTTACGCCTCCTTTCATTCGCAGCGTCAAACAAATGATCGTTTGCAACAGCATCTTCCGCCATCCAATTAAACACCAACTCAGCTAGCGAAATTCATTGGGCAACGACTCGGCGATGTTAAACTGCGTTTTGATCAACGCAAGATTCCGATACTCAAAGAGGTACGTGCTCGCGATACCGGACGATATCTATGTAGAAGAGAAGGAGAGAAACAAACGCAACCAAGGATCTCGGACATCTGTCTGGATCTCGTCGATCAGCGAAATCGAATGATACACGTCGATGTCGAGCAATACCGAAGAATGAACAAAGAAGCTCGACAGAAAATGAAATCGGAACGACAAGCGTACTGAAAAAATGTTGCGGCCGACTTGGAAGAAGCGTCGTCGAGGCACGGGTACCAGACGCTGCACCAGACAATCCAGCGGTTAGGAGGCAAACAACATCAACAAACGACAACATTCAAAAATCAGAGCGTGGTATAGAGAATTCTTCCACCAGCATACAACCACGATCTGGCGCAAGGTCCAGTACCCGAATCGCCGATTATAATCGAACAGCCGATGCATCAGTTTCGTTCGTTCGTATTCGAAGTGACTTATCCGAGGAGTTCCCGATTCAAAAGTGTGCCCAACAGGGAGACGTCGCTTCGCCCCTGCTATTCAACGTTGTGATCGACGCGATTATGCGTGAAGCATTCGATGGACGACGCGAAGTTCGATATGATGACAACTTCGTAACTGACTTGATGTTCACCGACGATATAGCGTCGTCTTCACCGACGATGCCGAAGCAACGGACATATTATACGACATTTTCCGTATATGGATTAAAAATCAATGCGAAAAGCTCACAACCGACGGATCAAGACCCGGCATCGTCAGCCGACTTTCACAGTCCGAACGTTGATCCTTCCAGTTCTTCCTTATGGATCGGAAATGTGGACACTGCTCAAACTGGACGTCAACAAGCTCGAGGTCTCCAAATGTGATGCTTGGGCAGATTCTCCGTGTCTCACTCCATGATCGCTTTGGAAAGGAAGACACTGATCTAAGATGAAATACAAAAATTTCGACTACGATGGTCCCAAAAAGTTTTGGTACCTGAAGAGACACAGGAAAGGCAAATCTGAGGGGATTCACAGAGCCGCTCTCGCTGATCTAGTGGCCTATTACGCACCTGAAAACTGAAGGTCTCGGCAGTACAGTACTGATACAGATTGGCTTTTCTGTTCCCAAACTTTTAGTGCAGTATGTGCTTTCACGCTTTATTATCCAGTAGTATTCGTCTAATTTATTATCTCTTACTTTTCTTCGATTCTTTTCAGTTGTCGAGCGAGCTTTGAAGGAACTCTTAATTCCGATTACAGTCTTTCTCTTTTTACAGAGTCGTAAGTCTTTTGAAAGTGCCTAGTTGTATCTTTAGTTGGGCGGTAAAATGTTAAAGTGGCAAAAACCCAATAACAAATTTCCCAAACCAAGGATCGTTAAAATATCGTAATTCTGTCAAGTCAGCAACATAATGCTTATACCATGAAAGTTTACAAAGGTGGCACCAAAATAACATTCAAGCTTAAACCGAGAAACGAGGGCATTCAAAAGTTTCAATAACTACTTTAATAAGAGGTTGTATTTCCCCCCACCACTTTAATTAATATCGCAGAATCTTCTACAAAACCCCCGGGTAGAAAGTGTCAGATTATTGCATTTACAGAGGTAACACGTTTCCATGCCCCCGTAATTTGCCACTGAACAATATGAAATGAAAGTTGCACTGAACTTCTCGCGCCAGTTATAAATTTTCGCGAACCCGCTCTAATTGTTTCGACAGTTGTTTACAAAACGTGACTTTTATTAAGTTCGCGGCCATGTTCCCATAGATGGCGGGGCACTTTCCTAATACCCTACCACCAAAAACCCGCCCCGCGCATTTATAGGACCCCGTTTTTGCCCGGGGCGGGGGGTGAATAATTTATGGCCAAATTTAATTGCTTCTCTTGTGAAAACTGTTCAACCCAAGCTCTCTGTTCAATGGTGATAATAACAATGGATAATGTACCAGTACATAGTACCGCCACGTTAAGCGCGGCAAGCGTCAGTCAATTCTCTCAATGGTGAAATGTGTTTTTGAACTTTGCGGTTATTTTTCCGGGTGTTTAGAGAGTGGAGAGAGTTGAGAAAGTTTTTTGATTATTTTCATTTTATTTTGTAAATACTCGTGCCATATTGGATTGAATAAGTTAACCCCATCGATTTATGGTGGATTGTTGGGGAAAAGTTTCGGTGGTTATTTGCGTACAAAATGAAAATTATTTTTGAATTTCTTAAATTAACATTCTGCCGGATGCTGGAATAACTTGCAATGACAAGGATTTTAAGGGAATTTAATAAAGAAATAATTAAAAATTAATAATCATTTTACTCTCGATCATGGATGGTGAGCTCGATCTTGGGCGACAGCTCGGTCCGAAAGGCAGTAAATAGAGGCACTCCGCA
Organism: Thereva unica; assembly: GCA_949987705.1. Lineage (NCBI taxonomy): Eukaryota > Metazoa > Arthropoda > Insecta > Diptera > Therevidae > Thereva > Thereva unica. The sequence continues at coordinate 15,123,086 of OX465281.1, read as the reverse complement.
AGGAGGAGTACTCTCCCCACTGCTATGGGTCGTAACTATGAACCAGCTGTTGCGACGCATGCAGGCAGAGGGACATCACGTCCTGGCGTACGCGGATGATGTTGTTATCATCAAAAAAGGAAATTTTCCTCAAGTCCTCTGCGACCTCATGGAGGCAACGCTACAAACCCTCTCAAGCTGGACTGCTACCCGCGGACTCAGCGTTAACCCAGTAAAAACGGAGCTGGTCCTCTTCACAAGGAGGTATAAGATCTCTCCGTTAACATCCCCCGGCTTAACTATGTTAGGCTCAAAATTAACAACAGTGCCAAATATCTGGGAGTAATTCTGGGGAAGAAACTCCTCTGGCATGAAAACACAGAAGAGCGCATTAAGAAAGCAAACATCGCGCTTTTCGCTTGCAAAAAATATATTGGCAAGAAATGGGGCTTCTCCACTAACATTGTGCGATGGATCAACACATCTATCGTCCGCCCAATTCTCCTTTACGGGGTTTTAGTATGGTGGCCAACTCTGAGTAAATCCACCGTGCTAAACAAATTACAGAGAGTACAAAGATGTGCGGAGTTATGCATAACAGGAGCACTTCGCTTTACACCTACAGAGGCCTTAAATGTTATGTAATAGGTACCTCCCTCATTTAAATCTTGTGGCAAGGGAAAGCGCAACCATCGCAGGCGTTAGAATAAAAGAATCCGGTTTCTGGACTGGAATCAGGGGAGGGCACACGAAGGTGCTGAACTCAGTTACTATCCCCACTAAAACCGATTTCTGCATTCCCGAAATTACCTTCACGAGGAACTATGAAGTCGCATCTCTTCACGTGGTGAATGGATAAATATACCACACAGGTTTCAGGGTGCCATAAACGTTTTTACTGATGGCTCTAAGCTCGAGGGTCGAGTGGGACGAGGAGTATTTTCCCCAGAACTTGGGATTGAAGTCTCCTTCCGACTTCCCGATCACTGCAGTGTATATCAAGCGGAGGTTCTAGCCATACAAGAAGCTGTTCTGCAAATCAACCAGCAAGGCGATAGGAACCGGACTGTCTACATCTTCACAGATAGTCAGGCAGCTCTGAAAGCCCTGCGCTCCTGCACAAACAGATCTAGAACTACCTCTGAATGTCGCAGATCTCTTAACGAGATGGCTCAGCAGTTCAGGACCCTCCTCGTATGAGTGCCCGGTCACCGAAATATAGAGGGAAATTGTAAAGCTGACGAACTGGCTAGAAGAGCCACGACCGCTACTCTCCTTCCAGAAAAGGAAAGAGAACGAGGAATCTTTAAACTCCGATGCAAGCAACACACAATAACACAAGCGAAAAAGCATTGGAGGTATCTTAATAAATGCACTTTGGCCAAATTAACCTGGCCCTCCTATGATCTCAGGCGAACCACCTTATTACTGAGCCTCCGGAGACAAGAACTCTCAGTTATAGTGGGATTGTTGACCGGACATTGTCTGATAGGGACGCATGCGACCCGTTTAGGTCTTGAGACCTACGATTTCTGCAGAAGCTGTGGGAACCTGGACGAGGCGGAAAGTGTACTACATCTCCTCTCTCACTGCCCGGCCCTAAGCAGAATAAGGTTGCCCACATTTGGTGAACCTTTTCTAATCAACCTTGCGGAAATCTCGAAGATTTGGATCCCGCAACTTAGAAGATTCATTACTTCCTCGAGATGGTTTTAACGAAGAAACGACATTTTAACATCAGGTTTAAAAATGGGATCACTATGGCATCACAATGGGCCTATCCTTCTGGCCTAAGTGTGTGGGCTTGAACCAAAAGCTCAGCCATATCTAACCTAACCTAACCTACTCTCGATCATAACATTCATCGACCAAAAACTCCTACACAAAGATGAGTAGGTATAGGGTCGGTTGCGCCTGGGAAAAATGGTTGGGGGGCCTGGGCATCCGGGTAACTTGTAAATTCTTCCCTCGTCTGGATCTGTCCCCCGAAAACATTGCGTATTTGTCGCTGTTTCTGCTAAGCTCCTCGATTTGTTTTTTTGGTCCGATCAAACCGTAACTACGCCACATACCCTTTTTTACGAATGTCGTGATATTTGTGTCAGTCGGTTTACTCGAATTTTGTAATACTAAAATTTGACTCTGCAATTATTTATTTATCAGCATTTATGACAAAAAAAATGTAGCTATTTTCAAAGTTTCTCATTTTCATAGCCCATTTCACTGCAGACGCCCTCTTATATTTCTTGCGTATTCAAATATTGCACATCTATTAAAGTATCCATAATAGCGGACTGTTCATTTTCTTCCACATCAATTTGCATTGCTTCCTTTTTAAATCCTTGGAAGCATGTTATGTATCTGCATTACTATCTCTTTGGTCGCTTGTGCTTGTATATAAAACATTCTAGTCGCTTGTTTTTGGGTCTTTTTGCAAACTAGAAAAATAACAAAGTTCTATGGAACAATTTTTCTTTGTATATGATAAAAAATTTCCATAAGCTTTTCCGCGAAAACCAATTCTCTCATGTTGTTCCAAAACTATCTTTTATAAAGCTAGTCAAAAGCATTTCCGTACTGTGCATTTTCCAAGAACTGAAAATATAGTTTGTTGTCGATCTTTTCTTTCTAAATCCTGCTTGGTAATCTCCTACTTTGTCTTCCATACATGGTTTCAGTCCACTTAACAAAATATGTAAAAGCACTTTGTAAGCTGTGTCTCCAAGACTCCTGAGGGGTTCTTTATGGGGAGCACCAGCGATATCATGGAGCTATTAACGAGCACTCATATTCTGGATTCTCTAATAACTTGCCATAGATTGGTCTTAGAGTCTAACACTGAATCGAAGGTGGTTTTCGCCCACCGGTCCTACAATGGGAACAAAATTTATGCAAATAGGATTTTCACTGCGGGTGAGATCGAATGGGGCTATTGGTACTGTCAGCCCAGGCGCTGGATAAGGATAAGGTATTGGATAAGAGTGGAGAAGATGGTATAAAGAAGCACAACCATCTCGACTCGTCAGCTTCTTTTACTTTCTCCTGAAAATGATCTAAAAAGTTTTGGACAGGCATATTAGGAAGATTTTACAGCAAATCCACTGGCCTACTGACCTGAGGTCCCTCCGGGCCAATAAAGTGTCTTTCTGCGCTTTTTCAGATATCGGATAAATAGCATTAAACTTTCCTAACTGATCGTCGCTTCTCAGCAGCAAATTGTTGTATTGAAAATGAATGGCAAATCTCTTACTATACTGGCTGCAAACGGCTTTTTTGAAAGAGGCATCCTATCACCTCTTTTCTCAGATAGAGGTGAAGTTTGTTAAATTGGGTCAGCGTATCTCTATCAGACTCTGAGCAGGAGCTGATAATAGACCATTGCCACCACGAACCCACTAAACTCTTAAACATGACGGATTATACCATAGTGACTAGACTAACCTTGGAGTTAGTCTCAAAATTCTCTGGAAAACAATCCCTAAATATAGTTATTGAGTTGGAAACCTTCACAGGTTACTGTAAAAGGGCACTTCAGTGTATCAGTGAGCAAGATAAATTTGCATTCCTCCGAATATACCCCACCAGGTTTCGCGATGAAGTGTACCAACTCATAGAGTCTACACAGCTGGCAACCTTTGAGGACACCGAAAAACTATAAACCCAGACATAGTTACCCCGGGAAACCTACCAGGGAGTGGTCAATAAATTGATCATCACAAGACAATATCCCCTGGAGACCCTCAATGCCTTCACGGCAAAAATCAAGGAAATGCTGAAGGAGGCAGGCGCAACTAAATATGGTGCACTAGCGGGACCGGCAGTCCAATCTCAGTTAGACGACTTCGCCGAAAGTGCCTTACGGAGTTGGGTCACCAGCCCCCCCTCTTTCCCAACCATAGAAGAAGAAACCTTGGGCAGTATAGTTCAAAAGGCTCTAGACCTGGACCGCTTACAACAAACTGCCCTAAATCGACAGCCCAGTGTCTCTCCTACAATATATCCCGACATCCCACAGAAACAGTGGGTCCATATACCCACCTAGCTGGAGCCCTACACAAACGCCCACTTATGATAAACCTACTCCAATGGTCGCGAGTAACTCACAAGGCACACAGTCGCCTCCTAAGGACTGGCCGCAACCTCGAAACATACCACCCAGCAAACCGAGGACAATAACAGCGGCTACGATCTGCCATTTCTGCCGAGGAAAAGACATACTTAATAGCGAGTGTCTAACGCGAAAAAACACCCCTTTCTGCACCCACTTCCAGGAATATAATTTTATAACTTACGAGCGACTAAGAAACAGCAATCAATATAACCAACGCCTTAGTACCAGTAGCAGTCACACAGTGAAAGCGATCTGCAGCGGCCCTGAGGACGCCATAGAGGACCTCATGCGCAAGTCGCTTTATGATATGGCCACTTGAGTATTAATCCCAAAAAAAATGTCGTACTAGTAGAAGAAAGCTACCTCTCTAGACGGTGCAAAAAAAAAGTTACCGGTACAAAAGGTGGCTCATAACTAGCTATAATTTTGGATCAAAAGCTCTCTTGGTAGCCGCCTATTCAGAGAATAACAGCCAAGGAAATTATATCTTTTCAAATCTGTCGTCAATTTGTAATCAAAGCCGGACGGTCAATACCAAACCAGAGGGTGGCGTGGTCAAGCAGGTCAAGGTCGATAGGCTGATCTGTCTCGGTTTCGCGAGAGCTAAAAGCATTTATTCGACTGCGGCTATAGAACTCCTAAAAGTATGCAGAGTTAAATATAAATATAATTTTTTTTAAATAATTTTTCCTAAAAGTATGCAGATAATTTCGAGCAACATAAAATAACAGGCCCACAGAGACTATACGTCGTTAATAGAATCGATACTGCATTTTCAAGCTCCAAGAGAAAAAAACGTCGACCCTTCATTTAATGCTCATTTTGTAACCGGGAAGGAATTGTATTTTGGTGAATCTGTTCGGTCTGAATCCACATTGATGTTCAAATATTCTCTGCACCTACCTCTCTTGTGTAAAATAATTTCATTCAATATGTTTGACAATATCTGATATCTTGTTCGTTCACTTCAGCATACTTCCAAAAACATGACAACAACAAAATTACAGACACTACAACAAAAAAAACCCTGTGTGAGCGGGGGCATATGTTCAAAAATCTCCCATCCTTCAAAATCTATCAAAAGAGTAAATAATCCAAAGAATTTCAATTCACCCTATCTATGCGGGTGACATAGCAGGATGACATACAAGTAATCATTCTTAAGGAGTTCGGTATATTTACACCATGTAATCGCGCACGGGTAATTTAACGGGTGTCTAACTCTCATAGCACAAACTGCAATCAATCACACCAAGTGTGACAGGGTAATGTTAAAGGTTTGCAACTTGATTGACGCTCACCTTATGTAATATTAAACTACTTGCACGCCATTGAGCTGCATTCCCATTCAAGTTCACTAAGTGTGTTCTGGGTGCGTGGGTGGGAGTAGGGGTGGGGATATATTCTAAAGCGTTATGTGTCGGCAAACGTAATACAGACCCGGCAATTTGTCTTGTATCTATTGTAGATTCTAGTGAGGACACCCTGCTGCGGGTTTCCTAGAAAATAGGAATCAATTCGTGTTAACTTGCAACATTTTAGAAGCTGGGCAGCCTTCTCCTTAAAAGGATGTCAATTCAATTTACTGGACGAACTCAATTATAAAGTGACAGCATCAGGCTATACTAGAACGGCAAGACTAGGATTTTTCCTATCCTCTGGGGAGATTAGCAGGCAACTTTACTTCTCGCAATTTAATATAGATTTACCTTCCTTACGTTGTGACACACACTATCCTCCCTAAAGGACATGGACTGCCGGTTTTTTTATAACATTCCTTGTCGCATTAATGGCTCTCATATGTGCTCTGATTAATGAATCATGAATCGCCTTTACCGCTCCCAGAGCTTCATAATATCGCAGATTAAAACTCTTTGGTTTTCGGTGACAGTTCTACCCCATCATCATGCCTACCAAATACTGTGTGACATGACCACATCAATTTCGGGACAGCAAAATGTTCTCTAGTCTAGGATATATCCTGAGGAAATCTTACGTCTGTGGCTTTCGGTCTATTCATTTTGTAACATGAGGTTAGATGGTCACTTGGGAAATATTTGATTTTGGTTAAGGGGATGAACTGAACGAAGGAAATTGAGCTTGACTATATAGGAACCATTCGAGATTAATTGCTCAAATTCATTACAGGTTTTAGATTATTACAGTTGTTTTGTCGTAAGTTCTTATTTATTTGAAAATTTAATGAAAATTGCAAAGTGGATTTATGTTTGTAATCGTCCAGAAGTTATTGTTGCTGTTCATTAAAACTTAGAAGAGCCCGGAGAAACAATACTTTCACATTGAGAAGGATGCTGGTGGCATGAGTGTAATGCTAGATAACAAGCTCATCTAAACTCTCATCTGACAGATAAATAAGAGACCATTTGTGTGACCACGACACAGTGGTGGCCTAAAACTAGAAGACGCAAAAGGTTAGCAGCAAAAACTGCAAATATTTCAGATGCAACAAATGCCTATCAGCTATACAGGATGTTCTTTGACGACCTACATTGCACCTTAAATTAGAGAAAAAGCTCTCTCTGGTGTAATAAAATGCCAGAGAAGTAGGGCTTTGAGGAAACATGACTTGATTGATAGAGGCTCCGCCAAAAGAGTTGATGCCGAGAAAGTCGCGTTTTCCATGCGCAATAGAATCCCCGCATGGCGTTCCCGTCCCTTAGCCTAGTCGCAACAAATTTCGAAGGGGAAATTTGAAAATACATAAGCGCATTTCTTATCAAAATGTGCGTAATGTTTATTTGTGTTTAGCTTTAATTTCCCCAGCTGCGCGCTCCGGCATCAACTCTTTTGGCGGAACCTCTAGTCTAAGTATTCTAAGGCGAGCGAATTTTGAATTGATGAACATTGTAACGAACCACAATTCTTTACTAGAATCCCTTTTCAAAAAAATTTCAGGCAGCAAATATTAAAGCCCCAGGCCTAAAAAGACTCTCTATTTAAAAGCTGAAAGCTTCCTCACGAAAGCTCCTCAAAGAAAAAAGCTCTCCCACCAGACTATATAATAAGTTTGTCCATGATTCTGAGGGCAATTCTTTAACAGACTCGTTCCGGAGAAGTCGCTTTCTCTGCTCCTAGTGAATCGTGTCGAAGTGTACATATATCGACAATATTTCTTAAACCATGTCGAGAAAGGAAGCCCCTTTTTTACGTTGCAATTGTCTCTTAACCTTCAAAAGCGAATGCCGTTTTACTAAGTGGTCCCCCAAATCAGTACAAACCGTACCGCATAATGCCTCATCATTGGCAGGCACGATTCAACACACTTTTAGCAATTCCACAGTTTTTTTAGCTAACCTTTTCATTCGTTGCAACTGCTGTGAACACTCGGAGTGACATGGGGGTACAAACTCATCGTCGCCAACTCGGTAAAGCGTTACTGGTGGGTGCTCCAATAGCTAGTTCTGAACCCATTAACACAGTACCAAAGCTCTCTCTGAGTAAGACTACTGCCTTGAAATTACGTTTATCATAGCAGTGCGACTCAAAAGCGAAGTAAGAAGCCAGTTTAGTTAATTTAACGCCATCGTCCAAAGCTTTCGAACCCGCATACAGTCACGCGGACGTTAAGGTAGCGAAACCAGCTGATCAACATGCAATATCCCTTGCAGAGGAACTTGTAGGGGCTCAACAGACGAATGACGATCATCCACCAATGGCAACTAGAAGGATAATTTTACTTCCCAACATAACCAACTTCCCCTGCAAACCACATCGATCTCGTCTGACTTCTTACCACCTTTACATTTTCCGGGAGTGATTAACAAAATTGGGTGTGTAGCAGATTGGGCTAGGAGATTTAATGAAATCGGCTCAGTTAGCAGGCTACTCGCACATTTGAGCGAAACTACCTCGAAGTATGCTCACAAGTTTCAGTCGGTGGATAAATAGGATAAGTAATAAATTTAAGTTTCTTAAATCAAAAGTAGCAATAGGCAATAGATCTAAGGTTCCTAATGTAAGCGGTGGTCCCATATTTCGAAACCAGTTTTAAGCCCCAATAAAGTAACACAGGATGTAAGATCTGTTAACATAACTAACCATACACCTAACATTAAAAATATTAACACCATTCCCACTGCATCTAACTCAGCCCGCAGCCGCACTTACTCGAGGCAGTACATTTGTCCCTTACACGATGGCAAATTGTACTGAGGCTTCAAGCTTTTTAAATGTCAAAGATAAATTCACTCTAGACTTTCGATTTTTAACATACCTCAGAAAATGAGCCGATGTGTGATTTTAAATACTTACGTAGTGGAGAGAGAGGGATTTCTTATTTCTTACTTCCTTTGGGGCAGTAAATTCAACATGAAAACTTAAACGAGACGAGGTGAGTTGTAAATATGTAGTGGTGGGTTCCTTCTTTCTTTACTTCTTTTGGGGCACCCACCAACTTGAAGTGAGACAAAGTACAATCGGCATACTCTCTTATTCTCTTACTCTTACTCTGAGGGAGTTTCATTCCTACTTATTTTTCGGAAGTAAAATATAAAATTTCAACTGAGCCTTGGGGAGAATGTAAATACGAACTAGAGACACGATTCTTCCTTTTTTTGAGGAAATGAAATTTCCAACAAGAAATGAGGTGAGGTGAAATTGTAAAATATAAATATACATTGTAAAGACATAGCTTTAGTACTTACTCTGAGACAGTTTAATGCATATTACATATAAACTCGCACAAAATTCCCTTCGGTAACATTTCTTTTTTTTTTTTTTTTTTTTAATTTGCTTGATTTGTCATTTTGGCATTACAAAAGCACCTCGCCTCATTTCAAGTATGACATTGTACTGGCTCAAAAAAAGAGGCCCCTCTTACATACTCATTTTATAATCCCAGGCCCTTCTGAAGTTCTCGTCAGTATCGCATATAGTACATCTTTGTTGAAAAGACAGCATGTAAGCTATGGTATTCAAGATGGTGGCTCTGATTATTCATGAGCTCTCGCCGAAATTGCTCGATACATGAAAATGACTGGAAGGTGCGTAACAGAGAGATGTTTTTGGTCAATTTTCGACACATCATATGTTCAATTATTTGAGACAATAAAAGTCAATATGGCATTTAAAACCTATCTCCTACCAAAAATGAAGTCTATATTAACATCACCACTCGTTTACCCACCGAAAATTCACCAAAAAATGTTGAGAGTAAATTTATATAAAAACAATCTGAACGTGCAAATGTGGTGGTGGTGGCTGGTGCTGGGTGGGCGGAGGAAGTCGATTTACATTTTGGCTACACCCGGGTAAATATCGTCGTAAATTGGATACTTTTCACCCGTTACAAAACAATTCCATTAATAATTCTTACATCCCCAACGCAGGAGCCACCGAGTCTGTTATCTGCGGGAGCAAAGTGCTCAGGGAAATAATTTCTACCCCCGATATTTTTTCCGGTTAGTAGATTTCTAGTTATTGCACGTTGGAAATTTTTATCGTACATTTGATATTCGTGTTGTGTTAAATCCTGGAATTAAGAGATTACAACTCTGAATTCATGACGGTATAAAAATTGTTCTCGTGTTTCCTTCCTCTTTTTTTGTGTGTGTATAAAGGACATAAACCATCAAGTCTTAAGCAAATTTTTAAATTAATCATTTTCTTTTTCTTTTTCACATTATTTCAGTTCAATTGCAAATAATTCCTTAATCTTATTTCCAAATAAATTCCTTTCATTCTCCCCGTTAAATCCTTTCGCTTGTTGGATCCTTTAAGTTTTTCCTTTTTTTTTGAAAATCCTTAAAATTCAGCGGAAAAAGGTTTGAAATTTCTTTACAAGTTTGTTTCTATTATGAAAATTCTTGTTGAACAAGACAAGACAGCCCCCTGCACCCCCGCGAGCAAACATCCCATATCTAGCAGAGTGCACAGCTACAGACCGAGTATAAATTCATTAATCATCCTTTAATGCAACTTTGCAGAAGAGATAACTTTGAGAGGGTGGGTTGTTCTATATTTACCCCCATTTGAGTGGAGCACACCCTCAGACTCCCCCCGGGAGTTTACGTCTGAAGCAAGTCGATTTTCTTAATGTTTTCTTTCATAGCGACATTAAAAAATTAGCGGAAAAATGCTTCACCCTTTCGTATTCACCCAAGTCGCGGTAATTGCATTAGCGCCATTCACCGCAGATTTTCCGTGCCACTTCCGGAATTTGATATCACTGGAGAGAGGGAAAAAAATAAAACGCAGAAAATGTAATACGTCGGTGACATATTTGCGGCAGTTTACCTAGTTTCGTCCAGAATGGAAGCTGATACCAAATGTTCTGTTTTAAAAAAAATTTAGATTTATTTTTAAAGGTTCGCACTATGGAATTATTTTAGTGTCTTGTACGCGTTTCTTAAAATACCATTTTATAAACCAAAAAAGATTATAATTCTATCAGCTTTCATAATAAAGAGACGAAATGAGGGGTTGGAGAAGAAAGCCATGTCTTAAAAAGTATTGCTCTTTGATGATATAATCTAAGAAAAATTTAGGGATCAAAACGGCTGAAAGTGATATTAATGCTTCAAACCGAACAGTAGAGCAGTGTCATAGATCCCTGACACGCCTTTAGAGATTGAGAGTACTCGTACTTAGAAGAGCAGTACAAAGACTACCCACACGATGAAAAATGCCTGGGAGATGAATTTGATATGTGAATTAGAACAGGCTAGAGCATATTTTTCAATACCGAGCAAACTCAGAAATTCGGAGCTCCACAAAACTCCGATGATTATTTTACATCGCCGCACCTTGCTTAGAAAAAGTTAGCAAAGACATAAATCGGGTTATATGCAACAAGACCTTTGGACATTACTGCAGAGCTGGCCTGATTTGAACACAAAACTATTCATGAAGTCATCTTGAGTTTAAGCCCTCCTCTTTTACAAAGCTTGCCTCTACGTACTACCCGTACATAGCCGTGCCGGCAGACTGGCAAAACGGTTAAGCCGGAGAGATACCTTATTGGGACTACTGAAATATAATTTCAATAGGTGGCGAACCTCCTAAGGATGGATAAGTGATCATATAATATAGCCCATCGAAGAGAAGCCTTTGTCCTTGCATAGGCCACAGTGGTGCACGCAGACTCCCTTAGAGCAATCACTACTTAGTTGACTCCCACTCTGCGGTGTGCGGCCTCTTCTATCCCGGCTGACAGCCCCAGACCAGAATTTATGACCCTGTATTTCAGGAGCTGATAAATAGAGCACCTGAAGCACCCGTCAATACCTAGACACTGGAGTACCCCCGTGACCGCAAAAGATTCAACATTCAATAACTTAAATATAATGAACTCCTTGAATTCAAGGGATTTTTTAATGAGCGCTACCAGGGTGTGGAGATCAGTGTCTACCGATTTACCTTTCATTTCGGCATGCTGCAAGAGAGAAAGTAATTTTCTATTAATGCTTTGCTTTCGAGGATCTTAAGGGCATCTCCTACCACAATGCAAAATACTTGAGACCTATATATCTCACAATAGGCCTCAAGTATTTCGGATTATGGTGAGGATTTCACCCGCTTTCGGAATGAAAACCACCTTCGCTTACAGCCTTCTAAAACCTATGGGATTAAATCCCTGTACTATCAGTCTGTCGATAGTACCTAAATTATATTCACTAGTTGAGCTCCCAAAACCTGTTTCTGCGAATACAGCAAGAGATATCGGAACAGGAAAGGTTTGTGCGTTGGCTAAATATTTTTTGTGGTGGCTTGGGTGTAAGCTTTATTCGGAACAAGAACCTCTGTGGTAAGCTTTTTGTGAATATTCTGGTATGAGCGCCACCTGTGTGAAACTAATTGAACTTTGCTATAGTATGTTTCGGGTTAATTTCATGCAGGTGGGAGTCTTAGGGGTGTCTTTGGGAGAGCTTTGAAATAAGTGTGTCTTGGGTGGGTTCGCACTGAGCCGAAATTAGTAACTTCGAAATTATATAGAACCTTTCGCATCACCCTTGGGGGGGTGGTCTTGGATTTGAATCGAGGGCCTTGGGGTGGGATCCTTTGGAGAGCTTTGTGCTTACGGTCTCTCGGGTGGATTTTCATGGTGAGAGTTTTGGGATGTTAGTCGGAAGTCTTGGAAGGGATCTTGTTGGTGAGTCTGATCTGCGTTCTAAAAATTGATCATGGGTCAGCTGGTAGAGGCTCCACTAAGAATTAAGCGAGTTATGGATCCGAAAGCTTTAGCTTTACAAAATTTCCTGTCCATCTGGACTACAGCCAGATGGCGCTAGATGTCACCACCATCACCATTTAAAACATTTTATTCTGGGGTTAAATCATCACTTTGGTTGAACTTACGATTCTTAATCAAAATACTGAGTGTATTTCAGTGTGAGAAAACAGAGGAACATCTCCCCATTGCATCGAGACCTTGGTCGTGTGACACCACCCCTTGCACCATGTTCCATTTTTAACTCATCGGTAAACCAGTAGAGGTTTCTTGGTTGCCCAGAAAAAATGGATTCCCCAGTATTCGGCCAATTCAATAAGATCTTAAGTCTTGGGACGGTGTGCAATGAAGGTGATAGCTAATAGAGTCAATTCAATAATAATTGCTTCCTAAGCTAAAGGACCGGCGAAGCCTGCTGCACTTGAGGATTGCCGTGAAGTGTTTGCTCCTGGGTCATCAGACTGTGGTATCGATCGTTCGATTGTAATGATCGGAATACTAATTTATCAAAAACCATCGAAACTATTGAAGTGAAATTCTATTGAAAATGTACTAACTTTAACAAATCGCCATAGCAGTCAGTATTTTCCTGTAACAGCAAAAACATCTCTCATCTCTCCAACTACTCAAGCAAACCTTTGGCATACTCAGGGAATAAGGCAAGGATAGAAGCTAAAACCGACATCCTTCTAGTCACCGTGTAACGTAAAAAAACATCTGCTTAACACCTGAGCACATAACAAGGGTCCTCAAAGTATGTACATTCGCCCACGTCCTTTCCCGCAGCAAGAATGTCGTGTTAACAGCTTGCCAAAATTTACCCGACATTTTTTAAATAATCAGAAGGAGCAAGGACCAAAAAAGGGATTTTAGCAGGGTAATCATCGTCCGGGGAAAATGTCTGTCCATGAAAATTCCAAGTCTATTAAAAAAGTAATTTTTTTTAGCTAGTCTCAAAATAGCTCTAAGTAATAACTTATAATTGGAAAATCTCTGCTATCCACATGCATGCAAAAGAGCCTCGGAATAAATCACAAAAACCCAGGAGGGCTTCCCTACATAACCTAGAGAATATTTCATGGACTCCATGCAATTCATAACACCCATGAAACATGAAACATGAAACTGAAAGCATTCAAGGCAGATCCTAGATGATGCATAACCTGCACTTATTCAGGACATTCTTCGGGGGTTCAAAAAAGACGCTGCAGTCTCTCTCAATGGGCACGGAGTTAGGCTAAAGTTATGCATCCTGATTCCGTACGACATTAACGACACTTTAAAGCCCTTAAATTCCGTACAAGACATTAGACATAAGAGAATGTGTGTGTGGGCGGGGGCGGGACATGTACGAAATTCCTTTTGTCCATGCCAGAAAATCGCTTTCGAGGAATTTAAGAATGTCTAGAACGGCATTTGGCAGGCATCGGACAACAACAGGACGGGAATGCAAGGGTAGTAAATATCGTCTCCATAATAGCAAATTTCAAAGGACATCACAACTTTTATCCCGTTCAAGATGTCAAGGAATACTCTAAGCGTGGTTGAGATTTATTGCCCCGAATGAAAGAGTAAGGAGCAAGCAAAAAGGACGAACAATTTATTCAGTCTCGGGAATTTTATTGTTTTTTATGTGATCCTTTTTCGTATGAATGTGGGGCAAGCAAGAGTGAGAGAGAGAGTGGTTTCATTGTCCCTTAGTGTAACCAGTTTGTTATGGCCATCAATGGTCAGTGGAAAGTTATTTGTGGTCCTTTAAGATCGTTCAAGCCATTCCTCCCCAAGGGCGGATTCACTTTTCTATACTTCGTTTCGTACTTTTCTATATGTATGTCCTTGCTGAATAATTCTTCTCTAATCCTTAATTCAACAAAAAAAAACAGTGCCCCCCACTCTTGGCTCTTGATACGGAGCATTTGCGTTGCATTTGTCCTGAGGAAATGAAATGTTAAGTGAGTTTGGAAGAGACGTGGTAATTTATTCATCCAAGGGGCATTCACTTATTTTTGTGCAAAGAGAACTTGAAGCTGGGGACATGCAAATTATCCTGGCAGAGAAAGTATACAACTTCTCGGATGAATATTCAACGGGGTCCTGGATCCTGCCTGTAAATCCAAGCCAAATTTGAGAGAAGTTCTTAATCTTTTTCTACAGGAATTTGCCATGAATTCTTCTGTGTGATTTGAAATATAAGAAAAGTTCGTTATGGGATTTTTGGCATTTGTTGTCGTTTTGTTTATTGTTGGGTTAATATGTATTAAGGGTTAATTCCGGGGGAAATTGTTGTGTTGTTTTTTGGCTATGTTACTGGATTAATAAATACCCATCGAAATATAGTCTCAGCAAACAATTTCAGTTAAGTAAATAAAAATGTGTCTTCTTCATCTTTAACGAATCCTCTAGCCTACCTCCTACTAAGGGCCTTCAAGTAGTGACATTGTACACTGCAACGGGCCACGGGGATCAAGCTCTGCGGAAAGGAGAGGAACGAATGTGGTACGTTAGATAAAGAGAGCTTACCGTTCTGAGCCTTCCAAGCCCAGTTTGAGCACTGTCGCAAAGGAACTTTTCTGGAAACCGGGAGGGGCACCAAATTGCACGAGAATATAAGCTTATCCCGATATGAAGCCTTTATCGTGATGATCGGAGATTTTCAGGGAACAAATTCAAAAAGTAAAAAGAAAACACGAATTAGTGAATTGCGAGTTTAAAGGCCCTTTTACATCCCAAACGCAAACAGGGCCACCATGACAACAGAACTAGCATCCGAAGCTGGAGACATGCTTGCATTTTTTGCGCCCGGTGCATTATGCCATATTGCGCCCCATAAGCTGTTCATTTTTGAAAGCAGTGGACGACAATGAACACATTCACTCGCAATCACAGCTTCACATAGGTCAACATCCAATCTGCTGAAAATGTCGTTTGCGGAGAAGAGAGTAGGAGAGGTCGATGGGACAGCTGTGTGGTTGTTGTTTTTTGCTATCTCCCTTTTGTTAGGAAATTTGAAAATGGCAGAAGGGAGGGTTAATATTAAAAACTAAAGCTAAAGCATTCTAACGCATAGTTCGTTGGAAAAGTTGGTTCTTGTCGACTTTTCCATTTTTTTTTCCAAGTTTAAAATTTTTTTAAATCTTAATTTCTGAAATTTCGCCCTCGACAAATTGCGCCCGGTGCAAGTGCACCATTCGCACCTATGAAAGCGTCGCTCCTGGCTGTAAGGACCATCAAACTTGCAGAAAGAAGAAGAACCCACGGCTCAATTCGAACTGTATATGTCATTGGATGGATGGATTTTTCAGTTCAGGAAGAAAGTATGGTTCCCTGTTAGGGGTCGCCCATTAATTACGTGAGGCGTTTAGGTGGAGGGGTCGACCCGAATCTCCCCCAGTCTTACGTGGGGAGAGGAGGGGTCTCGGCAAATATCACCTAATTATACGTACGAGTTTGGAAATACTGACTGTCGGAGATTATTCCACAGTTGAGTTGTTTAATCCATAAACGAACTTCTAGATCGTATTGTATCCGAGGGGGTTGGGCTGTAAGGCATGGTGGTGACCCGAGGACCTAGTCTTGTGTTACGACAAAAATATTGCTCTGCGGGCAGGAGGTTCTTAATTTCAGTAGATAATGTGTAGAGAGGGCTGCTACATTCCTATGTTGGCTCAAAGAAATGAGTTTGAAGCACGATTTTGCAACTTGTGGAAACAATTGAACGTTGTTTTTGATGCTCATGTCTAGATATACAAATTGTATTCAAGGCGGGGCCAAATGTAAGATTTATAGATTGTAGCCAGGGCGGCTAGCTGGAGAAGGAACTTGCATCTCTTAAGACATCCAAGGCATTGCGGAGGCTTTTTGGGTGATTTGTGGAGTATGTGATCTTTCAATCACAGATCCTCCGTTATACCCAGGACGCACCAGCACTCTTAATCTTGATTATGACGTCAGAATGACGTAGACTGCATTTTATTTCCATATCTCTTGTATGGGTATAAGTCATTTTGACGTCATAATCAAGATTAAGACTGCTGGTGCGCCCTGGATATTAGGGGTCCATTAAACGATAGGTTTTACTGTCAGATTACCACAGTTAAGGTGATTAAGCCAGCTTCAGAC
The DNA here is from genome assembly GCA_949987705.1 of Thereva unica. Classification (NCBI taxonomy): domain Eukaryota; kingdom Metazoa; phylum Arthropoda; class Insecta; order Diptera; family Therevidae; genus Thereva; species Thereva unica. The sequence goes on along the minus strand of OX465281.1, from coordinate 15,106,689 downwards.
TCGTTTGCTCCTTGTTTTCTGTTGTGAGTGGATATGGTGTAAACTCTCGCCGTGAATTCACGGTGTGTGTGGAGCCGCCTTTACCCAGAGATCGGAGGTATATCGGTGTTATCGACAAGCAAGCACGTTCTCGCATACAAGCAAGCACGTTCTCTCCACAGGCATGCACTTTCTTTAGACTAAAGGTAGCAACAATTGGGGCTTTAAAAAATTGTTTAGAACAAAGAAAACGGGAAATTATCTTGGTGATCATAAGGGGTGCCAATGGCATACTCGGGTAGAACAAGTTTCTTTAGATTGCGTAAGTCAAACAGCATTGAACGTCTTAGCTGAGAGACTGCCTGGTACACCAACACTCGCGTTTGGAATGGTCTATATCCATGCGGATCATACCTGCAGCGGAAATTTTTTTAATTTTTGTGCCTGTGGCGGAGCGAACACACTTTTGTGGCATGCCTTTTTGTTCGCTACGCGTGCTACCAATTAAATTATCTTTACTCGGAATCAATGTCACCAACACAATTGCCTGAAATATGAAGCGAAGCAACAATAAAAACTAGATTTTTGTATGAATAAAACTAAAGCTTAAAGCGGCCCAAACGCTTTCAGTTTAACTGCGCAGTTTATGATGTGTGATGTCTTGTCTGAGCGATAAACTGTGTGAACTGTGCAGTTTAGAATTACTTTTATGTACTCCTCAGACCTTTTTGTTTTTTTTGTTTTTATATGAAAAAACCAAGCTTAGGTGTAACCCTTTATACTACCAGTCCGTCATGTCGTTCAGTTCATGGTGCAATGTCTAGTAGTAAGCTTGGTTTGAAGAATAGAGGAGAATAGGAAAGGTTAGAGGGAGTCTGGAGGGTGTAGAAGAAAATGACGATGAACCTCGCGTTTGAACTCTAAGGTGTTGTACGAGTTCGGAAATACCGACTGCGGGAGATTATTCCACAGTCGAGTTGTTCTATTCATAAACGAACTTCTAAACCGTATTGGCTGTAGGGTATGGGGGTGAACCGAGAGGGCTAGTCTTGTGTTGCGGGAAAAGTATTGCCGTGCAGGCAGGAGGTCCTGAATTTCAGTGGAACAGTCGCATCCTCTTTTGCTCCGATAAACTGTGCATGTCAGACAGTTTATCGTTCAGTTTTCTCAGTTCCGTCCTTTTGCCATTATTAAAAAGATGTACTCAAATCAGCAAAACTTACGAGATTGAGCAAAAAAAGGTAAAACGAACCGACAACCCACATACTTTCAGTTCAGCCTATCGTACAGTTTTTTTATACAGGTCAACTGCGCAGTTAAAACTTAGTGATAGAAAGCTTCCCTTCAAGGTCTATTCGAGGTGTCTGGCTGAGCTATAAGGAAAGTGACAGCACCAATTTCCATATCTTTCAGAGAAAATAATCCCGCAGCAAGCACCCTTTCCAGTAGATCAGAGACTGATAAATAGGAAAAGAGGGAGATGCAAGGCTCAAAGGAAAGACTTGGCTCTGTTCACCATGGCATACCGACAAACTTTCTTGAGAACAGACTTACTTAGAATTAATCTTCTCTAGTTTCCAAGTGATAGTGTCTGAGATGAACAAAACTCCAAAGGTGCTAATGGATTGTAAGTTCTGTCGCCAAGCTTTGAACATGAATAAGGTTCTATCTCAAATTAGTAGTGGAAAAGTACCTACGGAAATTAAAAAACAAATTATTTTCTGTGTTCCTAAACATCTCAGAAAAGCAGAAGAGGTTCTTAGCATGCTGGTATCACAAAATTGGTCCATTGAAGCGACCTTTTGGTATGTGATATGCAGTATGGTTGACCAGAACAGTCAAACACTGCGTTATCGATCATAAATCAGTAAAACTATTGCAAAAACAACTCCAATAATAATCCTCAAAGCGAATTTAATAAAACAAATTTTGAAATGACTCTAGAATTTAACAAATTAATTACGCTAACAAATCGCAAAAAGGAGGAGGAAATTCCTTTTTAGTTTACGACTTCAGGGGATGTGTTAGGTGTGATTAAAAGGTAAGCATACTTAAAACCCGGGCATACAAGGTGAGCCAGATGTTGTAGGTTAAATTTAGATCTTAAACTGTATCTCGTAAACTATGAGTCCTAACTAAATATCATAATATTTAATAATTAATACAAATATTTTCAGCTTTATCTATAAAGTAGTAAAAGTTTGTAATTTGTAATAGCCACATTACATGCTCATATGAAATGCGAAAATTTATATATTATATGTTCATGCTAGAATATAGGTAACAGTTGCTCCATATTATAATCACAGCGAGAAAATTTCAACTCAAATATTGTTTTACGACGGAAGAACGTAGTGAGATGAGAAGTTTTCACTTCTCTAGAAACTTCATCTTTGGTAATAATTTGGAGCACATAAATTAAAGCTTCATATTAGTAGTAATAGCACACACAAATTATAGTTAATTGTAAGTAAGTAATTGCTATGAAAATAGTTGCTATAAATAGAGTTGCTAAAATTGAAATTCTTCAAATTTCGTTCAAATTTTCTGGCCAAGAGAAAATTCACGTATAAGCTTGGTTGGTGTTTCATTATTGCTGTTACTTCATATTGCACACAAAATTTTACATAATTTCTGCTTTAATTTGTTTGTTAAAGATGCATTCTCACGATTCAAGTCTAGTTGAGGGATTGATTATAGCTGCAGCCCAAAGCGCTTTTGAAAGGCCAAAAACTAAAAAAAAATTCTTAGCAGGAAAATTCGAGACAGCTGACCGACCATGACCATTTATCCTAAATTTTCCCGCCATCCTGCTAACAAATTTTTTTTTCTCAAAAATTATCGGCACTGGTCTACTACCCACCAAAACTTGAATAAAATATGGGTAGTGAGATCCTACTTTCTAAACTAAGTCAGCGCTTTCATTCCTCTTCTTCTGCTACACGGCTTTTCTCTTCTTTGCTATCTAACGGTTTTCAAGGTGTTCTTCATAACGATGTTATCTCCTCTCTTCTACAGGCGCCTTCTGGTGTTCCACAAGGTTCAATTCTTGGTCCTCTACTATTTTTATTATAAATCAATGATCTACCCTTTCCTATTGGTCACTGTTCCTTTCATCTGTATGTTGATGATCTCCAACTGTATACCTCTTGCCCTCCTTGCCAAATTGATTCTTGTATTTCTGACCGTAATAGCACCTCTATCGAATAAATGAGTGGAGTCCTCTCAACTACCTTAAATTAAACCCTAAAAAATCACAAATACTTGCCACTCATTTGTCTGGGTAGCATTCCTCTTCCAATTGTTGATCGGGCCTATAATCTTGGCATTGCTAGCTAAACTGACCTACTCTGATCAAGTCTCACTAATGCCCTCCAAGGTTTATGGGACATTACGTAAGCTCAGGCTTTATGGCCATCTCCTATCACCCACTAAGCGTCCAAAGCTTGTAAAAACTCTCATTCTCCCGCATTTCCTCTATGGCTCAATTGTTGACATTGTGTATGATTCATCCTACCGTGATCGACTTAATGATGCATTCAATGATTCCTTACGCTTTATCTTCCACATAAGAAGGTCAGATCATGTATCATCTGTTCGAAATTCACTAACAGGCTGTGACCTCTTTTGTTTCTTCTGTTGATCAATAAAAGCTTGACCTAGTCACATGCATCGTCTGCAATATGTTTCTTCATGTATTTTGGGCAAAAATGTACGAAGACGCACTTGGCTGATGCAAAAACGAGTTCTGCCATTAGAGACCAGTTAATTCATAGCAGTTAAATCCTAAGCAACCAAATTTTTAAATTTCATACGTTTCATGCTACTCAAATTTTTAGAGTTCATGCGTTGATATCATAACTTCATGGATAGGGTGGTTCAAGCATAAATGTTTCAGTAATCTCGAAGTAATCTTCAATAAACGTTGAACTACTAAAATAATTGATTTATTACATTATTCGAAATCTTATTAATCCCCACTTCAGATTTAACTTTCGCGGAAGTACTTATCAAGCGATAAGGTAGAGATCATGAGATTTTTTCAAGCTGTATAAAAGCTACCGAGAACTAAAGAAAACCTCAAAGTAATCTTCCAAGATGTTTCGAGTACTTGCGTTCTTTTCTGTTTTTATTTATGTTTTCGGAGCAATCGTAGATTTTGTTCCACAACTAAGCGGAAGAATTGTCGGTGGTGAGGAGGCAACAATTGAAGAGTTTCCTTACCAGATATCCCTTAAATACCTAGGAAGACATCGCTGTGGAGGAGCTATCTTAAGTGAAATGATTGTCGCAACTGCAGCACATTGCATCAATGGTGTAACAGCACGTGATTTGGAAGTCCATGCTGGTTCGACATTCGAATCTAAAGATGGAGTTTATATTGAAGTCCACAGATACATAAAACACAAGGGCTACAATTCTAAAACTGTAGACAACGATATCGCCTTGCTGATCTTGTCAAGGCCACTTAGATTTTCGGACTCGATCAAGCCGATCGCTCTTGCTCGACAGGATGAACCAATGATCGCTGGTGCTGTTGCTTATGTAAGTGGATGGGGCCTATTGGAGGAGGTTGGAAGTAAGCTCCCGGACGCTCTTCAGTATATTCAGGTGAATGTTGTTGATGATCAAAAGTGCAAGAACATATATGCCAAAAGAGGACTACATATCACCAAATCAATGATTTGCGCTGGATATGCAAAAGGTGGGAAGGATACTTGTCTAGGTGACTCAGGTGGTCCACTCGTTTCTGAAGGAAAACTTATTGGCATTGTGTCTGGCGGAATTGGATGTAGTGGGAAAGTATATCCTGGTGTTTATGCAAGAATTTCTAGTCTGCGTGCGTGGATTGAAATGATGAAATATAGATACTGAATTTTAAATTAGTTGTTTATTTTTATTGTAATTTATAAACAAAATTAAAATACAATTATGTAGTAGATGTAACTGTGAAAAAACTAGAATTGGGGTATGAGTTGCAGGTCAATCGTTATCGGACTATTCGCTCCTAAAAATCTTCGATCTTGATGAAAAATTATTGAAATAAATATCTGCAAGATCACAGGTCTTCTTATGAAATGGGGATGTTGTACATAGTTATTACGCAGTACTGAAACGTATGACGATGATGGAATATTTGTAATTTAATAAGAATAATCAAAATTATTCTATCTATCTAATTATTCTATCATTATGAAAACTTTCTCAAAATAAATTTGATAGGAAATGTTCGTCTGCCTTTCTAACAATTAACTACCCTGAACCTCTCAGCCAAGAAAACATCTCCCTCTGGCAGTTTTAGCCAAGCTTGGATGTGGAACCAAATGCCTTGATTGCCACTTGACTATTTGACAACATTATTACCCTGTGTTCCAGTCTTGGGTATGACTGTATTGCCAGGGATTCCTTAAAAGATTGCCAGAAATTCAATCTGTCTTCTTCTTTAACGGCTCTACAACCGGGATCGGTCTTGGCCTCACGCAACTGCTCCGCCTTGGCTCGGAATCGGTATCGCTGGTGGGAGATCCCGATTCCGAGCCGATGTCATCCAGTTTGGGATTCTTAAGCTCTAGACGTCTTTCTTCTTCTTATTCCCCTTTAATCCCTCATGAGCCATAGGGAGCAAACAGTTACTCTCCAGCGGCCTCTTCTTTGTGCGACAGCTCTCAGCTCCGACCAGAATCTTCCAGTTATTGCGGTCTGTGCTAATAGGGATTTCTCTACATTGTTCTAAGTTTTCCGGCGCGATGGGATTCTAGTCAAGAGCCTGTTTGGCTAGATTTTCGTTTCGGGGTCACAAGGTGTGGCCAATCCCAATTCCTTCGACTCATTTGGTCGTCTATCCTTTCTTGACCTGCACGGCGCCATAGCTCTTCATTTGAAATTCTATCTTGCCAGCGGATTTTTAGAATATGAATTTCTCGTGAATTTCGTTGACGTTTTCCTTATCGTCCTGCACCATGGTACAATAATACAAGGTAGGCTCATAAGGAAAAGCTCCGGCTTTGTGACGTCACTCAGATCTCAATTCATAAGGGAAAAAAGCTTTCCTCTGACGTCACTCAGATCTTTTCTCTAACAAATTGCGTTTAGGCTTTTCAAGATGGAAACAGAGCTTTTCCTTATGAGCCTACCTTGTATTATTGTACCATGGTCCTGCACCATGTGTGCGAACAAATAAGCTTTAGGCTGAGCGTCTCTTGCAAACCCGGACCACTGGAAATATGGCAAGAAGTGGCTTGCCCCGGATTGCTCTTTCGACCGACAATATCGCTACTGGGACCGAAGACGGACGAGTGAGTCGGCAAACATCGACGAGACCCACGATGCACACTATTTGTCATCAGCAATCGTTCGTTGCGACAAATTTTGGGCAAAACCCTGGAAATGTTTTCTTACAAAGTGCAAACCGTTCACCAATTGCTGCCTTCTGACCGTCAAGTGAGGTTAGCTTACTCCCATACTCTGTTAAACGTGAGAAGAGGATGTTTTCGTATCCAAAATCGTAATGAGAGACGAAGCCCATTTTCACTTAAGTTGTTATATAAATAAGCAAATCAAATTCACGCACTCAACAAGATATGAATTCGTTTGTGAATAGAACAACTCGACTCTGGAATAATCTCTCGCAGTCAGTATTTCCGAGCCCATACAACATTCAAGAGTTCAAACGCAGGGTTCATCACCACCTTCTTCAATACCCCCCCCCCCCGTACCTTTATAACCCCCCCCCCCTCCCCCGTACTTAGCTTACTGCTAGACATTGCACCATGACGTGACAAATGACATGACGGACTAGTAGTACAAAGGGTGACTCCTAAGCTTAGCACTGCCACATAAAAAAAAATCATGTTATAAACACAATTTCACAATATGACATTAATTTTGCAAAACTAATCAATTTAAGGTAGGTTCTTGTGACATTTGGTCTTTTCATTTAAACAGAAAAGAACGGCTTGACCGAATGTAATGAAATTTTTTCTAGATCATATTGACATTAATACGCTTCGATTGGCACCTGGGCATAAAGTCGATATAATTTTTGTTCGGCGCGATATCGTTCAGAGAAAAATGACCACGTACCACACACACACATAGTTCATCTCAATATTAGGTTTAAAATGGGACTTTAAAATTTCGACAAATTTTGTTGAAAACTACGATTTTCATTTTTGGGCCCACATAAACTGAACTATTATCACATCACACCACATAATTTTCAAAAGCCCAATTTATTTGCAAAATTAAAACAAACTTCATTATGTACATAATTATAAAATTTATTTTCACCAATACAGAAGATTTTCACTATTTATCCGGCCTGTGCGTGTCAATCCAATCACGAAGGTAAGAGATCCGCGAATAAACTCCAGGATATTCGGGACGCGCGCATCCGATTCCCCACGATACAATACCAACAAGCTTTCCTTCCGAAACGAGTGGACCACCTGAATCTTCGACGCATGCGTCTTTTTTACCTCCAGGAACTCCAGCACAAATCATAGACTTACGGATATTGATATTGATGGCTCTGTAGTTTGCAGTACACTTTGCGAAATCCAATATATTGAGCTCTGCGTAATGCAAGGCATCTGGCAGTACACCATTTTCGCTGAGTAGGCCCCATCCACTGACCCGAGCTTTAGAGCCAATACTGTCCTCCGTTCCAGATCCAACTAGAGGGATTGGCTGAATGCTGTCTGAGAAATTCAGTGGTGTACCCAAGATTGCCAGAGCAATGTCGTTCTCCTGATCGTATTCATCGAAATTTTCATGAACAATAACTTTCTTCACTGGAAGCTTTACTGCATTGCCAGATAAATTTGTAGAGCCAGCTTGAACTACGATATCGCGATTTGACAGGTCATAGACGCAATGTGCTGCTGTGACAATAACAGTTTCACTTAATATCGCTCCTCCGCAGAAATATGTTCCACCTTCACTCAAAGCTACGTGATAAGGAAACTGGTTGATTGCTGCCTCTTCACCCCCGGCAATTCGTCCTTCCAGTTGAGGTAGCTCATCGCCAGAAGCACCAACGAGTACAGAAATGAAAATGAACCGTCGCAGCATGTTGATTAGTTTCTAGTGTTTTAAGGAACTTTCAACGCGTTTTATTTGCACAAGTTCTTTACCTTATCAGTTATTTCTTTGATAAGCGCTTGAAGTAGGGAAATTCGGAAAATTGATTAAGTGTGAAGATTAAACCTTATAAAAATGAGAGTTGAAGCTTTTTTGCGTTACGACACGAAACTACAAAATATACAGCTAAATTCGAAAAAATAAAAACTTAGAAGCAGTATGAGATGATGCATAAGACAGTTGATCCGTCTCTTCACAAAACTTACAGAGGGACTGCTCCTGATTCCAGCCTTTCCTACTCTTTCCTAGATTCGACTTTTAAAACGACCAGAAAACCAGTTCGCCTACAATTTCCAAATATTCAATTGAGGATAAAACAGACCTCAGTTCGCCCAACTGGACTCGAACTGAAGTTAAACGTAATACCTCACTCAAAAGGGAGTAGTCAACTGGAACAATGGAATGCCATTCCAGTAGGGTTTTGCGTTTCCAAAGGCACAAACAGATTGGCGCGGCGGCGATGGTAACTGGAAAAAACGTTTAAAGTTACCACCATATGTGCTAACACAAGGCGGGCAGGCGACACGGAGAAATTAAATGTATAGCAAATTCTCTCGCACACGGCCGCCCTCACCGCCGTCGAGCCAATTTGTTTGTGCCTTAACTTCTGGCGAAACAACAACAACCATTTCAAGCACGAACTGTACATGAACTGGACTTTAGTCGATGAAGCTATGTGGAAATGAACTGAACATTATTGAACTGAGGTAGGTGAAGCCGGGGCTTTAGCCGGCACTCTAATGCTATACACAGCTGTAATAACGCTTCTTGGCGGCTTAACTGGTTAATCGGTTCCACTAAGATTGAGCCTTTACCTAGCGGACGACACACCTCCTTGTTTCGTCTGGTTGTCTGGCACTGCCGGTGTCACAGACCTTGTCAGCTGGTTAGTGGGGTCCACCATTCTCAGGAGGTGTAAGACTCCAACGAGGATATCTTCCGCTAACCCCGACGGTTGTCTCTGAACCTATACAATATCAGGAGTTCAAACTCGAGGTTCAGCGCCTGAAATGTAATATTCAAGGAACCCAAGTTAGCTGCAATAAGAGCAAGGGTGTCGGACAACGAGTCGAGCCGGACTCGAAAATGCGAGATGTTGCCGGAGAAGGAGTTAAGACGGCCCCTGACTATTTCATGACCAAAGGCGAAAAGCGGTAGTGACTTCATCAGTCTCAGGACATGGCAGGGCTTTATGTCAGAACACTCGCTGCACGTTGACCCTCTAGGGGCCGAAGAGTTGGAACTAACTCCAGCGTTGAGGCAGGTAAGATGAAAAACGTCACCATATACACCATCGCAAGAAATTCCGTCTCGGATTATCTCCAAGGATCATAAAATGACAATGGTAGTAGATCGATTGATCTCGCTAGTTCGAACTCAATGTTCTTGCACAAAAATATCCATAAGAGGGCATGGCAGAGTCACCAGATGAAGCGTGCTGTGGCTCGAACCTTCCGGGCGGTTTAGATGAGCGGACATCGAACGGACAAAAGGAACGAACGAACTCAGCTTACGCGGAAGAGGCTGAGAGACTGTGGGAAGGGCGGAATTTCCATCGGACTTCAAACGATGACAGCTAAGTTTTGTCTGTTCGGTCTCTGATCGTGTAGATTCAGCCTATCTAGTCAAAGTGCAACCAACCCGACACAACCAAAATACGACATAGATAAGCTAGAACTAGAATAAAACATGCCCCACGAAAGCCCTCGACGTTCTCTTCCACCTATTCTCCCCCGAGCTTCATTACAAACATCTAGCCTGGTGTAGTGCTCTTAGACTGAGAGAATCCGGGGCCTAAACCTCAAAACCCTACGGACATAGTTGCAATATTTTGAATCTACTACCTGAGGGTATGGTCGCTACAACAAACACAGACTGCCCTCTCCTAGTTGACCTTTAGGAAGAACTTCTTCGTCAAACTACCCTCAAGAAGAGAATGACGAAGAGAATGAAGCGGAGACATAGTGCGAAAGTTTGATGTACGAATATTGACCGACGACTCCAAAACATCAAAAGGCGTCGGAGCAGGGGTTTATCTAAAGATCACTAACAGCTGCCTGTCCTGGCACATCCCGGTGTAAGCTAGTGTTTTTCAAACTGAAGTGGTGATTCTGAAGGCCTGTCAGACCATGAACCTACACAAGGGTGTAGTATTGGAATTTTCATAGACAGCCAAGCCTTTATAAAATCTCTGGATTCAGTATTTATGGGCTCTAAGTTAGTGGAGCGAAGCTGAACTAGAAGGCAGAACATGACTCTCGCTTGGGTTCCCGCTCATAGGACCATAGAAGGGAACGAGAAAGCCGACTACCTAGCCAAGAAGACCGAGATGGTCGGCAGCCCAATAGGCGGAGTCAAAACGCTGCTATCAGCCAAAAGTGAAAAGCACTGATGACCTTCACTTAACTCTAGGGTGAATAACCGCAACTATCAAGGGACATTACTCGATAGGAGACAACGCAGCCAAACTGGGAATCCCGAACGAGAGAGAAACAGTTATTCACTGCCTGTGCAAATGCCCGGCTTTAGCTGCACTATACGCTCCCAGACCCCGAAATGCCTATCACACGAAAGGGTATAAAAGTAGAATACAATTAGCCGCGAGGCGTCATTTCAAATTCAAAATGGCGGCGAACAACAAATGGCGGTTTACCTCTTTATTTACAACGCCCTCGGTACGGGTGTCAAATGAAAGTGTATAACGAAGTAACGTCATTGTGACGACATTTTAAATCTAATATGGCGCTCACTACAAATTGGCGGAAGACATATAATAGACTTAAAAGTAGACAATAAAAAAAATACGCTTTCATTTTAAAATGAACTAAAAAGTAAAAAATAATTTTGAATGTAAAGTTTCTATTGCTCCAGGCAGTGCATGGATGGAAACAATCTACCTTTCGAAATGTAAAAAAACGTGAGGCGAAAAGTTCTGGTGTTAGTAAAGGTAAAAAGATCTATTGCTATGTTATGCAGCAACCCCAACTACTCCTAAGAATGTTATCTTTGAGCTTTAGTGTCGTGTCGTTATTATTGAAAGCAAAAACTTTCAATATTTCGCTCATGTTTATAAAGTTTAATTTTTATAGCTAATCAATTTTCCGCATTTTCCTATTTCAAGTACTTTTATCGCAGAAAGAGCTGATAAGGTAAAGATCTTGGGCAAATAACACCAGTTTAGTTTATACAAAGCCATCATAAACTAGCCAACATGCTCACAGGACTCATTCTGATTTCTGTGCTAGCAGATTCTGCGATTTCTGTGCTAGCATCGAGGGACCACATTGAACTACGAATTATCGGTGGTCAAGTTACAGAAATTTCAAAAGTTCCTTATCAGATATCTTTGGAAGACGACGGAGAACATATATGTGGAGGATCTATAATTAGTGCAACAGTTATTCTTACCGCAGCACATTGTGTGGTGGGTCGCAATGCAACATATTTGCAAATTAAAGCCGGCACTGCACGTGTGCATGATGAAGGAGTAACTATTGCTGCAAAGGAAACAATTGTCCACGAACGCTACAATGGAATCTTGGCGAACAACGATATTGCTCTGTTGATCTTATCTAAGCCACTACAATTCTCAGACACTATTAAGCCAATCCCTCTTGCTGAATCTGGAGACAAAATTGACGTTGGTGCTATAGCTCTGGTCAGTGGTTGGGGCTTACTTCACGAAAATGGTAGAGCTGCTGATGTGTTATGGTCCGTTCCGGTTAATCTAATGGATACCCATGAGTGTAACAAAGGCTATGCAAGAACGATGTTTAATGTCACTGAATCTATGATGTGTGCTGGAGTACCTGAAGGTGGAAAAGACGCTTGCTCCGGAGACTCAGGTGGTCCACTCGTCTCTGAAGGAAAACTTGTCGGTATTGTATCGTGGGGAATCGGATGCGGCCAAAAGGATCATCCAGGAGTTTATACGAGAATAGCTTCCTTTCGTGATTGGATTGAAAAGCACAGGCCGGATAAGAAGTGAAAAGGTTCTCTGTATTGATGAAAATAAAGAAAATTGAGTTTTAATTTTTTAATGAAATTTTACTTTAATTTTTTACAATTTGTTTTCTCGTTTCCGAAATCGTGAATATATAATATTGTGTTAATGCGCTCTGGTATTCTCCGAAATCTGTTTGTAGATAATGCCGAAATCACAAACTCGATCCACGTCTAGAGGAATTGCTGACAGCAATTCTGTTAGGAGCAACACTCCAGAGAGTTTTACAAGCAGACATAACGACACCAGCAGCAGCAGAACGGCCAGGCCCACAGCTGTAGCTGCCCCTAAACTGTGAAAAAAAGACTGATGCCAAGCATCAATCGCTGCTTTCGATGAGAGAATTAAACAGCTCGAGGCCCCTGTGCGAAAAGTCGAGTCGTCACGACACGACAAGTCGGGTGAGTTGAAAAAAGTGAGGTTCGAATTGATTCACGACTTTCTATACGGAGGCTTAACGTCAACTTAGCATTTTCACTCTAGGCCCCTGTGCTGAAAGTCATAATTCGACTGAAACGTTGCTTCCTTCAACTCAAACGACTAGTCGTGTCGTGACGACTCGACTTTCAGCACAGGGGCCTGAGTCTCGCCTATCGGTGCAAATCGACGAGGTGTGCAGCACCTTAAACAATCAACCTTTTAAATTGCGAGACGAGGTCGAGACTGTGCAGCATGACCTAGCCACAATTCGAATGAACTGGAGAATTTTCGTCGCTTGTCTAGGCTCCAAGACTTATGGTGCAGGCCCAATGAACGCCGCACCGACGAGCTCGCCTTGATGGATCAAATTAACTGTGCGTTTCCATATGGCAGTGCGCCAAATGAGAAAGGCGAGCTCAGCGAAACGCGGCGAACGTAGCTTCGATTTGGGAAATGTTCATTTGTCATTTTGACAGTTGTCAATTCACAGCTGTTTTATGTTTACAGAAAAAATACGTAAATGTAGTTTACGTAACTGTAGCTTTAACCAAAATCCTAATTCTAATCCTAAGTTCTAATTGACGTAAACAATTGAAAAAATTCAGTTGTCAAGTTTTCATTAGGCCCGGGTTTGCCGAGTTCGCCGAGCCTGTTGTTGTCAAGTCGGGCGTAGTAGGTGCAAAGTTTATTGAGTCCGCCCCTTTAGTCGTGCGGAGTAACCCGTGGAGCAATGGCGAATATTCCAGGCAGATTTTGAGTGCTGTTGCCTCCACTATTGGGAATGAACTCTCCCCATATATGTAAATGTCTTTCGTCCACAACGGATAAATGGCACCCCGTTGCAGGCTCGGACAGTCAGGAAAGTAAGCTCATTTTTTTAAGGAGTGAGTGATGAGTGGTCAAGTTAGGGCTATTGGGTACGTACCCCTCTAGCGATCTTTCTGGATGAAGAAGGTCTTTAATTGATGAAGATCAGACTTGAACAGGGCTCAAAAACTCTCTGACAAAGAATATGTGTGGAAGTCTCGTTGCCTTCCGGAGTCGGAATTCTGTCTCTTGAGTAGTCCTTTAAGTCATCCCCACAGTGGTGACCCTGCTGCTAAACCATGTGGCGTTAGGTGACAAGAAACCCTCTCAATTATTAAACGAGATGCGGGACCTAAGGGGACAGAGCACAGCCGACTTCCTGCAGAAAAAAAAATTAGACGTCCAAAGCTGACGAAAGACTTAAAGAGGCCCCAATCCCTCATCACATATTACCAAAGGTTTGTTTCTCACTCAGTGGCGGATCAAATAACCCTTCGGAAGATGATAAAGGGGGATAAGAAAAACGATAACACTAGGATATGTTGGACCCGGAGGCCATCGAAGCGTTCGAAGGGTGCCAGAGGGATCTTGCGGAAGCAGCATTGTTTATGCTTCCATCACCAGACTTCAAGCTTGTTTTACACGTCTACGGGTCAGAAATTGCAGTAGAATCAGCCCTACAACAGTTAGAGGGAAATGAGCCTAAACCATCCATCCATCCAATGGCGCTACAGCCCAAATCGAGCCTTGGCCTGCTCCAGTGTATTTCTCAAAGTTTAACGGTCCCTTGCAACATGTCTCCAGTTCCGGATGTTGAGCATTGCCTATGCGTCAGCCGTCACAAAGTCTATCCATCTCCTACTGGGTCTACCTACTGGCCTATTTCCGGCGATTTCTGATCATGAGCTCAAACCACTTGCTTTCTATTCGAATAAACTTTCAGCGGCGGAACAAAAATACAGCATCTACGACCGAGAGCTGTTGGCCGTATATAAAGCGATCAAACGATTCAGAAACCTTCTAGAAGGAAGAATATTCCATGTTATGACCGATCACAAGCCACTAATGTTCGTCTGTAAGCGAAGCTCTGACAATAACTCGCCCCAAACGGCAAGACAGCTGGACTATATCAGCTATCAATCGACTACCAGCAGTTGTCGGACCACAGGACCCTGACCTTCGGGAAATTATAGAAACGCGCGGAGAAATTCTCTATTGTGATAATATGGCTAACACTACCACACGCCAACGCTGCGGTATATTGCGACATTTTGTGAGAGCGCATGCATCCGTTAATACCAAAAACTATGAGACCTCAAGCCTTGGCATCCATGCACCACATCGCGCACCCTATCATAATTACGATCAAGTTAGTTAGCGCTCGCTTCGTCGTTTTTTCTTTTTTATTTGGTAGTGCTAAGCTCAGGAGTAACCCATTGTACCACCAGTCCGACATGTCGTTTGTCACGTCATGGTACAACGTCTGGGTTAGGTTAAGGGTTATGAAGGTACGGGGATATAGAAGAAGGTTTTGATGAGCTCTGCATTTGAACTCGTGGATGTTGTAGCGTAGCGATTTGGAATATGTGGTCATTCCATCGCAAATCTTTGAATAATGTCACGCCTAAGATGTGTAGGGATGAGTCGGCCATTAGTTAAACTTCGCCCACTGTCTCGGGTGGAAAGGTGTTGACCTTTTTTTGAAATAAGACAGTACTTGGTTTTGGTGGGGTTGAATTCGACACGATTCTTGTTTCCCCACTCTATAATTGGATTAATGTCGTTATTAATAGAGTTGGACATTAGGCACCTACCAAGAGGCTGCGCAGCATTCCAGAAAACTTGTACACCCTGACAACGATCAGAGGAACAACGACATATGAAAGCGCCGTTAAGCAAGCCTAAGAAATAAAATGGATGGACTGAGGTACTTGTTTGATAACACTAAATTGCATGTTATTGTAGTCAATGAGACGTGGCTGAAACCGGAAATGCCTACTTGCTTTGCTTCCTTGCCTGCTTTTTGCATGCATTGGAATGATCGTGTGGGTCGTACTGCAGATGATGATGCAATATATGTTACCTCCTCTCTTTGTAGTTATTATTGTTCATTTATTATTAAAATATCCATTCCTAATATTCAACATTTATCATACTGGTAAGTTGATTGTGTGGACCCAAACCCACAACCCAACTAGTTTGGTTTGGGGTCATCTAGAAGCGCAAATGGGTTGTCATTGGTCCCAGGTGCCAGACCGCAATCGAAATTCAAATTATGCCAAAAACAAAAACAAAACGAAACTACGAAAATTAAAACAAATTTCATTAAAAAATTAAAACACAATTTTCTTTATTTTCAATAATACATCGAACCTTTTTATCAGTTATCCGGCCTGTGCTCTTCAATCCAATCACGAAAGGAAGCTATTCTCGTATAAACTCCTGGATGCTCCTTTTGGCCGCATCCGATTCCCCACGATACAATACCGACAAGTTTTCCTTCAGAGACAAGGGGACCACCTGAGTCCTTATTGCATGCGTCCTTTCCACCTTCAGGAACTCCAGCACAAATCATAGTTTCAGGGACTGGTAAATCCGCTCGTGCATAGCTCCTGCTACACTCCTGGCCATCAATTAAATTAACCCGAACGGAGATTAACTCATCAGGAGATATACCACGTTCGGAAAGTAAGCCCCATCCACTGACCAGAGCTATAGCACCAATGTTGATCTCGTCTCCAGATTCAGCAAGAGGGATTGGCTTAATAGTGTCTGAGAAGTGTAGTGGCTCAGATAAGATCAACAGAGCAATATCGTTTTCCAGATGGATTCCATCGAAGCCTTCGTGGATAATTACATACTCTGGGGCTATTCTTACTCCGTCATCAGATATACGTGTACAGCCGGCTTTAACCCGCAAGTCTGGAGTACTATAATCCCTCACACAATGCGCTGCGGTTACAATAACTGTTTCACTGATTATAGATCCACCACATATATGCTTTGTTCTGTATTCCAAGGATATCTGGTAAGGTATTTCTGAAATTTCTGTAACTTCACCACCGAGAATTCGTGTATCAATAGAGGAAGCACAAGCTAGCACAGAAATCAGAATGAATCGTCGGAGCATGTTGGCTAGTTTATGGTGCTTTGTATAAACTCAACTGGTTTTATTTGCCCAAGATCTCGACCTTATCAGTTCTTTCTTCGATAATAGGCAAATGCGGAAAATTGATTAGGTATAAAAATTAAACTTTATAAACATGAGCGAAATATTGAAAGTTGTTGCTTTCAACAATAACGACACACGACATCAAAACTCTTTGGGGGGGCGAACGGCTAACAAAGACCTCGGAAGGTGTACTGTATTGTGCACAATATCAATTACTGTGCTACAATTACTTTGTTATACTCAGAACTACTGTATTGTCATGGCTATGATTGATATATTGTTCGACAACAAAACAATAACTTTATTTGTTAGTTTTGAAATAAACCGTAATCCATAGCAGAACCAGGGAAGTTTTTGCTATGTATTCCCACAATTGGCTACCAAGAGAGGACCTGGATTATGAAAATAGATAAAAGGGCACGCGCTGCACTGAGAGCCACGTTTACGAAAGCCATAGCAAAACTAGATCAAGCTTTACAAAAGGAAGCAAAGGATTCATCTGGGATCAAGAGTCAAATGGACATCATCGAGAGAAAACGAGATGAGATAAGAGAATTATATCGTCAAATTTATGGAGGACGAAAACATTCAACAAAACTTCCTAGAGAAAGAAATCGAGACGAGTAACGAATACGAGCTCAAATATAACTTGATACGGGCAAAATTAGACACATTGGATCGACAACTACAGGTGGAGGCTGCCAGCCAAAGTTTATCTACACATACCATTGCCCAACAAGAGAGTAGACGATCTTTCAGATTGCCGCAGCTCCATCGAGGTGAACACTGGCCCTCGCATTGATTTTTAACGCGTATGACTGGGCGATACTGGGAATGTCGTATAACATGTCCGTTGCCTCGGCATCCATGTCGGCGAACATTAAGTCGGCTACGAAGTTGTTCGATTGCTTCACGCTTAATCATGTCGATCACAACATTGCAAAGAAATGGCGAAGTGACGTCTCCCTGTCGGACACCTGTGTGAATCGGGAACTCCTTCGAATACGAACGCTGCTGGTTGAGCCATCGTACGATGCTTCGAGAAATTGGATGATTTTCAATTGCACGTGTTCGGTTTCCAAAGCTCGACGAGGTCCAGACAGGTGTCCGTGAGCCATGGCTGCGTCCGCTTACGAATGGGTGGGCACAACTCTATTGAACACCCCACAATAGACTCCAACAATTACTTTTCTTCTACATCGATATCGTCCGGTATTGCGAGCGCAACGAACTTGTTGAATAGTCCAATTTGAAACTTTCGCCCGATGGCCGGGTCCCGTTGGTACGCCAAATTCTTCTTAGCTGGTGATCGTGCCGTTTTCTTCGCTTGTAATCGCATCTATAATTCCGCTCGAACAAGATAATGGTCCGATCCGCAATCGGGGCCAAGCATTGCACGTACGTCGTTGAGCATCGATCGGAAACTTGCGATGATCAAAACGTAGTTTAGATGGCGGAAGATGCTGCTGCCAACGATCAAATTGTTTGACGCTGCGAATGAAAGGAGGCGTACGCCGTTGTCGTTAATTAGTCCGTGTCCGAATTTGCCCATCGTTCCATCCCAGCCGGGTCTATCTGCTCCTAAATGTGCATTGAAGTCCCCTGAAAGTATGATTATTTCGGTTCGTCTGTTGAAACTGATCGTAAATTCGTCCTTGTTTGCATCCGGGCTGGTCTCGCTTAACGCATAAACGGACACGATATGGGTCTTGATCGTTCCACCTATGGTTATAGTCGCCAAACGCTCTGATATCGGTTGCAATGCGATAACGATACTGGCAGCCTGTCGATCGACTATAAACTCGATGCCGGCCTCTCGTTTCTCACCAGCGGAATAGTAAAGCGTTATGGTTTCGTCGATTGTTGGTGGAACGATTGTCAATGTCCCGGGTCCGGTAAGTTGTAGTTCCGATAGCGCAGCAACTTCGCAGCATTTCAGTAATTCCATTGCTATGATTTCCTTTTGACCGACGTAATTTGCCGTTGGTACATTCCACGAAGTGAATTGAATTTCCATTTTCGGTGTGACTAATTTGGGTGTTCCGCCAGTAAACCACTTCTCACCAGCAGTGAGAAATGAATAGTTAGTGAATAGTTAGTTCGTATATCCATGCGGTTTCTTGCCCACTTTCTTCGGTTTCCTGATTTTCGTCAATTCGGCAAGCCGACCACCCTCCTCCTTTCACACTCTGGACTTGGGACCAGACGACGTCGGAGTTGTATACTGGGCTGTCGGCAGTGAAACCACCCAGCTCACAAAGTTTAAATTTTTGCTTTCGGTTTACCTTTAAGACCTGCAAGAATGCCTTCGCTTCACGCTGACCAGAGAATTAGAGAGCTATGTGTCCACTTCTTTGTGTCATGCCAGATCGCATTCGAAAAACATCAGTGTAGGCGGAGAGTTGGTAATTGGGCTTCCTCACACGGTGCACATCCATGGCATGTAAAACCGATTTTATAGATAAGAGAGGAAAGGGAACTGAAGAAATTTACGAATAAAACCGGTTTCCTCAACGTTGTATGAACATGCTCATGTCCCATGGATGCCAGCTTAGCAACGATCTTTAGTGGTGAATCATCAGGATTAGCAGAGATACCCCGAATGATCACGTCACTCAGTCTTTGGGTCCGCCGCATATCATCCAGACTTGACTATCAGCTGATTTTTATTTTGATGAAAGTTAACCTTCTGTTAGGCGAAGTTCGATCGAGTCGAGGTGATCGCTGAAAGTCTTCATAGAATTGCAGAATACACTTCAAATGGTGATTCTGCATGGCGGAAAGTTGCTGAAAGATCATCGATCTTCTTCGAAAAACGCGATTCAACGGTCATAAATAGTTCTTCAGCTTTCCGACAACGTTCGTGCAGCACTTCTAGTCATTACAGATGACGAGTTATATGACTAGGAACGCAAATGGGGTTTTATTGGTCCGTGGCGCTGGCACCATGTCACTATTAATCGCACTTCAAACTATGCCGAAAACAAAGGAAACTGCGACAATGGTTCAAGAAAAAAAAAAAGAAAAGGTTTCACCAAGGGTTTCATAGTGTACTGAACTAAAACAACTTTCATTAAAAAATTAAACCACAATTTTCTTTATTTTGTTCAAAACAGCGAACTTCTTATCCGGCCTGTTCTTTTCAATCCAATAACGAAAGGAAGATATTCTCGTATAAACTCCTGGATATTCCTTTTCGCCGCATCCGATTCCCCACGATACAATACCGACAAGTTTTCCTTCAGAAACGAGTGGACCACCTGAGTCTCCGCCGCATGCGTCCTTTCCACCAAGAGCAACTCCAGCACAAATCATTGTTTCAGTGACTGTTAAATTCGTTCCTTCATAGCTTTTGATACACTCGTGGGTGTCAATTAAATTAACCCCAACGGATATTAACTCATCAGAAGATATACCATCTTCCTGAAGTAAGCCCCATCCACTGACCAGAGCTATAGCACCAATGTTGATCTCGTCTCCAGTTTCAGCAAGAGGGATCGGCTTAATAGTGTCTGAGAAGTGTAGTGGCTTAGATAAGATCAACAGAGCAATGTCGTTGTCCGCAAAGATGTCATTGTAGCCTTCGTGAATAATTATATCCTTTGGAGCTATTCTTTCTCCGTCTTCAGATATACGTGTACAGCCGGCTTTAACCCGCAAGTCTGGAGTACTAAGATCCGTAAAACAATGTGCTGCGGTTACAATAACTGTTTCACTGATTATAGATCCTCCACATATATGTTCTGCTAGGTATGATATAGATATCTGGTAAGGAATTTTTGAAATTTCTGTAACTTCACCACCGATAATTCGTAGATCAATAGAGGAAGCACAAGCTAGCACAGAAATCAGAATGAATCGTCGGAGCATGTTGGCTAGTTTATGGTGCTTTGTATAAACTCAACTGGTTTTATTTGCCCAAGATCTCGACCTTATCAGTTCTTTCTTCGATAATAGGCAAATGCGGAAAATTGATTTGCTATAACAATTAAACTTTATAAACATGAGCGAAATATTGAAACTTGTTGCTTTCAACAATAACGACACACGACATCAAAGTTCTTTGGGGGGCGAACGGCTAACAAAGACCTAGGAAGGTCTGATTTGCCGCTTATATCAAAACCCGAGAAGTATCACTGCAGACGACTAGTAGATCTATTAGCAAGTCCTAATTCCGCCTCCACGCGGTGCCCCCTGAGGTACTTCTTCAAAAGGAGCTAACGGGTGACGGGCGAGCTCTCTGCGCCACAGAACAGAGTTTTAAGTCTTTTGGCTAAGGGTTATCAGCCCGCTCCCATAAAAACACCATTTCTACGAATTGGCACACAATAGGTCTGTCCCTATAGAGAATGCGGGATTACCCCGGGACCAAGAATCCCCCAGTTTCTGTTCCAATTGAATCTCGTGCTCGGAAAAGCGAGTTGCAGTTGATTTTTTGTTGTAGTGAGCGTTCCTTCACTTTTCGGGATTATAAATAAATTTCCCCCCACCCTTTAAGTAACTTTTCGCAAGCTACGACAAGCCAGGTTTTCTATTGGAACATACCTAATGTCTCAGAACCGAATGGACGACACGACGACGTCCTTTGCTTTACGAACCAAGTCACCAATCGGATCATGGAATGTTAGAACACTGCTTGCTGATGGAAGCCAGTGGCGTGGCGTCTTTGGAAGCAAGGGATGCATTTTTTGTTACTGCCTCACACTTTTTTATATTTCGAAATGTATGTTGTTTCCATATACCGGCTGGAGCAATAAAACCCCTGCATTCAAAATTATGTTTTACTTTTTGTCCATTTTAAAATAAAAACTATATTTTTATTTTCTATTTTTAGTCTATTATGTCTTCTACCTTTTTGTAGTGACCGCCATATTTAATTTAAAATGATGTCACACAGCTTACTGTACTATGCTCGTCATGCACTTTCACTTGATACCTATAACGAGGGCGTTGTAAAGATAAATGTATTCCGCCATTTTTTATTGGCCGCCATTTTTAATTTGGAATGACGCCCCACAGCTAATAGTATTGTATTTATTATATATTTTTATTTTTTACCCATGACCGGGGTCAGGGAACATAATTGCAAAATACGGCCGCCATCTTGAAACCGCCGTTTTGTACAAAATGGTCCGATTGAATTTGGGATTCAGAAGGGTGTTGGAGGAAATGGTGATAAACCTTGCGTTTGAACTCTTGGGTGTTGTATGAGTTCGGGAATACTGACTTTGAAAGGTTGTTCCACAAACATCACGCAAACTATGCATAATGTGCAAAATTTCAGGTTGATAGGTTATATATTCTACTTTTTACTCTATTATGTCTTCAACCATCTCGGGTTGGCCGCCATTTTGAATTTGGAATGATACTAGCAGTATGGCCCGAGATGAGGAGCAAACGTTACAGAAAACGTGGAACTAACAGAAAAACTAGCGGGAGACATGCCTACATTAGAAGGCGTACAATACGCTGTTTTTACAAAAACTTTATCTTTAATAGTTAATACACAATCTTAATTTTTTAAATAACTCCTCATTTTTATTTTACCGATGCTAGCGCCATCTATGTACAAAATTAAATAAATTATAAATATTTTCCTTCTGATTTGGTAGAATTTGTTCATATATGGCATCACTTAATTGCTATCATGGCTGTCGCTGTCAGTTACTTGGCTAAAGAGCAGTATAGAAAGTTTCTCTTTGTTGTTGTTAAAATCCAAAATATTAAACGAAATTAAGTGAAAACTGAATATTATGTATGTATTATGTAAATTTGTTTGTATTTTGTTGTATTTAATTTGGTTCCACGTATACGAACAGTATATGGTGAACTCTTACTTGTTCTAAATTGCTCGGATGTAGAGTCACTCACTTTTTGAATCTTCTTTTCATTTATCTTCTTTTCTTGCCATTTTTGTTTTTTTTTTATTATTAAAACATTATTTTTTATATTTTGTTAATATTATTTATTATTTTGTACAATGTTAAATAAATTATTATTATTTTTGTTTTTTTTCTCGTTATATTGTACACGAGTGAGAACCGCGGGCAGTATTTTAAACAAGCCGGTACAACTATTGGCATACGGTGACGACATGGTAATACCCGTAGCAATGAAAAAAGCCTTCATATTGCTAGAAAAAGCAGCAAAGAAATTTGAACTAGAAGATAAAACGAAATATACATATGTGCATCTCTAAAATACGGAATAATCGCCAGAATATGACAATTGATACATCACAACATCGAAGGAGGAAACGAATTTATGTATATACTTAGGGACGTTAATTTAAAAAGATAACGACACGACATTAGAAGTCAAAAGGAGATTAGCGCTGGGAAATAGATGCTACTTTGGGCTACATAAGCACTTCTTAACAAGGAACATATATCAAAAAGGACTAAAGTGCAACTATACAGAACCCTTATAAGGCCAATACTACTGTATGGATTCGAAACCTGGACATTGAGAAGTAACGAAAAACAAGTAACCTCCTAGAGTGCTTCGAAAGAAAAATCCTGCGCACTATATATGGTGGAATCAATGAAAACGGTGCACGAATTGTATCAGTTGTATTAAGATCCAAACATCATAAAAACTATAAAAATTAATAGAATCCGATGGTCAGGACATGTTGAACGTAGTAGTGATGACAGAATAATAAAAATTATTATGAACAAGATACCAGACGGACACAGAGACACGGGATGTCCAAAAAAGAGATACACAGATAGTGTAGAAGAAGATCTACGAACCCTAGGTATAAGAAATTGGAGACTTCAAGCCAGGGACCGACAGTTCTGGAGAAGGCTGTTGCAGGTAGCCAAGGCCAATAACAGGCTGTGAAGCTTTTTATGATGATATACCTATACGATAATAGTCGTATCGTATCGGAAAAAGCATAACGTTTTGAAACTCATTTCTATAAGGTTTAATTTTCACACTTAATCAATTTTCCGACTCTTTTTACTTCTAGCGCTTATCAAACAAACTGCCGATAAGGTAAAGATCTTGGGCTAATAAAAGGTGTTGAACATTCTTTAAAGCACTAGAAACTACCCAACATGTTCCGCCGGTTCATTCTTATTTCTGTAATCGTTTGTACATCTGGTGAAATTTTCCCACTATTGCAAGGACGAATTGTCGGAGGTAGAGCTACAACAATTAACAAATTTCCCCACGAGATATCTATCGAATACAATGAAGAACATATATGTGGCGGATCTATAATTAGTGAAACCGTTATTGTTACCGCAGCACATTGCATGTATGGCCGTTCTACTGCAGGTGGTAAAATTCATGCTGGCTCTACACGTAAATCTGGTGACGGCGTAAGGATTGCTTTGGAGCAAATAATTGTTCATGAACATTACGATTCATACTATCAGGACAACGATATTGCGCTGCTGGCCTTGGCTAATCGACTTCAGTTTTCTAACACCATTAAGGCAATCCCTCTTGCTGAATCTAGTCGAACCGATAAAGTTGGCTCTGTAGCTCAGGTTAGTGGATGGGGCTTACTGAATGAATACGGTGTGCCGCCTGATACCTTACGTTACGTTGAGGTTCATATAATTGATTCCAAAATTTGTGCCACACACTACAAAATGATGGGTTTCAGAATCCATGAATCTATGATTTGTGCTGGAGCTGCTGCTGGTGGAAAGGACGCATGCATGGAAGACTCTGGTAGTCCACTCATCTCTGGAGGGGTACTTATTGGTATTGTATCGTGGGGAATCGGATGTGGGCAGAAAGATTTTCCTGGAGTTTATTCGAGAATATCTTACCTTCGTAATTGGATTGACAGGAACAGGCCGGATATGTGATAAAAGAAACTTTTGTATTGATGAAAATAAAGAAAATTGTGTTTTAATTGTTTGATGAAATTTGTTTTAATTCTCAGTCTTACTGTAACATGTTTTTTATGTGAAAGACAAGAGTTTAGGGACAAAGCCTCTTCCAAACTGGGACCAGCACACAGTTTTAGTGTACCAGGCCCTCAATACCAACACAACAGAATGCTGATCGTAGTGATTGAACATGATATGGACTCCGCCCTTATTAGCACCTAGGAAGCAAAGAATTAGTGTAACCACGTAGTAAAGGAAAGAAGGAATATTATCTGGGTGATAGGAATAGAGAGTTCGTGTCGCTGCATGGATTTGGAACGCCGTAACCCTTGGTAAATGGTACTGAGTCACCTTAAAACTCCTCAACTACCGAGGGTCCAATTTACATGGTGTGATAATAATACGAAGATACAATTCATTTGAAACCCAGCCTTTCTTTATTTTCATCAATACAGAAACTTTTTTTTCACTATTTATCAGGTCTGTTCTCTTCAATCCAATTACGCAGATAAGATATCCGCGCATACACTCCAGGATATTTTTCGTGTCCGCAAAAGAGTCCCCACGATACTACACCAATAAGTTTTGAATTGGATATGAGTGGACCTCCTGAGTCTCCAACACATGCATCCTTTCCACCTCCAGTAATTCCAGCACAAATCATAGACTCGTAGACTTTTTCATTACCCTCTTCATAGCTTTTGATACACTGTTGAAAATCAATTATTTGAACCGAAACGTAATGTAACGTCATAGCAGTTGGACCGCCTAGAACAAGAGCGCCCCAACCACTGACATAAGCAATATCACCAACTGCAGCCTCCTCTCCGTATTCAGCAAGAGGGATTGGCAAGATGGAATCTGAGAACTCAAGCTCCTTAACCAAAAGTAAAAGGCCAATATCGTTTTCCAGAGAGTCAGCATTGAAATTTTCATGAATAATTATTTTCTTCACAGCATTCCTTAGTCCTTTACGATTTCTATATGTAGAGCCGACTTGAACTTGAAAGTGGTGACCAGGAGTTTTCACCTGGACACAATGCGCTGCGGTGATAATAACGGTTTTACTAATTATAGATCCTCCGCAGAAAAAGTCTTCATAATAATACATGGCTACTTGATGAGGGAATTGTTGAATTGTTGTCTCTTCACCTCCGATAATTCGTTTTTCCAATATAGGAAATTTTTCGCCTAAAGCACAAACGAACACCGATATTAGAACGAACCATCGAAACATGTCGACTAGTCTCTAGCGCTGTAAAGAATATATAATGCATTTATTTTTTGCACACCATCTATGCCTTATCAGTTCGTTTTTTGATAACAGCTTGAAATTGTAAAATTGCTTAATCAGGTGTGTGAAGTGTGTTTGCAAAACTTGTGGCAAGCTCAACAATTAGCAGTTGAACTTTCGATTGGTTAAAACAAACAGAAAATAATGGAAAATAAGGAACAACAACCAGCAGTATCCTTCTCGCTCATTCAGTGCTTTGTTAGCTCGCTTACTCCTTACTTACAAAAGACGTCAATTATGGTCGTCGCAATGAAACCTTCTTCGCTCTGAAGAACTTGAAGTACTATACATATTTAATCTTGGATCCTCTGGCATGTGTTGTTAAACGTCGACCGCAAAGCCTTTCGATTGTCGTGTCTCCCAGATCATACTTTTCACTATATCCATGGACGACGCTTTCATTGGTGCAAATGGTGCACTTGCACCGGGCGCAATTAGTCGGGGGCGCAATTTCCAGAAATTAACATTTCAAAATAGTTTAAAACTCTGTAAAAAAAAAATAAATGGTTAAAAAAAATTTTTAAAAAAAATTCTTTACATTAACTAAAAAATGTACTGAAAAGTAAAAAATAAAAAATATTTTAAAGAAAGCGTGAAATTTCAATTTTAATGAAAAGTTAATTAAAAGAATGGCGCATTTTTCATCAAAAATTGAAAATATAACTGTAAATCGCGTGAGATTTACAATAACCCTCAATTTTTTGCTTTGTTAATTTCAAATTCTAACAAAATTTTTTGATGAAAAATGCGCCATTCTTTTAATTAACTTTTCATTAAAATTGAAATTTCACGCTTTCTTTAAAATATTTTTTATTTTTTACTTTTCAGTACATTTTTTAGTTAATGTAAAGAATTTTTTTTAAAAATTTTTTTTAACCATTTATTTTATTTTCTACTTTTTAGTTTATTATATGTATTCCGCCATTTTATGATGGCAATTCTATTAGATTTAAAATTACGTCAAACAGTTTACTGTATTCATTTGATACCCATGTCGTGGGCTCGGTGGAACATAATTGCAAAAACGGCCGCCATCTCGGAACCGTCTTCTTGATTTTTTTACAAAAAGGTCAGATTGCATTTAGTACTTATACATGATGAGTTGAACTCAAGTTGAACCCAAGTCTAACTACATGTAAACGGGAGTCGAGTTGGGTTAAGGTTGACTGAACTCGACTCAGCTCTGCTACCTGGGTTTAGTTGAAATTATGCATACGGACATGAGTTCAGTATTTGAGTAGTTGAATTTAGTTGACAGCAGCATCTCTGTGTTTGTTTGTGATTTTTTGTAACGTGTATTGCTTCTTTATTATCAACTCACCCTTAACTCAACTATTCATCTCATCATTCATACACATTAACCACCCGAACTACGAGTGTGTGCAAAATTGGAAGTTGATCGGTTATATTTTCTACTTTTTAGTCTATTATAAGCTTTCCTCAATTTAGTGTTGGCCGCCATTTTGAATTTGGAATGACGCCACATAGCTTATTGTGTTCTACCTGTCATATCCTTTCATTTGATACCCATGTCAGAGGGACGCGGAGCACAATTTTAAAAATCGGGCGCCATTTTGGATCCGCCATCTTGATATTTTTACAAAATGGCCAGATTGCATTGTCATCCAAACTAAACGTGTATGCAAAATTTCAGCTCTATCCGAAATCGGGAAGTGGGTCAAATTTAACTTCCAAGATTTGACGACAAACAGTGTAAGTGTTGGCCGCCATTTTGAATTTGGAATGACACCACATAGCTTATTGTGTTCTACCTGTCATATCCTTTCATTTAATACCCATGTCAGAGGGCCGCGGAGCACAATTTCAAAAATCGGGCGCCATTTTGGAACCGCCATCTTGATATTTTTACAAAATGGCCAGATTGCATTGTCATCCAAACTAAACGTGTATGCAAAATTTCAGCTCTATCCGAAACCGGGAAGTGGGTCAAATTTAACTTCCAAGATTTGACGACAAACAGTGTAAGTGTTGGCCGCCATTTTGAATTTGGAATGACGCCACATAGCTTATTGTGTTCTACCTGTCATATCCTTTCATTTGATACCCATGTCAGAGGGCCGCGTAGCACAATTTCAAAAATCGGGCGCCATTTTGGAACCACCATCTTGATATTTTTACAAAATGGCCAGATTGCATTGTCATCCAATCTAAACGTGTATGCAAAATTTCAGCTCTATCCGAAACCGGGAAGTGGGTCAAATTTAACTTCCAAGATTTGACGACAAACAGTGCAAGTGTTGGCCGCCATTTTGAATTTAGAATGACGCCACATAGCTTATTGTGTTCTACCTGTCATATCCTTTCATTTGATACCCATGTCAGAGGGCCGCGGAGCAAAATTTCAAAAATCGGGCGCCATTTTGGAACCGCCATCATGATATTTTTACAAAATGGCCAGATTGCATTGTCATCCAAACTAAACGTGTATGCAAAATTTCAGCTCTATCCGAAACCGGGAAGTGGGTCAAATTTAACTTCCAAGATTTGACGACAAACAGTGTAAGTGTTGTCCGCCATTTTGAATTTGGAATGACGCCACATAGCTTATTGTGTTCTACCTGTCATATCCTTTCATTTGATACCCATTTCAAAGGGCCGCGGAGCACAATTTCAAAAATCGGGCGCCATTTTGGAACCGCCATCTTGATATTTTTACAAAATGGCCAGATTGCATTGTTAACCAAACTAAACGTGTATGCAAAATTTCAGCTCTATCCGAAACCGGGAAGTGGGTCAAATTTAACTTCCAAGATTTGACGACAAACATTGTGAGTAAAATAAAAGCGGGCGCCATTTTGGAACCGCTATCTTGATATTTTTACAAAATGGCCAGATTGCATTGTCATCCAAACTAAACGTGTATGCAAAATTTCAGCTCTATCCTAAACCGGGAAGTGGGTCAAATTTAACTTCCAAGATTTGACGACAAACAGTGCAAGTGTTGGCCGCCATTTTGAATTTAGAATGACGCCACATAGCTTATTGTGTTCTACCTGTCATATCCTTTCATTTGATACCCATGTCAGAGGGCCGCGGAGCAAAATTTCAAAAATCGGGCGCCATTTTGGAACCGCCATCATGATATTTTTACAAAATGGCCAGATTGCATTGTCATCCAAACTAAACGTGTATGCAAAATTTCAGCTCTATCCGAAACCGGGAAGTGGGTCAAATTTAACTTCCAAGATTTGACGACAAACAGTGCAAGCTAAATAAAAGAATTTAAAAATTGATAAATTATTCTCGGGAATTTTGTTTCCACACCTGCAGGAACTTCATCGAGATTTTAGCTTGAAGATTTTCATGAAATTTTACTCAAGAAATTTCACTCAAAAAGTAAAGAAACGTCTTCGAGAAATTCAAGTAAAAAAAATTCGAGAGAAAACTCCCAATTGAGAGCAAAAACACACACGCTGGAACCATTTTTGAAAATTCCTTCTATTGCTTTTTTCTAATCTTTTCCTATCTTTTTCCATTGACCTTCACTGCGATCAAAAAATGAACAGATGATGGGGCGCAATATGGCATACTGCACCGGGCGCAAAAAACCCCTGACTATATCTAAACATTGCGGCCATTTTGAAGTTATGCTACTTTTCTTTCCTGCTCGTCAGTCACCAGTGCGGTAGGGGAAGTAATATGTAGAGTGCATATAAATACGCGGCGATCCGTAACTATCTCGAACTGGTGGAAGAGCGATCATAGCCTTGTCGCGGTGTCACTGATGAGCTAATTGTAATCGAACCAAACAAGCCAAGTTGTAAAGCTATCGTATCGAAGGCTGCAAGGCTGTGAGTAATTCTTGCTTTATTGTTCAACGATCACCTCTAGGCACCGGGCGCACCCAGTGTTATAATGTCTTTTCCTGATGTAGAGACTGTCACGAGGTGCATCGTTCGCTTTCTACCATACTCATAGGGCTTTTATGGCCCAATTCTTCTTTAACGGCTCTACAACCGGGAACCGGTCCTGGCCTCTCGAAATAAATGTGTCGTTCACTGCAAAAGTGGTGCAACTCCACACTTCAAAACCCTAGAGGCTGACCCACTTTGGAGTCACATTCCATCACATTCTCCACTATAAAACCAAAGCAACTCCAGAAGTGCACAATAATTGTCTTCTGGAGCCGCTCCACCACTACAGCGTTAGATATGACAAAATGCGAGTCCAAAGCAAATCAATCTCCAATACTTTAAAATACGGAGCTGCACCAATCCTACATTGAATGACACAAAATGCTGCTATAATACCTCTTTTTTCCGGGTGAGGTTATTAGCCTTACGCCATTTATGGCCCAATTAAGCTTTTTCATTATTACAAGGGAGTTGTTAGTGTGATGTTTTATTGGCATTGATAACACAGTGTACTGAATTTACATAATGATCTTTATTCCTTCATGATCAAGTGTCGACTGGTGATAGTCTTTTTTTACAGGATCTTCTCTACTCTGTAATTTACAGCTATCTAGCTAAGTCTGTGTGTTGTAGGTGGGAGTTTCTACATTTTAATATACTACACCTCCCCCTTTTGTTTTTAAACCTAACAATTTCATTTAATTTAATTTCATATAATTTCAATTACTTAATACTACAAAATAAACTATGTATTCAATTATTCTTCAAAATAGTTAGCTGAAACTTCATTACTTTTTTTTTTTTTTTTGATTAGGATCGGGCTCTTACAAAACATGAGTTTCTTCTTACTACTTTACCATCTTCCCTCTCTACCCAGTACGATCGAGGGGTAAAATGTTTTTTTTTGATAACGCCTTCTTCCCACACTTTATTATTTTTCAACCATATAGGTTGCCCATTTTTATAATTTTCTTTATTTTTCGTTTTCCGATTATAATAATTTCGAATTTTTTCCGTGTTTTTCTCAATACATTTTGCATATTGGTCATATTTTGCCTTTTCTATTTCAGTTGATTTAATTGGCAATAGTGTCCTGAGTTTTCTACCCATTAAGATTTCTGCCGGGCTTTGGTTGCATCCTTTCATTGGAGTATTGCGATATTCTAACATCGTCCACCATAGCTCTTCCTTTGAATCTTGACATTTTTGGATTAGTTGCTTGGCTGTCTGTACATACCTTTCTGCGAATCCATTAGCCTGTGAATAATAGGGGCTTGTCGTGATGACCTGGATGTCGTATTTTTTTGCGAAGGTCTCAAACTCATATGACCCAAACGGATTATTATCTGCGATGATTATTCTTGGTAACCCATGAACAGCAAACAGTGATTTCAATTTATTAATTATTTCTCCAGAAGATTTATTCGTTATTTTTATTATTTCAAAGTATTTTGAAAAATAATCAGCAATTATAAGGTAATTTATTTTTGCATATTCAAAAATATCTACTCCAATCTTATCAAAAGGTATTTTTGGTACTTCGTGGGCAATATACGGTTCTTTTGTATTTGCTTTTCTGTATTTTTGGCATATCTTACATGCGCTAACTTTATTTTCTATCATTTCATTTATTCCTGGCCAAAATACAGAAGATTTTGCTCTAGATTTCGTCTTTTCGATCCCTTGGTGCGACTGATGTAGTAAATTAAGGATTTCATTTCTCAAGGAGGTAGGAATTACAATTCTGTCATCTATAAAGATAATTCCATCATCTAGTATTAACTGATCGCGATATTTCCAGAAGTGTTTAATAATTTCCTTTAGTTTTGTTTTATCTTGCGGCCAACCCTTTTCTAGTACTAATTTAAGTTCTTTTAATTCTTTGTCTTTATCAGTCTCCATTTTTATTAGATTTTTCCTATTTTCACTTACATTAATTGTATGTATGACTTCATTCATGTCTTCAATTTCTGGGGGTTGTGGTTCTAAGCAACAATTTCGTGAAAGTAAATCTGAAATATACATTTTTTTCCCCGGTGAATGTTTGACTTCTATATTATATTTTCTAAGCTTCAATATTAATCTTTGTAAACGCGCATTTGGTATTTGATGAATCTCCTTTTTGAATATTCCAATAAGTGGTTTGTGGTCGGTTATAATTTCAATAGATTTACCATAGATATAATAATGAAATCTGATGCATGCAAATACAATAGCGAGAAGCTCCTTTTCTATTTGTGCATATCGTTGTTCTGTCTCCGAAAGGCTTCTTGAAATGAAATTAACTGGCTTACCATTTTGCATCATACAAGCTCCCAGTCCGTGTTTGGATGCATCTGCTTCTATAGTAATTTTTTCATTGGGGTCATATGTTTTCAGTACAGGTGAGTTTTTTATTATAGACTTTATTTTTTCTAAACAATTGTCATGGTGTTTCTCCCATTTGTATACAGCATTTTTTTTTAATAATTCCCTTAACGGTTGTAAAATTTCTGATAAATTTGGCACAAATTTCCTGATATAGTTAATCATTCCCATGAGACTTTGTAATTCTTTTCTATTTGTGGGCGTTTGTAAATCGCTAATTGCCTTGACTCTATTTGGATCGCACGACACTCCTTTATGTGATATTATATGCCCTAAGTACTTAACTTCAGGAATTTTGAACTGGATTTTTTGTTTATTAAATTTTATTCCCAATTTTCTAGCTCTTTCAATAATTTGTTTTAGTATTCGATCATGTTCAATTTCGTTTTCTGCCGCTATTAGTATATCATCTAAATATATGTAAACTCCTTCTATATCTTTAAAATTATTTTCGTTAAATTTTTGAAAAATTTCCGGAGCTGTTCTAATTCCAAATGGAAGACGTTTAAATTTGTACAAACCAAATGGGGTACTAAATGAGCACAGTTTACTTGATTCTTCATCTAAACTGACCTGCCAATATCCGTCTTTCAAGTCAAGGACTGTAAAAATAGATTTGTTGGCTAAATTAGCTGTTAGCTCTTCGAAAGATGGTATAGAATGGTTTAATGGCTTAATCGCTTCATTCAGTGCTTTAGGATCAAGACATATGCGAATTTTCTTTCCTGGTTTTTCTATTATCACTATATTTGATACCCATTCCACTCCGAAATTCACCTTTTCAATAATTTGTAATTGCTCTAACCTATCTAATTCACTTTTCACTGCATCTCTAATTGCCAATGGTATGCGTCTTGCTGGTTTTGCTATGGGTTGCACGTTTTCTTTGATATCTATTTTGAAATTGTTTACAAATTTACCTATTCCTTCAAATAAGTCTTGATTTTGTTCTATAAATTCATTTTTTGACACTGTTTCTTCAATTAAATTAACTCTTTTTATTAATTTACATTCTACACATGTTTTTAACCCGAGAATAGGCTCCGTGCCGTTTTTAATTATTAAAAATTTTATATCTTTTACTTTATTGTTTATTATGCATGTTACTGTTGTCGAACCCATCACTTTTAAACTAAAACCACCATATGCTTGGCATTCACTCTCCTTAGTATCAATATTTATATTTTTTAATGACCGACTTATATCAAGTGGCAAAACATTTACATCAGAACCAGAATCTAGTTTAAATTTTATTATATTACCGTTTATGTTAACATTTTCCCACCATGAAACTTTTGTTATGGCCCCTATTGTTATTGTATCTATATAAAACTCATCATTCATGTTTTGTAATTCCCTTACCTGTTTTATTCCTGACTTACACGCTACCGCAAAGTGATTACTCCTACCACATTTCTTACAATTTTGTCCGTAGGCTGGACACTTTCCCTGTATGTGATTTCGCTTACAATATTTACAATCGATGTAATTCTGTTGCCTATTGCTATTAAAATGTGATACCTGCTTCCTTGACATTTTGTAATTTGATTGCTGATCTAATTTTCCTACTTGCTTTACATTACTTTTGTTACTATTATTTCTAAAATTTAAATTATTATTAGTGTTTTGTTTATAAGAATTCTTAATTGGAACATTTGATACCATATTTAGCGATGACATTCCTTTTTGCATTTGTTGTAGTTGAGATGTTGAAGCTTCTCCTGCCCTAGCAATTTCTATTGCTCTCCATAATGTTAAATTTTCCGTCTCCAATAGTTTTTTCTGAAGGTGTTTATCTGTTATTCCTTGAACGATCCTATCTCGTAGCATTCGGTCTTCTTGATCTGAGTATCCACAGTTTCTAACAAGTTTCTTAATATCCATTAAGAAATTGTCAAAAGGCTCACCATGATGTTGGTTTCTATTATGAAAAATGAAACTTGCATACACTTCATTTTTCTGCGGGCTACAGAATTTCTCAAATGATGCCACTACTTTATCATATTTCTTTTTGTCTTCTGGGCTGAGGTTAAAAGAATTGTATATTTCGACAGCTTCTGGTCCAATTGAATTTAAAAATACCGCTATTTGAACCGCTTCTTCTTTTTGCTCTATCTCAGCTGCGATATAAAAAATCTGGTAATTCTGCCAGAATTTTCGCCAGTTTTCTGATAGATTGGCTCCTTCCAAATTTAATGGATCAATTTTTTTTATGTAATCCATTGGTTTATAAATTGTTATAAATTTGATTTTCTTAGGTGGTCTTCCTCTTAATTTCTTCGTAATATTTTGTACAGCTGTTTTCCTTTGTTTCGTAGCTTGTGCTTTACCCATTCGAATGTTGCTTTTTTAATTACTTTCCGAAGGTCACCTTGCACATGGTCTATAAATTTATTTGCACTCTGCACTCCTTATGTATTTGCTTGCATTATTCACTCTAGCTACTGATTTTTTTTTTTTTGCGTATTTGTTTTTTTAAATTTTCATTACTTCACTTCATTAATCAATAATTTTATTTTGCCCGTCTACCGACTGCGCCATGTGATGTTTTATTGGCATTGATAACACAGTGTACTGAATTTACATAATGATCTTTATTCCTTCATGATCAAGTGTCGACTGGTGATAGTCTTTTTTTACAGGATCTTCTCTACTCTGTAATTTACAGCTATCTAGCTAAGTCTGTGTGTTGTAGGTGGGAGTTTCTACATTTTAATATACTACAGTTAGAATCTTACAACGGTTTAGCACGCAGCTTCGACTTCTCTGTGCGTCCACCCTATATCCCTGATCTCATGTTTATCAAAAATACTGAAAAAAATTCTTTCAAATAGAATAAACGCCAAACTCTCTACTTCCTTTTCTAAGTCCCAAAATGCTAATATTCCTCCGAGAGGCACGTACATTTTCCTACACCGTCTAAACTCTGACGTCTGCAGCAGCCTGGCTCAACGGCAACACAGCTCGATCCTCTCCCTTGATCTGACAAAGACGTACGAAAGATTAAGTGCTCCTTTCCTCGCCAATCAACACGCAAAATTAAAAGTTAATCAAAATTGCATACTCCTCATCCTCAACTTCCTCAGCCACAGGACCATTCAAGTACGAGTAAATGGTTTTCTTTCGCCCATATTATGCCACTACAGAACGGAGCACCACCAGGTTCTCCGCTCTCATGTGCCCTTTTCAACTTGTACACCACCTCCCTCTGCTCCAGCTTAAACAAAACTAATAATATTAAATCTTTTCTTTATGCTGACAATCTTCTCATTCTCAGCTCAGACCCACATCAGTTTCAAAAATGTTAACTGCCGTACTGAAAACAGCGCTAAACTGAGCCTCATCTGCCGAAGCAGAACAAATCAGAACTTGTTCACATCTGAAGAAAACGGAGCTGCATCATACCCTCCATCTCTGTTGGAGATTACTTCGATACACCCCTTAACCAATTGAACATTCTAGGCCTACTTTTCACGAAAAATCTTAGATGAATCCTCCATATCAAGACTGTGATCAACAAAATGAAAAAATTAACAATTTGGTGAAATGTCTCGCAAAAACGAACTGGCAATTGACCAGCTTACACATCTCTTATCCTCGGCACTTCTGGTTTCTGCCTTTCAAAATATCGGAATTCTTCAGCCACCGTTCTCCACCCTCTTAAAACCTCCATCAACAATGTCCTTAGATCAGCTACTGGTGCCCTTCGTTCCACCCCAACCCAACCCCATAGAAACTCTTATCTCTGCGAGAATCCGAAAGGTTCAAGCCAAACTTCTTTCACAACATATCTTAAACCCTTCCGCACCTTTATATTACCGGCTCCGCAACTATACGACTCCAACTCCAAAAGCTTTTCTTAGTACCTTGCTTATGACTGAACTCAGCATACCTATATCCGAACATACGCCTCCTCCTAAGCATACTTTAGCTCCTTGGTACTCTCTTCACACCACTTTACCACGGAACCGAACCCCACCTCAAGAAAGATAATCTTACCATTTTCTACCGGCAGCTGCATCATGATATATTAGCACGTTTTCCCAACCATATAGAGTTATACATCGAAGCCAGTAAGTCTGATCAAAAGGTTAATTTCGTTCTTGTAAAAGTAACAGATCAAGAAGTATCCTTGTTACAATGAGGACTTTCGACCCACCACACCTCTCAAGGTGCCGAATTTTTCAATATTCACCAAACAGTAAAAATCATCCAGAACACTTCTCTAAACCATCCTATTTTCATCGATTCCCTATCTACTGGCCTTCAGAAATTAAAACAACAAATGTTATCTTCCGTCCATCATCCGGTGACTTTCACAAAAGGTAACAAAGCCGCGGATAGCTTGACCAAAAATCTCCCCCTCATCATACCTCCTTCAGAATCCTGCTTTCACCTTTAGGCACTTAACACCCTTCACACGGAAGCACTTTTAAAATGGAATTCTTCCCCATCTTTCTTACGTTTCCATACGCCTCACCATCCCCGGCTCATTACAATCCAGATCTCCCCAAACTAAGGCAGTTATACTCTGTAGGATCAGATTCTGTCAAGCGTTTTCTCCCATGGACATGTTTTAACTGAATGCCTAATAACTGCAAACATTTTCGGTGAATTTCTTGCACTTTGTAATAATAATAATAAAGTCACCCACTCTTTCCCATGGCGTTTTAGTCTAGACCAGTACGAGCCGTAAAGGCACAACTTCGGTCTTAAAATGTAAGCCTGACATTCCCAAAGCTGGCTACCCAATTTCCTACACCTGATAGATTACCTCCAGGCACCAAAAACTCTCAACATAGCACAGACGCAAACCCCATTGCATATCTCCAGGCACCAAAAGCTCTTACCATAGCACGGACACAAACCCCACTGCATACCCCAATGCAAGGATCCCCACTATGGAGTAGGAACCTCATAGCCATACTACTAGTTCGGCTCTTCCCTCCGCATATACTGCTTTCAAGAAATTCGTTCGCAAAGACAGCGATACGATCTACTGCTCTGTTATTTAGCAACCCACTACTAACAATTTTAACTTTCGAGTTTTCTATCGCGTCGTATCGGAAAAAGCATAAAGTTTTGAAACGTTTTAACTCATTTTTATAAGGTTTAATTTTCACACTTAATCAATTTTCCGAATTTCCCCATTTCTAGCTCTTATCAAAAAAAAGTGCTGATAAGGTAAAGATCTTGGGCAAATAAAAGGTGTTGAAAATTCTTTAAAGCCCTAGAAACTAGCGAACATGTTCTGCCGGTTCATTCTTATTTCCGTACTCGTTTCTATTTCCGTCACAAAAACTCCTAAATTGGAAGGACGAATTGTCGGAGGTCAAGCTACAACAATTAAGAAGTTCCCTCACCAAATATCGATCGAATCAAATTCCAAACATTTATGTGGAGGATCTGTAATCAACAAAACCGTTATTGTTACTGCAGCACATTGCACGATTGGCCGTACCGCTCAAAGTATTACAGTTCTTGCTGGCTCTACAGGTGTACTCACAAAACTAGCAAGGATTGCCGTGAAGAAAATAATCCCTCATGAAGATTACGATGCAGTCTATCAGCACAACGATATTGCGCTGCTGATCTTGGACAAGCCACTTCGTTTTTCAAAAAAAATTAAGCCAATCCCTCTTGCTGAATCTGGAGAGGAGCTTAAAGTTGGCGCAGAAGCTTTTGTCAGTGGATGGGGATTTCTCACCGCACATAATAGTACACCGCCTGGAGACTTACGTTACGTTGCGGTTCATATAATTGATTCGGAAACTTGTAACGAGCACTATGCAAAGATGGGTTTCAGGATCTCTAAATCTATGCTTTGTGCCGGAGTTGATGGAGGTGGAAAGGACGCATGCAAGGATGACTCAGGTGGTCCACTCATCTCGGATGGTAAGCTTGTTGGTGTTGTTTCGTGGGGAATCGGATGTGCACAGAAGAACTATCCTGGAGTTTATGCGAAGATATCTTACCTTCGGGATTGGATTGAAAAGAACAGGCCGGATAAATAGTGAAAAGCTTCGGTGTTGATGAAAATAAAGA
Source organism: Thereva unica (assembly GCA_949987705.1). NCBI lineage: Eukaryota > Metazoa > Arthropoda > Insecta > Diptera > Therevidae > Thereva > Thereva unica. The sequence goes on along the minus strand of OX465281.1, from coordinate 15,068,732 downwards.
ATATTGTGGTCCAAATTTTCAATGAAGTTTGTTTCAATTTGAAGTTTACTTTTACATATTTTTTTTGTGTTTGGAGATAAATACCCTCTTTTCTGTCGGTTATGCCATCTAGAGTGCAATACAAAACACCAACGCGCTGCACCAACGCCCAGTTTTACTGCTACGCATAACATTCCATATCAATGCGATGGAACGCATTTGGAAAATTGTTTAATTGGGTATGCAGTGGGTCAGATTGATTCAAAAATATTCGATAGTATATTTTATGTAACAAAAATGTATGAGTGAAGTATTGGAACCCTCCTACCAAGCCAACAAGCAGACTCAGAGAGCCCTAGTTTCTGGACCAACCGGTAGGCCAAGTCAATATTGGCGGGAGTGGAATTGGAGACGCCACGGAGCACACAATATCAGGTTTCTGTGAATTCATTTCCACCAGATCGAAGCCAAGACTACGGTCAGGAGGCTCGAAAACCCCAAACTGATCCGTACCACCATGGCTATGCTACGTAATTCAAGGAAACCTGCTCGAAAGGTCAAGTTTAAGCGACAAGGCACTAGGCAAATTTCTGAACCTGCTGGCCTGGCAGTGGCCGTGGTGCTTTTAGAACCACTGCCTTATAAAAATAAGAGAGAGCGGAACAAGAATAAGACTTTTCCTCGAATGCCAAAATTCCAACGGCGGAACTCCATTATGGCAGGAAATTTAAATTTAAGCTAAGCCACCAGAAATACTACCATTTCTTTCCAGATGGAATTACTGGCAATCTTCAAAGCCTATAGACAAATCTACGCCCAGAAGCCTGGGTAATCCGATTATCGAATAAACAGACGTCGTGTAGTTGTGTTTTACGTCTAACCTGGTCGAACCCTATCATAAATTGCTATCTTCCTTCCTATCATTACAGGATACTAACCAAGTAAATAACATGGCGCCAGATTTTATACAACACCCACTCCCGAAGCTGTGGAGAGGAACAAACCAGAGAGAGACCGACCATTTTCTTTAAGATTGTTCAAATTTAGGTGGGAACAGATACCATGCATTTGTAAACCTTTTCTGTTTGTCTTCGAAGCTAAAAATGGAAAATCCGTATTTCCATGTGACAACACCAACAAATTTTCCTTCAGTGTCAAGTGGACCACCTGAGTCTCCTTGACAAGCATTCTTTCCTCTTTGGGAAATTCCAGCACAAATCATAGATTCAAAGATGGTGGAACGAATATTTTGATAAACACTGTTACACTTTTGTGTATGGCCAGCGCCAAAACTATTGGGAATTTTACCCGCAGGCGGGGAAATGAAAATTCCAAACATATTAACATTTCGTATTTACAAGGGCACGTGCATTGTAATGTCCCCAGAGAAATTCGTTTACGTGCAACGACAATTCCAACTTGCTTGGGTCTAGTTTTAGATTACATCTTTCCATCTGCCTTCTCTTGTAATGTGTTATATAAGGGCTCTTCTAACCCAAAATAAATATGAGTACCCCTTACCAGATGACTAATTATATAAATGCTCCATCGGTAAATGCTATCAAGAATTCTTATAGCGGAACAGAGTGGCGTTGGGCAATTTCCGAATCTACTTTCGCGGTGGGGACTTGAGACTCTCACTACTCCACTAGTTTCACTAGCCAGCTTCTTTAGCTTTAAAAAGTGTCGTACACTCACTATTAAACCATCAATAGGCCTGAGTTTTATACATTTGATAGAAAAGGGAATGAACAAATGTATTCTCACTTGTATAACCTTGTTCAGCCAGAGCGTGAGAGTTAGCGCTCTTACTGTGGAAACACAAATCCCAGTCAGAGGCTTAAAAGAACGCGATTGACTTTTGTGTGTTAAAGAGTTCTTTTCGGAAATGTTGCAGATGAAAATGCATATGGGAAATTAAATAGTACAGTTAAATCACACCGGCGGTTATTTATTCTTTAGTTTAATTTTTTTTCAACTTAGTACATTCGTCATCATGTCGAATCAATTGATATTTTCACATACAATATTCACGTGCAATGGAAACAGTCTCAACTCCATAAATAAATTTCGTTTAAAATTGTGATTAGTATACAATTTTATTAAATACACAAACAAATCAAAAATAATATTTCCAGACTTTGTTCAATTATTTTTATACTCATAAATCCCTCGCAAATCCGCTAAGTCCGTATTTTGATAAAATCTTTAAGTAATATATATCTATTTCCGCTTTTTATTGTACAATTTGATTTGGGCTAGCTTAACACTTTATTATCAATATTTATTGACCAATAATACACGGAGTCTCTTTTTATCTGCATTACAGATTGTGCCCGTTTGTCTAGTGATAAGAGAGGTGCGTAATTTTTAAACAAAATATTTTTCATTGAGTCAGAAGAAGCTGAACGTGAAAATTTGTTGTTTCGTGAAATTGCTTTGTATCTGGTAAAAATACCATAATGTATCATAATAATCACAATCAAAAAACTCCAAGCAAATTACAATGAAATTCAGCTACCTGAAGCTGGCAGTCAAGTAGATTATTAATCACCAACATTACAACCCATGCAATAACGACGCTGCACTACACAGATTCTAGAAGAGTCACTCTAGTTCCCATAGTCCCTGAAGGATCCGAAAAGGCAGCCAAGGCAGGTGATGTTGCTTCTCACGTAAGTGGATGAGTGGGACCATGAAAGTTGATGGTGCACTTCTTGGTGATATTCTTCAATATGTGGAGGTTCAAATATTGTTTATAGTGAAAACTGTGTCGATACCTTATGTCAAAAGAAGGAGTTTCAAGAAGATTCTCAGCCTTTTTGCTTGAGATGCCAACGAGAAAAGGACTGTTGCTGTGGAGAATAGAATCAGGCGAACCTATTGTTTCAGAACGGAGACTTGTTGGTATAGTGCTTTAAGGATATTGATGCGCTTGTAAAGGATACTCTGGTGTACGCGATTGAGCTGACAGAAAAGTGAGTGATTACATTAAAGAAATTTGTTTGAAGGGATTTTAGTGTTTTGTTGTAAAAATATTAAAATAATTAAAAAATGTGCTTGGGATGAGATTGAAATGCAGATTTTTTAGTAAAAATAAGACTGGCTCGTTTTTAGCCTGCAACAAGCACGGTACGCCTAGTAAAAATTCCAAATGCAGGCCACTACAGGCACATATCAACAAAAGACGCACGGAATAGTTGAAATGAAGCCACAATTTTTTAGACTTGGGGTTTAAAACAGTGTATAGGGTTAGGAAAATTGGCATAAAGGCGATGCCCATAAAGGGTGTCATTAGCATGCTCAGTAGACCGGTTTTCGTTCGATTGCGAAGGTCAAGCAGCATTGCACCTGGTTTGTACTTAGTTGGGGGGCCACTTAGTAAAACGCACTCGACTGTTTGGAATTTATCGGTTACGAATACAGTGATATCTTTAACTTAAGCCTCATAAATGTCTACGTACCTTAAGAAGAGCCCCCAGACGACCAGAGTCCCCAGACTTCTTCAAAGTAGTTGAGCCTGATATGGAGGATCTGAACGCTAATAGAATTCAGCAGGTTGTGTACAAGCAAAAATCCTCCCAGTGAGAAAAATTGGGAGCGATGCACAGGGGAGTGTACTTGGAGCACTCTCAAGGGAGCTTTCTTGAAGTTTCCTTAAATTTTATATAAAAAAAAAACGGGCAATTATCTTCATGCCCATAAAATGTGACATTAGCAAACTCAATAGCCCGGCTCTCGTTCGATACGGAGGACAAGCAGCTTTGGAAGTTGATAGAGTTTAGTTGGGGGACTGCTTTGGTAAAGCCACTCTCGGGCTTGGAAAGAAAAAGGCAATTGCAAAAGATAAACAAAATAAAAGCTTTTCGATACCGGATCACATACCCACAGGCGCCCATGAATATTTCTTTTTTAAAAAGCTTTTTTATAATGCTCCAACAACGCCTTTTTGGGAGCATAAAAACGTATGCTCCCTCGCAATGACATGCAATGTTAAAAAGAATCTAGAACGGGTATGGCAACGGAAGCACTCTATGCTCCTTTTGGAGGGCTCCAAGATGGAGCACTCCTTTTTCCCACTGGGCTTATACAACCTCCCTTCGACACCCCCAGCTTCATTAAGAACACTAATAAAAATATACAGATAGCAACAAGTTAGAACTTGGCCATTCCTAGGTTTGTGTGTAATTTACATTTGTATTTACAAAGCTCACCCTACAGCGAGATGCACCCAGTTATCTTTTATCCTGACACACCAGACTTTACGTTGTTAATGCCAATATTTCCTGCCTCCACGGAGGGCCCACGTTGACTCTCGCTTTAATCTCCGTGTGTCAAGGACTCGCGGATGCCGCGCCTAAAAAGGTTATGTAGCTATTTTTGTATGTCGAAAGCCAAAATTTTAAAATGTTCAAATACAGATTGCTTACATTATTTAGATTACTAAAGAACAGATTTCTCTCGCCCAGGGGGAGGGGGTAAGAAGTTGACTTATTTTTGCTGACAAGGGGAGTCAGCGGGGGCTTAAAATTACGAAAATGCTGCTTCAGTAATACTTGAATGGTAGGTGAAATAAATGGTTTCTTTTTATGTGAAAGACTAGAGTCACAGGAAAGGCCCTTTATACTGTTGACAATCTATTTTCTTCTTATAGAGTGCAATGTCGAACAGCAGCTCTAGTCGGGGAGGAAGGAACTGCCACAACCTTCCCTCGATATATTTTTTTTAGTCCACCTACTCCCAACCATTACTATCGCGACTTTGACATCGGGGCATCGAGAAACAACTCGCTGGAATGTTATGCCTCCTGAAACGAGTTGAATCTCATCAAACCAACCGATGACATGCGCTTTGGTGGATCGGGTAAGGGCTAAGGAAGGCTATGACAGAAGGAATCAGAATGTAAAGAGGGAAGAAGAAAGAAGGAAAGTTATGTAGGTGGGAAAGTGGAAAAGATGAAGGACCGTGGGCCTGGCCGGGATTCGAACCCGGGACCTCTGGGATAGCAGTCAGGCGCCTTACCCCTAGACTACCGAGGCCCCCAGATAAATTAAAAAAAAATAGACCGATTCTCATTCAATCAGGTAGGTCAAGCAGCATTGGACATGATCAGTACTTTGTGGGAGGACCACTTGGAATAACGATACTCTCGCTTGGAAGGACGAAAAGGCAATTACAAAATTTTAATAAAAATAAAAAGCTTTTCGACAACGCCGCTTTTTTCACATATCCTTAGGGGCTTTATATTACAAATTTTGCCAAGCTGCTACATTACGGCTGCGACTCAATGAGTAGAACAAATGGAGCGCCATCACCAATGAATTTAAGAGCGTGGTTTCACACTTTTTCTAGCCACGCTAGGGCAGTTCTCGGAGCCTTGGCCTAGATGAACATTATACTACCGCAAAAAAGTCGACTCCATTAGCCTAATTCATTCACTATGAAAAGAAACATTTTTTTATTTTTCAGATTTTTAAATGAAAAAGGTTGTGCCTTCATCAGAAATTTAAACTCAAATTAATCAAAACCCTTTACTTATACTATTTTCCACCCGCGCCGCTTTCAGGCTCTGTTTCACTTCCACGTTATCAGGTATTCAATGTCTATCCGCCCGGTAAATACCTGTTCTAGCATCCCACATTCAATACCCTTTTTGCGTGCCCTTGACATGGTCTGGACCTTCACGAATAACTTTCAGCTTAAGCCACAGCGAAAAGTTCTCAACCAGAACAAATTCCAAATGAAGTATGATTACAGGGCGGCTTTAGACTAATTGCTCCCCGCCTTGAGAGTGGATTTCAGCTAAAAGGTTAACCGAGGAGCGCCCGATGACGACGTCCTAGTTTTTGAGGTGAATCGATTTCGAAACAGGTTTTACTTACATTCTTCGATTTTGATCTATTTACCCCAGGAGGGTGGGGGTAATGCATTAAAGTTGGTTGTTTAAAGTTGGCCGAGTTTTCTTGTTAACAAGATCGCGGCAACTTTAATAAGTTTGTCAGACAATAATAAGAGTAATGAGAGTCGCAAAACGAAATGATTAAAGTTTTCCCCCAAGATTCTAATCGAGGAAAGTTTGAAGTAATTTTCCTGGCAATTGTAGAAGGATTCAGAAGGAGCATGAAAGGATCTCGTTTGACACTAAACAACCCTTAACACTTTTACTTCTTCGCAATCAAACCACGCTAAGGAAACTTTCATAAATTTCATAAATTTTTTTTATATTTAATTTCCACACAAAAGGAAAAACTTTTTAATCAGAACTTTTTTTTTCCCGGTTTTCAATGGTTGACGACGATAATTTCCACAATGTCTCTCTCTGTATGTGTATATGTGGGGGATGTAATCCAATCAGTGAAAGAACGACACCCCCTCGTGCTAGCATGCAATAAGCGTCGTCATATACTATATAGGAAAACTGTGGAAAACTGCGAAAAAATACGAAAGAGCCTCTGTGAAAAAAAAAAAATATAGAAAAGAAAACTTATTTCAAGTGTCACTTTCCACTGGAAACGCTTTTTTACCTCCGCAATTTTCACGGAATGTTTTCACCAACAGTCGATTCTCTGGTGACGTCGTGGTGTGTTCGGATTTCTTTTAACTTTGACCGGTTAGTAAGGGACACGCTAAAGAGGACATCTCAAAGTTTTCCTGTTGCTAAATAAAAAAAATAAATTAGAAGAAAATTTCATTCATTTTTTTAGGAGAGGATATTTTTGTGTGAGAGGGAAAATAATATAAAAGTAATAAACCTGTGTGAAAGTTATAAACGGAAAAAGAGTTTTTTTTTTGTTTCTGCAATTTCAACGAGGTGAAAGAAGTGAAATACATAAAAGAGTGCGCTTGGGAATAACACTTAATTGTTTGTGAATTGTATGGAAAAAGGAAAAATGTCTACTTTTTAAATAATATCACTTTTTTAAATTTAAATTTTTGGTTTTTTGCTTACAAATTTTGACGATCTTATGACAGAAAGTAGTGCTAGTACCTCACTACTATAAACTCTCCATCAAGTATGTAACTTTATGTAACTATGACATAATGATAACCTTGCATACCAATTATCGGGTGCTTAATATGATTCGCGGAATTTCTGAACTAATAAGTGGAGTACACCATTCTATTACCGCGGATTATTTCAATTAAAGACTATGTTCAAAATTCACATGTGTTTTAGGCTCGGATTTAATCGGCATTATATTGTGGGTTTGATTTTTTTTTTCAGAGCATGTTTTCGTTAATATGCTTCTATCGGCACCTCATAAAAGTTAGTTCCATTTTTGGTTTGAGCGATATCGAGCAGATACAAAAATCACGAACTTCGTTTAAACGAAAAAAACGGCTCGATCGAATTTTATGAAAATCTTTTCAGATCATCCGTATCCGTTAATATGATCTATACACGAATACCATTAAAATAAATCCAAGTTTCCTTCAGAGCTTCGTACAACATGCTCGGGCCATAGGAGTCGGTGCAGTTTTATATGTGTTACTACACCTACATATTTACATACATCATCTTTATTTCTTAAACCTCTTTGTTAATTCTACTGCACCATTCATTGTGGATAATCGTTACAGGACTAAATATTCTTCTTTAGGTTTTCCTTACAAAATTTATGAGCTGATTGCCTGTTTGCTTAGTTAATATCCAAGCTTGAAACTCTTGTAATATTCGTTTCATGTCTCAGGCCGATTTTGTTTTGTCACCATTTTGATTTAGCTGTCATTTGATAATAAATTATAATGGAGTATTTAACGCCAGCTTAGTATAGACGAGTAATGAGGACATGTCTACATTGAAAATCCTCAAGTGATATACCAATTACACTCTAGTAGAATGACTGTGTACCTACCATTTGGGCCGGCGGCATCATAGGGTTGTTCTTCGGGAATGTCAGCGGCAATGATGTAACTGTCATTGATGATCGGTACCGTGATTTATTGAAGAATTCGAAGTAAATCCTTTGAGCCATATGTTGAAAGGAAAGGACGATGTCACACAAAGCTGGTGCTACGATGCAAATTGTATACATCGGCCTGGGACATAAAACGCATCTTGTACATTCTTACTTTCCATTGACTTAAAAGCAGAGTGCCAGAAAATGTATGGGCTTTGGTACACCTCCAATAGCTGTGTGTAATACCTATATCTTTTTTGGAGAAATAGGTAGGCGAAGTTGACATTTCTGTTTAAAAAACCAACATTTCGACTCATAACTCCAAAGGTTGGTAATATAGAACCATTGATTTTACCATCATAGATAGGTGGATGAATTCTACGTTGGTATCTTATTCATGGAAATAAATTATACGGTTACAAATATACAAGGTGATACGTAAAACTCTATCTTTCTACAGCTCTAACCGTATTACTCAGATAGAACAAAGATTTCGAACGAACCTAGATTTCGGCTCCCGGCCTACTTTGGCTTTCAGGTTTCCCAGTATGTTTTTTACATCATATCTGGGGCAGCCATTAAGTTACCGTTCAACTACTTCGAATAATTCTTCTTTTTCATCGTCCGGAGACTCTTCTATAGGTGCATGAACGTTTATAACGTTATGGCAGCTATGTCGGGTTGTATATTAGCTTTGAGTTCGTTAATGGTCTTCGGCATCAGCAATCCAGTGCATAGACTTTACTTTTTAAATAATGCCACAGAAAAAAGTCTGATGCCGTTAAATCTAGAGAACGAGAACACTTTTGTTTATTGATTCCGCCAAAAAGTGTAAAATGAGCTTCTTTCGCCATCAAAATTTGATCCTAAAAATCAGGCTTGACATCGACCATTCTTGCGTCGACATTTCTTTCGGTTTGTATTGACTCATGGTACTGAATGACCTTGAAGAATTGTTTACGTTTGTTAAAATTGGCAAAAAAATATCAGATCTATTCAATGCTGAAATACCGAAGGTCTAGTTGGCGCATTTCTTCACATAAGATCTTTCCCGGTTCAATAACTCAGCAAACACACCTTAGTTTAAGACAACTCGAATTTATCGAATTTGCACTTAAGAACGCCTGGTTTTTTACTGTAGTACCAAGGCTCGATTTTGACTGTAGTACCATTGAACTGAACTAAACTCAGTGACAGATGTGCTTCAAACTCTGTAAAGTAATTGGTACAGCGTTACTAGCGTCCAGAATTTTAGTTTTCAACAATATACAACTTGGTATCAGGTTACTTCGTGTGTATCTATGAGATTATCTTTCTAATTAAATAAAAATCCTCTTAGAATCTTATAAAAATCTATTGCTGCAAGTAAACAGGATCAAGTATCCTACCTACTATATTTCAATAGACCACTGTACTCTGACCGACGACAAAAGAAAATGCTGCTTCGAATTCTCAACCCAAGTCGAAACGGAGCTTGAATAAAACCCTTGAAACAGTCCAAACCGGGTGTGGGCATCCAGCGCTCGGTATATCCCATCAGAGTGCAAGATTCGAAAATATAAATATAGTGTAAGCGAGTTCTGAAGACTAGAGTACCTTGTTTGACAATACTTAGCACACCAAGTGCAGGCTGACAGTCCCATACCAGTTTAGACTACTGCGCCTTATCATTATGATTGACGCTATGCTTTCAGAGAATATATAAATCTGTTTGTTCGCGCAGACATTTCTTAAGTTTTCGTAGTTCTATGCCAATAAAGGATACAACCTTTACTTGTTGGTTCACTAAACATGTAGCGATACCTGTATTGGGCAAATTGTGGATCATACGAGTCCATTATCAGGGTAAACTAAGGTTAGCTTACATTTTCAAAGCTATGTGAAGCTTGTTGTTATGTTTTCAGATGACTTTCACGCTTCTAATCTCGACCTTCCTATAGGTATATGTATGTACTTAACTCCCGCTCTATATCTTCTCCAATCTGTGCTGCATATGTGTACATTCGATCAGGCTTTGAGAATATGTTATTTGTTAATATTTATATCTTTTATTGGCAGTTCAACTTAAAGTTGAATACTTTCATTGATAATACATCATTTTATTTCTTCACACCAATTCGCACACCGAATGACCTTGATATGTCGATCGATGACTTTGTTCTATAATTGTTTCTGATGGAATCATTATTCGATTGTTATAAAACTTCTGCGGGCTTTAGACTTAGGCATAAATAGCCAGTTTTACACCATTGAGAAGATCCAGTGGAGATTGAAACATATGATTACGTATACATGCATCTGAACTATCACTCCAAATCATTTCAATAATGAACTTTGTTACCAATGTCGTCTTGAAAAGCAGAATCTTCGCTAGTAATTAAATCAGGCCGATTTTTTGTCCATGTGCTTCAATAACTTCAATTTGTTGACAGTAGCGATTAAATCTTTGCAGAAACCAAGTAACCAATAGGGAAGCTTGTACGTTATATTCATGAAGACAGTGATTCTACGTCAGCTCTGCTCTGCTCTCAAAATCAAGGTGTGTTTTCCTGGCATAACATACACGCGGACGCATAAAGCAGGCGCAAATTTTTTTTATATGGAAGTTAGAAATTTCAAGAATTTCGTATTTCAGGGAAATATTTTTGTGTTTCGCTCATGTGTACTGTGCTTCTTATACATATGTATATCAAGAAACACGTGTTGGAGCTAGTACTCGCCAATGTATTTATGTACAAGATACGTCAAAACCAAAGCCTTCTATATTTACAAGCCATGCACAAAGAAATCTCACACTCACAATGAAAGCATAATAGGACTTCAATTTAGCTGTCAAACTGTGTGGAGTGCGGTTATGTTGGTTTATTGGGAATCAATTAATCTTCTTTAACCAATTAAAAACAAAAATTATGGTCATTAATTGCAACATTTATTTACTACATATTACAAAGTTGCGTTAATAATGTAAAAAATAAGTATAATTGCATCCCTGACTTTCTTCCTTAATGGATATTATTTCAAATATCATGCCGTCACACCAAGCAAAAGCCGTAATTGTAGGAAACTACCGCTAAAAATAAATTTATATAAATATTTGGCAATATTTAGCAAACTATTCGTTATAACTTATCTTCATTTGCTTATATTCCTCTAAAACTGGAACTGGCTGCAACGAAAACTGGTTGATCCGTCATGTGACACCATGGCCCCAAAGAACAATTTCAAGTAACAATTCGCTTAACTACAAAAATCGCGCCAAACTGATATTATGTACGTGTTATTTTTATAAAAAAAACTTATTTCTAACAAAAAATCACGTCGCTTTCATTAATAAAAGACTTTCCGCGGCGCGAATCACTTGTTTTCCTCGGGATTTTGACATGTTGTTCCACCATAACCAACATAAAACCCGCAAATCCTATTTTTAACATTTATATTTAAATTATTAACGTAAGACACACATTTTATTTTAATTTTTGCACTGTTTCACGTTTTTGATTTTGATGAAATAAATTTTATTTTTCACAAAACCACACTCGCAACAGCACTTTCCGCGGCACGAAAACTTCTTTCCCTTTGATTTTAATGGGATTTTGACACTTCACGAATTTTGGTTGGGACTTCATACAACCACAAACACACACATGCAGCATGGCTTGTAAATATAGAAGGCTTTGGTCAAAACCCATCTTTTCTTTCCGATCAAAACTATTCACATTGACAAATACTTTCCATGAAGCTGTCCATGTAATAACTTCCCTAGACACACCATAATTCCTACAAAACACCATAATTCCAATAACCATCGACATATTATAAGGTTTCATTATGTCAATGATTTTCTATTTTTCACCATAATGCTACGAAAGCGGTTGCATCTTACCGACAACAACAACAAAAATACCATAAGGAGTCATAGACCTTCAGCCTAGTATCTCCACTATTCCCCCTCCCCCCACAATTCCCCCACCCAGAATTAAACGGAAATCAATAGATAAATAAATTCAGTATGTAGACGTTGAGCTTATCCACACTATTTATGTGCCATTAATGTTTAAAGAGCACAGGTTGGGTATAACTCATGGAGCCGTAGAGAAGAAGCAGGAAATATTTCACCTGTGAATGAAGACAAAACAATTCCACGTTTCAGAACATTTTCTAGACTTTTGTAATTTGCTAAAGGTAACTCTCTCTCGCTCTCTCTGTCTGTCTCTACATCTTGGTGGACCGAGGATTTGTCGTGTCTACCGTTTAGACATTAATTTTTTCCCTTCCCTTATACCCAAGGAAGACTCCCAGGGAGAGGACTGTCCAGCACAGAACACACCTACGATATACTTGATTAAACGACCTACATACAGGTAAATTCAACTAATTAACTTTTACGTGTCAGATTACATTGAATGAACCTGACGATTTGGGTCAGTGAAAAATGCCTCTTTTGTGCTTTCTGAAACTCAACACCGTGTTTCAATGAGCCCGGGATGTTTTTCTTTATTTTATTTTATATTTTTTTTTCCATTTGGTTTAACGCCATAATTTTTTACTTGAAATAAGATATTTTATTTAGAATCGGATTTGCAAATTATTAGTTATTATCTTTTGTGATTGTTTAAAAGGGACTAACAACTTATAACTACTACTGCTGCACAAATGAACTGTTCGTTAGTTTTTTTTAAATAATAATAATTGTGAATTTAAATGATTATCACTCTTTGAATAAAATAAACAATATGCACTATAAGTTATTCCAATTAAGGTGATTAATGACACTAATTATAATAACAATAATGAAATTATAAAAAATAAATTAAAAAATGGGTTCTCATACAAGTATTTTGTCTGATGACTTCGAGCTTAGTACTTGATAGGAAATCAGCATGAAATCATCACGAAAAACAGTAAGATTTTGAGAATAACAGACTAAATAGACAATAAATCAAAATGGTAAGTTTCTTTTTTATTTATTTTATTTGTTATTAGTAGATTTTATCCTGAATTATTTCTTTTATTTCCCACTATCAATCAATCATAACTATCTTCATTTTCAATCCTTAAATCACATTTTTCGCTGATATAGCTGTACATATTAAAAAAGTTTAACCGGGTGATTCCCCACTAAATACCTTTTTCAAAACACGCTTTCGCGAATAACGAAACCATACTTGATAGTGAACAGAAAATAATTTCCAGTAGTTTTCTTTTTAACCAAATTTTTTTATAGTTTTTTAAATATTTCTTACAAAACATGGTGGTAATTATACATAGTGGTAATAAAACATGGGGTAGGTACTAAAAGGATAATAAAAGCAAACATAATAAAAATTCACTTGAAAGACACGTTAAAACTCAAGGTACACTATACACGACTCGATTTGTGGCATTTCCAATACTCCCTTCTTCTTCTTCTTTGATGGCTCTACAGCCCAATTCGAGACGTGACCTCCATCAGCTTCTTTCCCCAGACTTTTTTCTGCCCCGCAGCTGCTGTACAGGTTTTTGTGTTGAGCACTTTTGCTGCATCGGCCTTAACATTGCCTTCCCACTTTGACCGTGGTGTGCCAACTGGTCTTTTGCTATCTAGTAGGTACAGAGCTTTTTTGGTATCCTTGAGATCACACATTCTTTGGACATGACCTCCCAACGTAAGCAGCGTTTATACTTCTTTGAACGTCTATCGTTTCGTCGTTGTCTTCGCTGAATTAGAATCCTGCTCTTGTTGGCATTTATTTGCAGCCCTATATCTTTGGCCCCCTCTTCTAATTCCGTGATTATTTCTCTAAGGTATGACAGTGATCTGGCACGGCAGTTTATATCGTCGGCAGATCCTGCCAATTGTTTTAATTTGTTAAGCAGGGTTACGTTCGCATCAATGTTTACTTTGCGAATTACTCCTTCTAGGTAGAAATAAAATAGCTAATTCATGTATAGCTGCTGAGAGCGATTCGCCTCCTTATTTGATCAACTCTGCAGGGATGTTATCAATTCCTGAAGATTTGTTGTTTTTTAAGTAAAGTGTTTTCCTTCTTTTTTTTAGTGAGGTATCAGATTTTAGGAGTACATCTTCGCAAAAAAAAACTTGCCTATATGGTACTCCGAAGAGGCACGGTACGCCTGAGTAAGAATTCTATATTTCCAAATACAGGCCGCTACAGGCTCGTATCAATAAAGTGCGCACGGAGTAGCCCCAATGAAGCACGGTGCACTCACACCTTTTCTAGACTAAAAGGAACAGTATTGGAGCTGCTAAGAAATTTAGGACGAAGAAAACTGGCAATGATCTTGGTGACCATAAAGGGTGACATTCATTAGAACGGGTCTCATTTGATTGCGGAGGTCAAGCGTCATGGGACGTTATTAGTAGGTAATGCAAGTGGCTCTTTCAAAACCTGGCTCCTTCATACCACTTCTCCCCTACTTAGTTGAGGGACGGCTTGACAAAATGAAACTTGCATTTGGAATGGTCTATTACCAATACGTATCTGTAAAAAAGGGTGCATACCTTTACAGCGGAAGCATTTTCGATTTTGCCCGTTTCAGATATATTTTTCAACTCGTAGCGAGAGCATGTCATAATAATGTGAGCGCATCAAGTAAGGTTGGACCTCCTTCCAATTGCTCACAGTACTAGCGATCGTGAGAAACAAGCTCGTACTGCCTGTAAGTGGGGTCCGCTGCCATCCTGATCTTCCATAAGTGGTAGTGTAGGCCGCAGTGTTCGGTGAACAAACCAGCTAGTCTCCTTATATGATTCCTGCTCGCCCCAACAATTTTCTGTCTGGGTTGCGGGATGGGCCACGAAGAAATCGTTTAAAATCTACCAGGCAAAGGATTGGTCTCCACTGCTTTATCTATTTCTTCACAGCCCGATAGACTAAGGCCCTTTTCACCAAGCTGGTGAGTGCGGCAGTTTCAGTATCAGTCTGGCCAAGGCATCGGCTCTGGCCCATGAGAATGGCTCAATTTAGGTTTAAGGCACATTGGCAGTCCCAAACTAATTTGGGCTTGGTACTTCGGAACATTACCATCTAATTAATGCTTGACTGTCAAATAGGATAAAATTTCACTTCTTAGCATATATTTTTTGGCTTGAAAGCCAGTAGCTAAGGTGCCTAAGCTTAAAGACGTTTTAGAGTGAAAACTCCTATCCATACTATTCCTTCCTTTTTAGTTCATGAAAAGGCACTTAAATATTGATATTTTCGCGGGAATACAATCTGATGCCTTTCTAACTTTGAAGTCTTTTCAGTAACCCTGCTAGCAGTAGAATGACACCTAAACATTGTCCAACTTGTTTCACCGATTCCTTCTAATATCAACTATCGATTTAATTGATAAATTTTCTTTATGAGAAAAGTAGGTATGGGGTCAGTTGAATGTGAGAACTAGGTCATGACTTACAAACTTACTGACTAGATTCGAAAGTAACTGTAAAGACCCCCATACACGATCACTTTGGATGTACATGGAAGTGCGGATGTACAATCAAAACCGCATGAACCGTTTCTCCACAGTACAGCTTGTAATCACACAGAAACACAGTGTTCCTTCAAAAATTAAACTGTATTCTCAGAAAGGACGTTCCAAGAATGGCCGCCCTACGATCTCAAAGTGAATGAAATAATAATTCCCCTCCTTAATTTTACATTCAAAAACACACCAGCAGATTTTAAAGCGAACACACAAAACGGAAAGACCGAAATTAATTTTAATAAATTCAACTAAAAGCAAATAATCTAAAACGATTTTCCCGATGCTTATCTCTAAGTGCACTTTAAAAATCACATATTTAACTAGTGATATCGTTATAAGAATTACCACCAACCACATAATCCTTTACTTCTTCATCTCTTCATCCACTTTCATTCAAATATCCTTCCCAATCCCCACCCCCTTCCACACTATTCGCTTTCACACGCCGCGCATCCTTCCCATATCCCCAAAAAATTGCATTTATTTTGGTTGAATAGAAAGAAAACAACTTTTCCATTACTTCTACAAGAGCGCGTGTGTGTATGTGAGAGACAAAAAGACGAATGTGTAGGATAAAAGATAAAAACATTCACAGAATTCAAAGGACCCACAGGATTGGAACGTATCTACATCAGGAAGGATACCGTACGCTGTACCAGGCTTGGATATCGAGGAAGGGCCATTTGTATTCACATATGTGAGTTTCTTCTTATCGCTCATCACACCGTATGAATTACCATTGGGTGAGTTTCAGGAGCAATCCTTTTACTAGCTTCATTCTATGTATGTACGTACCACATCCTGTATATATAATAGGATGAAACAAAAAATCAGTTTAGCTCCCACCTCCGTTCTGTGATGCTTTGAGTTCATGATTTTATTATTTTTGCTTTATTTCAGATTTGCTGCGAGATGCCTGCCACTTTAATCTCACGATGGTTGATTTTACTACCAAGGTAAGAGGAGCATTCACGACAGAATACGCTGATGCTGCACTTTGCTAGTCCTTTAGGGAAATAAAAACACAGGTTGCTCTCGTGCATTGCAACTTAAAGTATCTTCTATGTTATTCAAACTCGCTTTTCGGGAATAGTTCTCCAAGTGTGCTGAGGCGACTCATATGTGTTTCTGATTGTGTTGTGATTTGTTTACTCTTGCAATAGAATTTTGTCGATCTATGTTATTGAGATACGTGAATCTTTTAACTTGGCATGTCATTAATCTCATTTTAAAACTTTTCACTGTACGACAATGCAACTGCGACTATATCATCGGTTTTGCTCATGGTTAACATGCATAGCATGCTTAAGAAAATTGTGAAACTCCAACTGATTCCTTTCAAACATTTTCAAACTTCTACAAACCATTCAGCATAAGATTGGTCTACCTGTTGCATCTCATAAAACATGCAAACGAAATTCGGAGCAGGTTCCTTTTCGCTTATACCAGTTAGAAGTCTTCTCAAACACATCCAGGAGGTCAGAAAACGTTCTGTAAAGCATGCATGTCGTGGATGCATATTTGAGTAGCGATAAGACCATTATCTTATACAAGCTTGGAGTTTATAGTTAAATACTTCTTGGATTTGAATAAACTTGACAGACTATAAATATCATTTGTTGTCTTTTATCAACCCCGCACATATTGCTAACTCAATTTGTTATTGACCCAGGACAGGTGAACGATTCCATTATTTGCCATTCATGCTTCTCTACCCTAATTGTGGGGTCAATATTGGGACATCCGCTAGGCCCATCACGTACTTCGTATCGCTTTCATTTATATGCCGCTCAAGTCTTCGCACCCGACTGCTACATTTGGGCAAAAGCTTTCCACATAGTTTTTAGAGTTTTTCATTGATATCGATGCGGTCTGCATAGTGCTGTATTTAGCTGCTCTTGTATGTTTTAAAATCATACTTTCTAATAGCTTTTTGTATGTGAATTTTTTATCATTCTTTTTTTAATTTTCCTTAGACTGAATTGAATGTAACCGCAACAACAAAATTAAACTCGCGTTTAAAAACCACACTCTTTTTAAAAAAAAACAATCCGTCGGTGGTAACGGTTAGAACAACGTTCAGGAGCCCCTGACCCCTCCTGCGCAAATTGCTTACGACGCATTTCTCACATACTGTATTGCAAGTTGCACGAAAATTTTCTTTTTCCTCACAGACTGAGCAGACTGTCTCCTTGTCCGAGAGATGAGTAATGAGAAGATCGACATTAATAAAACTGTGAAATGAGTTCGAAGAACAGACAGCAAACGATTTATATGTATTGGGAAATGAGCTAGTGATAGAATTGGACCCTGCGCCGGTATAGATGAACTGAACTGTGGTTTCAACGCTATTCAATAGTGCGTTGATTAGACGACCAGAAAAGAAAATTCTTAAACCACCTCTTTAGAACTGAGTCGATACAAATAGTGGCTCCTGTGCTGAAAGTCGAGTCGTCACTACACGACAAGTCTTTTGAGTTAAAAAAAAGTGACGTTTTAGTCGAATCACGCTTGCAGTACAAGGGCCCAAACTCAACTTAGCATATCCACTCTAGACCCTTGTGCTGAAAGTCGTAATTCGATTGAAACGTCACCTTCTTCAGCTTAAACGACTTGTCACGAAACACGACACGACAAGTTTGAAGTTTAATAAACAAAGTAGGTGGCATCCTCCACCGAAAGCCTTAAAGATGTACCTAGAGCAACCAAACCAGATTCATCACTCTGTATACTTTAATTAGTGCTCTTCCAAACGCTTCTAGATGTTTTGGTTTTTTATCCCAGAAATGTGCCGCGTGACCAAATTGCCCGCTTTTACCTTACCGAATGTGCAAGATGAAATAAATCATATGACCGATTTCTTATAGGACCGCTGCTTTACCTACTCAACTTATTTTCAATCTGTAGTAAGTCGCTTCCGATAATTCTTAGCACTTCATTCCTGGACTTACTCTTTCCTCACTGATGGCGAACTTTACGATTAGACCCAGCAGTTTTTGGCTATTTCGTTTCGTAGAACAGCTACTGTGTTGATTCAAGCCTGGTTCACGTATATTCACATTCAAATCGCCTTTTATGATTTTTACATCATACCAGGGACAGGTATCAAGTGTCGTTCATCTACTTCGAAGAATTGTTGATTTTTGTCGGAGAGTCTTCTACAGGACCGTGATTAGGCTCCCAGCTAGCACAGATTTAAATTTGTAACAAATTTATGTTACAATTATGTCAAAATCCAGTTTGTTTAAACAAATGTAGTCACATGTAAATTGTATTATTGCTTCGAATTAGCAATTTGCAACAAATCATCGGGTTCAGTTACACTACAGTTTTAAATTTGTTACGGGAAAATGCACTTGTTGTGTTAAATGGTTCCATAAAAGTTGCAAAAAAATATGTAATATTTAAATTAAATTAAAGTTATTAAAACATTTCCTTTTGTAGCACATTTCAAAATTGTTATTATATTGTAACTGTCACAAATAGAATAACTAGTTAACAACCTTAAAGTGACTTAGGGCCGGTTTCACAGTGCGAACTTAAGTTTTGCTTAAACTTAAGTAAATTGTCTCACTTAAGGGCGTGTGCGAATACCGGCTAAATCTTTCCATGAAATACTAAATCATTCCACAAAATTTCCAATGTTGAATTTAGTCCGGTAGCGCTGTGCGAATTCTCAGTTGGCTAAATTTGGTTTTGACAGAATAGGATTTGAGCTTCGTTTCTCAGTTTTAATTTAATTGAAATATATCGACCAGCTGCGTTAGATATTAGATGCTCCCGACAATATTAATGGTTATTGTAAGAAAATAATCATAACTCCATCACAATTACGAACTTATACATATATCAACCTTTACAGATCTGTATATAAAAATACAAAGTTAGGGGCTTGCTTAGTTGCTTAAATTTTATATTTATATTATTTCTCCATGTATTTAACGTAGTTTAAAGTCTAAAAATAAAAAAAGGATTACAATTCGAAGCTTATATTTTTTATTTACACTTTATTTACATTTATTTCTGCATATAAACATGAAATACCATCAAAACAGAAATTAGTCAATAACTGTCAACTTTAGCCTCCTCGTGAAAAGACTAAATCGCATTGCAATACCGACCTTTCCAATAATTTAGTTTAGCCGCAATTTAGTCCGTATTCGCACAGGCTCTAAGTATAACTTAAGTCAAATTCCGTTTCACAGTGCAATTTTTTCTTCTTCTTACTATTATATTTGTTTCTTACGGCGGCACTTCAATATTGTAAATTATGAACTTACAATAGCCGAACTTTACATGTAAAATTTTCTTTTAATCGCGTTTTCCTTGAAATGTACTGGAATCAACTGACATTTGAATTTTCTATGCATTCTGATTTAAGCAAAACTTAAGTCTAGAGAAATGCCTACTTAAGTTACACTTAAGTATATTTTAAGTAGCGACTGTGAAACAGGCATCCATACTTAAGTATAACTTAAGTTAATTTTTATACTTAAGTTCGCACTGTGAAACCGGCCCTTAGTTGTTGTAAGTTTTTATCAAGTCACTGCTATATTTTAAATGTTCAAAACGCTGCAGGGAGGTTTTTGTTCAGATACAAGAACTTGGAAAAATAGCTGTCAAAAGGCTTCATGTTCGCCATATTTTTCATGATTCTCTCTTTTTTCTACACTATGCAGTTTTATTTAAAAAAACCAATGTTATTTTATATTGTATTTTATATTTCTTATAGCCATTTTTTAGCGCAAAATGACACTAGGAACTTAAAAAAATGAAGTTAGCTGTAGTTTACAGATTGCCATGCTGATAAAAAAAATCGAAGTTTTCTCTATTTTCCCAATTATTTTCTAAATTTTCTGTTTTTGAGTGGCGCGTGAATATTCCAGAGGTAAAATACCCATATTCATCAACAAAATGGCATTCGCTTTATAATTTTGGAGTAAAATTCCGCAATTTGTCAATTTTAAAGTATGTACGTAATGAGTAATGTGTCTTTTTATTTCATTCCATTATGACTTTTGAAACACATTTAAAACTGCGCTGTGCTTTGTTGTTAAAAATATGTATATAATATAAAGAATTATAACTTTTCCGGATGTTCAAAATGTTTCATCTTGTTGTATGCAACTTTAGTTTGTGGCAACAACACATTTAAAACATAGCCACAGCACATTTCTCGCCTCGTTGCGACCAAAGTTGTTACAAAATAAACATTAAAGATCTGCTTTTTCAGTCGCAATGGAGCTACAGTCGCACTACATATCTTATCTTGCGACTCTTTTACATGTTAGATTAACTCCACTGCTACTCGTTTGTGCTAGCTGGGCTTATACTTTTAAAATTGGCTGACGGGTGCGTAGCCTTTCATTTATCGATTAAGTCACGGTAAAAGTAAATTTCAATCTTTTGCTGATTCATTGCACCACCCTGGTCCTTCGTGCTTCCACGTCTACCTCAAGTGCCAACTGCCATTCCACGGCTTCCCCTAAGAACGCGGTTTCATGGTAAACCTCTACCACATCGTCGACCTGATAAGTAGTCGGTGTCCGTAGTTGGCGTCAAATCGCTGCTTCCATTTCGCTGTTGTGGCTGTCATACTTGCAACGGCTGCACTTCTCAACTCTGCAAGCGTAACCGTTGGATCTTCAAAGCATGCGTCGTCATCATGCAGAGCTAAGATCAATTCATTGACCACAAAGTTTCTTGGCCGAAGCCAAACATTAGTCCACGAGGCCATCTTTTTGTTGTTGCATTGGTGGTCGAATTGATAGACCACTGATCGATACGCTTATCTAAAACCTTATCGGTCGTTCCTACGCTAGTTGCAATCAAAGTTTTAATTGTTTGGTGTACGTGCTCCACTTGGCTATTTGCTCCTTACAATATGTCTCGAAAACCTTTGAGGTAAAGACAGTCCCTCGTTCTGCCACTACAATTGTCGGTAATCCGAAGTAGGTTGTCATCTCGTTGATCAACGTTATTACCGGAGCCGTGGATGTATTCTTTACAGCTTTAATGAACCCGAATTTAGTGAACGCATCTACAGAATGCGGAATACGAAAGAATTCGCTTTCCATTGCTTGCTCGTTGGATATAGCCTTTGATGATCCAAGTGCAGCATGTGGAAGGGAACAGACACGCGCGGTATGTGATGAAACTCTCCCTCAAAACGTCCATCTTGCTCGCCAAGGGATGGTTCGTAACAACTAACACCATTATTATTTTCTCATATAGAATAGCTGTCCATCCAGTCCGTTCCTTTGCATTAGAATTGCATTAGAAAGTCAGCCTTAAACCTGCGACTTGGTTCGGGTTCGGAGTCACTACCTCTATATGTGCATAGTTTGTCAATTGCATCGATGAAGATCGTACTTCGTGCATAGAAGCGTATCATTTCAAATAGAAGTCGAAATAAGTCGATGCTTGTATGTCAAAGTACTAGACGAAACGCTGAAAAATGTAGTCCCACACTTGGTTACCACAGCCTTGGCCATCATATTTTCACCGACCATAAGAACTCCTCGCCACGGGCGACGTATACCTCTGCAGAAGTCGGCCATAAGTACAGGAAGGACGACAGCCAGCGGTTATATAACTTAAGCAACATTTAGACCGGCCACATTTGACTATTGAATTCCTGAATGGTGTTGTAATATGTCCTTTTCCAAAGTTTTCACCAAAAGAGGTTCGCTTTGAGAATTCTTCGGTGAGCTTTGTAAAGCTTTTGCCGTGCTGCATGCAGCCCGTGTGAGCTTGCTGCAAGATCACGAAACTTTCAAGTTTACGATTCTAGCGATGTTTAAAGTGTTTTAACATCAACATTTCACATTATAAAAGTAATCCGTTTTTCAAAATCACAAAACAGCTGATTTGTGACAACCAGCAGATGCATCAATGTGAACAAGGAGATGCAGCTATGCGGCAAGCTTTTTGCAGCCTCTCAAGAAAATTTCTTAATACTACACGAAGGTAAGCCGATTGCTTTTGTCGTGCTGCATCCAGCCCATGTGAACACGGCCTAATGGCTTACCTCCTAAGACCCTTATGAAAAAATGATAAAGAAAAGGCCCCCATACACGGTCAAATTGGATGTACATCGAAGGGCGGATGTACAACCAAGACTATTGATTGTGGGCCGGTCGGCCGACCAAAACTCGTTGGGCTTATGGGTTTGATGAAATTCTGGATGTACAACCAATTTGACCGTGTATGGACTATGGGGGCCTTAAACCTCACTTCAATAGCTCAGATTTTTTTGTGGAGTCCTCATGAGGGACTTGCGAGAAATTCGAGCGAGGACTCGAGAAAATTGGTACGGTGAACTTCAATTTTGGCCTCAGTTCGCATACATTTTCACATATTGAACTCAGGAAAAATCAAGCCTGAGTTCGCCCAACAGAACATGAAATTGAGGTTGAAAGTAAAAGTTCGCTTAAAAGAGAATAATCAACTGGAATAATGGAATGTCATTCCAGTGAGCTTTTGCATTTCTAACTTCTGGCGAAAAGGCAACACCAATTTCGAGCAGGAACTGAACATGCCAGCCGGTAAAGCCACATATGCGGATTGAAGTGAGCTTGATTGAACTGAAACCGTTGAAGCAGGGGTGGGTATAAGCCTGGTTCTACACAGTCAACTTTTCAGGCAACTCCTTCCAGTCAACTGTTTTCCTTCTCTTGCGATCCGTTTCGGAATTTTTCATACGAGCGCAAGAACGCAAGTTGACTGAAAGGAGTTGCCTGAAAAGTTGACTGTGTAGAACCAGTCTATAGCAATGTTTCGGTAGATTTCCACATACTAAATGATATAACTATAGAAATACTTCTGACAACTTTCTTATTGCTACTGACCAATTCTTCAAATGGCAGACTTTACAGAAGATGTTACTGAGAAATTAGTCAAATTGGAATAAAGCAGCAATTCCATTTCAACTCCCTTCAATCGGATTTTGTTTACCCAATTTATTAGTTCATAATCGAATAAATTAAAATATTAATTGGATCTACTCTTCCGTTCCATCCCAAGAATCAAATTTCCTTCTAAATAAACCCAGTGCTATCAGACTTGCTTAAATTTTCATTAAAATACGAAACACGATTTCCTTTTGGACCCGTCGTAACCAAATATGAAGTAGGTTGACCTTGACCTACTTCGAGGCGAAAGTGGAAGATTATATTTGTTTTTTTTTTCATTTCCACTACTCTCACACAATTATTACATTAAAAAATCGAAATGGCAAAAGAAGCTTACACAAGGATCAATTTAAAAAAAAAATCTTTTTCTAAGAACTTTTTCACAAATAACGAGGAAAAGAAAAGAAAATCCCTCGGGGCTATTTTTAAAATTTGACTAATTAAGGATTTCCTTATTGCTTACAGGCGCTGAAAATCGAATCAGGATTCATCAGCATAATGACTATTTTAGTGACGTTGTCATTAGTTCCACTAGGAGCAACAGTGGCTTGGTGCTGTAGGAGAAAAGCTGCTGTACAGCATCCAGAAGAACCAATTGACCCCCTGATGGCACTTGATGACTCTCTTGAAAGTATGCTACACTGCCGACGGAGAGCTTCGCTCATTACTCTAGGAATCTTCCTTATAATTTTAATGTAAGTATAGTGAAAATTGCTTTTATCCTTTTTTCCCCATCCTTAAACTTTTTTGTAATCACAATTTCCTTCTAGAGTCTGCGATGTCATGATTTTCATAACAAACAGTCGCCTATCGTCTACAATAGAAATGACCCCGGATGTAGTTCAGGCATCCATTAATGATTTAGAGATTTTTCTCAAGGATACAAACGTACAAATTAAACGAAAATTAGATAACGGTTTTGATATTGCAATTATTAATGTTACAAGGGATTTGGAAGGTAAGTTGTCATCCTTTTCACAGTTTTTTTTTCATGTTCAACCATCCAATGTAATCAAGTCTATGTGTAGTACAACCTCTTATGTCTCTCTGCGATAAAGAGGATGTCCTTTTCTATGCCTATTGTGTGTGTGGTTATTGTGTCTTTTCGAGTACCATGAGTCCTTGTTTCGTTTCATGTTAAACCATAATTTCAGGCCACCCACTGCACTTGGCTTTGACAGAAAGAAGAACTTGAACTTGTCCTTTGTGTGGTTCGTCTGATGTTTCTTCTTTTGGAAGCTACTAATTTATGCTATTGTTGTGCGCCTTAAATCGCAAGCTATGGCCTATTGTTTTACGTTCGAAAAGACTCATTTTGGCAAAAAGGGAAACGGGGTGCGGTTTTTGTTTCACTGAAAAAGATTTAAATTGTTGTAATGATCACAATTTAGAGAGCGAAGGTTTTTTAGGTTGGATTGGTTTGAATTGGACCATGTATGGAGTTTGGTTTGAGGTTATGTTTATCTTTGTAGTAAATTTTTAGGAAAAGCTTTGGTTGCACTTAAGAAAATAAAATTAATTTTTGATTAAGTTAATATATTTTCGAAGGCAGTATGGCTTTTTCTTTGTATCCCAGATCTAAACTCAGGACTCACCATTGTACTACCAGTCCATCATAGCGTTGGTCACGTTAGTCATGGTGCTATGACTTTACAGTATTACTGCTATTGTAATAAGATTGGGTTCTGAGGAGCAGGAAGGCCGATAATGAAGGAGAGCCTGTATTTCGTTGAAACATTCACTATGAATAGTAGCAATACAGTTTTGACAAGGCCGCCACATTTCTACGGTGGCTCAGAGGCTAGATGGCGAAGCAGATTGGGTCATCACCGATACGTATCTAACCTCGCCAAGGTGTTTTTCAAGGCTCCCCATAAGGGAGCTGTATTCGAGATGCAGTCAAATATAGAATTTATATATTACACCAATGGGTCGATGGCTGGACGAGAACCTGCACCTATTAAGAAATCCTAAACTTTGGGGCGCTTGTTATATATGGTCATTCACTGCAGGTCTTTTGTTACTGTTACGCCTGGAATGTTAAGGGATGGGTCAGCCAGTAGGTCTACATAACACACAGGCACAAATGGGAATATGTTGTAGGTTTTATTAGAAACACGACAGTATTTCGTTTTGGAAACATTGAATTCGATTCGATTCTTACAGCTCCAATCGAGAATAAGTTCTTTGTTAATTGAATTGGGCATAAGTTTACGATCGTCATCGGCACTAGGTCTAGCGTCGGCTTGTCTTACATTATCGAAGGTGTAAGAGTGTGAAGTGAGTTAGATGGACCGAGAAGTAAGTCGTTTATAAAGATTAGAAAAACGGGTGACAAAATTGATCCCTGAGGAATTTCGGTATGGGGGTATAGATTTGACGCCACTCGATATCACTTTAATTGAACCGCCAGAAAGAAAACTCTCGATCCAGTTTTTTACAGCTGCTTCAATACCAATAGTTTGAAGTTTAGCTAACAACAGGAAGCCATACTCTATCAAAAACCTTGGAGATATTCAGAGCAACCAAACTAGACTCACCAGCATACATGTCACTAAACTAGTCAAGAAGATGCTTGAGCTACTCGGGAGCTACTTTCTTCCTTTTAATAAATCCAAGGCACCGAGCATTTAGTCTAAACGGCACCGCGGCGCCCCCTGAACATGCTGTACTTTTAGCATCCCTATTAATAGGACACAGCACTTGAATAAACTCCGCAGCCTATCTAAAGATTTGTCGCTCAGACTAGTTTTGGCCAAACAAGACCAAGACCGAGCCGAGATTAAATTAACCGCCTTCCGACCCTCAATAGCAAATGATTTAAGGCGCAGTATACGGTGACCAAACCAGCTAATATCTTAGCTCTTCGGCAGTCTGACAAACATCTGAGAGACCTGCTATCAGTTTGGCATCGAATGTCCCATCTAAACAATTTGCTTACTGTAAGAAGACTTAAAGACGTACAGCTTTGGTACACCCTTAACGTTTTGATCTCACAAAATGAGTACCCAGTTTTAGAGTGAGCTCACAAGACAGAGTTGATCCAGTCATAAGAATCGCCGCCTGGGCTTCACATTTTTAGGGCTCGCACTATAGTTTCAAAGCACATGTTGTGGAAGACTCCCTCAATAGAAGCCAGCTCAATTGCGTTGTTCCTCCCAAGCTAAATATCAAATCGGAAGGGTCGTCTTAGTAGACTACCCCGCCAGGTATGCATGCTAAGAGGAGCACAGTGGTTGGCGCAAAAGTAATTCTTAACCCCTTGTCAATAATTTTCGCCATTGTCTTCAAGCCGAAAGAAACGAGTCTGAAGTACTTAACCTAGATGAAATCAGAACACTCTGGCTGAGGTATGAAAGCAACATAGGATATAACCAAGGGAAGTGTTTAACGACACACAAAAACGCGACACTCGAAACGCGAAAAACTCGAAAAACGCGACACGCGACACTCGAAAGTGAGACTGGAAGTGCGACGTTGCCACTTTTTCATAAACACGCGAAAAACGCGATTCTTAAAATAATCAAAAAGGTAAGTACTCAAAAGATGTACATCATTTGGATGAACATTTTTATTAGTAATATGAAATATAGAAAAAACAATTGAAAAAAATATTATAAGGAACAAATCAAAAATATGTGGATTTTTTAAATAAGTTTTCCAGTTTTTGTTCGGGGTCGAGCCGCATTTCCTTCCTTGCTCGACGCGATTTTTCACCATATCTTCTTCGCTTGCATTCGTAATTGCGTCACTTTGGGTGTTTTCGAAAACGCATGACTGCGGTATCACTGCAACATTCAGCAATTGGAAGTATGTGGCTGAATATTGCAGTGATACCGCAGTCATGCATTTTCGAAAACACCCTTTTTCTTTGCCTGGTACCAGGAACTTTGCGAGGTAGCTCCAGAGACGGTCCTTAGTTATTATAACACCAACTGGAATGTCATCAGGAACGAGTGGACGCGATACTGCATGAGTGCCCAGGGAAATTCGAATAACGAAACAAACAACCGCGCCGAATCGACCCATGCGCGTTAAAGTAATTGTGCCTGTTCATAGTAGTTTGGGGCACTTTGGTACAGAGTTTTTTGTTTATTTTCGGTCTCAAGGGCGAGAAATCATGAGCAAAGGATCTAAATGTACATCTCTAAAATCAACCGAAGTTCTTACAAATGCAGTTGAAAACAATTATCGCAAATTATTGACTAAAATGGCATTTACCAAACTGCAACCAGAACTACTCGAATACAAAACCGTCGAAATTGTAAGACGCAGCGTTGCAAAAAAATTGTGTTTCTTTCAATTGAACAAACGAAAAATCAAAAGTAGTTTAACTGAATGCGAGTGTAGACAGCGTTCAGCGCCTGCCATGTAAACATTTTCGCTACTCGTGCCTCATTCAATGAACCACTGTTTGTCGAAAAATTGTGTGACAAAAGGTGGTTCAGAAATTATAGTTTGCAGTGCGAACCTGAACTACACAAACTTCCGAAACCCTCCAATTCAGGAATCTCGCACGCCAAAATCACGGGAATCAATGAATCGGACAATTCCATGACCATGGAACAGCTTGAAAGAAGATATAACACTCTTTTTAATTTGCTGATAGGTAGCTTGTCTGCGAACGAAAGTTTTCAGAACAAGTATGAATGTTTGCGTTATTTGATGAATTTGTGGACTGAGAAAAAAGATGTGCAATTGGTCGAAGTTAGAAAAGTCGCATCGCTAACAAATCACTGTAAATTAAAGTCAACAACTGACCGAAGAAATCATCTTTTATCTCTGAAGCAAACTTCTCAACATGTTGAATTTTCAGCAGAAAAAATAAAAACACTCGAGAAACTGCTTCTGTTGTGGAAAAAATTGTGCCTACCATTGCGAAAGAATCGGACGGTAATAGATCTTTAAATAAAAAAAAACGAGGGAATGCGAACAAGTGAGATCAGAGTCCCGGAATCAATTGTGATCCGTGGGCGATCAATTGTCAAAAAAATTAATAAACTGAAAAGAAATCCTTACACGTAATATTTTCATTCGATTTCCTTTTTTAAATGCTGAGTACTTTCCTCTAAACATATGACAATTCATGTTTTGTTTAATAACTAAACAAAATAATATCAGATTTTTCTTGCAACATCTTTCCTTTTTGATTTTTTTAAGAATCGCGTTTTTCGCGTGTTTATGAAAAAGTGGCAACGTCGCCCTTCCATTTTCACTTTCGAGTGTCGCGTGTCGCGTTTTTCGAGTTTTTCGCGTTTCGAGTGTCGCGTTTTTGTGTGTCGTTAAACACTTCCATAACCAAGTGCGTTAGATCGAATCGGCTTTCTTGAACTTCACTTGAACGTAGCTTTTTCTTCTCCACAGGCAGCTTATTCGCGCCACTAAATGGGAGCGTGAAACTAACGACACTCTTTTGAATGGATAGTTGTGCCTTCAAAGTGTGCTTGTAGTATCAAGATTTCTTCCTTTTTATCTTATTATACTATGTATACATGATGAGTTGAATAGTTGAGTTGAGGTTGAGCTGACCTCGTGCTCGCTCGCGTAACTCCGTGTCTATATGTATAATTTCAACTCAACCGGGTTGGTAACTCAACTCGACTCGCGTCTACATGCTGTTGGACTCGGGTTCAAGTTGAGTTCAACTCATTACGCATACGTACTATTAGTATTGATCGAAGAACATTCCAAAATAAATTGGAAATCAGAAAGTGCAATGTCTGGTAAACCAGACGTTTACCAGACATTGCACTTTCTGATTTCCAATTTATTTTGGAATGTTCTTCGATCAATACTAATAGTACGTATGCGTAATGAGTTGAACTCAACTTGAACCCGAGTCCAACAGCATGTAAACGCGAGTCGAGTTGAGTTACCAACCCGGTTGAGTTGAAATTATACATATAGACACGGAGTTACGCGAGCGAGCACGAGGTCAGCTCAACCTCAACTCAACTATTCAACTCATCATGTATACATAGTATAATAAGCAGTTTTTCACGGACGCCTAAAGGGTACTGAGATCGTCGGTGCCCCGCTGCATCGCATGCCTGGGTCTGCGCCATTATTAATTTGTTTGCATGGGATTATACCGTACCGATAATTTATTTTCACTGATGCTCCCGGTACTGCACTGAAGACGCCGTCTCGTCGCGGATATATGTGGATCGACCTTAAATGAACGATATTCAGGTTTTTATTAAGGGATGGTCAAAATGGTCTTGCTCTGGCATTTTTGGTCTTGTTCTTGCACAAGACTAAGGTGACCTATTCGTCTGCAAATTCAAGCTTTACACAGGCCCCGCTTATCACTATCAGAGTAGAGTTCCAGGTTCGGTTCTTCGAAGAGTCATGATTCTTCTCAGCTAAAGCACAACCAACTACATAGTTGAGCAATTTAAATAATAAGACTACATATTAAGACCATGCCAGTACCTGACTTGTCTTTCAGATTAAAATTACCAGAACGAAAGCGAGCGAACCATTTCCACGCTACAGATTTTGATACACTCAAAGAGCGTTTGGTAGTGTCGCTGCGATCAGCGGCTCATGACATATTTATAACGCCATCTATCAGAATACGTAATAAACTTGCTTCCTTTTGCATTTGTTCCCATAAAGAACAGAGTGTTGTTCTTTGCGCTAAGTCTATTTCCAATTTATTTTCTTGCTTCGGGTGTACTGACACGGACAGAGCCTCAGCCACGGACAGAGAGAGAGAGGTTTTTTTTTAAAAGCTAAGAAACGACTCAAAACTTAACTAATCATAATTTTCAGCACATTCATTCCATAAATTCTTACATAACATAAGATTCACAGATAATAAAACAATCCATTTATTCTCTTTACAGACATCGACATTCTACTCGGAGAACCAATAAGATCAGAAGTATCAGCCAGCACAGGTATAGAGCTAGCATTTGACTCGCTAACCGGAATTAGTGCAGGTAATTCTGTGCGATAATAAGTCTTCCTTACATTCAATCCATTACATCATGTGCGCTGTGCAGCAAACCTCGAGTTAATAAATCGGATAATGCTCCTTCAGGAATCCATTGCGAAGTCGCTGAAGGTCTCGCAGGAGGCGGCCGCCAGAATGGAGGAGCTCCAAATACAATTATCGGTCCTTCAAAGGCAATGCACGTTTCGGGACAGGCCACTTTGTGATATTTTACGGATAAGAAGCTTTGAAGAAAATGGAATCATTGATGCACTTAAGACGGTAATAGAATTTCCCAGAGTTTCAAGTGTTGCTTCACAGCCGCTAACAATACACTTCTCATGCGTCTTTTCCGCTATTGCCGTCCCCCGCCGCCCCCGAACCGTTTCTACAATACCTGGAATACATTTTACCTGGAATTATGATGTAGCTGCAAGAGGATCAGAGCATCTTCAAGATGCGGTATCTAGGGGAACTTGAAGTGGGAAGCGTTGTTAAGAATTTGTCAATGGAAGTGGGTATCTCGAAATCGATTTTCGGGAACTTCCCGGCACAGGTGAAGAGCGATACTCTAGTGCAAAGAAATGGTAATTTTCAATGTTCTAACAGACCATCCAGATGTGTAGTAGCCAACCATGAATAAATTCCCTTTTCCAGAGACAATGGAGCAGTTGGAACAAATTAAGTACAGGACAACCACAATGGGGCATATGCTTACCCACACAATAACATCACTTGTGGATAGGCTTAGTGGCACTTGGGAGTCTCTCGAGCCCCATTATAAAATTGTTCACACGTGGTCAGATAGATTTTGGGGATTTGCATGGACAACGGCCATGATAGTTTTATGGGTGCTAATATTTATGTTGGCCGCTTTCTGCTGCAGCTTTTGCAGTTCAAGTGTTAAAGCGGCGGTTCTTATGGTCACTAGCATTTGCATCATTTGTTTTGGTAGTCTGGCAATAATGATTTTTGGAGTGTCAACCCTTGCATTAGGTGGTAATGCCGAGATTTTCGTTTGTGCACCGCTTTATGATAGTGAAAATTATGAAGTTTTGGGCAAAATATTCGATAAGCCGGGACTGTTTTATTCAAAGGAACCAGATACTGGGATAATTGGTGAACTTTTGAGACCACCCGAACAGAATAAATCGATTGTCAATGTTAGTTTGGCGTCAGCTTTGCGGTAAGTAGATATTTTTATGTAAATTGTTGTTTTTGTTTTGTTTTACTCTATTATTATGCTATAGTTTTGATAATAAGCACATATTGTAATAGTAACCACAAACGATCCCAAGATTTTGTAAAAACAACCATAAGCGAAGATCATCATCAGCCCTATAGTAAACTTTTGTCTTTAACTATGGTAAACTTTTGTCGTTCAAAAACTTCGTGGTTAACTACAACAAAACCACGAGCATAACTTTTTGTGGTTCAAAAACTTCCATGTTTAACCATAGTGTAGTTAAATTTTAACCCTGCTCAGGAGCATGGTCAGCGATAGTTAAGAAGAATCGCATGAACAAATCAAAGTGGAATTTCTGGGATTATTGCAATTAATTAATTAATGGACACATACCAAATAATTGAAGGAAGTAGCAGAGACTATTTTATAAAAAAAACTCTCTCCTTTTCTTTAACTCGTAGTTAACCACCTTAAACCTCCATGGTTAAACATAAACTTTCCGGGTTAACTGAAGTGATGCAACGTGATGCAACAGCTTACTTCATAGTTTACCTCAGTAAGGTTTTCGAACGTGCTGCTGGACATTCAAAAAGAGAAAAATCTGTATGGACAAAAGTCTGTGTAGTGTAAACCCACCATCAATTTCTCATCCTAAGTCTGCCTTTGTAGTCTTCTTACTTCGGGTGTTTGAGGAACAGGATTTTTGGGGCCCTTGCTCAGGCGTACTCATTACATTACGTGAGTGCTGGGAAATAGTTAACTTTTCCAGAACACAAACAAAGCTTTTGCTTTGCCTACACCTCAAACTTAAAGTCACCAGCAAGGTAAAAGGGCTCTGGTACTACCGCAACTACTAGTTTGGATTCTAAGAGCTGCATTACAAACCCATAGAGTGCCCCAATAACCGATCTCAGGGAAACGTCTTTTCATTGCCTTCCAAGTGCTGATGACTCGGATAGCAAACAAGATTAACTAGATTGAGGATTGAGAGCTCATCAAGGACGCACTGGTAAACCTAAACTCATTTGGACTTAGTTCGCTGAAACTTCATCGCTCTGATTGCTGATTGATTCTGAGTAAAGATCTGCTTGTGAGTGCGAGCCGTTATTAAATTTTCGTAGGTATGTACATGCCTACTATACACCTCTGCTTAAAAGACAGTGCAAGCTGGCAAAGTTAGATCCACAGGTACCACACCTGACTCTGTTTGTAAGCCGATTTCTTTGTTTCAAATAAAGATCAGTATCAAATTAAGCTGAGTCGACGCGCATAACATAAGGTAATGGAAGGGCAAGCCATTCTTTGAATCCTGGTTAATCAGATAACAAATCATATTGTGTTCAAGTTTATAATAGAAAGTACCCTCGGTCGTGCCCTCTTTCTCTTCCATCTTCTCATGTACATACATCCTAAGATCTGTAGAATATCCTGAAGTTACCAAGGTCAGTTGTCCCCTCTTATATCCATTTAATCTCTTGTATCGCGAGTTTTATTTTATATCTGTTCACTTCATGTAATAGTGATTTAACTGCTATTCTGTACATACTTCACGGATTCCGTGTTCCGTAAATCATTTCCAGGTGTTGCGGCCGTAGTCGCTGTCATTATTCCCGTCCGTCCCGAGGCTTTGCTTCCGGTTTCTTAACTGATGTGTTTTTACGGGATCTGAATCTCGTCCAACTGGACTGGGCCCTGCCCCATTGGATAGGTTAACACAGCTATACCCCGGGGACTAGATACGTCCGTCGCGTCGTCGCTTGGTTATCCACACAAATCTATTAATCCTGGTCATGTCACCATACTAACACCCGTAGTCTAACAGCAATCCTCAATCGCAAGGGAATGGCGAGTCTCAATTAGAATTTTTTTTTTTAATTTTGCAGTTCAAGTTTGACTATCCGCAAAGAATCACAACGCCTATCAAAATCATGACTGTATAAAAAACACAACTCGACAGACCTACATCGTCAATGAGAGCTGCACGGACGTTCACATACACTCACTGTTTCACTGAATCAATATTTTCTGACTTATTGGTGCCCAGACTCATTATACGATTGCACATTCACGATGAGATGTGAATTTTGCGATTTTTATTGTGACTGCTTAGAAAACAGCTGGTAGTCACAAAAATAATCACACACCATCAATGACAACCACAAGTAACAAAAGCTTGTGACTTTGTGACACAATTTAGAAGGAGGATAAATCTAGTTTCTTTTGCTTCAGAATGGTTTAATTCCTTAACTTAACTAAAATTTGGAATTTGAAAAATTCGGTTTGCAAGACGATAATATAATCTTGTTGGTCGACACCTTTCGTCTGCCTTGTTAAGTTATATATATGCATATCATTTGGCTTTAGAAAACATGTGAATCCACAGTTTCCGCGGTCGATGGTTTTGGAAATTTCATCAGGACAAGAGTTGAGGTCGTAACTATGATATTGAAAGTCGCGACCTCAACTATTGTTCTGATGAATGTTCCAACACCATCGACTTGGCGGCGAAGTTCATTGATAAACGTTCATTCGACGAGTTGAACTCTTTAATTATTGTGTCAAACAACCTTTTTTTCCTTTACCTCACAGTCGAACGAGGGTTGACAAACTTGGTTTTTTGGATGTGCGTATATTTAATCATTTAAAGCCCAAGGTTTTCCTTAGAGAAAGCCATCTTGAACTCCTCGACGGCTGAATTGAAACGTTTAAACCATTCCTAACACTGAGTACGATAATTTTAACCAATTTTAGTTAAGCAAAAAACGTGTACCAAACTGAGTACTCTTATAAACTTATATCTAAAAACTTAAATTTATTTCATTTACAGAAATTGCGAAAACAACATGGCATCATACAAAGTATTCCAGCTTGATGCATTCGTAAATATGACACAAATGGCTGACATTAAACAATTCCCAAAAGTAAATACAGCAATGAGCTCTATATATGTTTCAGAAAGGACATTACTGGGACTAACAAGACCCATCCAAACTATCTTAGAGAGCATGCTTCAAACGTCTGACTTAAATCTTACAGCCTATCGGAACAGCATCAGTCAACCGAATCCAGAGAAAGATCTTGCAACGTTCATAGATGAAATGCAGAGAGTGGCACTCCAGGTAATAAAATACGAAAGTAAATTTTATTAGGGAAAAATACAATTTAATAATTATTTCATAGATTCAAGATGTCGCAACATCATCCAGAATGACAACCCTCGGTAGTCGAGCTAAACGACTACAAGCATCGATCTTGCAGCCTCTTGAACAGCTTCGAAATGAAATTTTATACCATCTTACGGCATTAGAACTCCAGAAAGATCCTTGGAGCAAGCAAGTCAATCAAACTTTGCATCATTTGAAAAATATTCAAGGATATCTAGAACGCACGGCTGCAGAAATTTGCAAGAATCAAACCAACCTTTACATAAAACGGTGATTGAAGTAGAAACTTTCATTGTCAACTTGACGTCTTCTTTATTTTTGACAGATTGAAGGACTACTTAACAGCAAACAAAGATCGCGTCTCAATGACACTTGGCGATAGAACAGCCCAGTGCAGACCATTATTTGATATTTTTAATGCTTTAAGGACTTTCTTCTGTAGAAGAGGTGTTGATAGCCTAAATGGACTTTGGCTCTGCACATTCGTTTGTCTGCTGTTGTGGTCAATTGGAACACCAATGGCATTGAATTTGACATGGATACATCATAAGCTGAATGAAGTTAATCATCTGCGAACAAACACTCACCTGTATGAGTATTATTCACAACAAGCTGTTCAAGTATCGCTTCATACTAGTTATATTGCTAGATTTTTAAAGATCTTATTTCTTATTTCCAGGATAATATTAAAGACATAAAATAAAATAGGATATATTTAGGAAATTGAAATATTATCAGGGATTTTTATTACTTCAGACTTAAAAGCGATGGTTCCAATTTTTTTTCAATAGGAATAGATGTGAATGGTTGACTCTTAGATATACAAAATACAAATAGGTACTGCCTTCATCAATAGTACTGACTTATCAATTGATAATAGTACTGACTTAGCAATAGTACTGACTATTGAAAGCTCTATTGGTATTGACTCAGTTCTACAGAACTGAATCGAAAGTTTCCTTTCTGGGCGTTCATTCAAGATAATACTGATTGGCGTCCAGTCCAAACTACACACCATATCTGTCGAGGCCGCCAGGTCAATTCTTTAACATACTCTTTTTCTAATCTTTATAACTAATCTAGTCTCAGCCCCCTCTAATCCAGTTCACAGCTTTTAAAGATTTGCTCGTTATTTACCTTTTTCCCTCCGAATTACATGTTCAATGAATTGCAGTCACTACCCCTACTACTAGGCTTTCGCCTTCATGCTTTCCATCAATTCTTTTTGGCAGTCACCTCTGTTTATTTTTTTTTCATTGTAATTTTTGCTCATTTATTCCCCTTCACGGGACTCCCTTCAACTTCTTTGAATGGATCAAATTTATTCAGAATATTTTTTTGCACTAGTCTTCATGAACTCTCGTCACATTTTCCTAATGCTCTATAGAGAGCACCTCGGGGGCCTCGGTAGTTTAGGGAGTACGGCGCCTGACTACCACCCCAGAGGATCCGGGTTCGAATCCCGGCCAGCCCGACGGTCCTTGCCTTTCCACTTTCCCACCTACATAACTTTCCTTCTTTCTTCTTCCCTTTTTACATTCCTGACTCCTCCTGTCATAGCCTTCCTTAGCCCTTCCCCGCTCCACTAAAGCGCATGTCATCGGTTGGTTGATGAGATTCAACTCGCTTCAGGAGGCATAACACTCCAGCAAGTTGTTTCTCGATGGGTCGATGTCAAAGTCGCGACAGTAATGGTTGGGAGTAGGCGAACTAAAAAAAAATATCGCGGGTAGGTAGTGGCAGTTTCTTCCTTCCCCGACTAGAGCTGCTGTTCGACATTGTACTCTATATGAAGAAAATAGATTGCCGTATAAAAGGCCTTTCCTGAGACTCTAATCTTTCACCTTAAAAAAAACCTCAGGGTCATGGGTCGAGCCACACGTTTGTTGGCCCCCAGCGTTCCACTATCCGAGTATCTTTTTTTGCCCGGCTAGCTCAGTCGGTAGAGCATGAGACTCTTAATCTCAGGGTCATGGGTCGAGCCACACGTTTAAAGGCCTCCGTCTTTCGGCTCCTCTCTCCACTCTCTTCGTTCGGTCTAGAGTATCCGCGTAAATGTGTGCCCCGGCGTCATGGGATAATAATTGCGCCAAATGAGCTGATTGGCTGCGCCGCTATCCGATTGAGTTTTCTGGTCGGGATGTCCATGTGGAAAAATAACCAAGGTGTTGAGCCTTAGGCCATAGGCGTGCGCAATTTGCGTAAAAATCCACAGAAAAATACGAATTATTGTATTAAGTAAAAAAAATTTTGTATGAAGATTTTTTTGTACTAACTTCGGAAATTCTGTACTGGAAATGAGGGGTTGAATTGAATTTGTTTATGAAATTAAACTAAAATGCCGTTAAGGCGCAAATGGCCGAGAAATCGTTAAGACTTGGACGTTCTTTCAAAGACATTCTATTCTCTTGACCTACAGGCCGACCGTTACAACACAAAAACTTCCTTACTCACAACAAATATTGTCTCAAAACATGCAAACAGTTTTCCCCTTTTAAATACGCTATCAAGTGCTTGACCAATTGATTTCATTACTAGCTCATCCCTATCAAGGATTAAATAAAACCATAATAGCTAAAAATGTGCGGAAACAAGAATTAAAAAAATACATTTGAAGCACGTCTGAATATCCACGGTCACGCCATTATCTCAACAAAAGTTGGTCTAGTTCATATTATTATAATCAACCATGAACCTTTGATGATAATTACCGTGGAACATGCACGTCACTTTTTTGCTTATT
The DNA here is from genome assembly GCA_949987705.1 of Thereva unica. Taxonomy (NCBI): domain Eukaryota; kingdom Metazoa; phylum Arthropoda; class Insecta; order Diptera; family Therevidae; genus Thereva; species Thereva unica. The sequence continues at coordinate 15,031,433 of OX465281.1, read as the reverse complement.
ATCATAATTTATTTACGGAAGGATTTAATTTTACATGCGAGTGAGTACGTACAAGGGTATTTAGGCACAGTGAAAAAATTATTCAAATATGCTTTCACTTTGATCAAGTAAATTAAAATAAGGACATCAGGTGCTAGGGTGCATGTGATTTAATGCTTATATTTAAACCTAAGTAAAGAAAATCTATCAAAATGTCAGAGGATGAGGTTTAAAAGGGAGCGAGTTTCATTTTTTAGGAGCAGGGATGTTGGTTGTTAATTTCACAAAAAATTATTAATTGTCACTGAATGAACTCTATAAGGGACAGTTTTGCAATTACAGAAGAGAATCAGGGGCTCTCTATTACAATATTGGCACGAATTTTACTTGAAAATGTATCAATATTGTCAAATTTTTACTCGAAAGCTGTTTTGGTATAGGTTTGGATTTAACAATATTGTTTCAAAAATTGTATTTTGATTACATACAAAGTAATATGTAGTTAAGCCATACAAAAGGCTGAAATATAAGAACCATAGATAAACGAAAACCAACCAACGAAACCGAAACAAATAGCTATTTTTAACTGCCAATCGAAAAATGGCACTGGCGAAAGTAAAGATTCAAAATACAGTAACAGAAGAGTTCGAAGTACAACAAGGTTTTAGACAAGCGGATAGGAACAAACTGATCCATTCTGCCTAAACGTTACTAATTTCATGTAATGGGGAAAAATCAATGTCATTCCAGTATGTATGATCCTGGTGACACAGATAGAAGCAGAATTGACGTTTTTGTTACGGAAACACAAGTCCCACTCAATCGATTGGGAAAAACGAGTAAGCCCCAGGCAATTGCCCTGTTCATTATGATGCCAGACAGTTCTCTTGGCTGGTGTGGTTGAAGTTGGAAATTGATATGGAAAGTTAGCGCTGACTAGGCTATTGTTCCAGGTAAAACACCTTCGATAAAATATCGCGTTGGAAGAGAAGTAAGAAATAGATCAATTTGGTGAGCTCCTTGGCCTGCAATATCGCGGACTCTTGTAAAGTCGTCTACAATTTGATGTAGATTATTTAAGTAACTCAGCCAATTTACATTGTGATTTTGAAATCACTTTCAGCAAGGTTTTCATACTCCGAAATGGAGCAAAAAAATATAGCGTATTATGCTGGGTTTCCACCAAACAGACAAAACAAGAAACAGGAACAAAAACTGTTTTTGCCAACAAAAATATCAATGTAAAAATCGAACAATTTTGATAACATTTTTGTGGGAGAATAGTGTTTGGGGTCGTCCATAAATTACGTGAGGTGATTTTTGCGATTTTTCGACACCCCCTCCCCCTTGGTGAGATTTCGTGAGATTTGGCTCGACCCCCTCCCACCCCCTAATCTCACGTGAGATTTTTCAAATTTTAAAAAATCTCTGGTATTTACACTAAAAATACGTAATTACGGTCGTAACCACAGCAAGGCAGGCCTTTCCTTAGAACTGCAGGAAAGGCCCTCGCTTATAAAATCCGTGTACGCAACCGCAGTGCAATCTGGGTCAGTTGAGTGTCAAATTATATCTGCTTCGTTTACAGTAAAATGAAATGTCATCAGCTGATTAGAATTCGAAGTGAAAGGTGTGCAAAAACTTCATCTGGGCGGAAGGGAGGTGTTAAGAGTAAGATTTGTTTGAGATAACTGATAATTTGGAGTCCTTGCCCTCCTCTATTCCACGCGCTTTTTCGCTTGTAGTGGACGAACAACTACCAAAACGTGAGCACTCACTCAACAAGCATTTCATTACGCTAAAATTCGGCGTGTGCCTTCTTGTAGTTCTAAATTCTAAGGGCCTTTTCGCGGGTCAGTATTACTTGGCTGGTACTTTGCAGCATTCGACAGCATTCGAATTTTTGTGCAGGATTTACCCATAATTTACACACAGGTCGCCGGGAGGCCGTGGCCTGAAAGTTTTCGCTCACGGCCAAGTATCCCTATACACTCACTATTATGGGGCCTGCAGTTCAAAAACGCTGACAAAACCCGCATTTATCGTCAGTTCAGACCTGAAGATCTTTCACTCTCAAGCCGTGAATTGACGGCAAGAATTCACACCTAGTCGCGTTTGCGCTTGTTTGCGGGTGTTCATGGCGTGAGGCTGGAGCCGCCTTGAAGCTTTCGTTGAGGCCATGAACATTTTTGCACTTGAATTCATAACCTGCTATGCTAAGCAGTCGTTTTCGTTTTTGTGTGTCTGTAGAGAATCATGACTTCACCTGAATGCCACGGCCTGCCGGGCGGATACTTTAAGTATCATCCCTCAGTTAGACTGAGTCAAGCTTAGTCGTGCCGGCCGACCTGGTCTGACAGGCCACCGCCTACCGACTGCCTGTAAGTGAATAGGGGTCTTTAGTGGAGAAACATGTTTTACTTAATTTAACACAATTTTCTCGAAATTTTACACTGTTTGTTTTAAAAAAAAAATTAATTACGTGATATTTTTTTTTTTTTTTTTTTTTTTATGTGAAAGACTAGAGTCTCAGGGAAGACCCTTTATACTGTCGACAATCTATTTTTTTCGTATAGAGTGCAATGTCGAACAGCAGCTCTAGTCGGGGAAGGAAGGAACTGCCACAACCTACCCGCGATATTTTTCAGTCCACCTACTTCCAACCATTACTATTGCGACTTTGGCATCGGGGCATCGAGAAACAGCTCGCTGGAGTGTTATGCCTCCTGAAACGAGTTGAATCTCATCAACCAACCGATGACATGCGCTTTTGGCGGAGCGGGGAAGGGCTAAGGAAGGCTATGACAAGAGGAATCAGGAATGTAAAGAGGGAAGAAGAAAGAAGGAAAGTTATGTAGGTGGGGAATTGGAAAAGGCGACGGACCGTGGGGCTTGGCCGGGAATCGAACCCGGGACCTCTCGGATAGTAGCCAGACGCCTTACTCCCTAGGCTACCGAGGCCCCCACCCTCCTCTCCCCCACGTGAGATTTGGTGAGATTCTGCTCGACCCCTCCCCCCTAAACGCCTCACGTTATTAATGGCCGACCCCTTTTTATAAACAAAATATTTTCGAGTGAGTAAATCAAAACAAACAAAATTTTTAGAAACAAAACAGTTTTTTAAAACTGTTTGTTTGGTGTTATATTATTTATAAGTCACACCATTCGTAACATAGATGGGAATACCCCTAAGGGCGGGGAGGGAGGTTGTGCACTAAAGAGTCACTTAGCCAGTATTAGGTATTAAAGTTATTTCCAGTTAGTGATGATCACTCTCATATAGTTTAAAATAAATATAATTCAAATTTTCTTATAACAAGACTTTCCCTTATTTTTTTATCTATTGCAATACATACACCAGAACATTTTAAAACTCGATTCCTCACACTATTTCTATATTTTACAAAAGAATTCATTCCTTTAAGTAGCTTCCGACAACACACTCTCTAAAAGGATAGGTTCCTCGTCTCCTTCTCAGTAATTTGTTTGATGTATACAATATCGTTACCCTCAAGCTATTCATTCTGCAGTGAAATCCTTTATCATCGGGTGCAATGTCTTTTGATTTTTGTTAAAGATAAATTTGAAGAAGTTTCTTTGAAAAGGTTATTTCCTCGATTTATTCGGGCTACAGTAAAATCAACAATTTTTCAACAATAGGAGAAAAGTTTTGTAGTAGGAAGTAGTTCTATTGAAAAAGAATGAATATTTGATGTGCGATGCAAGTGAATAGGAAATATTCGTAAAATTCAGGTAATAATCAAAATTTATATTAGTTCTAAAGGGGTTGAAAACAATAATTCCAAAACACTTTAAGCACAATAAACTCCTTATCACAAAAACTTTCTCCTGCCTTTCACTAAAAAAAAGCTTTTCACAATGCAAATCTGCAAATAAAAACAAAAGAAAATGCTTTTACCCAACGCACAATAATTTTCCAATCATTATTCAGTTAAGGTTTAACCTGTGTTTTAAAACTTTCCCTCCCAGAACAACGTCGGACAACCTGCTGATATCAGAACAGAGCAACTGGAGTGTTCCGAGGTAAACATTAAAGTTTCGAGTTGAAAATTCATTTTCCTTTGTAGATCCACTTTCAGCATACCGAGACCTCCGCCGCAGCCATCGAATATGAGCAGGTTTATAAAATATAAAAATAAATAATAATAAAGTTTATAAGAAAAATATTAATTACTGTTAATTACCTTGCAGGCAAGACAGTGTCAGAAGCGTCAGGTGGGACACCTCGGAAGACATGGTGTTCGAGGAAGTTGATTCACCGAATCCTATGATGATGCGCGATAATTTACTTTAAGGATTGAATTTTTTTTATTTAATTTTATTCTTTAGTGTAGTTTAAAGAGGATTTTTATTGTAAAACTTGATACCAATAAATAAGTTATAGATAACTTTCAGTTGCCCTTATCAGAAATCAATATGTTGGAGAAGGTTGATCGGAAACGAATGTGAACTAAGGGGTCTGGCATCTCCTACACCATAGGAAATTCAAGGTCAAGAGTTTCTGACAGGGCTAAGCCAGAGTTTAAGGAATACTTGGTCACAAGCGAGGGAAATCAATTTGAGGGTCAAACAACAAAAATGTACAACATGAGTCCTAGGCAATCAAAAGTTCTAGAATTCTTCTGTGGTTCCTATACTCAATGCCGTCCTGTGTAATACCAACCCTTTGTGGTTATCTTATCGTAACACTGGCAGAAATGAATAAGTTAATACTGATTATCAAACTATAACAAAATTTATTCTTTAAAAGAAACCACTTGTCGCTATATATGTGATAATTAGTTCTGAAATCGATATTTAGTGACACGATTAGCCGTCATTAATGAACATATTACGATTGTCTCGCACATGACACCTAAAGTAGGAGTGCTAATTAGATTTTGATCTAATTAGCTTGATTAATTTTAATAATCCAAAAGCTAGTGAGGCATTAATATAATGATCTTGCTGTTTGGCTGGAGAGTTATATATAGTTACGAGTCAAATGTTGTCAATCACGAAAACCATGACCTAGAATGTCCCATTCAGTTCTGTCAGCAAATTAATAGAATTTTACTTGAAGCTTTAAACTGTAAATTTTATTATAATTATATTTTAAAAATATTTTTACGTGAATATAAGTTTAGGAATCACTCGTTTGTTCGACCAGTCCATTGCGTTCTGACTAGAGTCATGGGCGGATTTAGAGGGTTCCCCAAAAGCACTCCAAAGCCGAATAAACCCGGTAACCAAGTTTAAATATTGAAAAGAAAAATATAAAGTCCCCAGGTAGGTATTGGAAGCTGTAAAATTGCCAGAAGGATTCGTAGAGACAAACAACAGGAAAGAGTGCTGCCCCCGCTGCTATGGTTTCTGGTAATGTACATTGGAGACTACAGGAAGAAGGAACTAAAGTGATAGCATATGTTGAGAATCTGTTAATTCTAGTTTCTGATAAATAATACTAATAATGAGGGAGATTATGAAAAGGCCTCTGAACAGCATTGGTAGATGGGACAAAGGCTGTGGTCACAACAAGAACGAAAAACTAACTTTCAACCGTCCAAGATTGGATGGAGTACACTCGACGTTCAAGTACCTAAGTGTTATACTTGACCCTAAACTGAACTGGAGACTCAATAGTGCGAAAGGGTAAGGAGGGCCTATATGTGTTTTTATTCATGCAAGAAAATGATTGGGGAGAAATGGGTACTTAAGCCACGAATGGTGCTATGGTTGTTCAGAGCCATCGTCAGGCCCGCCACAAATGGGAGAAGCTATAGCGAATTTCCTTTGGCCCCGAATTTCCTTCCTCGGGGCCCCGAGAATAGAATGAAACTGACAAACTGACCCCATATCTTTGCATGCTAATCATCTAGGGGCCCCGAAATTACCTTGAAACCCAAAAAGTTAAAAAACACCATTTCCCTGCGTTCCGAGGCAAGCAGAGTTATCTGGTTATCTAGCGTGAAACCCAAGCATGTTTTTTTTTAATGTGAAAGACTAGAGGCTCAGAGAAAGCCCTTTAAACTGTCGACAATCTATATTCTTCGTATAGAGTGCAATGACGATCAGCAGCTCTAGTCCGGGAAGGAAGGAACTGCCACAACTTAGCCGCGATATTTTTATTTCACCTACTCCCAACCATTACTATCGCAACTCTGACATTGGGGCATCGAGAAACAACTCGCTGGAGTGTTATGCCTCCTGAAACGAGTTGAATCTCATCAACCAACCGATGACAAGCGCTTGCTGGAGCGAGGAAGGGCTAAGGAAAGCAATGACAGGAGAAATCAGGAGTGTAAAGAGAATTGAAGAAGAAACAAGGAAAGTTATGTATGAGAGGAAAGTAAGAAGAGCGAAGGACCGTGGGGCTGCCGGGACTCGTACCCGGGACCACTGGGACGGTAGCCAGATGCCTTACTCCCAGGCTACCGGAGGCCCCCAAAAGTCTGAGTCGTCAAAAATTTCATAGAACTAACTGTTGCATCTCCTCCGCCATATCTCATTGGCCTATTATGTACCTGAGAATTTTTCTTTCAAACCTGTTCACTCGTTTCTCTATGTCCTGAATCATAGTCCAAGACTCGCTTCCGTAGTACAGTATTGGACAAATTGCGTACAGAGCCGAGGGATGCGTTAATTACAAAGTAACTAGCCTCTTGTAGCACTGCCGGCTCAAAAAAATTGGTACATACTACCAAGAAAAGCCATACAGACACAGCAACATTTTTGGCATGATGACAGAAGACTGATCCCAACCACCACAGACTACATTACTCCCAAGTTGCTGTTGAGCAAGAAGTTTATAGTCAAAACGGGAGAGCAAAACCGGATACGTTTTAGCAGATGTAGATACGGTACACAGACCGTTTAAATATGAGCTCCGGAGTAGATACCGAAGTCTTCTCTGAAAAATTTCGACTGTCTGACGGATCCAGTGTCTTCGAAGTATTTCTGGCTATTTGGAAGGCTTGTCAACTAGCGAGAGAAGACAACTGTACAAGAGGGAATATGGCGGTCTAGCGCATAATCAGAAACCCCTACGGCCAAGGCAAGATAGAAAGGATTAAACATATGCATCACGGCCAAAATAACATGGACAAAAACAAAACTGATAACCTCCTAAAGCTGTATACGGGATACTGGCCAATAGTAGACAATGCATCACGAATGGCCTTCCCAATAAACACCAATCATGCCGTAGCTGCAAGAATCCAAATGAAAAAGTAATTGTATACTAGGTATGCAAATGTCCGATACTATCCAAGGCCAGGCACTGTTCATTTTGGAAGTCACATACTCAGCGCGCTTGAGGATATAGCAGTAGATCTTTCAACGAACTTGTCTTAGGTGAACCAGCTGTGTTCGAAACTTGTATGTTGTAGCCTGTGCTTCGAGATTAAGGCTATTGATAGAGCCTAAAATTTATTTAGAATTCAAATCCCAAATTTCCCTGGGACCATTAAAGCTGCTCAATCTCCTGTAGCCTCACAATTGTACAGCAAGTTCTCCGCTGTTTCGGGAACTTCTCCGCATAATCAACCACCAGCTCTATCCTGCTTAATTATGACAGCCTCTGTAGATCTGGCCGAATGATAGACAAAGAAGAAAGGACGATCTGCCATACAGACAACCCTAGCCCCTCTCCGACCTCTAAGAATAATCCACGAGTCGCGCAAGAAAGGACTGTCACAAATAGCAGAGCTCCGCATTACCGGTATCCGAAATTCATCGTTAGCAGTACATTTACGCAGTACCATAGCACGAATATTTACACCTTGGGATAACGGATTTTATCGAGCATGGCTTCTCTAGTTCCCGGCATTCAGTATGCTTCGTTGCCAGGCAGGGGTATTGCTTCATGACCCTGTCCAGGTAGCAGTGCAGGGGCACTTCGAGCAGGATGCATAATTTCACATTTTGCGCATCGCTTCTGATTGTTTAATTTTTCTAAATAAATATAAATTATAAAAACATTTATTAGGGGTACTCATGATTTGTGTTATTTGTGTTATTCGTGTTATTTGTGTTAAATCGAGAAAAAAGTTTAACAAATCGAGAAACTTTCCTTAGTAAATGACATTTGTTTCGATTTTAACAAATAACATCTGAAAAGGCGTGTTAATTCAACAACTCGATATCGAGATCGAAATAATCATATCGTACTTCATTTTTTTTTCTTTTACTGGCAACCCCTATTATTTAGAATTTATTTTGATTGACAGCTAAACATAACATAATGTTATTTTAAGTAAGGTTCCTCCATCTCCTAATCCAAAGAAATTTGCAACTTTTGTGTATGAGGCTCCTTCTCCATTGCAACCCAAACGATACAAAGCTACAATCAATTGAATTTCAACAGGAAATTGCTTGCAACTGTGAGCGCTCATAAACAGTGGATCATCTTTTATTTCACCAAGTAAGCAATGAAATTCCATCCATGTTAACCTGGTAATTTGCTTAAACCTTTCTTCATCTAAGGATGGAAGAATATCGCAGCACCAAGTTCTTGTTTTCGGAACATTTATTTCTCTAAAAGGTTCACAGTATCGAAAGTGATAAACAATTAACAAATTTTCGATTAAGCTGTTGATAATATAATGCTCTTCTCCATCACTGGCTTCATCATTCGAATCCATTGCGTTTATTATAAGCTTATTTATGGTAGTTTTCACAAAATTTTTAATAAATTTTTGTTTTTTGCTCAGTTTAGGCATGTTGACTTGACCAAAACAACAGAGTGGCAGATGTGAAATTCGATTATTCGAAATAACACTTTAACATGGAAATTGATCACGATCTCGTCTATTTCGAAGATAACATTTTACGATTTCTCGACGTTTAACACAGATCATGAATACCCCTATTATATTTATCCCATATCATGTTTTAATTATTCAAACATAACCGTTAAATCATTCACACCGTTTAACCGCCAATAGTATCCATGCCGCCCATATTTAAAAATACCAAACCGGACGTAAATTAATGGCAGCACAAGAGCCCCGCTGCAAACATACATCTAAAATAGTGACAATTCGGAGATTTTGATTTTGTTTTGATTTTGACCCGACGTTCTGAGAATTATGGGTTGTTTATCACTGGTCCTATCAAAAACGTAGAAAAATATCGCGATAAGCTAAAATGTTACTAACAAAATACTTTAAATCTGTTATAATAAGAACTCACAATAAGGATAAACACTGGCAAACTTATCTTTTCCTTGCCACATTACGAGTTCTGTTAGTGTTTACTCCGCAATTTGGTTACATCCATCCAGACGAGTTTCTGCAGTCGGTAGAAGTTATCGCAGGTGAATATTCTTTTCTAAATGATTTCAAACAGAATAAGATCTAGTTTTATTTTATTCCAGGTGATAAGTTTCAACTCGAACACAAAAGAACATGGGAGTTCAACAGCACATCCCCAATAAGGAGTGTAGCCCTTCAATATTTCGTGTTCCGCCTTCCTTATAGCATATTAGAATTTCTTTCAGTTTATACAAACTATTACTTAAAGATAAATCTGCTAAGCAGCTACTTCCTCCTAGTTTATCCAAGATTAGTAATATGCATATTGTCATTCTTAAATGACTGGAGCTTATACAAAATATGTAAATCGTATAGTTTACGATATGAAATCCGTCTTTTGGCATTAGGAAGCTCATTTATAATGCTGGTATTTGGAACTAGAACATTTTCAAATACAATAGAAATGACTTTATGTTCTGTACTAATGTACCTTGTAGCAGACTGTATGATACATTCCAATACAGTTATATATAAGTCTGAATTCCTGCAGAAGAAGTATCAAACTGCAAGCTCTATTGGGGAGAAGGTGAAATTGTACAAATTAAAAGCCGCTTTACCAGCACACAGTTACAACAAGGCTGTTCTAATGTCGACATTGTGTGTAATGGGAGTCTTTAACCGTCCTACATTCCTCGTTTTTGGAGGACCAATTGTTTTTTTCTGGCTGTTAAGAGGATTGGGAACTAAAACTGTTTCGTTTGTTGATTTCAATTTAAGAATAACATTGTTTTGTATTTGCTCGGTTCCGGCAATTTTGTTATTTATATTAATTGATTCTTTATATTATCACTACTTAACATTGGGAGAGATTCACATGCTTGATGTTGGGATAAATAATTTCGTTTTTACGCCGTGGAACTTTGTTAAATATAATATAGATCCAGAAAAAACCGCACAACATGGAGTACATCCGAAATATTTACATCTCCTAGTTAATATACCGCTTCTCTATAATATTTTGGGAATCTCAGCGGTATTTTCTTTTGGTCTATTGTTATACAGGTAAGCTATGTTTTATTAATACAGATGGTATTCTAGTATGGATTTTTTACTTTCCTAACCAATATTTAATAAAGCTTGTTTTTAAAATCTATTTTCTATTGCATTAGGACAAAAACTCTTAACATTTCAGCTAATGTAAACCTAAGTTCCACACGTTAAACTTCTTTATTTTAAACAAAAAAATGACCTTAGATAAGACAAATTTTGCGCAATATTTTTGACAGCTTTTTTTCTTTATTTTGAGAAAAAAACATTTAGCATTTATATAATCTTATCTTGTCCAAGTTTTTGTAGAATTTTCCCGCCATAGGGTTCCCCATTACGTATTTGATATTATATAAGAATGATTATTAGTCGTGTAAATGTAATATTAAAGAGACACGATTTTGTTCCTTTATTTTTTATTTAAAACAATGCCTAAGCTTTGATTTCAAACCATCCACAATTTATTTTTAGTGCTGAAATTTTTGTAATTAGAGCAGGTTATTCGCGAGGCGTATAAGGATCGCTGCATTGTTTAATACAAATAACGATACCGCTAAAAAATATAACTAAGCATTAATAAAATCCACTAATTTTTGTTGTATGCTTGATATAAATTCAACTTTCACTGTGATTTTAATAATGTTGATGATTCACTCCCTTTATGTATGTTTCTTTATCTATTCTAGAAAACACAGCAACCAAAACTAATATTTTGTGTATCTTTTCTACCTGTTTTATTTTGCTTTCACTAATAATCAGTATATTTGAAACGTATTCTATTCTTAAGATAAGAATGATAAGATAAGGCAGAAACAATACCACTTTACAGGAAATTAATTTGCTGGGATCTGTTTGTAAAGTGTTAATTTCCGTAATTTCCGACATCGTTATGTGGTTATCATGTTTGAAAATACTTCTTGAAAGATAGTTTTTTAGTACCCAATAATGGCTGAATAAAAGCAATAAAATCGCTCTCTCTCTCTCTGCTGGGCAAAGCACAAAACTGACCATGAAATTTCAATCTTGGAGCAAATTTATCAAATCTGATGGAATTAATGAACGTCACTTGTGAAATAAAACTCTCTACACACAACACTGCGATAAATACTGAAGTAAATAAACCTACAAACCCACTCTCTGAGAACTTGAAAATCCACCTGTTAAACAATATTTCAACCTCCTATTCCAGGTATAACCTGATAAGCAACAATAACTACGGGAACAACTTTACTTCCTCCTAATCTAGCTACGGAAAATCTCCATATTCAATCTATATCGATCTCATTGTACCAATCTCGCCATTCGCCACCACTGCAATTGCCTCAACAAACCATCCAAAAATTTGGAACAGTGTGGTTAGCAAATGTATGGGAGAATAGACAATAAGTGCAAGCAACGGGGTCAGTACAGACTTGAACAAAGCCAGTAAGACAATTTTCAGCTTATTACCTCTCATTCCGAGGTCAAACTGGAATTTGACAGGTAAATGCAGAAAAGTGAAATTGTTATGTTCCGTAGCGTATGGCTCTTGTCGGGACCCGTCGTGTCTCAATTCAATGTCCGAGGATACACCCATTAACCCTGAGTTGAACGATGATAACGCCGACCACCTTTCATTATTCTCTTCTGAGATGATTACAGATGAAGATGGCAATATGAAAGAAGTGGAAATAGAAGAGTTAGAGAGATAATCAATAAAATTATTTCATAACCTGTAACCTATGGACTAGGCCTACTGGGGATACCATGCAAAAAGGCTGCTTGAGTTCTACTTCCAAGGTGGTGAGGAAAAGAATGCAGCGCGATGCTCGAGTTTTCTCAGCCCCATATCTCGAAAACTATTGATTCTACGTAAATTCTGTACAAGACAGTTTTATGCAGATTTGTCTAATGAACAAAGTTTACTCAACCAAAATTTGCGTAAAGCCGATAATTTACGGGATATTTGCGAAAAACTGATTTTTGTGACCTTTGACCTCTAATATCTCAAGACGCGGACATGAGATTATATGTGACTTTTGACACATCATGTAAAATGCCAAAACAAAGCTTCATGCCAATTTTCAGCTTATTACCTCAAATTCCGAGGTGAAACCCTAATTTGACTGGACTATTACGAAAAGGCCCTTCCTGTGTAATTACACCTTGAAATGAGGCGTCAAGTTGAACTGCCCCAAAAGAAGTAAGAAAGAAGAAACCAATGTCTCTCCACTACTTAATTACAATCACACCTCGTCTCATTTAGCTCGTTCGATAGTCGCTCATTTCAGTAGAACATTATTTTTTAACCGGGACATTTCAAAAGAATTTAGGCTTCAGTACAACTTACTATCGTGTAAGGGACACACGTGCGGCCTTGTGTAAGCCCAGCTCAGTCCTAGTTTGAAGCTTCTGTTCCTATTTATTTAATAATTTGTCTATGGTATTATGAACAAATGGTTTCCACATAACCCAGTCATTTGTTTGTCTATTTCTGGGAAAAGAAAATACTTTTGTTCAAAAGTAAAAAAAGTTCCAATAAAGGTCTGCTTATTGCAGGGCCGGGCAATAGTTTAATTTTACAGAGCACCGGCAAAGGTTTTACCATAAACACCTTTCACGTATTCTACTTGTGAGATTGAGTGCGCGAGGTGTAGGACCCACTACGGTTCTCTTTTATCTTTGAATCCTGAAGAGTAAAAAAGAGACCAATAGAGGATCGTATATCTCTTTCACTCGATTCACAAGCAGGATAGCTCTGGGAAGCTGGTATGTATAAGTATAATAAAGTGCACTTGCCGGATGTCTTTTACGTTTTTCCCCAACACAAGCTTTGTTTACCTCCTGTGCAAATCCGGCATTGTGCCTTGTATTATGGAAGCCTTATCATTTAATAACTAAACAAATGATCACATTACTTTATTTCGGCGGTAATGGCGGCGCTCTCTTGGACCTGACGTCCTCGGGCGGTCGCCTGTGTTCGACGCCCCTAAAGTTGGTACTGCTAGTGGTATTAAGGACCGTATGCATAATAGAGCAATACCTTTAACCGAGAACGAGTCAAGGATCCGCGCTCTGCGATATGCTTAGTATGCTGAAAGACCAAATCCTGTAAAAAATGAGATTTTTTAGGCTTGGCTATTCTTTTCTAATATTTTCGAAAATTATTGGGATTTGTATAGCGTCTATGCCCACGATTTCGCATAAATGAATTCTTCATTCGTAGATCTATTTCAATGTAAAGCTCAACTTCAGTGTAAGGCGCAATCGCTGTGCAAAGCCTGTTAGTATGTGTTGGTATGTAAATTAAGAGCTTTCAGAGGCAAGTTTGAAGCCATCACCTCACATCACAAACCATGTCATTTTTGTTGTAATTTAACAAAAAAGCTCTCAGATTGCGCATTCGAAGTATCCCGTGTTTAGATATTTTACACATAGCGCCGGCGCTATAGAGTTATGTTATCAAATTACGCCTACCTAATCTTGGTTTATACAGAGTGAGCTAGGTTGATATTTATGTTAAAATTACAATCAGGGGTTAACTTCGTTCATAAATATGGTCCTAAAAATCCCTTTATTTTATTTTTTATAAACGAAACATATGATTACCTACTTAATTATAAAAACACCACAAATAATAAATATTTTAACATATAATTCCCTTTCCAGATTCCTCAAAGGAGAATATCGACATCTTCCACGCACACAATCAATAGTCGGCTTAATGACTGCCTCAATATTCGTACCTCTAGCAATATTCTCTTTCATCAATCATCAAGAACCAAGATTTCTGCTACCCTTAACACTACCAATCATATTACTACATGCACCAAAACTTATCACCGGCTTCTCAACAACATATCCATTCGCAGCAGAAAATAAAATCCTACGATTACTATACAACAAAGTTCTATGCACCAAAGCCAGCTCGAAATATTTACTTAAGACTTGGTATACGATCAACATAGCCCTAACGATATTCTTTGGATACATCCATCAAGGAGGAGTATTCCAAGTAGCGCAACATTTTTCCGGCATAATGGAAGCCAAGCCGAATGCAGTTCATATTCATCTAGCAACGAGTCACATTTATGGTATTCCATTGACTTTCGTTAACATACCAAGCACCAGCATCTTGCGAGTGAATAGGGAGACAAATCAAAAGTATCGCCGTAGCAAAGAATTTTTCTTGTATGAGTATCAAGACACTGAAATGGATGTGCTAGTTCGAAAATTGAAGCTTATTCTAGAAGTGTATGAAATGAAAGCGGTGAATAAAGGACAAAAGTATAGATTATACTTGGCCATTCCTACAAGCTTAGGGGATGATTTTAGTGATGCATTTTACAAGTTAAACAGTACGTTAATCTCATACAAGCAAGTAAAAGTCTTCTTCCCGCACTTCTCAACTGAAGCAATGCCGAAGCTATGGGGCAGGCACCCGTGCGATTTAGAGAGTAATGAAGATGACTTGATTGGAACTTGCGAAGCATCGGAATTTACAAACTACTTCTCAGTGTCGTATGTTATAAAGCAATTTTCGTCTGTTATTCATCAATTTGGATTAGCACTGTACCGCCTTGAAATTAGAAAAAAACGCAATTGAAATTCGTTGTTTTGTTCATTCTAGTCAGAGTTGCTTTGTTTTTAGTTAAAATTAAGCATTTTTTATATCAATAGTTCGTAATGCAAATTTTGAATAAATTATTGCATATTATTTTCTTCTTTTTATTTTCTAGATTCTTCTCCTTCGGTGACTCTACAGCCCAATTCGAGCCTTGGCCTCCATCAGCTTCTTTCTCCAGACGTCTCTCTGCTCCGCAGCTTGTCTCCAGTTTCTTGTGTTGAGCAGTTTTGCTGCATCGGACTTAACATTGGCTTCCCACCTTCACCGTGGTTTTCCAACTGGTCTTTTGCCATCTGGTAGTAGATACAGGGCTTTTTTGGTATCCTTGAGTCATCCATTCTTTGGACATGACCAGCCCAACGTAAATGTAGTCGGCTTGGCATGGGTCGAAAGTTTACACTCTTTGTATAAGTCGTACAATTCGTGTTTGTAGTGTATGCGGATGCCCTGGCTAAACAGGGCTCTGATATTGCATTCATCAGTCCAGAGCCGGCTATTGGGGCACCGTCCAGCTTGCTGCAAATTGCCCTGACCGATCGGACTATGATGAAACAAACTAAACGCTGGAGGTCCGCGCCTGGACTGGTCAACTCTAAGCGGTTCCTTCCTATGCCGTCCCCTAAGACGATCAAGGATTTATTAGAGCGCAGTAGGAATGATGTCAGGACACTAGTTGGCTTGATTGCCAGACACTGTGCCCTAAATTATCACTTATGGAGGATAGAAAGGGTGGAGGACCCCACATGTAGACTGCCTAGAAGAGTATGAGTCTACCCTCCACGCTCTCTGGGAATGCCCCGCAATGGAGGAGCAGTGTTTCTTTGTAGAGGAGTCCCTGCTCGTCTAAACGACAAGCCACTAGGCAGACTGCTAAACTTGTTCAAGCAGTCTGGCCTATAAATATGAGGTATAGGGGTTGTAGTACAATAGGCCAAATGAATGGCCGCAGTATCTTGGGACCCAATACCTCCCACACGAAAAAAAGCGTATTCTCCATGCATTGTCTTCATTGATTAGGCCGTATACCCTTCGGAGAACCTTCCTCAAATATATCCAGCTTGCCGGCGGATTTCTGGGAGATACTCCATCCTTCACATCCATACGTAGCTACTGTACGTATGATGGTTTTATGGATTCGCATCAATTTTTTCCTCGCGAATTACTCCTAGGCAAAATGCGCTAGTTAGGCCCGCTTCCACATGCGGAAAACGCAAGTATGCATTAATGAACTTCTTTCGCCATAGTTAAATATGGCGCTGATTAATTGTCATTTTTGATGTTTTGATGTTCTGTGAGGCGTTTATTGAAAATAAGCTGATACTTTGTAGCTTCCATTATATTTTTTATGATTCTCTTTAAAGTTGATTTAAAGGGATAGAGAATGTTTTATGAATTGCATTTCTGAGCTCGGGTTGCCTGAAGTCTTTTTTTGCAGGAAGATTGTAATGATGATGAGCGAAGCTTACAAAAGAAAGGGCGTAGGGTTTTATTATTACTATCTTTTTTAGATTTTGAGCCAAAATTATGCATTTGCTCAAAGTAGTAGTTGCAGTCTTTCAACAGCTTTTTTAGACGCTTTAATTATCAACAGAATCTGAAACAAGGCGCAAAATGCCCTCTAGCGGCGAAATTATTTCGAAAAACTGCAAAACCACGATTTTCGATTCGTATAGCATTCGATATAACTAGAAACTGGTAATAATTTGTTATGTTTTGCTTACGAGGTGTGGCTATTAAATAACGAGACTGACGCTGTAAAACATTTTATTTTTATTTCATACATTTTTACTTGTTATCACCTTCAATATACACCCCTCCTCTATCCCTACAACGCTCCATGCGAATCTTCCATTGTTCGAAACAGTGCTGGAAGTCTTTTTCTGTCAGCTCCTTCAGGACGCGTGCCGCTTTCTCTTTCACAGCTTCGACAGACTCAAATCTTGTTCCTTTTAATGCAGATTTCACCTTAGGAAACAGATAGAAGTCGCATGGCGCAAGATCCGGCGAATAAGGCGGATGGTCTAACACTGGGATGCTGAATTTGGCTAAAAACCTCTTAACAAACAATGCGGAATGTGTTGCGACAATGCGTTGCTCTACTGTTACACTTAACATTTTTCCGGCGAAACAAAAAAACAACTCTAATGCGAACGAAGGCTACGGCTGTACTGATTTGTTTACAGAAGCGAGAGGCACTACATTCGAAAGAGAAGGCTTCACGAAAACAGCTGTTGGTTGCTGGCGTTTGGCGCATGCGCACTTCTTCTGTAGCAGCGTCAGTCTCGTTATTTAATAGCCACACCTCGTATATGATTCCACTACACATATATGTTATTTTTCAGTTTTTTTTAGTTAAGGTCTTCGAAACTTTAACTTTTATCGTTCGCCTTGCGCATTGCTTCCCTTATCCTGAACATTACGAGCCGCCACTGATATTTACCACATGCTATCAATAATATCCTCATCCATTTTATGTTGTCAACCAATACTTTGCCAATTTGCATCGAAGTGTCTTCTATTTTGCTTTGAAACTTGTTCACAAAGCTATTGAAAAACTTGCAAAGCTTGCGCATATTTGTATCGCATGTTTGCATTTATGAACTCTGTGCAAACGCAGGCTTGCTTTAATGAAACTAAAGGCCCAGTTACATAGCAGCGTTGCGTTGCGTAACTTAGCTGAGCATGACTTTTCACAACCTAGTCACATAACAGCTTAGCGTTGCGTTATTTGACAAATAAAGTTCCGTTAATTGGCAAAGTTTGTTTTATATAAAAAGTGGACAAAATGCAAGAAATAATGAAATTCTATGGTTTGTTATTACAAGTAAATATAATTTACCAATTATATCAACGATTAAAGACTTTTTTAATTCCCAACTGTCGCTTTTTAAGTTGCCAACGTTTGCTTTGCGTAAAAAGTTTAACTTTGTTCAACTCTTGCGTTGCGTTGCGTTGCATTGCGCACAATGTAGCAAGCCCCATTTAAATTACATAGTTTTAATTTTGACAGACGCTGCGAAACGCAACGCAACGCTGCTATGTAACTGGGCCTTTAAGGCATGAGTTGAACAAAGTTCAGGCCCAGTTACATAGCAGCGTTGCGTTGCGTTTCGCAGCGTCTGCCAAAATTAAAACTATGTAATTTAAATGGGGCTTGCTACATTGCGCGCAATGCAACGCAACGCAGGAGTTGTACAAAGTTCAACTTTTTACGCAAAGCAAACGTTGGCAATTTAAAAAGCGACAGTTGGGAATTAAAAAAAAGTCTTTAATCGCTGATATAATTGGTAAATTATATTTACTTGTAATAATAAACCATAGAATTTCATTATTTCTTGCATTTTTTCCACTTTTTGTATAAAACAAACTCTGCCAATTAACGGAACTTTATTTGTCAAATAACGCAACGCTAAGCTGTTATGTGACTAGGTTGTGAAAAGTCATGCTCAGCTAAGCTACGCAACGCAATGCAACGCAGCTATGTAACTGGGCCTTTCAACTTTTTATGCGAAGCAAACGTTGGTAATTTAAAAAGTGACAGTTGAGAATTGACAAAGTGTTTTTTATTCTTTAATCGTTGATATAATTGGTAAATTATATTTAATTGTAATACCAAACCATACAATTTCATTAATTCTTGCATTTTTTCCACTTTTTATATAAAACAAACTCTGCCAATTAGCGGAACTTTATTTGTCAAATGACGCAACGCTAAGCTGTTATGTGACTAGGTTGCGAAAAGTCATGTTCAGCTAAGCTACGCAACGCTGCTATGTAACTGGGCCTTAATGCAAACGCAAATATGCGCAAACTGTATTACTGAAAGCACCCTAAATAGTACGGGTGCCAGCCCATCGTCCTGCTTTAAGTCTTGTTTTACTAGGAAGGACACCGTCAATTCTCCTTGTATTCTGACTGCACACCTTGTGTTATCCATTGTCATTTTTGTCCAGCATTGTTGCATACATTTGCTCCCTGTCGATGCTGCCGTATGCTTGTTTAAAGTCGATGAAAAGTTGATACACGTCGCTGTTGTATTCCCAGCATTTTCGGAGGATTTGCCTTATTGAAAAAAGTTGATCCATTGTTGACCAATTTCTTCTGAATCCAGCATGATATTCACTTATTGCGGCTTCTACATAAGGTTCCAGGCTGGCCTTAATTATATTAGTCATTATTTTATATGCTATGCTTAAAAGAGATATGCCTCTATAGTTTCCATAGTTGAATTTATCTCCTTTCTTGTGTATTGGGCAGATAATAATTTGCTCCCAATCTTCAGGCAGTTTTTCATTCATTTTCTAGATCAAGTTTCACCATTTCTTTCAATATTACATACACTTGAACTACACAATTTCAAAATGAATCATCCCAAAAACGAAAACTACTTACGTACCTCTCTGCAATGTCACTACCCTAATAAATTAGAAAAAATAAAGCTACGATTTCGCAAAGATAAAAGCCCTCGCGGCAAAATAATTTATTATTAAAAAAAAAAAATTGTTTGCAACAATGAAGGTTACAGATTCGTGATAAAAAAAATTAATGGATTAACCCGAATCTAAATTGAAACCTTTAGAAGTCCAGGGCTAGTCGTGATGTTTTGCCCATTCAAAATTCATTCAAATCCTAAATGAAGCTAATTGCAGGCTGCAAAAATTATGAACCCACCACCGACGCTGATCTTTACACACATGATTCTAGGCCGGCAATGTGTGAAACCATTTTCAGGTGCGCCTTAGGGCAATTTGGTTTTTAGTTTTTTTTTTTTTGGTTTGGTCTGAAGAATGATGAATGAACATTAATTTCACTTTCATTTGTCTCCACGCCTTTTTCCTCGAATTACACTTTGGGGGGCTTAGCGATCTATTAGGGAATCAATTAAACATCGGCACATTTGACGGTTTTGGGCGGACAGTTTTAGGGTTTTGAATGTTGGAAAAAACCGAAAATTTCAGTCATATGCCGTGTTGTTTAAATAAGTGCTACCTGAGTGGCTACTATAGGATGAATTTACCTCTTGCTATTAAGCATTAAATAAGCCATAGCCCTAATTTATACTGGTAACGAAGCAATACAATTATGCTAGGCCCTTTTTCGGGATTTCCAATTTTGTCTACAAGAGTTATGACAATAGGATTTTAAAAGGTGTAATTATTTAGTACTGGATTTTTAGAAATTTATGGAGATGCGTAGTTCCAGATATCGAGTATCTATCTAAAATTCCTGCTAGAGGTCTGTGCCCTAATTAATTTCTTACTCTATCAAATATTCAGGACTTTCGTATTTGAATACATATACAATTCCATCATACCCTAGTTCTAGGCAATCCTTTCTGATTACACCCATCAGATTTCAGGCCGATAAGCCTACCCTTTTCACCTTGAAGACAATGAGAAAAAAATACACCCTAAACACTCTGCTTTTTCATAACTCTTCACGATTTGGCCCTCAAACTTAAAGTAGCATTGTTAAAAAAAGAAATGCCGTGGCGGCTTTTCTCGATGCCAAAAGTTTTCGGTAAAATTTCCTTCGACGATATAGCAAGGGCTGTAAAATGTCTAGGTTTAGGCTGCATTTTTTTGAGACTGTATCGACTCTATGTTGAGAACTTGCTGATTAATGTTCACTCTTTGTGTTAAATGTCTGGAGGACACCATAGCAAAAGGATATCCACACACATCTTTGCTCTTGTGTGCCTTGTCGTTGACGAACTCATAGAACTACTCGGTGCCTATAACACCCAAGATTACACAGATATTAATATCTTCGTAGGGTGACCACCGAAACAGGTAAGGACATATGCAGCAAGCACTTCTCTTGTTGGCCATCTCGTTCAGCATTGTAGGACTTTTAGTGACTCTCACAACTATCCACGTACTGAAATTAGATGCAAACTACATTGTCATTGACAGAGCGTGTGAATCCACAAGAGGTCTGAAACCAAAACCTTTAGTTACATATGCGCCATCATCTTAAGACTCATTATAACACATGGAGGATGGAGCATTAGTGTAATATCGCATACACAAACTTAATCGCAGTAGTACCAAATTAAGTAAGATTTAAAGAATAGCCCTCCCTTCCATCCTCGATGCTATTCGGACCTCGCCGATGGCAATGCTAAAGACTCCACTCAATTTCGTACAGCACCATCTTGAAGAGAACAAATTCGCTATAAATGGTGGGGCCAGTTCACGCAATTCGACGTCGACTGAAAACGACACGAAGCGCGTTCAAAAAACTTACAATGGTTAACCAGGGGACTTTTGGAACGCCAAAAAGTTATGGAAGTGGTTACGTTGTAGTTAACCACGGTGTTTTTGAACGCTAAAAGTTTACCATAGTTAACCATAGTAAGGTTTTTGAATTTACTTCGTGGCGTTTTCAGTCGACGTCGAATTGCGTGAACTGGCCCCGGACTGAGGCTGAGAACGCATAGCTAACTGTCTGATGGACTTCATTCGGGTTGTTGTAGAATTGTGACCATTCAGAGAGCATGCCCCCGAAGTTTGGCTGAAACTGAATTATTGAATCGTCCATGTTTGAAATTTAGAGTGAAACTCACTTTATCTAACGATGTAGAATACTGTAATCGGCTGTAATAACGATTCTTGTAAACGTGTAGACACCTTTGCACCATCTTCCGAATCAGAATGAAGTGACCTACCCTGAAGGTAGTCGGCTACTACTCGCACTAGGTACTTTACTGTTCCTAGCTTGATCAACGCCTCAACTATTTTGCTCCACCTCGCTGAGTTGAAAGCATTTTTACGTCGAGGGTTATCACTGCACAGCAGTGATTTTTCGCTGTAGTGGCTCTTGCTATGCCCGCCACCATGTTGACTGCATCAGTCGTCGACCTTGCTTTCTGAAGCCGAATTGCTTGTCCGGTAGGTTACCTACCCTTTCGACGCTAGGGAGTATCCTGTCACAGATCTACTAAGGAGGCATATCGGTCTGTAGGAAGATGGGTCTCCTAAAGGCTTGTTTGGCTTCGGTAGGACCATGAGTTTCTGCTGTTTCCATCGCTCCGAGAAGATTCCCTCTCTTAGGCACGCTGTATAGACGTCAACGAACCTGTTTTGCACTATCGTAGCTGCTAGCTTCGCCGCTTTATTTGGTATGCCATCCATGCCAGAGGCTTTATTGATGGCTACCTTTTTGCGGCCTCCAGAATCTTCTCTGCGGTAATTCTTCTGGATGCATCTGAAGGGTGGGTAGATGGTGACGGTGCGTACGCTCTGTGGAAGTAGGACGTACACTCTGGAGCAGCGCATAGCAAGTGATCGGCGAAGAGCGCTTGCCCTTCACCGCTGATATAACCATTTTAAAGGCTCCGCCCCAGGGGTCTGAGTTTGCTTCTCTGCACAATTTTTCTCAGTGCTCGGATTTACTTCTAGCGATGGATAGTTCAGCCTTTTCCTCGCTTTCTTATATCTTTTAAGGATCTCGTCGAAATCTAGACGGTTACGATTTCTTTGAGTTCTTTTCGCTTTCATCTGCGTTCTACCAAAAGCTTGGTGAATGTCGACGATTGATGTCTGTTGCTGTTCGCTTGATTATTACTATTATTGAGGCAAATTACACGGCATAACATTTCTTCCATCAACACTTCCAATAATTCCAATAAACCGGTTTTATAGGCAAGGGGTCGCGGGGAAGTTTGTTACTTGTGCATCCCAAAAAATTCTCGACTGCACAGAGCAACACACTAACACAATCATAATTTCATTCTCGGGGCTACGAAAATGACTTAGCTTAACTTCACAGTTTGTACACAGCTACATAGACAATAGAATTGTTACACGAAAAAATGCAGAACAGTCAGTTTATCGTGTAATTCGTATAACACGCACAAACCGGTTTGTTAAGGCAAAAAGTGTTATGCCGTGTAATTTGCCTCATTCGTATATTATTTTTTAGGTAAAATACCAAATAACAATTTCGAGAGGGAGGGGGGGCGGCACTGCTTAGAGCACCAACCAAATTGTTAAAGATGGCCCTTGCCAATCGGACCTGGATGAAATGACTCAAACTCTGGAGGTCCATGCTTGGAATGGACAACTTCCTATGACTTCTCTTAACGTGACTAAGCAATTTTTGGGCGTGGTAGAAAGGATGTCAGGGCACTTGTTGGGAATGCGGCTACGGAATTGTTTGGAAGACGATAGAAAGATTGTAAGGAAACTTGTTGGGAGGGAATAGAACTTAACGATAGACAATCTAGAACAATTGAACAACACTAACAAATCATTCTCCAAAATTTGATCCATTCACAGTCACGGCACATACACACATCGTACTTAAAAAATCATTATGTACCTGAGTGTACAGTAAATATAATACACGGAGAACTATTCATATCTGTAAACATGTTAAGGTACTGCTTCACACAGGAAAATAGCACACATTACATAATAAAATATGTATTTAATTTTAAATTAGTAATTTGATCAAACATTTATTTGTAATATAAAATTGAAATAACCTTAAGATTTGCAGGCTACACGTCCCAATTTTCGCGCAAACGTCGGTAATATACCAGAACGGTATTTACCCTCCAAAACCACTATTCCGAAATTAACAAAACCAAATTGTCCATAGCTTTTATTTGCATTACCGAGGATCGTTTAATTATTGATCATCGCACAGCGGCCTTGATTACTTCTCATTAAGAGTACTAATATAACAAAAACCCATTACCAACTTAAAACTAACATAATAAATATTTTTTCTCCAACTACACTAAGTGCAAATACTAATCACTAGTTCAAGCATTTTATGATATTGTCTATTCAAAAAAAAAATAAAACCAAGAAGTAACTACAAAGAATCCACCAACAAAACTCACCATTAGGCCTATCGCAGAAAATTACACCTTTTCGATGACTTCTTAAAATATTTTACCCATCTTGAAGCCTCTCTCAAAAACGTTAAACATTTCAATAACAACAGCCCTTGCATGGAGTCTCTGTGAATCGCTGGGGGCCACAAAGTGTCAAACGATTAAACCAAAGCAATTAATACGCGCTGCTTCAGGTACAAGTGATCTTGAGCGATCAATCATGACCAGTGGAGATCTTGGTGGGAATAAAAAGAAATTCATAAAAGTATATAAGTGATGGCGCGACTTTTAGCGCCGGTCATTCAGATCAACTCGATTCGTTTGAAAGAAGTAACTACAACAACGAAAAAATATGGAGTTCAAGGTACCAACAAAAATTCACTTTAATATTGCGAAAAATATTTTATATTAAAAAAACTTTTATTCTATTTGCAGTCTTTACTTTTTGGATTTATTCTTCTTATTGCTGGCTCCCGGGGAATGCAGCCGCACCTACACCCTTCAAGTTTTAACGGAGGAGTAGAGTATGCAGAACCAAACTCACACTACCCCATGCAGTCAGAAACAGGATATAACACACATAACCAAGGAGTTCAAATATCCTATCCATACACCGAGAGCTGGTTCAAGGCAAATCGAGGGATGATGCACAATGAACAAAATTCAGTCTACAAGAATTTCGCACCAGGTGTAGAAAAGCATATGCCTATGATGAACAACCACTTTGAAGGATTAAAAATGCACCAATCTGGACTTTCTAGTGGATACACGAATAATCTCCAAATGCCTAATAAGCCTTTCATTCAGTATAAGACGCACATGCCGAGCCATTCTTCTGGACTAGACCAATCATTCTTGAATCACCATCAAGCACCACATATGCAACATTCAGGCTTAAAGATATTAGCAGTCCCACCAATGCAACAACATTATTCTTCATCTCAAGGACCTTCCTTACATCAGCATGGAATGCAAGACGATCTATCTGAATCTAGACATAGTCCAATGCTTCAGGAACATTCCCAAGTGCAGGCATATTTTCCTCAACAAGGTCTTCACACACATCATGCACAGATTCCATCTCAAGGACATATTTCAAACATGGAACATCCTCCAATGCATCATATTGCTGGCTCGACCCATGGTCAATTGGTTTTTGAGGCACACACCGCACCTCAGTTGGTAAGCCACAACCCACCAATGCATCACCAACAAGGGTCGATGCACAAATATTCTCAACCGCAAGGATTTTCCGCAGCGTCGGACGTATCGCATGTAAAATTTAACGGAATGGGAACTAGTTATGCGTTTTAGAGTTTTTAGTTAATGCATTTTTTTTATTTATTGTTATTTATAAGTTTTTGGAAATATAAGTGGTGTTGTGAATATGTTTGAATTATTTATATAAGCAGTTTCATGAACGAATGGCATGTACTACAAGATCTCTAAAGTACCCTACTCTCTCCGAAGATCGGGATTGTGGATGACATGGGGTAGTGCTCGTAGGACGAGGTCTACACAACTGACAAAACTAAAGCTGTGTAAACGAAAAAAACCAGTATCCACCACGATCAAGGTGTAGGAACAGATCGTTCAGTCACTGCCCGCCCTGAAGATCGACTGCAGGCTAATTTTTAAACACACTTGGGAGCTTGGCGGGGACGCTATTTGCGCAGCGCTACTAAGATTGCTGCTTAATGCTCTAGATCGAGCCGTCGCCTCCTGATGGCGAGGGTGGTTAGCTCAGTCCTTCTATACACAGCGCCAGTGTTAGCAGCAGCGTTCAACAGGACGACTAACAGCAGTAAATCGAGGGCCGCATACAGTTGCAAATACAGGACCACGTGCAACGATGTGATGGCGGAGATGATCCCAATAAACATTTTGGCGAGAGAAGGCATTCGTGTCTATGATCTAGATCAGTGGTCTCCAAAGTGTGGTACGCGTACCCCGAGGGTACGCAGAAAATTCTGGGGGGTACGCCACATTCCTTTCCAAAATACTACTTTTTTTTCTCTCGCGGGCATACAATTTTTAACTGAAAAACAAATTTTTGTCGAAATTTTTTAACCGGCGACTCTGCATTATACAAGCCTATTCTGTATTCTTGTTTCTAAAATATTCAATACTTTTGCGAATTTTTAATGAAAACAAAAAATAAATAATTTTTATATCCATACTAAACCAAAACATATAAACATTAAGAGAAACCAAAACCCCAAATAATCGTTAACACCCGTATTTAAAACGCGCGGCCATCTTTGTTTCCTATAGATATAGTGAGGGGGTACAATTTATGATTATGTTCGTCAAAAGGGTACGCGGCCAAAAAAGTTTGGAGACCACTGATCTAGATTATCTTAAAAGGAAACCAAATTCAGTGCGGGAAAATGACGCACGGTGAGCCTGTAACGGAATGACAAAGCAACTGGGAGGAGTCTAAAGGCTCGATGGACCATCAAAATTATCCCAAACGTGTGGAAGGATATAGAAAATACGTTCATCGTTTTGAGCACGATGACTCACCGATGTGCCCGGAATGCTCAGGTATCCGGGATAACGTAGAGCAGGTCCTCGTTTATTGTGTAAGTTGATATGAAGTAAATGCAACTTCTGTCAATAAATGAAAATAAGAAGTTCATAAGAAGTAAGCGCCAGTCACCAAAGCTTGTGACTTATAACTGGTTACAATTTTATTATCGGGGAGTAAGAACCCTATTTGAAGTTTGTTACATGGCTACTGGATGCCCCACAGAAAGGCTCTGAACGTGTAAATAAAGCGCGGCTACCTTTTTTGGCTAGGTGATCTACCTGCTCAAATCCATCCAATCTTTCATGCTCTGATATCTACTTCAAAATTACTTTATTGATGGTTACGAGGGCGTTCAAACATCCCTTTATAAGGTTTGATTTCACTAATGGCTTGTAGGGCTGTTTGAATGCCCGGCATAATATAAATAACTGAACGTTATGTTTCACTTTAAACATTCGCTGACACATGTCTCTTTATATCTACTTTAACTTGAAATACTGAATGGATTTGCCCAGAGCTACTGCCAAAATACATCTGAGTCCGTTAACACCAGTAGCCTCACTTTCGACGGCCTTGAATTGCCACTCGAAGTTCTATAAAGTGTGTGATTCTATTGAGACAATTCTCTGAGTTTAGCTTTTACTACTCTGCTTCTTAGCATCCATTTTACCACTGAGGGATTTATAACATTTCTGTGAGCCGCCCGTTAATCGATAGGAGGTGTTGTTCACAGCTTCTTTAAAGAATAGCCTTCCTGTCCAACAACGGGGACATCCAAACTTAGCAGCACTGCAGATTCTCCTCAATTTGGTACCATTCCGCCATAGGCGGCACTGCGGCTGAAATAAAATAACTACCTGGGCGTTTATCTTGGGCGAAGACATTCCATAATAGTCAACATAATAGAATATATTCCAGAAGCGGGAATTTTATCGCACAAACCTTTCTTAAAGTTTCGCAGGAGGGACTAGTACGGTACACGGATAAATCAAAAACAGAGGCAGGTGTGAGTGTCTGAATCTGGAGTGAAAGTCCCAGATTGAGTAGAGTGCGGGGCCACAACTAAGCACTTTGCCGCCCCCTTTAAATGAAAATGAAGCTTTCGATGACGTAACCCGCTGACAAGCTGAAAACGGATGGCGACTTCTCTTCTACTTCTTGCGGTGCCACTGCCTTTCTTTTCGGCGAAACTTCTTGCTTTGCCTTCGGCTCCGCAAACTGATTTGGTCCTGAAAAGGACCGTTTCTGTTTATCGTTTCGTCATTCGTTTATCATTTATCGATTAATTCCGTATTTGGTCCTGAAAAGGACCGATTTGCGGTTTACGCTTTACGTTGTAGTCGATAGATCAACTAGTCTGTCATGCATGGCAAAAAAGCGATTTACAACGTCGGTCTGCGTCACATTGTCGAGGCAATCGTCTTCGATTGAAATCAACGCCAAATGTGACTGGCCGGCTGCAGAAGCTTCATCCGGCAGAAGCAACTCCAATTGGAATTATGCATAATACGCGTAAGGCGATCACGAAATTGGGATACATGAAACTCTGTACACCGTTCGAGCTCAATAAATTTAAAATTTGGAGTGGAAGTGGGGATCTTTGTATTCATCTGACCAAGCAGAAAAATACAGATATATAGTATTTCATATGGAAGGCCGGTACTGGTAGAACGATAAGCCTAGGCACCCTAGCATGTGTCTTTCAAGCAGAGGTATACGCTATAGTGACCTGCACTCATGAGACCAATGAAAAGGCGCATGCTATAGCTCGACAGGGCTCTAACATTGCATTCATCGATTCAGAACCTGCTATTGGGGCACCTTAATGTTTGCTGAAGAGGCCCCTTTGATAAAACAAACCGAAGAGTACTAGTGGTCTAGCCTACAAATATGAGATAAAGCGAGTGGTCGCACCAAAAGAAAGATAGGAGCTAATGTCTAGAATTCTTTACTTACTTACCTTTCTGGTCCTCTTGTAATTTCTCCTGTTACTTCTGATTTCTTTTTTTTCTTTTACAGACCTTCTGCGATATATGTATATAAATTCTAAATCACGTACGATTACCACTTTTTAATTAAATTTAACTATTCTTGTTGCTCCACAGTATAATCGTTATTTAACAAGCAAATAAATACGTTTCTAGTGAGTACCAGTTCCTCTGTTCAGAAACTCAACGAAGTGTGATATGAACACTTTTCTAAGCAAATACACGATTAATATATTATTTTCTACCGAATATTGTTGGCAATATATTGAATATAATTACATAATGCCCATAACAATTATTACTTGCAATTAAATACCATTTTCACCTCCAATAAAATATTTAACTCACATTTAAGACAGTACAATTTTCGCGCTCTAAAATATGTCAAAAATCATATAAAAAAAATATTTCCGTTTCCCATCGAAGCCGCTGTAATATAATTTCGCACAATCAACTGCAGCTAAGTTCAAGCAAATTATGCACTTTTCCAAGTTGTCAATTCTTTGTAGTTCGGGCAAGTTGAATCGTGTAGAAGTAGTTTAGTATAGTACATAATTCGCATTAGCAACTCTATCGCATTATTTCAAATTAAATAGTTAATTCAGTAAAGTGCAGTGAAGACGTTACAGCATTATTCTACATTTTGTGCCCACTTCACATAAACAAAGACCCCAGAAAACCCCTTATAGAACGAAGAAAGAAAGTCTCCAACTATACATCGCGCGAGTCGTGGTTGAAATTCCCACGATGAACATGTATAAATTAAAGAATTAATAAAAAATTAAATTTGAAATTAAAATCAATTTTTAATAAAAAACCGGATTTTAATCAACAGGTACGTGAAAAACAGGTGATTCATGCACTCAGTATAGCCTAGTTATAAGACAAAGCGCGCCGGAATTGGTGCCTTAAGAAGTGCAGTATGTTTTCATGCTGTAATGAAAGATGTTGACCTTGAGATAGAATTGATCTTGCCAAAAGGGTCATTGACTGGCGTGTGTAGCCGCATCTCTCTACAAACAGGTGTGGGTTCATTTAACTAACAAAAAAATCTACCTGGATGTTGTTAAGTAGTGAGTAAGACGAAAATAATGCGTCAAAATAAACTTAAGTTTTTAGTTAGTTGGAGCTCTAGCCGAGACGAGCTTAGAATAAACCACAAAATTTGGTTAAAGTTGGTGATAATTTCTTGTGGCGCGTTTTATGTAAATTAATATTTTTTTAGGAAGAATATTTGTTTTTTGTTACTATTAGCTTGTAGCAAACATTTATCGCATTAATTGTAAGTGAATCATTTATTATAGGTGCAATCAGTTTGATAATTCAATTTTGTTTAGCTTAGATCCCTATCAAAAGGTACTCAAAGATAACTAAAATACGAAATGTTACTCATCGATCTGTTCTTCCTATTTATTTTTATATTTAGAAAAATTCTCATTCGAAGAAGTTCATTTTCCCGCTCTTGCCATTTATTTTGATTTATACAATTTCGTGATATTAGAGACTCTTGTCACCACTTTAATAAAATATAATTTAGATAAGTTTTGGTGCTAACAACTTAATTGAA
This sequence comes from Thereva unica, assembly GCA_949987705.1. Classification (NCBI taxonomy): domain Eukaryota; kingdom Metazoa; phylum Arthropoda; class Insecta; order Diptera; family Therevidae; genus Thereva; species Thereva unica. The sequence continues at coordinate 15,001,611 of OX465281.1, read as the reverse complement.
CACAATAGGTAATTTTCTGCGAACTAAATATTTTATATGTTATCTTATCAGTAATAATGTTTTAATAAGAATATACGAGCCTTTATGTCTGATTAAATAACCTTGAAACAGCGGCTTGCATATGTAGTATATGTATTGTACTAATTTATTTGGATGAAAGAACACCGGTATTCGATTATTTTTAGGAAATCTGAACGTAATACAAGTTCTCTATCTTCCTCAGATATCAATTTTTAATTTTATATCAGTGAAGTTTCTGTGAAACGAAAGTGAACCCCCTTAGACACGATCCAAGATATTAAATAATCTGTAACAATTGAATTCTGTTTTTATATATATAAAAGAATTTATATATAATGTAATTTATTTATTATTTCCCAATTTAATTATCTGTTATTTGTATGTAAACAGTTAAACCGTGTTATTTCGAAATATATTCATGCATTTTTTAATGTGGTTTTCAAAAATATATTTTTTTAATTATGATGTTCCTCTTGTAAAACAACGGTACATAATTGGGTCAGCTTCATCACAAGTTCTTTCCATTATTTTCGATTCCTTCTCCGAATTATCTGGTGTTCATTTTAAGGCCAGGATCGTTTCTACTCTCAAAATATGTTCTTCAATGGCTCCATAGCCCAATTAGAGCCCTGGCTTCCGTCGGTTTTTTTTTCTTCCAGACGTCTCGCTGCTCCGGAGCTTGCATCTAAGGAATTTTGCTGCATCAACCTTACCACCATATTCCTACCTTAACCGTATTTTGCAAACTGGTATCTTCCTTTATAGCAGGTATATTGAGGGCCTTTTCAGCACCCTTGAGTCATCCGTTCTTTGGACATAATTGGCCCACTGTAGCCATAGTACCTTAGCATGTATTGATAGTTTACTCTCTTTGTATATGTCACAACATTCTGTGATCGTTTGATCGTTTTGTAAATTCTTATTTTGGTTTTTCTGTAGATGTTTGTGGATTTCATCACTGCCAGCAGTGAAAGGTATGTTTTATTTGCAGCGTTTTTTCTCCTTTGCATGTCTGTCTGACTGTGGACCCCAGGTAATTAAATTGGTTTACCGGTTGGAAATTATATTGCCTCTGGTGGTGTTGTGATTGATCATTCTCCTTTCAGTTCTTGAATAAATTAGAATCTTGGTTTTGTCTGCATTTATTGGTAGTCCTATATAATTCAGGTTACTTCATAGAAAAAAAAATTATGTACAGAGTTTTGTTTTTGGTTTGTGATCATGGATCGTTATAGAAGTACTTAATCTTGGGAAGATATATCTGATCCGGGCTGAATGTTTTCTGGGCGCCATTTCTCAAAATGCGGGATGTGTTGCACTGACGATGTATTATGTAACTTAGAGAGTTCATTTTGGTGCCTCCAATAGATGCAGAAAATAACTCGTCAGACAAACCTTTCCGCCATTTTACACAAAAAGAATGAGCCGGTCATGGTGTTCTCAGCTAATTTGACTATTGCAGTTCTCGCTGCCCACAAAAATTAGCTATTCGTTTATCAAAAGAATAATCACAGTCAGTATTGCCGAGCTCTTCCAACATCGGATGATTGGGATGGTTGTCAATGAGGAATTAGTGTCTACAGAGAAATACTCAAAAAGTAAGGCCATATAACTCAAGAACCTACCATTATATTGGAGGATGCTGACCTTCGTATTGTGTCACATGTTGAGGGGGCTCTTCGGAATGGTTCCAAACGAGTCATTATACTGTCAAAGGTCACAGATGTACTTAGATTTGTTGCAATATTCATAGCTCAAGATTTGTCTGAGTTATGGATACGTTATGGAACAAGCGAGAACAGATACTTCATCCAGCTTCATATTCTGTACAAGAACCTGGGGCCAGCGATGCCTACTGTTCCTATCAAGGCACATATTCCTACAGGTGATGACATTCCGCCGGTCCCGATTCTGAGCCGATGTCATTCAGTTTTGCATCCCTAAGCTCTGAGCGTCCTGGTCTACGCCATCCTTCCAGCGAAGGCTGGGTCTCCCTCGTTTTCGCGAGCAGGCTCATCTTCATCTTCACTCATGGGAGGTGGATGCCCTGCCCACCGGAGCCTACCCAGCTTTATTTTCTTCAGAATATCTAGATTCTCCGGAATCGTCCTTCCTCACATAAGTGTCCAACAATCCTCCGAAGTATTTTCCTCTCGAACACGGCTAAGACGTTTCAGGTTTGTCTTATATAGGTGTATTTCTGGTTCCGTGCTATTGCCGGCTGCTACTATTGACCCAATGAATGGTAACTGGTAAATGATTTTAGCACTTCAAACGCGTGTTCCCCTACCTTGATTGTGGAACCAATGTTAGGTGTTCTTGCAGATGAGGCCATATACTTTGTTTTGCTTTCTTTAATGTGAAGTTCCAGATTTCCTGCCGCCCTCGCAATCTAGGTGAAAGCTTCTTGTACAGCTGTTGGTGTTCTTCCAATGATGTCAATGTCGCATATGCCAGTAATTTATGTCACGTCCGAATCTAGGATCATATTCTCCAACGCCAGGTTGAAAAGGAGGCAGACCAGACCGACCCCTTGTCGGAGGCCATTATTGATTGGTCTGGACAGTGTTCCGGATACCGAATTCTGTCATGGCTTTATAGAGTTCTACTCTGGCTGAGCTATCATAGGCGGCTAAGTCTATGAAGAATCGCTTGGTGTAAGGTAGGCCCCCCATATTTAACCAGCTCCGTTGGGATGCCGTCTGCTCGAGGCGTGTTGATATATTGATGGAGCCTCCAAATCTTCAGTTAGCTCGCCATTTAGCATTTCATCCTTTTTGTCCTTGCTGCAACGTGGTGTGATTTGCGTCATACTGCGGAGTCTTTGGTAGAACTCCCGCGCCTGGTGCGGCCGTCGCTCTCTGCACTGTTCGCGTGCCCGCGTTCTCTGAGACTGCTGCATTGCACGGTACGCAGCATTCTTTCGTTTAGTTACCAGCTTGCATTCATTATCGAACCAGTCGTTCTGATCACTACGACTTCTGCCGAAGATGGAATTAGCAGTACTCTAATGACAATATTTTTGTCGTCGACGCCCGGCATCTCATCTCCAGGTTTTATTCTTCTGAGCGCGAGTTCTAACGCATGACCGTAACTGTTTCTGGCGATTTCATTGCGTAATGGCATCTGTGTTGATTCCAACCTGATTCGAGCTTTTGGAGCACCATGTGCAACGTCACTTTTTTCAAATCAAACGACTTGTCACGCAGCACGACTCGACTTTCAGCACAGGGGCCTAAAAGTTGTTGCTAGTGTTTGTATTGAAGAGTTTACTTCTCGACGTATTATCAAATGATTGTTTGGCATTCCTGATGGTCGATTTACAAGAATTTCTTAGGTTGACTTACTCTCGACGAAGTGACTCACTCGGAAAAAGTTTGTGCGATCTTCTTTAGTTTTTATTGCATTCATACCTGAATTTAGGCAAGATTTTTTAAATCTTTTCAAAATTCCTTAACATAAACTAAATAAACAATTCATTATCTATTTGTAGACAAAATGAGTAGTTCATCCAGCTCACCAGGTGCAGATGACGATGAGAACGTCCTTTTAGGCCAGATACTAAAAATCTGTTTAGATGACTTCATTTCAGATTTTGTATTAGAGGATGTCCCATACATTAGCTATAATGGCTTAGTTTTTACAGAGGATGAGATGTCAAAGATTCGTTCCCTGGTAAGTAATCCATACGGGTTATTTTCGACTATAATTTAAATTATCTATATAATATTTTAGCCAGAAGGTGAACAACAAGTCTGTTATATGTTTTTCTTGTTGACCGAGAAGAACAAAAACATTAAATTGTTTTTAGAAGCTTTGGGGCATGATTATAAATGGCTTAAGGATAAAGTATATGAAACAGTAAATGCTTACAATGAGGGCAATAAAAGCATACTAAATTATATAAACACTGCTCATGAGTTACAAAGTAGCTTTCCAAAACATGCCGATTTCAATATCTATCGCTTAAATTACGTAAGTCTTTTTATATATATAAAGCTGCATTGTTTATTAAATTCAATAAGTTTTCATATTTTCTAGTTCTGCACTATACGACGTAGATTAAAATCACTTAAGCCTCGTCATTATTTAGTTATTTATGGTGAGCTTGGATATGGTAAAAAATGGTTAGCACTTCATGCGTGTTGTGATTATGGCGTTATAAATGCTATGAATTATAAAATATTTTGGTTAGACGTACATGACTGTGATAGTCCAGAAAGAGATTTAGAGAAATTACAAAGGTTTGTATTAAAAAATATATATTATAAAGTAAAGTTTAAAAAAAAACAAATTCCGATTTATATAGATTTAAAATACTTCTTGGAGAATCTAGTTCACAAAAAAAGATTGGTGACTATGAAGGTTTAAGTAATAAAATACTTGAATTGCAACAAGAACTGCGTTCTATTCTAAAAGATGACGAATTTAAAGACTGCTTATTGGTGCTTTCCGATGTCCAAAATCGTAAAACTGTAGAGGCATTTAGTTTGCCATGCAAAATTTTAATAACAACAAGAAATAAAAAGGTGATTATAATATATTGGTTTGTTCGGAAAATTTATCTTAATTTTTATATACATACTATTAAAACTACTAAAATTCAACGTATTTGAAAAAATATTTGCGATGAATTGATCTGTATGTTTTTACTCTTTTAAAAATGGACGAAAACAAACTGCATTTTCGACATTTAACTTACTCTTGAGGGAAGAGTGCTATACAAGCATTAAGTCCGATATGAAGAAAAAGTTTTATCTGAAAAAAAAACACTAAAACTCGGCGTGAACCAACGAAGACACTTGCGTTGTTTTTATCTGAGAGCGTAAACCACTGGTGCTCCATATGTGTAAACAAACTAAATAGACAGCTGTAATTTGATCACGTTTTATTTATTAAAAGAGTAGCAATGCCCTGATAATTTAAAACAAGCAGTTAATTCAAAAAATGTTGCCAGACAGAAAGGCAACTTCTATAAAATCAACATGCGTAAATCTCAACAATCAGCGACAAACCTAAGGAAATTTGCTGAAATAATGAACAACCCAAATCCCGCTATAAATAACGACAACCCGAAGCACATTCTTAATTCTATTGCTTCCACCATCGGGAATGTGTTCCGGATGCCGCAGCGACGGTATTAAAGTTGCAGACTCGCAGGATGAGTTCGTTGCTAATCACGAAGTTCCCATCAGCCAACGAGCAGCAGGAGTTCCTGAAGAAGATCCGTCAGCACGGAACTCCTACTTTAAATAAATCTGGGCTCCGAGCCTTGTACGTGTCAACGAAAGCTTGACTTCGAAGAATACCGACATACACGCACGGCACGACCTGTTTTTCCACTAAAGACCCCCATTTACTTACAGGCCGCCGGCAAGCTGTGTCCTTTCATTCCAGGTCGGTAGGTACGGTACGGTATGGTTTTCGCCCCTAGTTCACGTTTGCTATCAGTTCCGATTGGATACACGACTTGAGACTGAAAAGAAGTTCAGATCTTTAAGCACAAACTGACAATAAATGCCCACACATTGCCGGCAACCTGTGTGTTAATCGAGGCCTTAAGATATGGCTAAAGCCAGAACCAAATATGACGTGCTTTACCGTAGCGGTACGTACCCTAACGATCGAATATACGTAAGCTCATTAAGTTAATTTAGGTCGGTGTCATATGAGCACTCATGTTCGTTCGTACGAGCCTAGAAACACTGACCCGCGAAAAGGGCTTTAGAATATAGAACTACAGGAAGCCCCTTGACGAATTTCAGCGTAATAAAATTCTTGTTGAGTGTGTGTTCACGTTTTTGGTAATTTTGTGTCCACTGCAAGTGGAAAAAGTGAATGGAATAGAGGAGGGACAAGAAAAGTTCAAATTTATCAATTATCTCAAACAAAACCTTGCCACGCTCAACACACAACATAAATATAATTATGTATTATTATTACTAAAGTTAAGAATATCATTGATCAAGGCAACGTTCTTCATCTCGTGACTCAACGTATCATAACAAACACGTACAGTTTTTGCAGCTTGTAGATTACCAAACAACCGGTTGAAATTCAGATTTAGAGTAAATAAATCTTCAGGTTACATGTAGATACAAAAAAAGTAAACAAAATGATAAATATATGATTGAATAAACAAACATAAAAAGCATAAAAATGTCTTTGGAGTTTAACTTGAAAATCGGAATGAATTTTCTGGACAAACCAAATAAATATTTTGTAAAAAAAATATATTCAAAATATATTTCATAAATTCTCTTTCAGATATCAGATAGTCTATCAAATGTGCAATCAAATACCGTACATATAAAAACTGGTCTAACATCTGCCGAATGTATAGACTTATTTGAAAAGGTTCTCAATGTAAAAAGTAGTAAATTTCCGGAAAATTGCAATGATTTATTCGATCAAATCAAAGGTCATCCATTTTTATTGAATATTATTGCACAAAATCTAAAAAATGGATCCAAAGAGGAATGGAATAAATGGATAAAATATTTAGAAAATTTTCAGTAATTAGTTCATTTAACAATTAATTAAAGTTTATTAATTAAATTATATTTTCAGAATTGCTAACAATAATAAAATAAATAATTTAATAACATTTTCATTTAATGTTCTAAGAGAGGATGAATTGTTATTGTATAAGACTTTATGCATATTTCATCATTCTGTGAAAATTCCCGTTAAAGTAAGTATTAAAACAATTCCCTGAATATATAATAAAAACTAATTATTTTTCACATAGATATTAGCAAAACTATGGGATAAAAAAGAGAAAGATGCCGAAGAAATTATTAGAAAATTTGATAAATTCTCTCTAGTTAATATAGCACAATTGAGAGATGATACTATGGCATGCACTATTCATTTTCTATATTATTCATATCTTAAATCGTGTGATGTGATTGATAAAGTGGGACTGCATCGAAAACTAGTAGAAAGTTATAAGTAAGAATTATTTATTATATTATTAAAGGAAATTAATATAACTATATTATTTATAGCATAGAAGAAGCTCTTCGAAAAAGGACTGAATTAGATATTATTGATCTTCCTAATGATAATTATTTCCATTATTATATTGGATATCATTTGAAGGAATCCATGATGACTGATTTTTTTGCTAAATTGTACTTAGATTTTGGATTTTTGGGTCAGAAATTAAGGGCGACTGGTTTGCCTAATACAATTGGTGATTTAAAGCATTATAGAAAAGAAATAACAGGTATATATTTCACTCTTTAAATAATTCAATTACAATAAACAATATTTTATAAACAGGTGGTGACCCCTACAAGGAAAATCTGATTGATAGTTTATTACAATTCCTTCCAAATATTGAAGAAATGATCTTTAAGTCGAACGATACATGTCTTTTACAGTATGCTCTTATGGCTGACGATTTTCTTAAAACTGAAGCTGAACACCAAGCAAGAATGTTTCCAGATAAAATATGGTTTTCAGATGGGTAAGTATTACTGCAGAAAGTAACGGTAATTGTGAAGCTATCGCAGGTTTTTATGAATTTAAATATTTCATTATAAATAGTGCTTATAAATGTGAACACACATATTGTAGAAATCAAGGCGTGTGGCTCGACCCACGACCCAAAAGTGAATTGAAAGAGCCTTCTGTGAAGAGATAGGCAAGCTTCCTTGAGGTTACATAAAGTCTTGCCTAAAGAACAGTCGACTCAAGATTCCTGAAGCGTTTTTTACCATGGAAGTATTAATGAGTACTCATTTCCCGAGCTCTCAAGTACCTGACCCTGAATTGGCCTTAGAACCAAACATTGAATCGGAGGTAGTTCTTGCCCACCGATCCTACAATAGGAACAAAGCTTGGCAAACAGGTTTTCATTGTGGGTAAATTCTAATGCACCATTGGCACCTTAAGGTTTACCGCATAGAAGTCGTTTCGATTTTTCGATTGAATTTTTCCATAGTCCTCCACCGGACCTAGTGGTGAGGAAGGAGCCTCGGGCGGTAGCGATGCGTCTTCGGAGTCTATTCTCCTTTAAGCTAGGAGATCTTGTGGATCACATCGATTATCCAGGAGCTAAACCTGGAGCCAATGCTATCATTATCCGATACCATTCTTGCTGGCTATGTCTGTTGGCCATGAAAAGCCTTTCACAGGGATTGGGTCGGCAAACTTTTAAATTTTAAGAGGAAGGAGCTAAAAATAATAACAGGGCGAGGGTTTTGTGGGGTATTTCACGAAATTGCGGATCACTTACTAGGAGGAGATTCAGTCTGATTTGACTGACTTCCCTGCTCCCAGCGAGATTTGGGATATGAATCCCAAACTAATTTTAGGTTGTATCAAGAGGCTTAACCTAGCAAGTTTTTAACGACGGGGTTGGCATAATAGACCAAATAAAATAGGTCAGAGTGCTTGCTAAGACGCTCCCTTAAAGAATGAATGACTGAAAGGGCCATTTTTTACCGACTGAGTAACCGAGAGAGTTTGAATAGGGTTCGATCTGGTAATTTACATGTGGCTCGACCCACGACCCTGAAATTTAGAGTCTTAAGCCATTGTGCTGAAGGTCGAAGCGTGAAGTCTATAAATTCAATTTATATTTATCCGTATTCACGCAACTGCTATAAAATATTCCACTACTATTCATAAACATAATTTTAACATGATTGTTTTCTTTCATTTCAGAGATCACTTCCATCGACGCCGTCAAATGATTAAACTGCCAGACAAGCCAAAAGTAATAAAACTAATCGATCCAGATACTTGCCTTATAGCACTTGATAATCACATAATGCTATTGGCTGATTTATCACTAGGTTATAACATTGAGCCAACCAAATTTGTCGGTCATCACGATAACGTTACATCGATATCAATGTTTCATAAGAATTATCTTCTGTCTCTAGATAAAAAAGGTGTATTAAGAGTTTGGTCAATTGCAGACGAACGTCGCAGAAGTATTATAAGAAAAGAAAGTAGTCGATTGATTGTTAATCATATTAATTTTGAAAATTCTAAAATGCGTGAGAAAGAATGCCTGCAAACAATTGAAAGAAATCAAGATGGTCAGAAGGTAATCATACAGTGCTATTACTTAGAAGTTTCAGAGGATAAATCTGTTCTGCTGCATTTAGTATTTGCTGATAAGAATATTTCCATTTATAAATGGGATGATGATGCAAAGAAATTTCTGGTTGAAAAAATTCCATCACTCAAAACAAACGTACCAAACATAAGATTTACACTTAAACTATTTGATAAATATTTGGTCCTAAACGATTCCGGTAGTTTAACAGTTTATAACTTACGTGATGGTTCAACTGGGTTATTTTCATTTGAATGGCCGAAAAATCTGAATAGTCCTGTTAATATGCATTGTTTTACAAAGGGCGCCGAGACTTTTATAGTATTTGTATTTTTACAAAGAATATTACTAATAAGCTTGCCAAGCATACAAAAATTTGTATTCCTAACAGGACAAATAAAGGAATTATATAGGTCTGATGACCCACGCAGTGCCATTACATGCAGTTCATTAACAGAGGATAATAAATACCTTGTGATTGGTACTAAACAAGGAATAATAGTTTATGATATTTGTGAAAATTCAGAAGTATTACGTAATAGCATTAGCGAGGTTATATCATGTGTGGATGTCTACTCGTTAGACGATGATATTTACAAATATGTGATTGTATCTGGTTCGGAAGGTTGTAAAGCCCTGAATATATTTGGATTGAAAGTAAATGGTAACAATTCAATAACATGGGCAAATTCAATTGGAAATTTAGCGGATGAAGATAATTCAGTATTACAATTTGAACCAAATGCATGGCTTTTGGGCAAGAAATTGTTTGATGTTAGTTTTGATAATGATAGCATTTCTCTAGTAGCTGTAGATTCAAAAAATAGGGTATGTACTATTATTATTAACATAATTTCCTACATTCTTTAAATTTTTATTTATTTAGATTCATCAATTTCTACACAAATGGTCTATGATACTGCCAGATGAATATAGTAGTAAAATAACAGCTATAACTGCCATAAATGATAAATATTATTACGGTTGTGAGAATGGAGATATATTTGATTCTACAGATTACTTAATCATGAACTTTAATAATCCAATAACATTCCTGAGGCTAATTAATAAAAATTTATTAGTAGCTTCTTCTGCTTCTAATAGTATTATATATAACAATGAGAAAATTTATTATTTCGATATATCTGTAGAAGAATGTTATCATTTCGATAAGTATTTAATTATGCTTGGAAGGAATTGTACATTTGTTGTAAGTATTATTTAATAATTTTATACAAAATAGTTTAATGTTATCTTTTATTTTTCATAGGTCGTGGATACGGAGAATAGTTTTTCCGTGCTTTACCAGATTGCAGATCTGCATGATTTAAAACTTGGAGGAAGTGATTTCAAAGCAAACTATTTGGCTTTAGCAACTAAAATCAAAAATATTTTTGTAAGTATTTAATATTATTTGTAGTTATTTAAGAGATGATTTTGACATATACGTTACGTACGTTAACAGTTAATAAGAAATTCAAATATGCTAAACCACAGCTTGATGCAATCAAGTTCCAAGTGAAAGCTACCTAAATAATTTCAATAAAAACAACATGTTTAGAAATAAATAAAAAGAAAACATTCGCAGTGAAGAAGTGGGTGGAAGCATCTAAAGGTTATTCTGGGTAAATTTGATTAAGCTTTTTACATATGTAGTTACATTAAGCCTGCACTAGTACTTCTCCAAGTTGATCAAATTCTGATGTATGTGACTACACACTCGTGCCACCTCGCGAGGAGTTCAGTCGCCTGGCACCCCACAAACCGGTTTGAGCAGTGTCCACGTTTCAGATAATAATAATAATAATTTATTTTTGGCCAGTACACAAGATTCACATCTTTTAGAGTACATACAAGAATTACAACAACAGAAGGATTTACAAAGGAAAAAACTTAAAATTAGATTTAAAAATTACAATTAAATTAAATTACAATTACATTAAGACTAAAATTAAAATAAAATTAAGGCAAAAATAAAAGAAGAAGAAAATTAAGAATGAAATATAGAATAAAGTAAAAAGAATGAAGTAGGAAAGTGAAGAACGGGAGATAAAGAAAGCTAGTGAGACGAAGAAGATAGAAAAATAGATGCATGTTTTTTGAATACTGTGGCCGTGCTCATCCTCTGAATTACTACGTTTATAAGCGGAGTTTTCCTCCGGATGGAAGTTTCGATCCGGAGTGAAACACCGCTTATAAACCGGGAGTGAAAATCCAGAACTTGGATTTTCGCTCCCGAAGAAAAAGCTGGAGTGAAACTTCGATCCCGATTTATGTTGTGCTTATAAACGCTGACTGGGAGTGAGAATTTTTTCGAGGGGGAAAACTTTGTAAAGAAGAAGCTGGGTGTTTTATTTTGCTGCAATAGTTTTTTTTCTTTGTTTATTGATATTTTTAAATACATTAAATTAAACATTGGGTTTATATTTGTCTTTGCTATGATTTTGAAATTGAGCTTCGAGCTGTCATCTCAGACCAGAAAATATTTTGGATTTACACTCCCATTGCTTATAAACGCATCGGGAGTTTTACTTTGGATTGAAGATGCGGGAGTGAAACTCCGCTTATAAACGTAGTAAATGTGACTAGGAAGATTATTCCAGATTCTAAGAGTATATACAAAGAAGGAACGACTACCAATTAGGGAAGTGTGGGCAGGAATTGGGAATTTGATGGATCTCAAGGATTGCAGAGGAACAAGGAAGTCAGAAAGGTAGCAGGGACTTTTGGAATAAAAGACCTTATGCAAGAGAAGTAGAGCCATGAGATCAAGGAATTTAAAGAGGTCACAACCCAGTAGGGAATTTTGGACACCCGACACATGATCAGACCTTCTCATATGAAAAATGAACCTAATGCAATCATTAAATGCCACTTTAAGACGCTGACGGCAGGATGAGTCGAAGGAACACCAACGAGCCATACAGAAAATGAGGAACAACAAGTGATTTGATGAGTTTAGCTCGAATAGGCAAAGATAACAGACTTCCATGTAGCCGCAATTTACGAAGGGTGCCATAGATTTTAGAGAGCATCAGCGAGACATGATTACAGCAGGAAAGTTTGGAATTGACAACAATACCCAGGTTTTTGGCACATTCAACAATTGGTAGAGGAACATTATCAAGTAAAATAGGCGGGAAACCATCCAGGGGAAGCGAGCAACGACTAAGGAAAAGGACTTGTGATTTAATTGGATTTAGTTTAAGGAAATTACTAGAACTCCACTCATTAATTTGAGATAGGGTTTCATTGAGTTTAGAGACACAGTACTCAATCTGATGAGGCGGACACGAGATATATAGCTGAAGGTCATCAGCATAGAGATGAAAAGAGCAGTGACGGATAACGGATGGAAGATCATTAATATAAAGGGAGAAAAACAAAGGACCAAGAACCGAACCCTGAGGCACACCTGCAGGTACTCTAAGGAAAGAGGATATCACATTATTGTGCCGAACACACTGAAACCTATCAGAGAGAAGAGAAGAAAAAAGACGAACAGAAGAAGAAGAGAAGTGATACCGTTGACTAAGTTTATGAAGGAGATGCGAGTGAACCACAGAGTCAAACGCCTTGGAAAAATCAAGAAGAACTAGTACTGCAATATCACCTCGATCAAGAGCGGAACGCAGATCAGTCGTTACCTTCAGTATAGCAGTTTCGCAACTGTGGGATTTACGGAAGCCAGATTGGAGATTAGAAACGAAATTATTAGAATCAAGATATCGAATGACTTGAGTGAATACAATTTTCTCAAAGACTTTAGCTAGAAAGGGAAGAATACTAAGGCCGGATACACACGTTCCGGTATACCCGTCCGGTAAACCTGCACAGGTAAATCGGAAAGGTATACCTGTACAGGCTAGAGCACACACACGCTACGGTAAACCGGAAGGTTTTATATCAGTCGAGAGATGGCAAGCAAAGAAAATGACGACGCGATCGCTTTAGATTAATATAATAAGGTAAGCAGGACAAGAATGGACCAGAAAAACTAGTATTTGTGGATATGCTAGGAGATAGACCAGCAGGTAGGCCGAGAAAGAGATGAACAGACGTCTAATACTATGAAGCCGTAACTGGAAACAAGTCACTAAAAATCGTACAAACTGGAGGAAATCTTTAGAGGAAGTCAGAGCTCCATATGTGCTGTAGCACCATAGGAAGGAAGAAAGGATGAACTACGAAAAATGCAGACCACGGACACTGTTGACAAAGTTTACAAAGTACTATCACGTACATATTCTGTAAAGCAGCTTGAAACCATATATGGAAGTAGGATATCCTTTCTTTCTTCTGGTAAGATGTTGGGTCCAAAAGCACCCCGGTCACTTCGCTAGGACTATTGTACTACTCTAGCTAGCCACAACTAACCTAAAAACTGTACAGGCGTACCGGAGTGACCCATACACACGCTCAGTCTACATGCCTGCACAGGTAGAAAGAATTGAATTTCGATTCTTCTCCGGTCGCCTGTGCAGGTCGTTATGCCTGTGCAGGTTTGCCTGCAGCGACTGGCACACACGCTCCGGTTTACCTGTACAGGTCACCTGTACCGGTAAACCGGACAGGTATACCGGAACGTGTGTACCCGGCCTAAGGCCGGGTACACACGTTCCGGTATACCGGTCCGGTTTACCGGTACAGGTGACCTGTACAGGTAAACCGGAGCGTGTGTGCCAGTCGCTGCAGGCAAACCTGCACAGGCATAACGACCTGCACAGGCGACCGGAGAAGAATCGAAATTCAATTCTTTCTACCTGTGCAGGCATGTAGACTGAGCGTGTGTATGGGTCACTCCGGTACGCCTGTACAGTTTTTAGGTTAGTTGTGGCTAGCTAGAGTAGTACAATAGTCCTAGCGAAGTGACCGGGGTGCTTTTGGACCCAACATCTTACCAGAAGAAAGAAAGGATATCCTACTTCCATTATGGTTTCAAGCTGCTTTACAGAATATGTACGTGATAGTACTTTGTAAACTTTGTCAACAGTGTCCGTGGTCTGCATTTTTCGTAGTTCATCCTTTCTTCCTTCCTATGGTGCTACAGCACATATGGAGCTCTGACTTCCTCTAAAGATTTCCTCCAGTTTGTACGATTTTTAGTGACTTGTTTCCAGTTCCGGCTTCATAGTATTAGACGTCTGTTCATCTCTTTCTCGGCCTACCTGCTGGTCTATCTCCTAGCATATCCACAAATACTAGTTTTTCTGGTCCATTCTTGTCCTGCTTACCTTATTATATTAATCTAAAGCGATCGCGTCGTCATTTTCTTTGCTTGCCATCTCTCAACTGATATAAAACCTTCCGGTTTACCGTAGCGTGTGTGTGCTCTAGCCTGTACAGGTATACCTTTCCGATTTACCTGTGCAGGTTTACCGGACGGGTATACCGGAACGTGTGTATCCGGCCTAATAGGTCGAAAATCAGACAGATCAGCAGGAGAGGGCTTTTTAGGTACAGGAGTCACTAAGGCTTTTTTCCATAGTAAAAGGACTTGGGAGGTTGTCAGGCAATAATTAAGAATATGCGTGATAATTTCAACAATTAAAGGGGAGAGAATCTTAAGAAAGCGAGGAGAAATTCCATCATAGCCAATGCTGTTGGACGAAATGGAAAGCAGTATTCCAAGTACTTCACGTGAGTCAACACAACGAAAATTAAAACCATCAAAACATAGAGCATTGGAGAAAGGGGAATAAGAAGAGGAAGACGATGAGGAATTGGGAGGGGATTGAATGAAGGATGCATTGAGTAAGTTTACATCTACATCATAAGAGTTAAGCTCAGAGGAATGAATGCCTAGAGAACGGAGATTAGACCAAAGTTGCTTAGTGGACAGGGCAGGATCGAGTTTCCGGGAGTAAAATTCACGCTTGGCCGATTTGACTTTGTTATTGATTAAATTGCGAAGATTTTTGTATTCACGAAGGTAGCTCAGGATCCTCGTTCTGCGATAACGTCTATACAAGAACTCACGCTCAACAATCAAGTTGCGAATTTCGTAAGAAAACCAAGGACAAGATGGAGTTTTACAACGTCTTCTTGTAACTAAAGGGACACATTGATTAAATAGAGACTGAGTGAAAGAATTAAACAGATCGACTTTGGTGTCTACGCAGGTTGTATTATAGATATCAGCCCAAGTTATAGACGAAGAAGCTTCAGAAAGGCGAGTAAAATTGATGTTATTGAAGTCATGATACGAAGAAAAGGCAGGCAAGGAGGAGGAAGGGTAAAAAGTAAAACGAAGCGAGAGGAAGAGAATATCGTGATCAAAGAAGCTGGGGGGAGAAATTTGGTTATGTTTTAATACTGAGTTGGTGGAGGTAGCAGTGAGTACATCAAGGAGCGATGGATTATGGCAGTTTAAAAATGTGGGCAGTTGATTTAGAATGCGTAGATCCAATGACCCCAAGAAGTACTTGAGTGTATTCGCACGTTCATTAGCCTTCAGTAAATCAACATTAAAGTCACCAGCAGCAATTATATTATCGTAATGACGGGAAAGCCTAGAGACAAGATCAAAAAAGTTACCAGCAACATCAGGAGTAAACACATTAGGTGGACAGTAGACACTTATAATAACACATTTGTCATGGGATGATTTTATTTCTACTGCGATAAATTCAAATTGTGAGCCAGTGGACTGGTCCACTACTTTTGAGGAGAGAGAGGAGGTGACATAAATAGCAACACCACCCCCAGTACGACCCAAGCGATCATTTCGATGCAAAGAAAAAGTAGGCAAGGAGACGTAAGAAGTTGGGATTTCTGGTTTAAGCCACGTCTCATTGACTACAATAACATTCAATTTAGTGTTATCAAAAATGTATCTCAGTTCATCTATTTTATTCCTCAAACTTCTTAAATTGAAGGTACATATATTCAGCCCTGAGGAGGAGGAGCAAAGAATATTTAGTAGCGTTCCCTCATTGTACACTCTATCAGGGGAGTTCATCATTAAAAAATGAGCAGCAGAGCCACAGAAGCCAAAACACACATGGAAAAAGAAAATAAAGAAAAGGTGAAAAATTAGGAAGAAAGAAGAAAAATAGAAGAAGAAGACTAGGCGAAATACTTAAAGCTAGCATAAAAAAGGAAACATAAAATAAAATGTAAATAAAATTAAAGCAAAACATAACAAAAACAATAAAACAAAGCAAAATAATAAAAATAAAAGAAAAAGAAATTGCAAATATTAAATAAAAGAGAGAGGAAAAAAAAATAGAAAATATTAAAAATGAAAATAATAATATTAATCAGTAGAATCAAATGCTGACACTCCGCGACTCCAATGTTTCGATGGACTCCAGTTCAGATAGATCACGCACAACAATCGGGCAGTCATCTCTAGTGCGTTTAATATTTACTAGACCATCCCGGGTATACACCGCAGCCAAAATCCCCATTTTGCGTAATTCCAAGGCTGCTCGCAGTAATTCATTGTTTTGTGGCGATAGGCTCTCATTAATGTGAACAGGAGAGTCGGCTGTAAAGCCCTCCAGTTCATTAAGAGGGAATTTATATTTTTTTGATTTTCTCAGCGCAGACATGAAAGCCTTGGCTTCACGCTCGCTGGATAATTTTACGACGATTGGAATGTCCCTGCTACTGCTTTTGCCCCGCTTCAGTCGGAAAGCATCAACGTAGGGAGACAGTTGATGGTCCACTTTCGCAGCAATGTTTTTAATAAATTTGAGTGGATTATCATCGGGTTTAATGGGGATTCCTCGAACAATCACGTCACTCAACCTCTGATGACGATGCAGGTCATCCACGCCAGACTTAGTTGAAGCGAGTAGGTTGTTTGTGAGCTTCACATCAGTCGAGAAGTCCGCTATCAGCTGTTCTGCCTTGGAGACTCGTTGCTGTAGTGATTCGACGGACTTGTTGATAACTCTCAGCTGATTTTCACAGCTGTCGGAGATCGACTTGAGGCTTTCCGTTAGGCGCCGCTCCATGGAATCCAGGCGTTCAGTCATGGCATTAAAAGAGGCCGAATAATTAAAGAAGAATCGGAAGGATCAACGTTCGGTAAAGGCGTATTTTTGTTTTGATGGAAATATTTGTTCGTTTCCATATGCACCACTTGAGCGAGACAAATGCTGTTTTTGTTTGGCCGATGCGGCTGTGAACGTCGCCCGTCGATGCTACTTTCGTTTCCTCAACCAATGATCCCAAATATTTGAACCTCGGAACCTGTTAGATTTGGGTTCCATCGAGGTGAACACTGGCCCTCGATCCGTCTGTTGTGAGCACTTTGGTCTTTTCCACATTGATTGGGCGATGCGGTAAATGTCGTATAAGATGTCCGTTGCTTCGGCATCCGTGTCGGCGAACATTAAGTCGGTTACAAAGTTGTTGTCGTCGTATCGAATTCCGAGTCGTCCATCGAATGCTTCACGCATAATCGCCTCCATCACAACGTTGAAGAGAAATGGCGAAGCGACTTCTCCCTGTCGGACACCCGCTTGAATCGGGAACTCCTCGGATAAGACGGTTCGAATGGGGCACTTCGCTGCTCTCCTCCAGACTACCCTTAACCTCTCATATTCGTTTTCTACCTTCGAGATAATCTTACTACTAGACATTGCACCACGATGTAAACGACATGACATGTATTGTTTATCTTCTCCATTGGTTTTATGAGTCATATCTCGACATTTCGTCTTGATCCATTGATTGGGTTATCGAAGCTATATTTGGCAGCAGAAACCCGCCTTCTGTTGGACTACCGCGTAATACTAAAACAGCGTTAAGCGAAATCTTACTGTACTTTTTTCGTTATTCAGCTTCAACAAAATGCTAAAAAATATAGAGGACCCACCTTTCGAATTATAGCTTCTAGAAAAAACATTGCAATTGCAAATCGTTTAAAAACTAGGCTTCTTGTTCAGTATGTCGATTTTTTCTATTATAAGAAATATGCACTAACATATCTAGTTTCTGTTAAGTTAGTAAATCATGGGATTAATATAACAAGTCCTCTATTTTTTTACTATTAAGAAATTATCTCATATTAAATTTATTCTTAAAGATTCCAAGTTCTTTTTTTATCACAAAAAGAAAATGTTCCATAGATTATCCATTTCAGTTAATGTAATAAGTGAAAAAAACGTTATACAAGCAATTCCATCAAACTAGCGTGACGAAATATCAGGTAATGCACCACAAATAACAAATGTACATACATATTTACGTGTCTTAAACTCACTCAAAAAACTAATAAAAAAAATTGAGATCAACTAACTATTGTCTCAGCAAATGTTCACTATTAAACAAACTATCAACGAATTGGTGCAATATTTATAAACCTAAAAAAATTACACGCACATATTTACAATTATTAACAGTTTTTCATTATAAGATTGGCAGCAAAATTTTTATAGAAAATAATGTAAAATTATTAAAATTTATGGCATATACAAATTATGATATTTTTGTGTTTTTAACATTCATAAGTGTTTAACCTGAACATTTTCAACAAAAACTAATATATTTATTAAAATTTTTAGATATATAAATTTATATTGGAAAATGATGAGCTTCAGAGACCAAAACTTCACTGTTATACCACTGATAATCCTGGAGTTATAACATGTTTTGCGCTATCAGTGAATGCTACTATAGGTGCAGTTGGATATCACGATGGTTTAATTGAGGTAAATTTAAAATAGTAACATTCTTCCTTAAAATTTTATTCAGATCCTGGTTAAAAAAATAGACTCAGTCAAAGAGCCAGGTCCTGACGCCATAGTGCCGGCACAACTGCAACCCATCCTTTGTTTATGTCATGCCGTGGCTGCAAACCATGTTTGCTGGGTGCCTTCAAAATAATTGCATTCCTTCTAGTACCTATCATATTAATCTCGGAACTCTCTGGCGCACAACACCCTTATACAAAGGGCAAATCTACTGATACTGCTCTTCATTCATTGGTTTCAACCATTGAAAAATCTCTTGAAGTCAGGGAGTATACATAAGTAACATTTCTTGACATAAAGGTAGCGCTTAACAACCCGGACGCCATTACCATGGCCCTGACTGAACAGAGGATCGAGAACTTGCTGGTGAAATGCTTACTGGCAGGATGGGGATCTCGGCCCTAGGCGACAACTCGGTTCAAAGGGTCGTAAATAGAAGCATTCCGCAAGGAGGAGTACTTTCCTCGCTCCTATGGGTCGTAACTATTATTTCGACGCATGGAGGCAGAGAAGCATCACGTCATGGCGTACGCGGGTGATGTTTTTTCATCGCAAAAGGAAAATTTTCTCAAGTCCTCTGTAATTTCATAGAGGCGGCGTTACAAACCTTTCAAGCTGGACTGCCACCCGCGGACTCGGCGGTAACCCAGTAAAAACGGAATTGGCCCTCTTCTCAAGGAAGTATAAAATCCCTCCTTTAACAGCCCCGGCTTAACAATCAAATTTAGCAATAGTGCCAAATATCCGGTAGTAGTCCTGGACAAGAAACTCCTCTGGAATTAAAACACAGAAGAGTGTTCTAGCCATACATGTCATGCGGCTCTGAAAGCCCTGCTCTCTTGCACAAACAGCTTAAAACAGATCTATCTCTGAACGTCGCAGATCTCTTAACGAGAAGGCTTAGCAGTTCAGGACCCTCCTGGTATGCGTGCCCGACAACGAAAATATAGAAGGAAATTGTATAGCTGACGAACTGGCTAGGAGAGGTACGACCGCCACTCTCCAAGAAAGGAAAGGTTTGGTATGCCTTGAGCCACTTTCAAACTCCGATGCAAACAGCACACAATGCAATAAGCGAAGAAGTATTGGAGGGATCTTAATAAATGCACCTTGGCCAAATTAACTTGACCCCGTTATGATCTCAGGCGAATCACTTCACTACTGAGCCTCGGGAAACAAGACCGCTCAGCTATAGTGGGAGTGCTGACCGGACATTGTCTGATAGGGACGCATGCGGCCCGCTTAGGCTTTAAGACCTACGATTTTTGCCGTGGCTGTAAGAACCGGACGAAGAGGAAAGTGTACTACATCTCCTCTGTCACTGCCCAGCACTAAGCAGAAAGAGACTAACCGTTTTTGGTGAGCCCTTTCTCAGTACACTTACTTGCTCGAAGATTGGGATCCCGCAACTTAGAATAATCATTACTTCCTTGAGATGGTTTAGCGTAGGAACGATGCTTTAACATCAGGTTTAAAGTACGATCACTATGGCATCACAATGAGCCTATCCTTTTGGCCTAAGTGCATGAGCTCAAACCAACAGCTCAGCCATATCTAACATAACCTAGCCTAGTAGTAAAACATACTTGAAAATCTGTTATATATTTTTCTCAAATGAGAAAACACTGTAGCAGTGTGCACTCTTAAGAATTGTTCCTTTTTTAAGTCTTTTCAAAGGTGTCGACGGAGATGCCTCCTCGACACCTCTCTCCTACCTATACCTTCATTTCCATCGAAAGATCACATCTCCTGAAGGACTTTCACAGAAATATAGCTACCGCTCTAACTATTTTGCCAGGGTCAATTAAGTAAATAAGTGCATATATTAAATTCAACTATTTCATTTACAGATCCGTAAAATTGACAAATCGTTCAGACTTCTTCAAAAATTAGAATCACACAAGTCACAAATATTTGGCATGAAATTTTCACCATGGACTGAAACACCATTAATATTAGCCAGTATCTCAGAACAGATATGTTTTTGGGATGTCGCTTATATTCTTAACAATCCATTAGATCACATTAATGGTATACAACGACACAGCTCTCGTTTTAATTCAGCCAGTCGCCTTAGAAGTGATAATCATACACCAGTAACAAGTCCCACCAATATAAAACTAAGTAATCATTTACATAATCCATGGATAAATAAGAAAGGACCATCTGATAAACAGGAGCTTCTTGCATGCATTAAATTTGCAGGAAATAGAACTGAGAAATTTTATACAAATCAAAATTTCACAAAATTTGTCACAATCGATGATGAAGGTGAATACTATCCACTTAGTGTTAATAATATCAGTATGCCACATACAAATGGAACAACATACAACAACAACGATGATTCGGCCATTGAAGATGATGTCATTATATGACAAAAAACTACTTACATTACAAAAATTACGAGATTATTTGTATTAAGTTTTTATTATTTAATTGTGTATATTTTTTACCACAGTTTAATTCATTGTAATTGAGTGCATTTTCTCTCTTTCTCTCGTAACCAATTTTGTATCATGCCAAAAGAACTATTTTATATATATAATATACTTATACATATACAATATTTTAATATAATATATATTTTTCATTTAGAATTAAGTATAACTAAATACAATGAACAAAATAAAATATTAATGCGTATCTATTGCATTTAAAATCTTTAGTCCATAAGTAATGAATAAATAAAAAATTAAAATTTGTTTTCTCCCAATTTGATTATACATACAATATTTTATTTATATTATATAAAACATATTTACTTTTAATTGGTTGTAGTATTGTATTTTTTTTTTTTAAAAAAAAGTAAATATGAACATAGATTTGTATATGTTTTGGGAACCTTAATGTTATTTATTGTTTTTAATGAAATAAAAATTGAATTGTATTTTTTTTTATAATTAAATAGAAATTTTATAAATCCTTACATAGGTTTTGATTATAAAATGAATCAAAATACAAAAAATATATTTTAATATTTTTTTCAAGCATATTTTAACATACACTTTAATATTTTAAACTAATAGTTTATTATGTTGTAATTAGCTTTAGGAAATTATGAATATTGATTTAACGAAAGACATTATGTATATAAAACGAGATTATAAGAGGAGATATTATTTCATAATGGTAAAATGGAAGAGTGCCACAACAAACTGTTAAGCGGATGTCTTCCCCTCCTTTTTTTGCGTGTTATAAAGCCAACGATTCGTGACCATAGCCCCGTAATGGTGTGGTCTACAAGCTAAACTGCAGATATTGAGTACCAAAAGGAGGATAGCCGCGATTGAAGTGTTCTATGCCTTGAGAACCGACGAGTACTTTTTGACATTTCTGTGAACTGCCTTAGTGTATGCATTACTCGATTTTCGGCTGCAGCAGATTACAAATACTTATGCAACTAACATCCCGAGTAACAACACGCATGGTGAACAAATGCGCCTGCCACACGATATGCCAGCTCCCGCTAGAGCCAAGAAATTCTAAAAATACCTCCGTGATCATAATCGACCATTCCAAACACAAGTGTCGCTTTCCCACGCGGTCCTCCATCTAAGTACTAACCACATGCAATGCTGCTTGACCTACGCAATCGAACGGGAACCTGTCTACTGAATAAGCTCAATGCACCCTTTATTTTTTAAAGCCCCAACTTTGCTCCCTTTAGTATAAAAAAATGTGATCGTACCCTATTGCGTTTGGACTATTCCGTTCACGCCAGTGCGGTTTTTTACTCAGGCGTACCGGGCTTGTTGCGGGTGCTATGCATGCGTTTCTATGCCTGCCTGTGTCTCTTGCAAGCTAAGGGGGTAAACTACACTATCCATCACTTTTCCATCAAATCGGCCTTGAAACTGTTTTTGTAGGCAAGAGGTCGCCGGGAAGTGTGTTTTTTCCTCACTTGTGAGTCTCAAAATTTTTCAGTCTCACCCTCCATGACTAATACAAGGATAACTTCGTTTTTGTGAGTTTTCGAAACACGTTGCGTTTGAATGACATTGCACTGCGCATGACTTGCTTCGTACACAACTACATAAACATTGCAATCGTTATACAAAGTGAGGGTAGGAAAGTGAGTCCTTAGTGTAATTACGACCTCATATTCAAAACGGTGTGATGTGATGGACGAGTGATGGATAGTGTAGTTTACCTCAAGAACGAGCAATCCTATTTTTACACAGGCGTACCGTAGCTGTTTCGGGTGCCATGCAGGGATTTTGAAGTTGTGCGTACCTGTTTCAGAGGCCGGTTCGTGTATGCCGAAGGCGGATTTTTTGGAAAATTTTCGCCTGATGCCGACGAAAGGCACTCGAAAGGTCTTGGGTTATCGAGTTTTTTATTATTATGATTAATTTTCAAATATTAAATTTTTGTATATTTTTACAAACATCTCTTCTATCGCACAGAAATTTGTATGTATTTCACCTGTCTGCAAACCACCTTCGTGCTAGAAAAGCGTACAAAGGAGGTGGATCAAAATTGACCCAGCCCCAGCGCAAAAGAAAAGTATGGGCCGGAGAACTTTCCTCTCGAATATATCCGTCTTGTCTGCGGATTTCTGGGAGATACTTCATGCTTCGTATCCATACGTAGCTACTGTGCGTATGATGGTTTTGTAGATTCTAATGATGGATGATGGTCTCTGGATTTCATTACTGGCAGTAGTGAGAAATATGTTCTGTTTGGTGCGTTTATTCTTCTTTGTATGTCTATCGTTTCATCGTTGTCTTCACTGACTGTGGACCCCAGGTAGTTAAATTCGTTTACCCGTTCGAAGTTATATTTCCCCCAGGTGGTGTTGTGATTTCTTCTTCTTTCCACCCTTGACTGAATTAGAATCTTACTCTTGTCGGCATTTCGCTGCAGCCCTATATGTTCGGTTCCCTCTTCTAATTCCGTGAATACTTCTCTAAGATACGACAGTAATCTGGCAAGACAGTTTATATCATCGGCATATCCTACCAATTGTTTTGATTTGTTAAGCAGGGTTGCGTTCGCATGAATATTGACTTTGCGTATTACTCCTTCTAGGTAGAGATTAAATAGCATGGGTGCCAGCCCATCACCTTGCTTGTCTGGGAAGGACTCCGTCAATTCTCCTTGCATTCTGACTGTACACCTTGTATTTTCCATTGTCATTTTCATCAGTTTCACTACCTATCTATCCAGCATTGTCGTTTACATTATTTCCCTCTCAATGCCGTCGTATGTTTGTTTGAAGTTGATACACGTCGATGTTGCATTCCCAGCATTTTCGGAGGATTTGCCTTATTGAAAAAAGTTGATCCATTTTTGATCTATTTCTTCTGAATCCAGTAAGTATTCGCGATGAAACCGCATTTGTTTGTTTAATTTATTAATAATAACCATTATTCATATTGATCATATTGATCAGTACGTTTCTGTTGTGTTGTTAATAAATTGTCGCCTGTATTTACCATTTGGAAAAATATTATATTTTATTACTTAAAGAAACCCAAAGTCGTTCTGAATTAAAATAATTGCTTATATAGTTTCAATTGTTGGAAAAAACACCAAACAAACTATTTGCCGATATTAATAGGACTTCACAACCATAATTAACTTTATTACCGCTGATAAACCGCCATATTTATTACATAAGAATATTTTTAGTACCATAAAGTAAGTTATATAATATTTCGTTACTTTTTTATAATTTTAATCAATACCTTTTGGCGTGTATCCTTTAAGAATTTAATTGACCATGTCTTATTAAAAAAAACAATTATTAATAATATGCACGATATCCTAAAACAACGATTTTTTTAGAAAATTTAGATTCAAGTAGAGAAATTTCATTAGAATGACATATTTTATAATTATTTTATTTTTGTGATTAAAAATATATAAAAAGATTAGGCTGAAATGAACAAAATTTGGTGCTGAAGTTTTATACAAATATTTTGTATGTCAAAGCGCGCAATAAAAAAATAATTGGTATGCAATTTTAAAAATACAAATAATAAAAAACAAATTTATTTACATAATCTTTTTATACATAATATACGTAGATACAATTCAATAAGTAGTGAAAATTGTACAAATATTTTTTTGTTACCAATATTACAATTGAATAAAATTTTTCTTAAAAAAATTAACTTTTTAGTTTAATTTTATTCTCGGCTGTTGGATAGACGTTTTGAAATTATTTTGGAGGAGGTTTAGATACCACCCTGTATTTTTGTAACCCTATAGGCTATTTTCATGAATATGGTAGCAAGAAGAAATAAAAGACAGAATAACAAAGCCCTGGGAATCGATGGAATAGCCGCGGAGCTTCTTATAAACTGAAGTATAGTGGTAGAAGAAAAATTGCATGAACTGATCACCGAAATATGGATGGATTATTAAATACCCGAACGACTGGAAAGAAGCCATAATTTGCCCTATCCATAAGAAAGGGGATAAACTACGCTGTGAGAACTATAGAGGGATGTCATTCACAACCTCCATAAAAACTCGTACCAAGCTCAGAAAGCTTACTAAGCGAATACCAAGCCGGCTTCTTCGAGAGGAAGTCAACCACCGGCCAACTCTTCACAATAAAACAACTCCTAGAAAAATCCTGGGATCGGAAAGTTAACGTATACCAGATTTTGTAGGCTTCAAACAGGCATACGACTCCATCTATAGAAAGAAGCTACTTCATATCCTACTCGAATTAGGTGTACCAGCAACACAAACGCCCGAGTAAGAGTTCAGAACACTTTTACAGATCCCTTTCAAGTTAATCAAGGGTTCACACAGTGGGATGGAGTGGCGTCTATGCTATTCAACCTAGCCTTGGAAGCAGTTATCAGAAAGACTTCAATTCTACACCCTTCTTCTTCTTCTCTTCTTTGATCCGTTAGCCGGCGGTCCGAGCGGGACGTCCCCGCAACGGATACGCTGCTGTCGGTGCCGCTGGGTCCCGAACTCTATTCACGATTCGCTTCCATTCTTCTCGGGTTTTGGCGGTGTCTCGAGCCTCGGTAACTGATAATCTTTGATTCTTTAGGTCGCCCTCGATATTCTTTAGCCAAGTTTTCTTCGGTGCCAATCGCTGGATTTTCCAGTCTGCGGGACGGTCTCGCCAGAGAAGTTCCACGTCAACGTCTACACCCTGGTAAACAAATCCGCTCAGGTGATCGGGTATGCCTCAGAGATTAAAGAACCAGTCAAAGAAGTAGGCTTGAGAATCAATGAGGATTAAAACAAAGCATTGCAACAGATACGAGCAAATAGAGCAACGATAGGAAGCGTCCTAACGATAGATGAACATAAGTTAGAAGTAGTGGACCATTTCGCATACCTAGGCTCAATTGTGACGAATAAAAACGAAGAGGTAGAAAAAATCACTAGGAGAATTCTACTCGGAAATAAAACCTTTTTCGTACATCGGAATTAGATGAAATCTCGAGCAATACATCGCAAGACGAAGTTTACACTAATTCACCGTTATATAGTAATGGGGCTTATCGTGGTAAACGTACGGTTAACGAAACGCGCCGTTTTCACGTTTCACTTCACCTTGAATTTGAATCGCGGTAAACGCGTGAATGAAGTTCATGTTCGAATCTTTTCGAAATCAGCTGAAATTTGTCAAAAGCAATTTAATAAACGTCTGATTTGGTCAAAGTGTATAAATATTTGATAAAGTGTTTCAAATATTATGGATTCTGTGGGTTTTTATATGTTGGAAAATTTGGAAAGTGAAGAAGAAAACGAAAGAGCTGTCCGGCAAAGTTTAAGAGGTACAGCGAGGGATATTTTGGAAATGGATGAAAGAACGTAAAAATTATATATAAATTAATAAAACTCTTATTTATTTGCGAAAATATACTTTTAGCTTTATGAAAAATTTTCGGTTGGCTCATTTTCTTTTTGACGAAAGATTTGTAATCTGTCCATACCTAAAATGAACAAAAATATCTATACTAAAGTCCTTCCTCCATTCTTTCGCTGTCCTTTCTGGTGGGCCTAAACAGTTCAACTGAACCTCGACTTGTTCCCAAAAATTTGATATTTCGTGTGGCCCTTCATGACTAAATCCTTTAGCAATATCAGGATTGCTTTTCATCAGCTCGACCAAACGGCTGTATTGCTCTTGATTCGTCACTTTTTCCTTTTTAAAGAGTTAATTATTAATTAATAATTGTCTATTTACTTAATTTAAATACTTACATATTTCAAAACTTTAACCGCTAAAAAAACGTCTAAGCGCCGCGGATAAAGCCTAGTATCCTGTTCATGCGGAATTCCGCTCTGTAGAGAATCCATATAACTAGTCTGAATTCCGCTTAGCTGGGAGACTTATGTAGACAATGTAGACCTGACAGTTGGACAATTTCAAATTAATTATTGCACTGTCCTTTATTGCGCTTCTGCGGTATTAAAACAAAATAAATAAGTTCAGAAAATTGCCTGCATATCGAGTAATTCTATTATTTGGAAAAAAGAAAATTGATAGAGAATTTTATCAAAAATGCATGTTCTACAGAACATAAATTGGACAAGCATTTTAAATTAAAAGAAAGTAAAAGAAATCAAGAGAAGATTTTATGTAAAAAACATAAATTATAACAAAATTATTTGTATTTGGCGTGTTCATTTGCTAATGTTGCACTTTTCAATCTCGTATGACTTCGAAAAATAAAAGTAAACGTCAAAATTTCCGCTCATGAAAATAGAAAATATATTTCTTGGGCTAAGTGTCCTGCGGAAAATGAAACGTGAAGTCTCCACTCAGAGAAAACGCCATCTTTCTTCTAGAGTACAAAGTTCATTTACGGGTCTGAATTCCGCACGAACAGGATACTAAACTTTATGGACGGAATTCAGACCGGCCTCTAACCTGAATTCCGCACCCTTTTTTTTACACGCATTTTAAAGGGGAGTCTGAATTCCGCACGAACAGGATACTAGGCTTAAATGTTGACGTTTCCCAAACACACTGGGAACTGCCACCGTACGTTTTGAATGATCCCGAAAAATAATTTCGAAATTCGCGTTTGACGCTACGTTTACAGCGATGCAAAAGTTGAACGTTTGGCGTTGCGTTCGCGTTTACGTTTTGGGCGATAAGCCCCAATGTTCAAAAAAACTCGATAGATTTCGAAAAGAGGGTTTTCACTGGCATCATCGAAAGAGAAAGACTCGTAGGCAGGCCGAGGAAAAGATAGAAGGATACGGTTGTAGCAGATGCGGAGACATTACTCCACACATCGAACTGGAGAACTTCGGCCCGAAATCTAGAATACTGCAAGAAAAGATTAGAGGAGGCCAAGGCTCGAGTTGGGCTGTACCGCAATTGGAATTAGAAGATCCCCCATTTACCTTGCTTTCGTAGACTATGAGAACCAAGGTAATGCGGATAAATGCAAACCGCCTTGAACGGACAGCGCTGAAGAACTGTGACGTGGAACTGGTAGATAAATTCTGTTTCCTCGGTAGTATCACTAATGGCGAGGCAGAAGATGTCAGTTCCAGAGTAAATAAAGCACGAAGCGCCTATGCATGTCTGTTCTGCATATGGAGATCTTAATTAACACCAAATTGCGGCTGTTCAACTCCAACGTTAAGGCAGTTTTCTTGTACGGTTGTGAAATATAGAAAGCCAACCAATTCAACAAAAGGCGCCTACAAGTTCTCATCGACAGATGCTTACGGCGTATGCTAAAAATCCGCTGGCAAAATAGAATTCCAAATGCAGAGCTATGGCGACGTGCCGCCAAGAAAGTTTAGACGACCAAATCAAGCGAAGGAAATGAAATTGGATTATCCACACCTTGCAACGCGAAAACGAAAATCTAGACAAACAGGTCCTTGACTGGAATCCGATTCGGATTACCAAGCCACTATAACGCTGCTCACTACGGACGGATCGAAGGCCAGGGTTCATCTCGATGGAAACCAAATCGAGCAGATTCAGATGTTAAATATTTGGGGTCATTGGTTGAGGAAAATAAAGTGGCATCGACGGCCAACGTTCACAGCCGCATCAGCCAGGCAACAGCAACATTCGCCTCACGTGGTGCATATGGAAACGAACAAATATTACTATCAAAAAGAAAGTATGACTTTACGATCGGAAACGTGGACACTGCTCAAGTCGAACGTCAACAAGCTCGAGGTCTTCCAAAGGCGATGATTGAGTCAGATTCTCCGTGTCTCACTCCGCGATCGTCTTCGAAACAGTTAGACAAAGATGCGAACCACAGACACTGATCGAGGAAGAAATACAAAACAGTCGGCTACGGTGGTGCGCTCGAATCGCCAACTAACGGATCAAAGAAGACCTAGCTTCTTGTTCACTTAAAAAAGAAACATTTTTTTTTTAATTTTAATTATTTATTACGTCTGTATCCTAATTTAGTTTAGTAAACTTTGTTAATTTACATAAAATTGTGTTTTAAAAAAAGTCTTGCTTTTTGTACTATTTAATAAAATATTTTGTCACAAAAAAGGCACAGATATCATCATGCCAAAAAATAAAAATAAAACGACAAATTTATATGTATTTAAAAAATAGCTTGTTTAACATCTCTTCTCTCCTCTTTTTAAACAAGCCATTATTAAATCAAAATATAATTTTCTTGCACGTGGAACTGACTTTTAATACATTTTCGAATATTGTAAGTATGAAATTGCCCTGTGTATATTCCTTGTAGTATTCCATAAGTGACCATATATCTCTGGGGTGTTTCACTTGTGCTAAATAAAATTATAATTTCATGTAAAACCTGGTGGTACCTGGTGGTTTTCGAATTATTTTTATATCCTTGAGCTAGCTACTTCAATATAATTTTATCAGCACGGATTTACTCCAATCAATCTTTCGTTTTTGAAAAATATAGCATGTGGCAAATGCTTTTATTCTAAACTATGTCTTTTCTTGCACAACATTAATCTGGCCGACACGGTATTTTAAATTATATAATATCAAGTAGGATTCTAAATATATAAAGTTATGAATTTTCGTCGACAATTTTCAATTTTCTTTTGAATATAATATTTGTTAAATTGCTGAGAACTTTATTCTAAAATTAATTGTAATAAGCTTCTTGTCTTTTGCCTTTTTATGATAATCATCAAAATGATGCTGTGACGAAAGGGTTAGATTATAAAGTTTAAAGTTGAAATGTATTCTACAATTTAAAAAATATGTAAAGAATATATTTGCACTAGAGTTTTTATATCTTACTTTTACATTGATATTGATTTACTTAATTAACTTTTGAAGTATTCTAAGGAAATATTCGAAAGTGGTCTTTCCACTTGGCTTATCGCAGGAGCAAAATTAAATCCATCAGGACTTACTGATCTCCTTACTAAGTCACGTAAACCAGCAGATATTTTAGCCTTTTCTATTGATTCTCTGTAGCTGTTTTGCTTCTTCTCAACAAATTTATTCATTCTCCGTTCTTTCTGTTTGATTCGCCTCTTAAGCTCTTCCTTTTGTAATTTCTCAAACTTAAGCGTTTCCTTGTAATTCTCCTCATGCAGTAGCTGCTCCAGGAAATTATGATACTTTACTCTTTTCAATGTAGAATCCTTATATATTTGTCGATTTCTATTAGCTCTAGTTAGCCGATTCTCCAAACGTTCACAGATATCCTGTTTTCGTAAATCTCTATCAAGATTATGTCCTTCAAGCATCTGCAATACAGCTTCGTTCTTTCGAAGCTCAGTTTCGGTTTTTTGACATAGATTAATATTTTTTTGTAGTTTTATATTTCTAAGGCGCGATTCTAAACGTCGATCCTTTATATAGAGATAATCACGTAACTGCTCCAGTTCCTTTTGATCCCTCTGTGAAATAGCTTCTAGACGTGCCTTAGTAATAAACATATCGTGCTTACGTTTTTGACTAACTGCTCTCCGGTACTCTTCTTCCTGTTCCATTTTAAGTAATTCACGTTCATACTTTTCATTCTCCCAGAATTTTTTCGCTAGCCATGCATTCTCCGAGAGTATAGCCTTTTTATTTCTACGTTCTGCCATTCGATTGACAATTTTCTGATCATGTGGTGGAATTTTATTGAATGCCTGATAGACTTTCGGTGCTAAACATAAATTCTGCATTGTTTCACATAATTCTAGAGTATTATTTCCCGGCCACTTATCTTGAGAGAAATGATATGGAAGCTCTGCGGAAATATCCTTAAGTAATGCACAATCCCTGAAGGAAGTTCGACTTTTAGTTTTGAGTGGTTTCTTTTTCTTTTTTTTAGCCGAGTTATTATTACTATTATTATTATTGTTATCACGACAGTCACTATTTGAATAGCATTTATAGCGGCAGTAATCGCAATCAAAATTATAAACATGCGGTTTAACTAGCGTTGTATGCTTTAAATCGTTTGTTAACTTGCCGTATGACATTTTTTTACTCGATAAATCTTCGGAAGCCACTAATTTCGGATAACTTGCTACCTTTCTACCGCATTGATTTTTATTTCTGGTTGCTAAGAACTCGCTATTATGTTGTGGGTAGGATATGTCAATATGGTTCTTCAGTACTGATTCAATTGATTGCTGGGATAAAACCATGGCTTGAATAATATATCTTTTATTTGTATTAATTTAAAAAAAAATATACATATATCTTATAAAACAGCCGTAAATAATGAAAATTGCTGCTCTAAAATTTCACAAATTGTTTGGCATTCTAGAGAAACAATTCAATTGAATGCCGCCCGTTTTTTATAAAATTCTAATCAATAATTTTCAAACTACGAAATTTTTCTAGGAAATTAATTAAACTTAGTTTTTGATGTATTAAAATGAATAATAACTAGCAATTTTTAAGTTTTTAAAAAGTTTTTATATTTTTGTAGTGTTAAAACTGAACTTTGAAAGCACAATTGATTTCCTGGGCTGCTAAAGATAAAATAATAATTTATGTCATCTATTTGCTGTACAGTTTTATATTTATAGAGATAATACATAATTAGCAAAGTACTTTCTAATTAGAAGTAGTTTTTGTGTTCTAAAAGGAATTTCAGTTCGAATTTCACTAAAACCTGCCACTGAAACCAATAGAAATGATTTTTGGCACACGAGCAGATTTTGAAGAGTACTTTAACAAAAAAATATTCTGCACGCGAGTTGTGATGTTCGAGCTAAGTTGGATGATAACAAGTCGGCTGTGTTGGTTCTGCTTTAATCGTAATCTCTTGCTGTATAAACTTACTACTCTCTTCCATTTTTCGTCTTCTAATATCTCTCTCCTCTCCTCATTCCTCTCCAACAGCTCACAATGCTTCAAGTTAAATGATTAGTCTTCTTTCTTCTTCTTTGATCCGTTAGCTGGCGTTCCGAGCGGGACATCCCCGATGCTGTCGGTGCCGCTTTGAAAAATGCGGTTTCTTGCCTAGCTTTTTCGTTCAATTCGGCAGATCGACCACCCTCCTTCTTTCACATCATGGTCACCCAGTCTTGCTATCTTGCTCTTGCAGTCTTGTCTTGTCCTTGTCCTATCTTGTCTTGGTCTAAACTAGTGACTAACTAAAGCTAATTTTGCGTCTTTTATTCTTTTCCGTCTTAGTTCAAACTTGGGATGTTACGAATTAGGAGTACCGCAGGGCTCTGTTCTCTGACCTTTGCTTTACACATTATTCACAAATGATATGTTACTGTCATCCGTAACTGCAGTTTTCACTTCTTTGCTGATGATACGCAAGTATGTACCTCATCTTCATCTCTGCCGTGCAAAGGACAAAAGACCTAAGTGCAAAAAGCTCGATTCGAGTAAAACGCGTTTCAAGTGTTTTTTTGTTACTTTCTGTAAAATAAGAAAATGAAAATGAAGTTTATTCAAATTATCTAAACTTAGATAATTTGAATAAACTTCATTTGCATTTTCTTATTTTACGGAAAGTAACAAAAAAACAACTTGAAACGCGTTTTACTCGAATCGAGCTTTTTGCACTTAGGTCTTTTGTCCTTTGCACGGCAGATCTGATAAACTAGGTGAATTCATTGAGAGAGTGAATGGTGGCTTGCGCAATATTTCAAGCTGGGCGTCTAATAACAAGATAGGGTAGACGACCAATTCAGCGAAGGAAATGGAATTGGATTGGCCAAACCTTGCGACGCGGAAACGAGAATCTAGCCAAACAAGCCCTTGACTGGAATCCGCAAGGATCCCGTCGAGACGGAAGACCTAGAACAACGTGGAGGAGAACCCTATTAGCAGAGGCCGCAACAACTGGGAGATCCTGGTCAGAGCTAAGAGCTTTCGAACAAAACAGAGGGATTAAGTAATTAAATCTAATAACTATCTTCGACTCAATCGATATGGGTTCCCAGGCGAACTAGTGAACAAAAGAATGCTTTTGTGACCCATATGTTGTCGAATTGCTTAGCCCTTTATAAAACCTAGGAGTTTGTTGGTTCTAGCGATAATTTTATCATGGCGTAAGTTAAAATTAAGTTTTTTGTTCAACGCGACACCATATTGCTGTTCA
The DNA here is from genome assembly GCA_949987705.1 of Thereva unica. Classification (NCBI taxonomy): domain Eukaryota; kingdom Metazoa; phylum Arthropoda; class Insecta; order Diptera; family Therevidae; genus Thereva; species Thereva unica. The sequence goes on along the minus strand of OX465281.1, from coordinate 14,968,333 downwards.
TTATCTCTTCATTCAAGAAAGAATCACGATTTTGAGTCGATAAATTCGATGATTCTTTATCTCTCCTTTCATACCACTACAATCGTGGTAAAGAAGTCTTAAATTCTAAGGGGAACTATGTTCACCGGGCCGTGTTAAAAAGCGACCCCTGCAGTGAGAGACTAGGTAAGGACGATATTTGTTACTTGAGGAGTTATCTCAAAATGCGCGTGTAATTTTGTAAATAACAACACAGACATTAAACTTAAAGAGGAAAAGGCTCAGACATTTATTATCAAAACTTTTCTAGAATTGAAACTTTAAATCAATAGTGATGATTTATTAAAGAATTATAGTTTTAAAAAATTAATTATGTAATGTTTACATAGTACAAAAATATCTTATTATTCTAATATTTAAATCTAACCACTAATCGCTTGACCGCCTTGAAAATGATGACGATAAACATGTTATTTGATCAAGAATATCTAAAAGAATATATATGTAGTAGTAAAATTAAAGCAATAATGTTTATTTACCTGTAATTTGTAGGCTGGTCGAGTTTTCATAATATGTATCAAGCATGCCTTTTGTTTCAATATCCTTTTGCCTTTTAAACATAGCTGTACGCAAACTTTCTTCTAAAAAAAGGCATAAATATTTGTTAATTAAAATCATTGTTATTTTGCAAACCAATATTAAACATACTCCTTTTTACTTTATTCCTGTTGCTAGGATTTGAACTTTTTAATTTAGAAGTATTCCCCTTCAGCGAGTCTGTTATTTCGAAACTACCTTTTTTTGTTTTATAAAAGATATTGGTTGTGGAAGGTGTAATTCCAAAACTCTCAAACATTTTTTGACTTTTCGCAAAATCATCAGAATTAACAAAAATCGTTACAGTATCATTATTAATTTTCTTCTTTTCATTATCTGTATTCTCCAGCTGCTTTTTAAGCTTCTTAACAGTTGAACGTAGAATTTTCAATCTTTTTAATATACGCAAATGTTCAACCTGATCAGCACATGATAGTACCGCAGTACATTCATCAATCATTAAAACATATTCCTCGAAATGTCGTTTTTTAGTTTCACACTGATCAAATTTAATACTTTCATAATTTACACTTAAATGCTGCTTTAGTAACTTTGCCATATCTAGGACTTCATTGATTAAAATTTTATCTAAATCTTTCTCACATTTTTTTATACTTTCATCAAGTATATCCAAAAAGCAACTACAAAACGCAAATGAATCAATAATATTTTGAATTGCTGCGTGGAATTTTTTTATTTCTTCGTAGTAATGCTCCTCTAAAATAGTGGAATGCAAGTTGCAACTTAAGTAAATTGACGGAATTAGACATGAATCTAGAGACTCAATCGAAGCTAGAGTACTTCGAACTGCATTTTTAACTATAGTTCAAAGTGAAATTGATTAATAATAAAAATAAGTAAACAATTCTTAATATATACATACCTCGCACATTTGGCGCAAATGCAATTGCACATACTCCAATTTGTATGATTCTATCAATGTTAACATCAAAATCAGCAATTTTATCATCTAATGCCGGATCATCAGGGTTAGATTTTATAATTTTCCGCAAATCATCAATGGAAAAATTAATTTGATCAACGAAGACTTTGTAAACAAGTCTTAACAGACTTTCGTTTATATAATCTTCCAGTTGTAAAAGGGCATTCTCCAGTAAACCAGCCTTTAATTGACGGTTTTGATTATTCGGAATTAACATAGAACTGTCCAATGAGCATTCTTCTTGAAATGAAATGCATTCCTTTAGAACCTAGAGTAGCAATTCATTATTTTATCTAAAAGTTTTGGTAACAAATACATACCTTTTGACAAAGAGCGGTTAATGCTTTTTTATCACTATCCAAAGCAACATTTGCAAATGCTAAAATTTGACTAAGCATGGAGTCAACAGTTGAACGAATTTGCTTACTTACAAACATAATCTAAAATTTTAAACAGATATATATAACTTTCACGTCATGGTGCAATGTTTAGTAGCTAGAAGGATAAAAAAAGGATATAACATATTAAGGGGTGTCTGGGTGATGCATGAGGAAGAGAAAGTGAACCTCGCGTTTGAACTCTTGGATGTTTGTATGGTTGATCGGGCAGAAGAAAGGGTGGCAAGGCTACGTGGTTTGGATCTGCCGTCTACTATATGAGGGAGATATAGACAGCTCCAGTCTCTTCGATGCGGCAAAGAAAGCGGTTAAATTTGAAGTCAGCCAGTCAATCTGTTTGGTGCAGCTCAGACACAAATGTAATACCGGATCCACACGTTTGTCAAGGCTTGGATAAGGCGTTTGGCTTGGCTTGTGTAAGCTAAACTTGTGGCAGATCCAGTCGAGTGTCGATTTTTTGGCAAAAATCAATACAAATTTGCGCCAAGCGTTTGCGACCTGTCTACACGTTTGTTTGGTGTTAATAATTTAACAATAAATTAACGAAAATACGTCAAACCAAAAGTTATGGTCGACACACTCTCGACGTCCATCATACTCGCTTGTCCAGAAGATACAAGCGCACTCGCAAGCGTGTGGATGCTCCCCAAATCTAAGCAAAATAACCTCTTGCTGTGCAGCAGGGGAAATTAACCTACGTTCGTTATAAGGTTAAGAAAAGAAGTCTGGGGCCTTACTCTTCTTTCCCCAGACCTGCTCAATTGTGTAAAAAACTGGAGAATAGCCAGTGAAATCTCCTACTGTGCTCACAGAGTCGTTCTTTTTAATGTGAATATGTCCAAAACACAGATTAGATTGTCCGAAACACAGATTATATTGATAAATGGTGGAAAAATCACTTCCCGAGAATGTTCCTCCCATTTTTGGAACGCTAAAGATCTCGAACATCGAATAATGCATTGGAAGCAGCCTGTCCATTAGGAAATACAGGGGTAAGACAATCCTCTTTGGTGGAACAGTAAGCTTCTCAAACTTAGGTCTGAAAGTAGAAAGGCCTTCAATAAGGCTTGAAAACTTGGATTAGGACTGGGACAACTGTAAACAACCTCTCAGAGAGTTCAAGTACGAACTGCGCAAATCAAAGAGAAAATCCTGGAAGACCTTTTGTGAGACAAGAGGTTTTTCGGACACCGCAAGACTTAGAAAAATTCTCTCTAAAAGCTTAATGTGTCAAGAATTGCCGAAACAAGAAAACGGTACATGGTAGAGTAATCTGTGGCCATCATCGGGCCGTGCCGGCAAACTTGGTCTAAAAGGCCACTACCTACCGGCTGCCTGTAAGTGAATGGGGGTTTTTGGCAATTGGTTAAAAATATTCATAACGTAAATTCTTTGTTGAGAAAGAGTGTTGGCTAGCACAATAAAATTTTTTAAAGAAAAACCGTCTTACCTCTGCATTATATTCAGCTTTATTAACAACATCTTTATTATTATACTCTGTGTACGGTGATATCAATTCCATGGCTGTGTCCATCATTTCAACAAAATTTGTCTCCTCTAAACATACGGAATGGTCCTTTGCAGAACTTAGCGCTGTTTTAAGACGACCCAAACACCATAGCATACGGTCAAGAAAATGCTGACGTGTTGACTTTTTAAATATAGTTTTAAAAAATGATAAAAAACCTGATCAAAATATTTAAAACTTATAACTTACTGTAAGGACAATACTTCGCAAATCTTCTACATTGATTGCTTTTTCCAGATACTTGATACAAGTTACAATTTGGCTCATACAAAGGAAAACAATTTCTGGTGTGTTTTCTTTGTTATTACATTCAAATACAATAAATTTATCTAGTTTGTTGCATAGTTTTAAAAATTCTGAGCAGAAGTCCTAAAAGGAGGGACAAGCCTGTAAGTCTGATTAGAAAGAAATATTTTGTTTATTTACGTTTAGCCACGAAATACCGCTCCATTTTGTTGATGTAAGCCCTTTGTACAAAATTGTCTGACAATTTATTATATCTTCAATTATTTTCATCATTAAACTTAAAGAAATTATTAACTTAAAAAATGTTTTCGGGCCGGTGTTGAATCAAATAATTTAAAAATTCAAAACACACAACTGACAATTCAAAACTCATAACAAAAAATGCAGTTCAGTGTGCTCTTTATAAAAACCGATTCTGGTCTACAAATTTTTGTTAATTGGTCTAAGTTCTAGTTTTATTTATTTAGCTTCAATTTTTATTAAATTTCTTATGAATGAAACTAATGAAACTTATGACTGATCGTATTAGTTAAGAACTAACTTACTGAAACCTAAATTATTTTAAAGTTTTGAATAAAAAACGGATTATTACTAGTACAGAGCCAAATTCAAATCTTTGCAAACTTTCTCCAAATGCAATCTGGCGGCGAATAGCAAATATTTGTTATGACATTTATAAAAAATTAACCAAATGATCCACATTGGCCGAGTAGTCCCAAGAATTGCCATTTTTAGTAAGATTAAAAATATTCAGTGGAAAATGAGTGCCTTGCAGAGAGTTCTGGCCAACAATAAGGCTGCTGAGGAGCTTCTGAAAACAGTTAAAAATGAGGTGAATTATCTACATCAAATTTAACCTAATAAATAAGAATAATTTGTAGTTAGCTACCCTTCGAAGTGAATTGATAACGAAAAAGAAGACGGAGCTTATCAAAGAGAATGCCATACTATTAAAACAAGTTGAAGCTGCCAAAGCGCAGTTAATACTACTAGAGAACCAGCATGGAAAGAAACAAATTCCACTTCCAGGCGAAAAGGTAGCCTCTCCAGGAAACATTGCTCAAGTCAAAGTAGAAAAGCCAGCGGAGCCACAAGCCACTAAGCAAGAGGGTGAACCGCAATCGAAACCACAAAAAGAGAAAAAACCGAGGAAAGAAAAACCAGCTACGGCCGGTGCTGATAGTAAAAAGACTGCAACACCAGCAGCTGAAGCTCCTATAGACGTAGGCCGGCTAGATTTTAGAGTTGGCAAAATCATTGAAGTATCAAAACATCCCGATGCTGACAGTTTATATTTGGAAAAAATTGATTGTGGCGAACCAAATCCTAGAACAGTTGTTTCCGGCTTAGTCAAATTTGTACCAATCGAGGAAATGAAGGATCGTATGGTTGTTGTACTCTGTAACTTAAAACCAGCAAAAATGCGTGGTATTACATCAGAAGCAATGGTTATGTGTGCGTCCACACCGGAAAAGGTTGAAGTTCTATCACCACCAGCAGGCTCTGTACCCGGTGATCTGGTGCATTGTGAAGGATACGACCGTAATCCAGATGCTCAATTGAATCCCAAGAAGAAAGTTTTTGAAACATGCGCCCCGGATCTTATGACAAATGAAAGTCTTACGGCATGCTACAAAAACGCTCCGCTGCATGTCCCGGGAAAGGGTAATGTTGTTGCAAAATCATTAAAAAATGTCAATGTCAAGTAAATGCAAAAGTTTTATTGATATTGAGATCTTCAATAAAGGTTTTCTTTGTATGTAAAAAGTAATGTGTTTCGGGCAATTGTTTTCACTATATGAACTAGCTTCAATTACTAGAAGCAGCTCGTTTCAGCAACTATTAAACCATTTTGTAATTTTAAGCTTTATCTATTCCACCAAACATTTTTTTAGAACTTTTAGAGAAACGACGGCGATATATTTTAACGTTTCGCTGTTTTTTTTATGTAGGAAAACCTTGCTTTGTACTTCCAGTCTGTCATGACGTTCAGGTCATGATGCAATGTCTAGTAGCAAGATTGGTTACATTGGCGACCATGCATGGACCGGCGACAGCACACGCCCGCACTCAACGCTGGCTCAGTCCAGGCGCTTTATTAACTCTCTTTATCGTTGAAGGTAGTTGCATGAATTTTCCGATGCGAATTTCTTATTCCTGCTTGAGCGAAATTCTTGCCGCAGATATCACATGAGAATTTCTTTTCGCCCGTATGAATAAACATATGTTTCTTTCTTATTGACAGCGTAGAGAATGCCCGTCCGCAGACCTCACATTTATAGGGCTTCTCACCGGTATGTGTCCTCATATGAACAACCAAATGTATATTTAATAAGAAGCGCTTATCACAGACATTACATTTAAAAGGTCGTTCTCCAGTATGTGTACGTAAATGTACGTTCAGTTCACTATTGCTAAAACAATCCTTTCCGCAATGTTCGCACTTGGCTTTGGGCGGTGGACGTATTTTCGTATGAGTTCTCTGATGAGTTAGTAGGTGACTGCTTGTTAGAAATGTTTTAGGACAACTACTGCATTTAAATGGGCGCTCTCCTGAATGGGTTCTCATGTGATACGATAATGTCGCACTTTGATGAAAAGTTTTACCACATTCATTGCATTGATAGCGGATTTCTTTCGTAGCATGCCTTTGTTGCATGTGAGCATTAAGTTGCGCCTTTAAGGTGAATTCCTTAAAACAAACAGAACAGGAATGCTCCTTTACCATATGGGTTTTCTCGTGGGTTTTTAAAAGAGATTTCAGTGAAAACCTTTTGTTACATTTTTCACATTGAAATGGCTTTTCTGTAGTATGAGTTTTTATGTGTGCATTTAATGCAGCCTTTTGAGTAAAGCGTTTACTGCATTCAGAGCATTGATAAGGCTTTTCGCCTGTATGTGTTCTTATATGAATCTTCAGAGATGTAGAATCAAAAAATTTCGCTTTACAATTTGGACACGTGTGAAGTTTTTCATTCGAGTGTCGCCGAAGATGCCGCTTTAAGTATGTTATTCTCTTGAAAAGTCGACTGCAATGTGTGCAATGATATTTTTCATTAATTTTGTGTGTACCTTCGTGTATTCGTAAAGCATTTTTCGAAGTTAATTTTTCATTGCAGATTTTGCAAGTCAAATCGATGTTACCTCTTTTCCTCCTTGTAGATTGAAAGGGTTTTTCTGTTACATGACTAAACTCATTATCTAGTTTGTCGTTCTCATCTGTAGCTGTTGGATATAACTCACAGGATCCTGTAATATTCAGGTTGTAGTCGCTATTAATACTATCATCATCTGCAGGTTGATCTTCAACTAAATGTTTTTCTTCTTTATCGCTACTAACTGAATCAACAACTTCATGTTTCGGTGAGGATAAAACTAAAAGATCATCATCTTCGTCATTAGTTTCAGGTGCATGCTTTAACTCTTCTAATTCATTCAGATCTGGCAAAACTGCGACTAAAAACAAAAATTGAATTAAAATTTCAATAAACTAAATATTTAATAACAAATCACTTACCATTACTTTTAAAATCTATTGGAGTTTCAACAGAGTCATATTGATCTTTGCTTACTTCTAAACCATATAATACTTGTTGCTCTACACCCTTTGTAGCTTCAAACCAGCTTCGTAAAATCGAATCAGACTTTTCACATAGTTCTCGGAATTCATAGGAATTATTTAATTTTTGCAAACAAATTTCACAAATGACGTGAGGCAGCTCAATGCTTTCCAATAAATGTATGTTTAGAGATCGCAATTTTTCTGTTACATTTTCTATATTCTGCATGTTTTCATTTTCGAGGAGACAACATCGGCATATATTATCGATATCGTGAATCATATTTAAAATACTTTAATGTTCTGAAATATAATAGAATGTAAACGTATAATATAGAGAATGTAGAATAAAAAAATCAATTTATTTTGAAATGATGAATGGGGATAAAGTTTGAAGTGCTTCATTAATAAAGGAAAAGAGGATCATCTTAATTATCTATAATTTATAAATTGTTTATCTATAAAATCTTCGAAATATCGTCAATTATATTTAAGGAAAATCCTACTCCCAACCAGACATCGGGGCATCCAGAAACAACTCACTGGAGTGTTATGCCCCCTGAAACGAGTTCAATCTCACCAACCAACCTGCGCTACGACAGGAGAAACCAAGAATGTAGAGAGGGAAGAAGAAAGAAGGAAAGTTGTGTAGATGGTAAGGTAGAAAAGGCGAAGCACTTTGGGGCTGCCGGGATTCAAACCCCTGACCTCTGGAATGGTAGCCAGGCACCATCCCTAGCCCTTTTTCACTACTTTGTATATTATTTATTCAAGCCTAGTTTAAGTTATTTTTTTTTAAGATTTAAATTTTTGCTTTTACTTTTCTTTCTCCGTTTGTTCAGTACTTTAAAAGATGTAGTTCTTGTGTACTTCCCCAATAAATGGATAATAAATAAATAAATAAAAATAGAGACCACAGATACCTAATTCTGTAATTTTACTAAAACCTATCGGAATATAGGATTTTGATTCCAGAAATACTATTTCCCGTAGAAGACATTGCCGCAAGTGGTAATAGTCTGAACATGAGCTATTTTATAACAGTTCTGAAAAAAAGCAAAGACATATGGTAGAACAAATCTGTGCTCGTATTTTGTTAAAGAAACAGCACTCTTTAGGAACATAGATTAATCTTGTCCCCATCTCTTTGAAGAAATCTACATTTCGTGGAACGAAGTTAAATGCATCCATTGTGTGGGAGGAACACCCATCTGCAAAATGTAGTAACAAATAAGAATAACAATAAGAATTGGGAGCGAAAAGACATGTTAGAAAGTCATTCATTGTTTTTTATCGTCGCCTCTGTCTGTTAAAATGTAATTAAATTTCGAAGCATTTGAGTTATTAAAAATATAGTCAGGCATGTGGAACTGAAGTTTTATTGCAATGCATGCAAAAGTACTTTACATTACTTACATTCATAACCACTCCAAACTAACTAATTATTTAGCCGGGTAGTTATTTATGCCAATTTTTAAAATATCTAGCGAAAAATACTTTTAATATTTGAAAATATTTGTTTTTATTTTTACTTTTTGTTGTGGTGCCTTGTTCTTCTTTAAGATTTTACGGGCTACAGCTATATAAAAGGCATGGCATTACTTAGGCATGCCATTTCATATGGTATAGATTTGCATATCATTTTGGATTTACAAATAAATAATTCTAGCATAATTATTTACACGGGACATACATGTATGCCATTAATTTCAAGCAAATATATCAAAGTCTTATTTGATCTAACTGTAGAGTTAATAAAATTTGATTAGGGTGTTCTTTCCTTATAAATATATTTTTTGCTTTTTAACTAAAATAAAAATAAAATTATCTTATAGAATCATCCTCCAACTGACAGTTTATAAAATGGTTGATTATACACGCACACATATGTCCTTACTAGTGTGTAAAGCTGTCAATCTGACATTGAAAATAGTTATGTGTCATATAAGGTGATTCGATCGAATGAGGGCTGCTCATTGAGAAAGGAAAGAAAGTCTAAATTTATAAGCAAAAATTCTTGTTAAATGCACAATTAAATACCTTATAAGCCTCGGATAACAATGACGGGAAGAATCCGAAATACTAATAAAGTAGAAGCATTAATAGAGAACTGTAGAAGCGAAGGAAAATGGCAACGAGTTATCGAATTGGCAGAGGAATTGAAAACTGGCTCACCCAATTACGGTAAGTTAAAAAGAAATATTGCGAATAGTTTGTTTACTATTGATTTTTATTTGAGCAAAGGACATGTTTACGTGCTACATGTTTGGTTTTAAAATATTCATAAATGTGTCAATTGTGAAAGAAATCACCACAAATTTTTGGGATGGGATTATGTCATTTCCAGTGACGATATGACTTTGTTGTGACTGAGAAATTAATTCGTGCAGGAAAGCTAATTTACTTCCATGAAAGTTAATTATTATGGGCGATGCTTATCGTTAATGAAATCCATTCTTTTTTTTTTGTTATACAGAATGTTTGGCGAATTTTCTAATAGGAGAAGGGCGCCTTGAGAGTTACCTTGAAGAAAATACTCCTGTGGACACGAATCTATCAAAAGCGAAAGCAGGGCTTCAAGATGCAAGACGTTATCTTAGTCTAGTCACGGGAGAAGATGGGCGTCGAGCGGGTATTGCTTTAGACGCTTATCTTCTCCTTGCAAAACTATACTATGCATGTGGACAGTACGAAGAAAGTTTGGAGAATTTTGTCAAGGCTGAATTGAATGCGTTATCGGAAAAAGAGTTAACCTTGTATGTTATCAGATATTTCCTGAAAATATTTTTTTTTGTAATATAATAATACACTAACAGGAGAAGCCTGAAAATTCTTGCTGAATCATATGCCATTAAGGGTTTGTGTTTGGAGAATCAAGGTATTAAAGCTCCATCAAAATTCAAAAAGGCGGAAAAAGAAGCTGAAATGGTAGGTACTACTATATTAAATAGAATCGTAATTTTAAACTTTGTAAAATTTCAGATATCATGTTTTGAGCGTGCTACAGATTTAGGACTTTTATATCTGCAAGAACAGGATATCGTTACACCGTCAAATGTAGAGGCAAGACGTATGGGAGCTATATTAGAAACAGCCTTACAGCGTGCTCCAATCGTACTTATTAAAGCTGGTAAATTACAAGAAGCTATTGAAAGATATCGTACAATGTTGCATGCTGTTGAAACTAGAACAACTCAATCGTTAAGACTGACTCTTGCACGTCAATTAGCTGAAGTTTTATTGCGTGGTGTCTCAGGAACTATTTACACCCCACCTGTAAGCGTTCCATTGACAAAATCTGGAACAAGTAGCAAAAAATTATGGAAGCCAAGAAAATATTCTGGCAGAAATCATTTTATACCTAGAAATCAACATGAAGAAACGATTTTGTTATTATTTATCTCAGAAGCTTTGGCTGTGAGAGATGCTGTACTATCGCAAAGCCCTGAATTTCGCATAGCTAGATCACATGCATTAGGTAATGCAACTGCCGTATACGATCTCTTGGCGCTGTCAACTGTTCGATGGGGATTACTCAATCTATTGCACGATTCATTTGAGAAAGCGTTGAAATTTTCTTTTGGTGAACAACATGTTTGGCGGCAGTATGCTCTTAGTTTAACATCATTAAATCGTCATGCACACGCATTGCGGGCCTTACAGGAATCATCTAAATTATCCCCTCATGATCCTCTTCCATGTCTTATATCAGCACGACTGTGTTATGAACAATTAGGTTTAATACATGAAGGTCTTCAATTCGCGGAACAAGCTTTAAGCAAAGAAAATAGAATATTAAGACCTTCTAGAGCTCAACTATATGTTGGCATTGGCTTACAACAAATAGCGTCACAAGCTACACTAAAGTCTGAACGTGAAAAATACAATAAAATGGCGTTGGACGCATTTGAGAAAGCCGTTCAAAATGATTCTAATGATCATTTATCCGAATATTATTTAGCTTTACAACATGCTATTCTTTACAATATTTCAGAAGCTCTGGTAAATTTTCAGTTTATAAAGCAATTAACAAACTAATTGAACTATTATAGATTCATACACGTTATGCTCTTTCATTACGAACGGAACATTCTCCCAGTTTGCATCTTTTTGCATTGTTATTAACTGCTAGCCGAAGACCAAGAGAAGCGCTCTGTGTTGCAGAAGATGCACTAGAAGAATTCCCAGATAACTTAAATTTGTTGCATGTTAAGGCTCACCTACAACTTTATTTACATGATGCTGAAACTGCTTTAATAACGGTGCAGAAAATGTTGTCATTGTGGCGGGAGTTATACGAATCGCAAACAACTATTGAAAATGAGGCAGAAAGAAATTCAGATACTAAAAGTGTAATTCAGGTGCATTCTTCACAGCTATCAGATAAAGATTCAAGTAAGTATTTTTTTAAAGGATTTTTATACAATGTGAATTAAGAAAACATATTGTTTAGGTTCTATTTATGCAGCTTCTTTGGCGGCAGCATCACGCGTAGAACAGGCGCTTAGTGAAGCAGCTAGTTCTTTGAGTTCCTTTAGTCCTCGTCCAGGTCCTCAGAGAGCATGGATGATACAGCTAAAGGTAATTTCGAGTATATTTTTTTTAGGTTAACCTATTTGCTGTATTAGTACTCGGCCGTCGTCTGTTCCCAAATCCAGGGTTTGAAAGGAGGAGGGTGGTGGACCTGCCGAATTGACTAGAATCGTGAAACCGAAGAAACTAGGCTAGAGACCGCAATGGTATACGAACTAACTTTTTACGAAATGATGCTACAACATCCGGGCTGCCGATGCGTCAGCGCTGGGGAACAGGGAGGCTGGTGAGAAGTGGGTTACTGACCGAAGACCCAAATTAGTCACACCGAAAATGGAAATTCAATTCGCCGCGTGGAACGTTCGAACAGTACATCACGTCGGTTAAAACTAAAAGGAAATATTGAAATGGAAAATATCAGTTGCTGCGCTATAGGAACTACGACTTACCGGATCCAGGACACTGACGATCGTCCCGCCACCAATCGACGAAATGATCGATGCTATTGTGCGTGAAGCATTCGATGAACGACGCGAAGTTCGATATGACGGCAACTTCACTTCTTCACTTACACGGACGCTGAAACAACGGACACCGCACTTTCGTTGTTTTTGAAGCCCCGGTGACCAGGGATCCAGACAAGGGTAACTTCATTGAGAACGCCCAGCTCACCAAGAGCAGGTTGGCAGTCCCGCTCTAATTGCCGTTTGGCAATCAGAGAAGATAATGATCCGTTTGTTATGGTAGTACCTTAAGTTCTCATGAGTACATGCCAGAATAGCGTACACCTCTGCTTGAGGAGTTTTCACTCCAGATTCCGGCGCCCACACCTTTCTCTGTTTTGGAGTCATACTAGTCTCCCTATGGACAACCTTTTCTATAGTGCCCTTCAGAGAAAACTCAACATGAGAGAACCTTAGTTTGCTAGTTCTCAGCATAGAGTCGATCCAGTTGCAGAAAGTGCTATTTAGACTATGTCTACGTAGAGCCCTAGCTATAGTATCAAAGGATGTATTGTTGAAGGCTCCCTCGATATCGAGGAAGGCCGCGCATTCCAGCCTCAGCACCAGATTGTGTAGTGCTGTCTCAGTGTGCTTGCTACGCATGCTGATAGGAGCTTATTGGTTGGCATTGAAGATAAGTTTCGCTTATAGCCTTGTCGATAATTTTCTCCATTGTCTTCAAGGCAAAAGACGAAAAACTTATTGGCCTGAAAGATTTAGCCGAGGTGTAATCCGAACGTCCTGGCTTAGGTATAAATGCTATGCTGACGTTCCTCCAGACAAATGGGAATTGTGAAGGAAGCTCTGCATATTTTGCATAATAAGGGAGTGACTAAGTCGCAGCCTTCCTGTAGCAGAATGGGATAGATTCCGTCTGCTCCAGGAGACTTGCATGGTTTGAACGATTTAATCGCCCCCTAATTAGTAAATCATCTGTAATAACACAATTTTATATCGTTAGAAAAAGAAAGTTTTAGCAATTCCTGATTTTATTTACTATATACAAATGTACTTATCAAATTTTTTTCAGATTTGGCTACTGTTAGCTGACGTGTATTTATCGATAAATCAACCAAACGAAGCTCTTAATTGTATTATGGAAGCTTCTCAAATTTATCCGTTGTCACATCAGATTATGTACATGGTAAGCTTCATTTGGTTATATATAGTGAAAAACTTTTGTAATTACACACCTGTGGATTTACAGCGGGGGCAGATTTATGTGTATTTGTCACAGTGGGCAGACGCTAAGCAATGTTTTCTTAATGCGGTATCTGCGAATCCATGTCACACAGAAGCCTTACGAGCATTAGGCGAAACCCATCACATCTTAGGAGAACCTCGATTAGCAGAGAAAATGTTAAAAGATGCTGCAAAATTGGACCCTAACTGTCCTAAAATATGGTAATACAAAAACATATATAATTTAATTTGTAACTTGAAAACATAATTTTTTATTTTATTTATAAAACAGGTTCAGTTTGGGCAAAGTTATGGAAACACTTGGCGACTTCACTGCCTCAGCTGATTGTATGGCTACAGCACTGCAATTAGAACCATCGTGCCCTGTACTTCCATTTACCTCAATTGCGCTTACATTTGAATAAAGCGTCATTTGATCCTGTTTTCCATTAGGTTAATTCAGACAAGAATGACTTTTTTTGACTAATATATAAAGATTATATTTTGTTTTTTTTTGGGTATTATTTTCAAGTTTTATTTTCATTATTTATTAATGTAAAATGTAAATGGTGTTTATTAAAGTTCTGACAAAAGATTTATTGTAAAAAGTGAAAGAAAGAAAAATAATAAAAAAAAAATAATAATTATAATATTGTTCCCATAACTTGCAAATGTACTGTTATATAAATCCTTGTTATTTATTATTGTGAAATCTACTGTATCATATTTTATGTATATGTAATAAAGAACAAAAGTTATTGTGGTTAAGAAAACGGACATTCAAAATAAATTTTATTCCAATGATCGTGATAAATGAATTTGTTTTCTTTGTTGCAGAATATTTAAATAATAGATCGAGGTGCATTTAAAGCCTGAAAGGGCAAAGATTTACACCTAAATTAAAACATATTCGATGAGTCTTCTTGATGCCAAATCCCATATACATAAATCATACTTTTCATATCATAATTCAGTAAGGCCATATTTTTATTGACTCGTCTCGCTGCTTTTATATTGTTTTATATTTTTTTAGTGCAAAGCTTAAAGATGACGATACATTGCATTAGGAGTTCGATGATGTGCCTTCTACACCTTTTTTGTACGATCTTGGCAATACAATGTCTTCTAAACGAGGTATCGCCTTATTTTTAATTAAACATTTTACATTTCAGTGGATGGTCTAAAGGCTCACCACATCCAGTGCCGCGCCACCCATATGTGCAGACTGTGCATTTGCACTGGGCGGCATTTGCCAAGGGAAAAATGCAGAAGCGCTATGCCGTACGATTTGCTGTATGCAAAAGCTCTCGCTATCGCCGAAAAAATGGAAATTCCAGCAGAGCTGCACCGACAGATCATGTACGCTGCCATCGATACTCTCAGCTAAGATGGTTGCGAAGAGCCTAGTGCCGATTCGGCCGATAATTTTCGAATCGAATTTTATTATTTCGTGCTGGACGTCGAAGTGCTCTCGACGAACGTTTTCAAACACTTAAAGCCGTTGCAACGCGCGGATTCTTGTATGACATCAATGTTACAGGTTTTAAGCCAACGGAAGAGCAATGCCATTTGCTCGAGGAAACGCTTCGCGATCAGGCCACTAATGTATTGGACATTAGTGGCAATGAGCTAAAGAATGAAATCCACTCAGAAGAATACAAAGATGCTCACTTCACAAATCCCCTCAAATTTTTAAGTTTACTGAGTCAACCGGGCGTACGGAGTTATTTCCTAATTTCATGATCGCTTTACGCGTATTTTGCATAATTCCAGTTGGAGTTGCTTCTGCCGATGCCCAGCTGTCACACTTGGCGTTGATTTCCATTCGAAGACGATTGCCTCGATCGACAATGTGACGCAGGCCGACGTTGTAAAACGCTTTTCTACCATGCATGACAGACTAGTTGATCTATAGACTACAACGTAAATCCCTAATTTTAAATCATGAAACGGTCCGGTCAGGACCAAAAATCGAATTATTCGATAGGTCTGCGTTCTATTTTTTGCCAGGTTGTATCCGAGATCCAAAGTTGTTGGCTGTTTTGGACGTAACTGATGCTTGTTTCCGCTGCTGTTATAATAGCGCCCTTTGTAGTACTGCGCAGCTCTTCAATGCTATTTTCGTCAGAAACTCTTTGTTGGCTTAAGGTTTGTTTTAGTTTCCAGCGAATTCTCGCCTTTTAATGGTCTCGCTAAAGGTCTACGTTAAACCGTCTACGATTTATGGCAGCATTTTGGACGTTTCTGATTACAGCGATTTTTAGGCGAATAGGTGCTACCATCAAATGGTGGTCACTTCCAGTGTCTGCTCTGCTAAAGCTCCTGATATCCTCTAGAATAGTTCTCGATCTGCGGCTGATAGCCACGTGATCTACCTGGTTTCTCCTTCTACTCTTGATAGTGGCGTAAGTCATGTTTTATTAATTCGGAGTAAAATGAAACTCCGCGTTGTTCTTCAAAAAAAATCCCGTCTACAGATACGAATATGTAATTCTTTTATGCCACTTTATAAACTATCAAAATTTTAGAATATAAGCTTTAGTTTGTTTTTTTTTCAGTCAAAACAACCCTTTTACAAGCTTTATACATAATATTAACTTCGTTTTCTGTGTGGGACAAATTTTGCGACCGATTTTTCGGCCACTTCCCGATATCCGGTGATGCTCAAATTTGGCACAAACCGGTAACTTATAGCTACTATACTATACTATAGCACGGTAACTTATAGCTACTTTTAATATGGGGCTGAACAGGGTGATGCGTAAATAGTATAATTTAGTTTTAACTCAATTTTTGAAATTTTTTGACTTACGCCACTATGATTCTCAACGGTTCATATGTTCCCCCCATCGGGTCATCTGGCCTCGCTGAGTCCCATGATCTTGATTTTATATCGATTCATATCGTTGAGGACTTCATCCAGCCGTCCCTCAGCAAACAGTGTTCTCACATTCCATGATCCGGTTCGTGTCCTTGTTCGAAAAGCAAAGGTCGTCGTCGTGTTGTCCTCCGGTTCCGAGGCATTGTTTGTTGATTCGTCGCAATGGTGTTTTTTATGGGAGCGGGCTGCTAACGCTCAGCCCAAGCGACTTAAAACTCTGAGCTCGCCATTTGCCCGTTAGCTCCTTCCGAAGAAGTACCCCAAGGGGCACCGAAGGGAGGTGGGATTAGGACTTGCTAACAGGTCTGCTAGGTGTTTGACTGCAGTGAATCTTCTTCGACCTTCCGAGGTCTTTTTGTTAGCCGTTCGCCCACCAAAGGAAAGGGAATTCAAATATATTAAACCTACCAATTAATTGATTTAATATTCCCTAAATTGCCTTAAATTATTAAATGAAACCCCCAAAATAGTTTTAGATTTGAAAATTTATTAAATTATGAATTATAATTAATATCTGTACCGTTAAGTTAGTTATAACTGAAACTTGCATTGTTTGATGAAACAAATGAAAAAATGCGATAAAGAAATGTGTTAAAGTCTGCTGTTAAATAGTATTTAAGATTCATCATCACTTCCTGCACGTTGACGTGGTTTCGGGCCACCAGCACGCTTAGCCATAATGATTTGATCAACCTTAAGAATAGTGCATGCAGCTCCAATAGCATACTTCAAGCCCCACCATTTAGCAGCATATAAATCATAAACTTTGGTGGTCGTTACATCAATAGTATCAGGCACTTCGGAATCAATATTGAATCCATGATTTTTACCGTTGTTATCTTTATGTGCTAAATATAATTTGTGTACTACTTCAGTTGCATTAACACCGCTATTTTCAGCTAACGCTTTTGGAAAGACTTCGAGTGCTGTAGCGAATTTACGTACAGCATATTGATCGAGACCGGGAAGAGTGTCAGCGTATTCTGTTAGTTGTTTTGCGAGCTCAATTTCGACAGCACCAGCGCCTGGTAAAAATCTGGGAAATGGTTTTAGGTGAAATTAAATTATAATAAAAATATGTCTTGTAACAAATTACCTTCCATCACGAGTTAATCCTTTGAAGGTGTTAACTCCATCATCGATTGCTCGTTCTATATCATCCATAAAGTTATCTGTCGCTCCTCTTATGACAATCGTTACGATCCTTGATTCTGCCTCTTCATTACGGAATGCAACAATTGTGGTGTCTCCGAGTTCCTCGATGCATACCTTATCGCAATAGCCCATCTCCTCCTTGTTGGGTGCTGTTAGTCTAGGCAAGACAGTTGCATTCACAACTTTGCTCAACCTTCTTAAATCAAACTTGGAATTGAGACGTACAGCCATAAGACCATATTTATTGATAAAATGAAGAGCCATGTCCCCAAACTTGCCTCCAGCTACAACAACCTTTACACCAGCATCGGCAATAGCTTTGATTTGTTGCTCAAGAAGGCTCTCTTCGCCTCTGCTGAAGTTCATCAACTCCTCGGCGGATTTAATAAGGACTGTTCCTTTAGTTTCGGTCTGAATAATATCGACTGGGCATGAGAACATTGCGACCTTAGCCTTTTCGACACTAGAAACAGAACCTTCTACCTGTCGCTTGAAGACCATTCCCCGCAGAACCTCAGATTTAAGCAAGCCACTGCCAGAGATTTTGCATACACGAACGTTGTCCACATTGAAAGTGGTATTTTCAGGCAAAATGGCAACGCATGCTTTTGATATTAAATCAGCTACGAAATCTTCTTGTCCAAATTGTTTGGACATCACTGATGTCCTGATACATTCCTTAACTGCATCCTTATCGCGGTAATTTTTTATTTCGTGACATACTAAGCTCGGTAAAATTTCTAGTGCTTTGTCTAAGGCTTTCTCATAACCTTCAGCGATTTCGGTAGTAGTCACGCCCAAACGAAGGAGCTCCTCTGCTCCTTCCAACAGAGCACCGGCGAAAATAACTACGAAATTCGTGCCATCGCCAACTTCGGACTCCTGCATTTGACTGCCCAACACCATCAGTTTGGCAGCAGGATGTTCAACATCAAGCTCCCTCATAATAGTGCCGGCATCCGACGTCACAAATTGTTTCTCAATGTGATTGATTACCATCTTGTTCATGCCATTTGGCCCATAGGCTGTGCGAACAGTTTGTGAGAACTCTTTGCAAGCGCTGATATTTCTGTATACGGCTTCCTCGAGTCCACTGAAAGACTGAAATAAATTTTAAGGAAATATTAAATTAAAGAAGTGATTTCTTTAGCAACTTTATGATGTAAAATGATTTAGAACTAAGATCAATATTTTCTGATTGCAGCCAAGTCATGACAAATGAAAAATACATGGGGCACAAAACGTGACCCATCCGCAGTCTTGGAAGTTTGTAAGCCGCCCATCGTAATTGGGGCTCTGTGAATTGTGTATCAAATGGTATAATATGTCTTTTTCACTTACCCGAGCACCTTCTTTTAACATTTGGGCAAAGCCTGGTGGTTTTGGAACGTGTAGAGCCATTTTTCTTCACAGATTTTCTTTATTAATTCAGACACAACGCGATGATAACCTCACTTCGAAGTGATTCACAAAAGAAAAGAGAAAGAGAACCTTCTTGAAGTTTAAAACGAGAAAAAACAATAAAAATGACATTTGATGGAAGTGTTTCCAGAGTTACATAGGCACATTTATGTAGTGTTTACATATAGCCTGATTGTAGCTACATGATGCTGTGATGGTTTATTTTAAAGAATTTTGTTTTGAAAACAATTTTCCGTGATGGTTATTTAGAGATAATTGTTTTTTCAAGTGGTAATGAATAATTGCCTATAAGAATAAACTTAAAATAATGAAAATTTAAAACAAGCTAACCATTTGAATATCTAAGCGACATCTGTTGGCTAATATGAACCGTTGAGAATCATAGTGGCGTAAGTCAAAAATTCAAAAATTGAGTTAAAACTAAATTATACTATTTACGCATCACCCTGTTCAGCCCCATATTAAAAGTAGCTATAAGTTACCGTTAGAACCCCAGACGGCAGCGTGTTGTTATCATTACGAACCAAATTTGAGCATCACCGGATATCGGGAAGTGGCCGAAAAATCGGTCGCAAAATTTGTCCCACACAGAAAACGAAGTTAATATTATGTATAAAGCTTGTAAAAGGGTTGTTTTGACTGAAAAAAACAAACTAAAGCTTATATTCTAAAATTTTGATAGTTTATAAAGTGGCATAAAAGAATTACATATTCGTATCTCTAGACGGGATTTTTTTTGAAGAACAACGCGGAGTTTCATTTTACTCCGAATTAATAAAACATGACTTACGCCACTATGACTCTCAACGGCTCATATGTTGTAATCATATTGATCATACAAGTACTGTGTTTCCATGAGCGGGGGTAGAGTTTTCGTTGAGTACTCTTGCGGCTTGCTTTTAAAACTATCCGTCATACCCCAAAGGACTTCAGAATAGTTTGAGTTTTATATTTCGTAGAGTTTTGTGCTGGGAGTTAAAGGCTGATGTCAGACGTCAGGATCTCAGAGCTCCCTGGGCTCTGCGGTTGTGAAACCTAAGAAGTAACATCTACTGAACTTACAACCAAAATTCTCTCAGCTCATCATCATCCAACATTATCCAAGAGTTCAAACGCAAGGCTCATCACCATCTTCTTCAATGCCCCCTGTAACTTCATAATCCTTAACCTATCCTCCCTAATGGGGGTAAGCTCGACTCTCTTCTTGCATAAAAACATCCATAAATTAACCTGGACGCCACCAGATGGAAGAAGTAGCAACTAGATAGATCATGTACTCATTGAAACGAGATCAGCAACAAGTATTATGGACGTATCACAGATAAAGTATGCAGAAAAAAGAAATATCTAACAGGCAAATTCCAGATATTCATGACAGCTTCCGAAGCAATAACATCAGGCAGGCCTACCGCGAAGTCAAAACAATCAGTAGTGATTTCAAACCACGGACAATTCTATGCAAAGATAATAGAGGCGGCATTATAGCAGAGCCTACTACCTAATCAAAGCAAGATGGAAAGAGCTCCTCAATTCAAATTCCGCCGCCATCTTGATTTTTTTACAAAATGGTCAGACTGCATTGTCACGCAATCTATAGCTAATTGGTGTAAAATTTGAAGTTGATCGGTTATTTGGAAGTGGGTCAAAATCAAGTTGCAAGATTTGTTTACATACTGCACACAACATACAGGTGAAGCTAATATAGAGCGTATAAAAGCTTGACTCCCATTGATATCGGGGAAGTTAAAAATAAACAATAAAATTCTTTGATTCTTCACCTTCGTCATGGTATATTTCTTGTTTCGATAAACAATAGCTGTAACTCAAAACCGTACGCTATAATTTCGTTATCATCGTTTTTTTTGTCATGAAAGCAAATTTACAGTGAAGTATTCACGTCAAAATTGTCTTGTTGGAGAACAGTTTTTGTTATCTTCCCACATGTATAATGAGGTGCCGAAGTGGGATCTCGTTTCCTGTACTCTTTTAGTATGATTGATTCCTTCCGAAATAGGTCTAAATTTTTTAACATCCTTTGCTGCTGAATTATTTCGATTTTTACTTTGTGTAGAGGGTAGGGAAATTGCAACCGTTTATGGTATGGGTGACGTGAACTTTTTGCCTGCGGGGGATTAAACTTGTTGAAATAATTGAGGCCGGCAAAGTGCATTCAACGCCCTCAACAAAAAGGAGTAAGATGTCCCAATTAACTCTGATAAGTTTCCTGATTCGGCGTACTGCAATATTTAATAATCAAAGCAGTATCTAAATTTTTATCATTTATTAAAACACGTACAAGGGAATACAAAACATAGAATGTGCTTTTTAGTTAATTTTCAGGCATTTTGATGATACGATTGAATGACAACAAATACAAATTCCTCCAGCAATCAAGGAATTTCATGATATGTTTGTGCTTTTATAGGATATTGCATGAGCTCTTCTCACGGAATGGATTAACTTTCTGGCTAGAAAATCCAGTCAGCAAGTAATCCTCCTGCTCATGATCAATAATATACTTCATCATTTTTTCGCATGACTCGGAAACTGGTCGCCGCTCCATATTACGCTCCCTACGAAGCTGTTCGACTAAGGCACGCTGTTGTTGCATGTTTGATGAGATTACATCCATCCCTAGCTAAAGTAAAAATTGTGGAAATAAACTAGAAAAATAAAAAAACAGAATTAAATTACAATTTTCACAAATTAAGTAAGAGCTGCTACACACCCAAAGTCCTTTTTTTTTCACTGTCAAATTACTATTCTTCTTCTTGTTATTTCGAGCAACAGGCATTTATGAATCATGCGCTTCTATACAGTTATAAAAAAATGTACTGGAACAACTAATAAATTTTCCATATATATATAGAGACATCTATCGTAGAGTTGAAAAAATAATGTTTAATCTCATGTAAAAATTTATCCCTTTTTTCTATGTGTGTATTATAAAAGTTGATAAAAAGAAGAGGAGCAAGGATTTAGTCCTGGCAAAAATACCATACACAAAAACGCTTAAAGGTATGAATTTATCAATTAATGCTATCAATTAATGAATAAAACTTTATTTTATAGCAATAATCCTATCATAAGGAAATCAAATTTTCCAACAATTTCATTCTCGTAAAAGGTAAAATAAAAACTATCACCATAGGACTCTCAGAGACAGCTGTTATGGACATTATGGCCGCAAATTTGCAGCAGCAGCGGGCAATTGTGGACCAGCTTCGAAAGGAGGCTGCACTTCAACGAATGCCAGTATCTGAGGCATGCGATAAAATGATAAAATATGTATCTGAGCATGAGAATGAGGATTGTTTACTAAACGGATTTTCTAGCCAGAAAGTAAATCCATTCCGTGAGAAAAGTTCCTGCAACATATTGTAAAAGATGCGTTAGTTGGCTATTTCTTCGTGATGCTTTCTACCTCATAATAAAAAAATGACAGTTTAATTAGACGTCAGTGTCTCATCGTATGTTGTGCTCTCTGTAAACGTGTCAATGTGGAAGTTATTTCGCTGTAGTACTTCAGATTTTCTTCTATATAACAAAACAAAACCAAAAAAAAATCATGGATTTTTCTGGGATCTAAGAATATCTTTTATTCGCTCTAAAAAAATGCCCTAGGAATTACGGAGGCGACAACAATGTAGAAAATCAATCCCTCCTAAAAAAACGTGTATGTACCTTAAATTGGAAAATACACCCATCGATAAACGATATGCTTATTTTATTTTGATCTCAAAGATATTCCAGATGTGTACCGTTATAATTGGATAAGGATATATGAAATTTAAAAAAAGATATATTGTATCTTTAAAGTAGAGGAATATAGGAGTTAAATAAAAACTTGTAGATATGTAATGCATACTTTCCGGCATGTTAAAATGATATTTTCCTTTTGTATTATATTTTTAAGGACCCTTTATAATTTATCGTAGATAAGGCACGTTTCTCCTTAAGGCAATTTACTTTAATAAGGATATCTTTCTTTTATATTGGCATTTTGTAGTGTTCTCCTTTATATAGTATATCTATTAAGGTAGTAATTGGCTTTTCATACATTTTTTTTCGACTTAGGAAAATAATTTTGAATTTTAGCGTAATTCAAGGAGGACACCACATTACAAAATTATATTCAAAAAATTCGTACAGAACGATTTTCAACTTTTTAACCAATGGTGAGTTCTA
The DNA here is from genome assembly GCA_949987705.1 of Thereva unica. Lineage (NCBI taxonomy): Eukaryota > Metazoa > Arthropoda > Insecta > Diptera > Therevidae > Thereva > Thereva unica. Next base: position 14,945,219 of record OX465281.1, on the reverse strand, counting down.
AATTTCCTGAGGGCTGTAGTAAAAGACGTATCCGTTGCAAGGTTGCTTGGTACGCGGCACTGTCTATTGAATTTGTTTAACTGGCGGGGCTCTCTATGCTAATCTATTTGGTATCCTAGAGTGAGTACGTCTCCAAATTCCATTTAATTGTTATTTGGCCCACCCTCAGCGTAATATGATCGACTGAAACTTTGGCTTTAAGCTTTTTCGAAGTGGTAAATATGCTTGTAATTTTTAGGGATCAGTCGATCATCATATCATCGGTGTCGCTAGTAATAACCTTGGTTTGAGGAATATTTGGAGAGTGAAAAAGAGAGAGAGTAAATGAAATCTAAAGTAGTTAAGGGAGATTGCAGTGAGGCTTTTGTTTGAACTTATTCTTTTATGTGGCAGATCTAAGGTCAGCAATCACTATTCGAAGCACTAGTCTGTCATGTCGTTGGTCACATCATGGTGGTACATTTAGTAGTAATCTTAGTACAGGGCATAGAAGAGGTTTCGGGTTATGAGGAGCAGAGAAGATGTTGAAAAAGATGGCGATGAAACTTGCGTTCGAACTCTTGGATGTTGCAGTTCGGAAATACCGATGCAGGAGTACGGAAATACTGACTGGAAGGATTGCTCGAGATTGCTCCGCAGAACGAATTTCTTGTTTGGGACTTGCGAGAAAATGGTAACTGTAGGCGGAGGGAATGACCCTGATCTTGTGTTGCGGGTATAAAGCCTGATACCCATTTGTTGAAAACCAGGGTATAGTTTCCCTGTACCGTTTCAATTTTTGATTGATACGAAAAACAGGAAACGAAATTTTTCGAGTATCATTACTGCGTTTCGAATCATCCAGTCTGTACTATGATTGAGCGCGAGACGGTTATCTGGTCAGAGTCTGATTGCAAGTGATTCCCGCATGTTAATATCAAAGATCACAAAACAGTTGTGGAAAATGCAACGGCAACAAGGCAATGGAGTGAGCGCATGCCCGTCCACACTACCTCCTAAAGCGTATAGTATCATTATGGAGTAAGTAGCCGTGTGATCACAGCAGGTTAATTGAGAGTTTAGATAGACACTGAGATTTTTAACTCGTGTTTGGTAACGTAATCAGGTGTTCATAAGGGAGATAGTTGAAAGAAAAGAGGTATCCAATTGGTTCCTGTACATTGAAATGCAGTTGGATTTAGTGGCATACAGGAGCAGGTGGTTTAAAACAGACCGTTTATGAATACGCTCAAGATCTGCGTTAATGTTATGCACACAATTCTCTACAAGCCCAAATTTAGACATCGTCTGCATACATGTGCAGTTTGTAATTGGTTACGATACTAGTGAGATCATTTATTTAAACGCTAAAAACAATGTCCTTAGAATGGAGCCCTGGGGAACACCACACGTAATTGGCAAGGAATCGGAAATTGAGTTTTCTAACCACACTTTTTGGGATCGATTCGGTAGGTAGTCTCGAATTAAGGAGCAGCTGAGTAAGAAAAACGCATACGGGTTATTAATTTCGTTTCTAGAAGCTTATGGCAAACACTGTCAAAAGCCTTACTAGCTGTCGATCAGCAAGTTGCAGTCGGAAAGATAGAAGACAGAAGAATGAAAGAATTGACAACGCCAACATTGGCCTTTATTCCATCAGCGCCCATCCTCGTAACAGAAAACTAACTTCGGAGATTAAACTTATTATGCTTAGAGGCGATGTCAGAAGAAAGGGCAGATATTTTTTGGAATAAAAGAAAGACAAGAAAGAAGAAAAGCTATCTACATCGAAAAAGTGAAAAGGCGAAGGAAAATGCCCCAGAGTGGATTCGAACTACAGACCTTTGGAATGGTAGTACCCAGGCGTCTTATGGTGAGTATTATTTATGTTCTGTAGATAATTGAGTAATATTTTTATAATTAATTTGCAGACTAAAATAAAAGCTATATAATTTATCACCAATTCTGAAATTTCAAACTGCCACGTTTTGCATGTTTAGAACAATTGAACATTCCTTCTCAATATCCTTCAACACCCTGTGCAATTTTTATACACTTTACATGTATATAACAAAAGCTCCTTTTTAATAATTGGGCATGCGTTGTAATTTTTTTTTTTTGTTAAACAAACACAATCAAAAAAGTATCTCAGTAGGGAAAATGCAACAGAGAATGCATAACGCCCTACTTTTTAGTATGATCTATATACGCTATTTGAATTGCATTTGTGCCCTGCAATCTGGTGCATTTGTATTCTGAGCATCTTCGCTATATATATACAGTGCATGAACTGAGCAAAATAGGGTGCACAAGGTGAATGACCGTAAAGCATATAAACTGAATTGCTGCCTTATATAAACTTGAAGCATATCCTTATATGCATTTGAAAACTACGTCAGTGGGACAGGCTCTGGTATAGATTTCATAGCACACAGTCACAGAAATGCAAAAATCTGTACACGTTTGACCCACTTTCGCGTTTTATCGGTTTTTTTTCGTGCTGTAGAGAGAGGGAGCATTGAGCCTATTCTATCTTTAAGTACTATTTTCACCACTTGGCCAAGTTTTTGTATTCAAGTTGCCCGTTCGACCCTTAAATTTGAAAAAGTTTACTGTAAGGATAAAGGGTTAAAGCGATTAAAAAAAAGAAATAGAAGAGAGAAAAAAGAAATACATATCATAACTTTGTACTTAGGAGAAGTCAGGCGGAAGTTTATTATATATAGGGACATCCCGGCAGGATTTCGGGGATCTCACTCATTATTTGGTTGGCTCATTCGAGTGGCTCCCAAATTTGCTTAGCTTCATTTTAATAATTTTCACTATTACAATTGATTGTAGATGTGGCAGAAAGCCTTTGCTATATATATGCAAAGATTCACATACATAAAAAAGAGAGATATGATATAATTTTGCACAGATAGTCCCAAAAAACAGGGTACGGACGAAGAAAAGGACACGCTTCTTTTTCTGTAGTGATTTATGATTGCACATTTATTCCTGATATGATAAAGGAGGATGTAGATATATTATAGTTGCCCAATACGTTGTTAGTTTTTAGCATGGGTTTACAGGATACAATTTTCCATTTTTGGGGTGGGGGGATTTGGCTTTCTTATAATATTGTTAAAGCTAGACTCTTTGTCAGCAAGTTTAGGAGTGAATTTTTGGAAGCTTGTAGTCGAAATGAAATAAGGTTGTGTAAGTTGAGTAATAGTAGCTCAAAATCGTCGAAAATCGTTAGAAGGATATTTGGTCTTGTAGCGGTTAACCATGGGCGCATTAGAATGAACGAAGAGCTTGAAAAATGTATGACGAAATAAACACAAGTTAGAGGCCGCATCAAAAAGGCTGGAGTCTCAAATTTGATATTCCTATGCGCAGTGAGTCTTTATTTAAAAACGCAAATTATTGGCTCATTTATAAGCCACTGTGCAGAAAGTCGAGTCGTGTGTCGTTTGAGTTACAGAAAGTGACGTTTCAGTCGAATTGCGACTTTCAGCACAGGGGGCTAGTGTGGAAGCATGCTTAGTCGAGTTTAGGCCCCTTCAACTTAAACGACTTTTCGAGTCGTGATAACTCGTCTTTCAGCACAGGGGCCATAATCTGAATTTACGCACACTAAATTGAGCAAACTAAGATGGTTCCGAAACGTTGTACGACCTTCGAAAGGAAAGATGCAGTTCCCGAAAAAGAATCATAAGACTTCCAAAAAATAGGTAGATGGATGACGTTCTAGAAGAGATACGAAAACTTCGTATAACAAACTGGAAAGAAATAGCAAGAAGTTGGCACGAGTCGAAGAACAGACTTTTAGAGTGACGAGCACTGCGAGGACTGTGGTGCCATCAGGGCCATCCTTAGCTATTCGGCCCCCGTGAGCTACTCAAAATTATGCACCCCTATTCATAAGAAAATACAGGGGATGTCTAGCGGGAGCCGGCAAAGTTATTATTTTTCTAGTTCACTATTCGTCTTCGATGGCTCTACATCCCAACTGGATCCTTGGCCTCCATCACCTCCCTCCTCCAGACGTAGCTCAATTCGGCAGCTTGCCTCCAGCTTCTTATGTTGAGAAATGTTGCTACATCAGCCTTAACATTGTCTTCCCACGTTGTGCGTACTTTGCCAACTGGTCTTTTCCCAACCTGGCAGTAGATTTAGACCATTTTTCCGTTATCCTTGAGTCATCTATTCTTTGAGCATGACCGGCCAAACGCAGACGCAGTAGTGATTGTCCTAGGAAAAGATTGAATAGCATGGGTGCCAGCAAAATTCAGGAAAATCTTTAAGGTTTGCTTGACTGGGAAGGATGCCGTCAGTTCTCATTTAATTCTGAGTGTAAACCTTCTATTTTCCATTACCATTTTCGTTAACTTCACAATCTTTAAGAGGTTGTTTAGGTCCTGCATTTTTCGCTGTCGATGCTATCATATGCTGTCGATGAAAAGTTGAGACACGTCAATGTTGTATTCTCAACATATCCGGAGGACCTGTCTTACTGAAAAAAGTTGGTCCATTGTACCTACAGATCCTATTTGTTCTGAATCCAGCTTGGTATTCACTAAATTGATGCTTCTACCTAGGATTTTATATACTGTAATTAAGAGAGATACGCCTCTATAGCTTGCACAGTTGAATTTGTTCCCTTTCTTGTGTATTGGGCAGATAATGTTTTGGTCCCAATCTTAAGGCGGTGACGGCTGAAGTAATACACGGGTTTAAAAACTCCTCCACTTTGCTCTTTCATCAGGACTTGGTTACAAGCGTCGATATGCACCTGGTGGCTCTTTCGGGGATCGTAAAGACTCAGAGCTGGTTCACTAAGTAACCCGTCACGGCCACGTTTAAATTCAGCTGCCCAAAATTTCACTGTGGTAAATGATGTTGCAGAGTCCCCGGACACAGAGATCAACCCATCTTTGATTTGCGTAGGCGTATTGCCTTTAATTTAATGACAGCTCGATACTCAATTTTTTCCATCCACTCACATCGACTCACTCAAACGACTTTCAAATAACAACTGCAGGTCCAAAATGGCTGAAACTTTGGTGAGTAACTGTCAAAAGATGCACAGCTACATTCACTAGCTTTTATTGACGAATGCTGCCATCTTCACTTTGATGTCGGAAGCTTTTCAAACTACCCTCCACCCGATCAAGAGCCTGAAAAAATACAAGTAGAAATCAGCCATGTTAATTTTCTGAAACTGTTTGTACAGCTTCTGTCCTTAAAGTTAGAATAAAGGCGAAGACTGTTTGACAAACCAGACATTTCTTTCAAGGCCATTTCAAATTGAATCTTTAAACTCGGCCAAAAAGTGAGGTATGTGGAGAACAGCTTAAATTTCGTTCTACACGTAGTTTTATAACGTTCTTCGTTTCTAATCTTTTCTGACCTTATACGAAACGTTTTACGCCTACTACTTGCGTTGAAAGTTTTGTGATGCTGTATATTTGTTCAGTTCCAAATTGTTTTTTTTTTTCGAATTTATTATTTCAAGAGAGAAGTTTAATTTTGAATTGTAAGGTGAGTAATCCGTAAGGAGGATATCCATTTTATACGGCAATATTTATAAATTTGTTTATAAAAACCCCAATCCATAAAAGTTCTATAATATTTTCCATAGAAAATTTCGTTCCATTGCACGATTGTGTAATTTGATTAATATATCCATATTTTCCTTTTTCGGGGCGAGTCCCTCTTATTTTAATAAACATCTTGCCTATATCGGATATAAACGTCCTTTTTTTCTTTATTCGCAGTAAAAATGCAATCCATCTACATACATATATATTCCGTAAATATCTGCTCATTTCCATTTTTATTATTTACCCTGAAACTAGGACCCAAATTCCTTCGAAAAGGATAACTGCCCGAAAAAATTCTGATAAAAATCGTAAATTTCTTTCACCTTCCATACACAAACAGAACTGTAAAAATGTGATTCCAGTAACACATGAGACTTTTTCTGTTCCAAAACTATATCTCTATACAATAAAAAAAAATTATTTGCACGTGAATTTGTAATGGGGAACGAATCTGAAGAAGGAAACTTGAGATCCTTAACGAAAGAATGTTCTTATCTGCTCAGGGATTCAAGGGAAATTCTGGCGGCAGAGCCTTGATAAAAAAAATATAAGAAAGAAAACGAGAGAAGAGAGATTCCTTCACGACCTGCTTAATATGATTGGGATTCACGGTGGTGGTAAGGATCTGAAAATGGTAAAAGCCTGAAGAAATCTCAAATCCTTTTTGCGTTATTTACCGTGACACAGCGACGTCTAGACGTAATTTTATCGATACTCACTCCTTCATCACCTAATGGAATCAAGGAATAACAAAATCGTCTGCACATTTTCTCTAGCCCTTATTTTTTTTCAGGGATTTTAGCCAAAGATACGTTGGTAAAATAAAGGAGCATTTCTCTGAAAAGTCGTAATTCGCTTTAAACGCCATCGAAATTGGGATTTTAAAAAATCATTATCAAGGATCATCGTGCGATCAGGATTATTTATGATACAAAAAGGGATTTCAGTTGAAACATTTCTTTGTTTGTTTGTAAATTAAAAAAAGCCGCATCGGCTTATCTACTTGTCGATTTATGCTAAATTATCTGTTGAGATAAAGCTAAAGTGAAGAGCTAATGAATGAATGGAAATTATATTTTAATAATGCGGGCTGGAAAATAAACAAGAAAAATGAGGCTACTCCTTCAGTTCAGTTCCGCACAAAGTATACTTAGGATTTTTCTACACAGTAAAGCCCCAATTACATTCCAAAGTCAAAGTGGAAGTGAACGTTTTGAAACTTCCGTGCAACAGAGAGAAAAGCATACAAACTTCTTTGAGATAAAAGAGCTCCAAAGTACACTTCCACTTTGACTCTGGGATGTAAATGGGGCTTTACTCTCGCAATGCAATAATATAGTAATGGTCTAGTGAACTTAACGAATCACAAGTCTTTCTAGTCATCTCGTCAAAGATTTTTCCTCCACATTTCCCTTCATGATATAATTCACATGTCAAACAAATTACTACGCTTCAGTAGCAAAATGTGCTTAGTCCAAATTAGAGTTTTTCCTGTATCTGGCTTAATAAATTGTAAATTAACTTTTGTCAATCAGCAGTCATATGGTGGCTTTTCGTTTTTATGGCCGTCTTGGTCGTCGTCCTTTATGCTGTAAACACAATTGGAGCCACGACCATGGCGGCGGCGACGGCAACTTCCGGGCTGAAATTCGGTGTTGTGCAGGCCCATTTGCAAGAAACTTTTTGTTTCGTGTTTCATCGTGTAAAATGAGGCATAATACAAGCAAGCGCCAGACCTTTCTCTTAGATCGTGACCTCATGCTCATGACCGTGAGCTCTTTTAACATGGTCATTCAACTCATTCTTGAGGCAGCAAGAATCGTGTCGAATCCAACTCATTGAAAACAAAAACCTGCACAGACCTTCCCCTATTTCAGTGGGCAAGGATAATGTTGCAGCTGATCCATCTCATAACATCCTGGACGTTACTTTATCTAACGATCTGCGATAGAATAATCACACATTCCAAGTCGCCCAACAAGATTATCAGTGCTTTGGATTCCTTAAGGGATGCTAGGGAGATGGTAGGGAAGTATTTTGAGCTTAAGATGCACATTCTTGCCGCGTACCAGGACTCGCAGCAAAGGCGATTGCAGAAGCCGCTAGGTGACATCTGCTTACAACGAAGGAAATCAACGCAACTGACCAAGTTGAGTTAGACTAAATGTGGGAGTTGGCAGCCGATGGTATCTTTGCAGACGTTTTGAAGACGCTTTAGTTGCAGCGTCTTCCCCGCAAACACAGGAGATTTTGGCAACCAACGTGGATCAGGGCATTGGCAGGATTGCAAATATGGCGGAAAAGATAGCGGAGGTGGCTGTGGCGTCTGGTGTCACAGCTAGTTTCTCGCTCGAAGCTCCCTTCACCCAACTGCGGGAGGAGTAATTGAAGTTTAATCGAGGATGAAGTTTTTCAAGGCGTCGTGATTCCAGTCGTAGGCGTTACCAAGAAGGCACAAGAGGTGACAGCGTTTGATTCAACTCGACTTGGGACTCCGTAGGATTATTGGTTTAATGGTTAAAATTGAATTGTCATTTCAAAAACATGTCTAATCAAGTCAATTGGTTGACAAATGTCAAAGTTATTTAATGTTTTCATACTGACATAAAAGATGGCGCACTCAGTACCAGTTTGTACGATTGAAAATTCGGCATTCATCCGTTTTGGAAGCATTGAACTCGACTCGATTCTTACGCCCTAATTGAAAATGAGTTTAATGTCTTTGTTGATTGAGCGGGAAAAATTCACATTTATGAAGACAAGGTCTGGTATGTGCTTGTCTTGTATTATCTATGCTCAAAAGTAACACAAAGTACTGTCATTAGCGGCACTGTGAAGGAAGTTGATGGATGGCAACAAGAGCAGCTCGTTTATAAATATTGGTAAAAGAGCGGGTGATAAAATTGATTCCTGAGGAACACCGGCAGTGATCGTGTCGAGTTAAGATTTGGCCTTAATTGAGCCGTTCTTTTTAGATAAAGAAAGGGTAGAGGATGTAGTAAAATTCTTCTTAGTGTGAGATACTAACTAGCAGAAGTTTTTCCTGCCAGGGTTTGATTTAACGGTTCTATTTCTCAACCTGTTATCGAATGTTGGTTTGACTTTTTTGATGGTGGATTTACAGGAATTTATTAGTTTCATGGGTTCACTCGGGGAACTCTTGTATGCTGTGAAGGCGTCTACTTTAGTTTTTATTGCCTGATTAAACCATCTGTTCTTCCTGATGTTACGGATAGCGAAGTTGAAATTCATGTTTGGTAGCTCAAAATTACCCTAAGACCCGCAAAAGGTGTTAGTCAATTTGGAAATCTCAGAGAATACGGTTCCAAATTTAATTTTCGTGTTGTCGTGCTTCGAATTATACTAGATACATTTAAATGTAAAACCTATTCAAGCTAGGAGAACTGCTACATCTTGAGGCGTCCTGAACCACCGGAGTAACTCCTTCCAAAAACAAGTCCTTGAAATCTATTTTTAGGATTATTGACGTTATTACAACCGTTGCTAATGTATACAAAAAAATCACACTTAAGTGCACATTCATGTAACAATTCGTTCATCAAATCCCGTTAAAATTGGAGGCGGGCAACGGGGATGATGGATTTAAGTACAGTACTAAGCACAAATCCGACAATTGGCCAAATTTGATTCAATTTCCACAACAGCACATCGTCTGTTCCCCGCGTCTAGAAGCCAGAGAATAATTCATGACTTCCAATCAATGGCAGCGCTGCTGAATTATTATTTTGTGTACAACAGCATTGTTAGCCATAAACTGGCATGGGTGTCGATTCAGTTAGGAAATTGTGTTAAAATTATGGAAATGGCCGACTTGGCAATTCATTTCATGCGCGAGATATACTGTATATGTAAAGGTATAGAATTTTAATACTTGGTTGGTCTTGCTGGCTGGCATCAGGATCTCTCTATAGAACCTTTAGTATTATAAAGAGGATTCATTTGTCACGTCGAAACACCAGCACCAGATGCATGTCGTCGCAAATGTGGCACAAAAATGCCAAAGTATTGGTATTTTGATTAATATCCTTCTTGCCTGCACAGGTGCATGCCGAGAATAGGTGCCGCCGCGGTGCTCAGCCCCGAACTATCCATCATGATGACAAAGACTGATTTTTATTTAATTTTCCTCTTTTTTGCCCAGACACACGTCGTACTCGAAATGCCATATAAATGGGGGCTTTTCGGTGGTGTGCTGAAGCCACGAGCTGCTATACTAAAAACGGGGTATTGTGCTGCTTTGAATGGGAATTGCCTAACCCTTTACGTATTCAAATTTATTCGGGAAAACCACTTTCAAGATATTTCACATATTTTGCACGCAGTTGCTTTTGTGGATGACTTTAACATGGCTTTAGGGGGGGCATTGCGGTTTGTGGATAGGATCATACCTACTTACCTGAAAAATCGTATATAGTCGGGTTGTAATTTATTCTTCAATTTTCAAGCGATGCTTTAGTGTTTTCTTTTATTTCAAATTTTATTGGGAAAAGAAATATAATAAAACATTTGAAGTCTGATGTACATAGTAACAGGGTGTGTTGTGTTGGTCGGAATACTGCATGTTATTTTTTTTTATCGATTTGAACAAATCTTAAATTATGGTTTTGTTTCATTCAAAAGAAGAACTTATTTGTTCCGTTGGAAAAATACAGGTAGTGTAGTGTAACAAGCACAAGACCCTAGATCAGTGGGTATGGCACAGGTTTAGCCTGGGAACCTATGTGCGGCGCAAAGGTGTGCGACCATGCGTGACGGTGAAGGTGTGTGCAGCCACCCATTGACGGCGAAGGGTGTGATCGTTATCGCGGTTATGGGTAACAAGGTCTTCTTCTTCTTCTTTCTTCTTTTTTGATCCGTTAGCTGGCGGTCCGAGCGGGACGTTCCCGCAACGGATACGCTGCTGTCGGTGCCGCTTTGAAAAATGCGGTTTCTTGCCTAGTTTCTTCGGTCTTCGGAGTGACCGATTCTGGTCAACTCGGCAGGTCGACCACCCTCCTCCTTTCACACCCTGGGCTTGGGACCAGGCGACGGCGGAGTTGGGTAACAAGGTAATTATGCAAAAAAAATTTTCTCAGTTTTCCCTCAAGACTGCCTTATTCAATAAATCGAGAGGTGGCATATTAAAATTTTCACGCAATAGAACCATTGTTTAATGAGTTGTGTGGTAGGTGGCGCCGTCCTGCTGAAAATAATCCTCCACAATCAGAGCATTAACAAATTTAGGTCAAAAAAGTCAGTCAGCATCGTTCAGTAAGGCAATTCATTCACTGTAACGTTCTAACCAACGGTATTTTCCAAAAAAATTGGCCCGATTACACTGCCAGTCCAGAAATCGCACCAAACTGTCACTCGTTGTGGTTGAAGAGGTTTTTCGACTATATCTCTTGTGTTTTCGGAGCCTCAAATTTGACAGTTTTGTTTGTTTACGTACACAGCCAGATGAATATGAGTTTCATGATCTTGCTCAAGCAATTGTGCTACCATTTTGCTAGTAGTTTAATGAATGAGGGCGCTGCAGTCAAATGTACCCTAAAAAGCTTGGCCGAGCCTTTCCTTGATGTTGAGATCCCAGTAATGCACAGCTTAAGTCTTATCATGCTATCGCTGATGAACTTGTGGATCACATCCTCGATCCAGTCTGTATCGAAGGTCTCAAAGTTGACCAGGCGTGCTTCGTACTGCTGTATTTCGGATATTATTTACGCCGCCACATAATCGGTACATTGACAAGTTCTGAGCTCGAATTGTTTATCAACAATTTGCCCCCGCTGAACGAGAAGAATTGTCCAACGAATATATTATCTGCTAAAAGCCCATTAAAACCCTCCTTTTATCGTGTTCGCCCTCTACAGAATGATCGTAGTTTAAATGACTGGTTTCTTCGAGATTTTTATGCTTGCAAACTTCGGAAGTCTTTTTTAAGTCAGATTCCGAGGACTATACAACTGGTTCTATTACTGAAGATCCTATTTATCTATGGCATCATCTTGGTTTGAATCCCATCAATACATTAATTGTAAAGCACCCTCCTTGCTCGATGTGTTCCTTGCCAATGATTTTAGCTCCATAATCTTTCTAAATCAAATCTCTTCTCTTAGTTACCTGGATCACGATATTTTATTCGTTTGTCATAGCAACAAATGCTACCCCTCTTACGTGTCGCAACTTCTCCAACATTGACCAAGAACGCCTCGTCCAGAGGTGCCCTTGTCTGCCCTGGTTTAACTGCGATCACAGCAGTTATATCCTTCGTAAAACCTATGGGCAACTGTCTAAACTTTTCCGTATAAACTTAGCGAGATCCTACTCCTACCTCATTTAATGCATGGCCTTTCCATTTTCCCTTCTCTTGATTAACTCTGAGGCCGTAAGGTCAATATTGTCTTCAATGATTGTGTACGTTTCTTCCACAAATTGCGCCGTTTGGATCATATGACTCCCTATTCTAAATCGGTTTTAGGGTGCTCGTTTTGTGACTACCGCGAATTTCGACTTCTTCATCTATTTCAACGGTGGGCAAATGCGGTTCTTAGAGCCGCATGCGGCTCTTCGTTGAATCAAGTTCGGCTCCAAACGTATCTCTTTAAATTATTGAATATTCCAGAATCCAGACGGGTGTGGAAATGCTCTTAATTTTTGATTTTTGAAATTACATAATACATATAACATATAATGCGGCTCTTTACAATTATGAAAAACCCACATGCGGCTCTCATTAACCTCATGCGTGCCCACCCCTGATCTATTTTATGATATTCTTCATCATCACAAACCTGGCTACTTTAACCAGTATGTGCAGCCTTGGAACTCGCGTAGAAACAATAAAAATCTATTAAAAAAATTAAATCATGCTTACCATATTACAATAGTTTTAATCGCACTGCAACGCTCAGTAGATCGGGACGGATGCTTCCAGAGTTTTCAAGGTTATAGCTCGATGGTTCTTCATAATCAACTTGCCCCACAGCGTTTATTGTATCTGCAATAGCTCTTTTTCTTTGTTTTTGGTATAGTCTTGTGCATCGTCTGTACATTAAGAATGTCTATAGTTCAAAAGCCATTTTATGTGGCTATTTCTAAGATTTTCTCGAATTGGGGCCAATGCATCTTCCGATTAGTCAAAACTCAGAAAACCACCATCGGTTATTTCAAATTTAAACCACGTTTTGACACATTACAAGATGGAATTGAAAATATGTATGTTTCTTTATGCATACATACATAGATCACACGCACAGCACTTAAACGAGATCATCAATATATGTGAAGTGATTGCTTTGTTATTTTTTCTTTGATTTGGTATTTTCAGAAACATATGAACCCAAATTATTTTACACATGTATGTACATATTTTGTTTATCGTCCGGGAAACCTAATTTCCTGTTTTTTCCACAATTTTTAAAAGAAACGTCATCAACAAAAAATGAACCAATTAAAATATTCCTCCATAAGTTTATATTTCAAGAATATTTCGTTTTTCTTATGAAATTCAATTTGATATCTTGAAAAATAATTACGAGTCAAGGAAGAAGACTTCAAATAAATATAAAACAAAAAAACCCAAAAAACACAAGAAGAAATCTAAAAATTAATTATTTTTAAGCATTTTTTTTCTGTATTGTTTTTAGCTGAAAGAAAAAGTTCAGGGGAAAGTTTTTTTTTGGTTTAAAAAGAGTTGTTGCTAAAATAAACATTTATGAAGAGTTATTCAACTTTTGGCTTTTCAAATATGTTGTAACCTAAATTATCCTTTGAAGCGTGCACATGTGCATGTATGACGTAAAAATCTAGGGTTTATATACTTGAGCTGCAAATACTCACATTTTTAGGGATAGTGGAGGATGGCATGGAGTAGTCTGACGATTCTTGGACTATTGGATAGATAGAGTCCTTTCTGAGTTTGGTTTTTCATGGTTTATTTGTGAAATAGTTTTATCGCTGGTACAGTCAGCTTTCTATGAAAAGATCACGTTCCATTGTCATCCAGTTTGGTAACACTGAGCTCTGGGTGTCCTAATCTATGCATTCTTTTAACGTAAAGCACTTTCTGAGAGGAATTGGAATTGCATTTACTTGCGTAAAAGACTAACAATCGGTTAATCCGTTAACTAACAATCCGTGGGACTTTCCTCTGAAACACGGCTTACAGACCACAATTCTTTTTGCTAAACAGCCAAGTTGCGAATACATAACGGAGTACATAAGTAAAGCCATCGTTTTGTATCGCAGAAGTTTGTATTAGGATTTAAAGATCCTCGCAAACTTTGATAGGCTTTGTTAAATTTTAGCATCCGTGGCATGATTGGTCCAATGTTAGATACTACAAGAATTGTAGTAAAGCTAACGTTACACGATGCGGTGAACGTTCATGCGAATGTTGTCTTCCAAAGTTGGACTCAATACCGCGAAAAGCTCGAACGTGTCCAAACACCAAAGTTGGACGCTTGACATTGGACACTCGTAGTTCGAACATCGGCCACAAGATGCCTCCTACCAACAAGCGTCCAACGTTGGAGGGTGTTCAAAACATCGTGCTTTAGCACACACCCAAATGGGTAGACTTTTGGAGCCGAAGCCAGGATGAAGAAGATGCACGTCAAATCGCTGATCGATGGACAGTGGACGGAAATCTTTGTTTGGCTTGCCACATCAGTCATGGTTATTGAAAGTAACAATAACAACTGATCCGAGGTGATATTGCAATTCTAGTTCTTCTTGACTTCTCCAAAGCATTCGGCTCTGTAGTTCACTCACATCTGGTCCATAAACTTAGTCAACTGTATCACTTTTCCTCTTCTGTTCGTCTTTTCTCTTCTCTCTAATAGAGCTCAGTGTGTTCGGCATAATAATGTTACTTTCTTTTTCCTAAGTGTGCCTGCAGGTGTGCCTCAGGGTTCGGTTCTTGGTCCTTTGCTGTTCTCACTCTTTATTAATGATCTTCCTTCTGTTATCCGTCGCTACTCTTTTCATTTATATGTTGATGATCTTCAGCTAATCAAATTGAAAATTGTGCGTCTGAGCTCAATAGCACCTTGTCTCAAATTAACAAATGGAGTTCTAGTAATTTCCTTAAATTAACTCCAATTAAATCGCAAGTACTTTTCCTTAATGGTCTCTCTTTGTCTCCGGATGGTTTCCCACCTCTTCTGGGTACTAATACCTGGGTATTGTTGTCAATTCCAAACTCTCCTGCTGCAATCATGTCTCATTGCTACTCTCTAAGATCTATGGCACACTTCGTAAACTATGGCTACATGCCAGTCTGTTATCCTCATCTATTCGAGCCAAACTTATCAAATCTCTTGTTGTTTCTCATTTACGGCTCGCTGGTGTTTATTTTCTTCCACTCTTCTGCCATCAGCGTCGAAAAAGAAGAAGAAAAGCCGAAATTTCTAGGGGAGTTTTTGTTATTCTCGTCAATTCTTTGGAGATTAACACTTCCGCTAGACGTTTATCGTTATAATTTCTCGTCACTAAAAAAACTTGTCTGTTTCCGGCTGTCAAAATGTCTGTCGATTAAGATTAAACCATGCTCCTAAAAGCATCTTCTATTCGAAAGCGGTAATTGCCTAAACACAGGCTAAAATAACGGTTTCAACGGAAAAATTGTCGGTTAATTTTATTTCACAAAAAAAAATCAATTAATTTTTAAGGAACATTTAAAAGTTATTTCTAGCGTAATCTAAAAAACTAAACTACCACAAAACAAAATTTTGTAAGTCACTATAAAAGCTAGATTTCATAATAAAAACAGAACAGAAAGCTCCTAAAAGTATGTGAAGCTTGTGTATGTAACAGTATTTTATATAACACCGAAAAGTTTGCCCAAAAATCCATTTACTTGTGACAAAACTTTTTTCGGTGTGTCTGACTGGCGAAGGAACACACCTACGTGTCAGTTGCATACGTACCGCTACTAGTG
This sequence comes from Thereva unica, assembly GCA_949987705.1. Lineage (NCBI taxonomy): Eukaryota > Metazoa > Arthropoda > Insecta > Diptera > Therevidae > Thereva > Thereva unica. Next base: position 14,929,706 of record OX465281.1, on the reverse strand, counting down.
TGTAGTGGCGAGAATATGAAGAGCGCCGGGTTGAGCGATTTTTGTTTATTGTAACATAAGCGGCCGGTGGACATAGACACGGTGGGGCGTTGCGAGTCTTCTTTGTCTGGTGTGTTGACTGGCGTTTGTTTTGTTAGTTCCGAGTTGAGTAGTGGCGCGCTGTCAAAAAGTTGTTAATTTCCGCAGAGTCCTGGACTATCGCGAAACAGTTGCAATTAGTGCCGTGAGAAAACAAAGGTGTGAACGGTTCTGTGTTTTTTTGTTCAAGTAAATCAGGTGCGAGTTCGGTTTTTACTGTAGTTAAGGAGCAGAACAAGCTTAAAGCTGGAGCTCGAGACAAGCATGGAGTCTGACAGCAAAAAACCATTCAAGGTGGGGAGCACATTCATGCTGAGTTATTGTTGTTTTTGTTGTTGTCAAATTTGATGTTTTTTTTTCATTCCCCCGAAAAACCTGATGAAATTGAATTTCTATTTGGCATTTGTGATGCTCCTGAAGGAAAAGGACCTTTTCATGAAAATCGCATCATTGAACGAAATCGAGGTATTGCCCGTGTCCGTGGCTGATAGCTGCCGTCTGCCGTTCTTCGTTTCTCGCATTTCGGTTTGGGGCCCCACAGTCAGTCAGAGTGATGGTGGAATGGGGCCTAAAAAGTAAACAAGAAGGCACACAACACAGAAGGCAAAGGGCGCGGCGCGGCGATGCAGTAATGTCTTTGCTGTGCTCCAGTTATACATTTCGGGCAAAAGTAGGTTTATGCCAATTCACAGCGGGGCGGGGTGCGGGCCCAGAACAAGATTCTTCTTCAATTCCTTGGCCGGTCCTTGGCTGGAATAAATATTCCCGTGTTTGTGTTTTTCCACCTCTTCCAGATAATAATATTCTCTCCTTGTTATCATGGCAGAGAAAATTTCTTCAAAATAAACGACCACGCAGATGCTTACTTTTGCTGAATTAATTATTAAAGACACCGTATCCGACCCAATTTCATAAAAATCTGGGCCAGAAGGATATTTCTACATTAAAATTACACTTTAATGCTCTTAAAATTAAGTTAAAAACTCCGTTGGTTGCTGGAGTTGTTGCTATATACACTGAACGGATAAAACAGGATCAAATATCACTCTACACACAAAACAGTTTATGGTATGTACTTCTGCCTCACCCATAAGGGTTCCCGGATTCTGGGGCGCCGCTCTCTTTTAGCTGTTTTTGATCGCATCCGATATTGGTTCAATTCTATGAAAAAGGTGTGGAGGTATTGCTCGAAAAGTAGGTAATTGATTGCATTTAATGGTCAGTTATATCCCGGGGTAAGCAACTTAATGGGGTCGTTTCAGGACGGGACGAGGAAAACATTAGGGAATCATCGGTCCCTCGATTGGGAAAGGGCATGCCGGCCCAGCAAAAAAGGTCACAGAAATATATCAAAATTACACGGGATTTTCTTTTGGCGAATAAAAAAAACAACACAAGTCCAGTCCCGTCGCCTGCCGTCTTCTCCCATTGCCGCCCGCCCGAGAAAAGTATTTAAATCCATAAAATTGTTGCTTTTACCCCAAGTTATATTTCTCTCGCCCCTTTCCTACTTGTGTATATTTTGTGCCGTAATAGCCTGTAAGATGTGCATAATGATAGCCCCCCGTAAATAGCGACCGCCAGATGGGGAATAAAAATAAAATGAATTCATTCGAGTGAAAAAGGAAATTCTATATTTAGTTCCGTATTTTTATTTTATTTTTATAATAAAATTAACGGCCCGAATAAGTATAATCGTAATCTTATATTACACGATCGTTTTATTTAGTAAGGATACAAGAAGGTAAGTTATTCGACTGCCATTTTATTTGAAATCATTCTCTATCTCAAGCAGAAGATGTTAGGAAAACTATATCGAGAAAATATAATACAAATAAAACCCATTTTTTGTGTAATATCAACAAATATTTAAAAGAGTTTCCGATTTAGAATTGAACTGCGCTTATACCAATAACGAATTCAAATAAAAAATCAAAAAAAGGTTTCCAAATTTCTCTAAATGGCAAATCCCTTATTCCCAAAATGATGGAATCCCTAAGAAATAACCTTGATTCTTGGATATAAAGGATCTTCTTAATCCTAATTGCTTGTTATTGTAAATAGGAAAGGAGTTCTTTCACAAAAACTACTACTGGGGAAACATATGCAAAATAAATGATTGATATGCAAATTTACGAAAGTTACATTTAACAAAAGAAATTAGGATGCGCTTGAGGTCATATGTTTAAAGTAGAACCTCTTCAAATATATAATAAGTCTCTTTATCTTTTATTTGTTTTTTTAAATGGAAGGCTAAGATAAGTTTAAAAAGAGAAAATTGCAATTTGACAATCATTGACTACGATGATGGCTTTGCATTTATTCGTCTGGGGCCAATTTTCCAAGCCGTTAACAATTTTTCCTCTCTTGCTTTTAATGAAACTTCGTGCTCATAAGCGTTGCGACCACCACTATCATCTACTTTATGGTCTTATGGAATTTCTCGAATCTAACTATATTCTACACAGTGTCAAAACCGAAAGACCCACTCGTGACCTTCTCGAATGCCTGACGAAGATGGGGCACCTTATTTTATCACAGTGGTGAGTCTGGTCTGGTTACTCTTGATACTCCAAGTCCAAGCTATTGGTATCGCCTCATTTCTAAGAGAGTTTTCTTTCTGGCTGTTCAATCAAGGTAGCATTGGCTGGCATCGAATCTAAACCCCACAGCATCGCAGCCTCAGGGTTTATTTCTCGGTGTTACCAGGGGTCAATCTATCCCCGGTAATAACTGTTCTGTCCTTAATCTACTCCAACTCACAGCGACTGGCAGAAAAAGTCAACAATCTAATAATCAAAGTGTTAAAAACCCAAATTGCGTATTTTTTAACAGAAATTGTTACAAATTATTTCTGTAGCAAATGTGCCAAAAACAAAAACCTGAAAATAAGCGCCAGAAAAATACACAGTCATAACTGATTAAATGACAGCAATTGATAGGAGTTAAATGAAGATTTCCCAAGCATTTTTAAGAGCTTTGTACCCCAGCCCGCGCCAAATATCACAGGGTTTGAAAATATCTATACAAAAATACAAGCTAAGCTAATAAGGAAAAGCTCTGGTTCCATCTTGAAAAGCTTTTACCCTTTTTATATTATAAAAGACCTGAGTGGTGTCAAAAGAAAGCTTTTTCCGTTGTGAGCTAAGATCTGAGTGACGTCACGGGACCTTTATGAGCTCAAATTAGTGATTGTTAGTGATTAATCCCATTTGGATAGGCTGAAGAAAAAAGTAACTCCCGGTAACCAATTCGGATTCCGGGCAGGGCATGACACTATTCATGCCATGTCGTAATTGGTATCAGACATACACTGGAACTTCATGAAAGGCCAGTGTACCGGAGCATGCCTGATTTTGAGAAGGCATTCGATACAGGATGGACCGAAGGTCTTCTCTACAAACTGGTCAAACTCGGCATGACCGGACCTCAGTTGTACACGATTTATAATATGATTTCCAAGAAGTTCCTCGTTAAAAGTGACAACTTCACATCAAGTAGGATCTTCGACATTAAAAATGGTTTGCAACAGGGTGTACTCGTCGCTTTACGAGTGATCTAACAAGCTCACTTCGCTTGGCATTAACTGATTGTGTACAGGACGGGGCCGAAGATTGCAGTGATCCAGACGCTCTTGCAACTGACTTCGAGACAATCGAACGCTAAAGAAGTTGAAAATTAATTTTAACAAATGTGAAACGATCCTTTTCCTAAAGGAGTCCGAAACAGAGCTTCTCGCGATGTGCGAAGGAACTGGAAAACCCTCAAAATTTCGAATAATGCTGGACAATCATTAGAAAAGAAATTGGAAGTGAAAGTTTGGGCTTTGGCTGCGCCAATACTTATATTTCAATAGAAACAAGTAGAAAGTAGAAGAAACAAGCTCATGCCAAGGCAAACAACGCGTTTCATATGACCAAAAGGCTTTTTTATAGCAGACACCTCAGCCCACGGGTCAAAGTGATCTGCTATCAAGCCTTGGTCAGACCGATTTTACCATATGGTTGCCCAGTATGGTTCAACATATCCCCTTTTTATATCGAAAACCTTAGGGTTTTCGAAAGACAATGCTTAAGGGCGTGATTAAGGCTGTATCGAACACCAGAATCAGGCTTCACTAAGTTTCACGCCAACAATGTTCTCTTTGATAAGACATTTGTTAATTGGATCGACAACTTCAAGTTAATTCGAAGACATATTGCTAGAGCGATGGAGAACGGCAATCCTCTAATTCAGGGAGAGTTCTACCCGAACGCAAGATACCACAAAACAGCTTGTGAACGCGGTTTGTATAACCTAGATTCAAAAAGATTGGTCGAAGATCGATCGGGAGTGCCGCAAATTTAAATGTTTGGCATACTGTTGGGGATATTCAACTGTCCTTCGACTGTATTGGGCTAGTTAAATGAGATCGGAAATCTCAAGGCACATGGCGGCGAACAGCTTTTCTAACGATTGCCTCCATAGCAGCTGTGAGACAGGATATTATGTTGGTGGTGACCGGCAAGCACATCTCAAAAACAAGAGATATAATGCAGGGAGCACTCTTGTTCATTGGGCTACTACAAAGAGTCGAGGCGTCAACCCAACTAAGACTGAAGTAGTGTTATTTACAAGGAAGCTTAGACTTCCAGACTTTCTCTATAAGACTCTGCTATCAAAGATTGCAACTTAAGGAGAATGCGAAATTTCTGGGTCTCATACTGGATAGGAAATTAACGTGGAGGCCGAATCTATGGCATGGCATGTCGGTATGGTGGACTGCATTACAGAAAACTACGCATCGTAAGATACTTGAAAGGGTCCAAACAACTACTGAGCTGTGCATTAGTGGTGCGGTGAAAAGCACCCCAACAGCTTCCCTGGATGTCTTATTGCATCTTTCTCCTTTGGACATACATGCCGAGAAAGCCTGGCTGCCAGAATAAAGGCTTCTCTTGGATGGACTTCATACCCACATGGTCGCTCATTCATTTTTAGGAGGTTCGCTAACGCTGCGGACAACCTGGATGACACTACGTCTTCGTGGACCTTGGGGAAAGGTTTCAATATCATCATTCCAGCCAGAGATGGCTGGACAGATGATGTTATCCCGTCTGCGTCATTATGTATCTACACAGATAGCTCTAAAATTAAGAAAAACGTAAGTTGTGGTATCCTTTCCGAGCCGATTTGGGAGGCTGAAGATAAATAATATATATCATAAGAATGCATGCATGCTATCAGACCGCCAGGCGGCTCTCAAGGCTCCTAATTCTGTCGTTACAACATCCACGACTGTTCTGAACTGCCGTATGTCTCTGTGTGAGCCCGCCGTTCAGTTTGATATAACTCTATGTCGGGTTCCTAGCTCCAGGGGAATTAGGAGAAACTGCAGGGCAAATGAGCTGGCTAGATAGGGACCGAAGTGGAAAGGATATCCCACAACCCAGATGGGAATGTCCTTCTTCTTCTTCTTCTTCGATGGCTCTACGGCCCAATTCGAGCCTTGGCCTCCTTCAGCTTCTTCCTCCAGACGTCTCTCTGCTCCGCAGCTTGTCTCCAGTTTCTCGTGTTGAGCAGTTTCGCTGCATCGGTCTTAACATTATCTTCCCATCTTGACCGTGGTTTGCCAACTGGTCTTTTGCCATCTGGTAGTAGATACAGGGATTTTTTTGGTATCCTTGAGTCATCCATTCTTTGGACATGATCGGCCCAACGTAAACGCAGTAGCTTGGCATGGGTCGAAAGTTTACATTCTTTGTATAAGTCGTACAATTCGTGATTGTAGCGTATTCTCCATGCACTGTCTTCATTGATTGGTCCGTATATCCTTCGGAGAACCTTCCTCTCAAATATATCCAACTTGTCGGCGGATTTTTGGGAGATACTCCATGCTTCACAACCATACGTAGCTACTGTACGTATGATGGTTTTGTAGACTCTTATTTTTGTTTTTCTGTGGATGTCTCTGGATTTCATTACTGGCAGTAGTGAGAAGTATGTTCTGTTTGCGGCGTTTATTCTTCTTTGTACGTCTATCATTTCATCGTTGTCTTCACTGACTGTGGACCCCAGGTAGTTAAATTGGCTTACCCGTTCGAAGTTATATTCCCCCCAGGTGGTATTGTGGTTTCTTCTTCTTCTTTCCACCCTTGACTGAATTAGAATCTTGCTCTTGTCTGCATTTATTTGCAGCCCTATATGTTTTGCTCCATCTTCTAATTCTGTGAATACTTCTCTAAGGTATGACAGTGATCTGGCAAGGCAGTTTATGTCGTCGGCATATCCTGCCAACTGTTTTGATTTGTTAAGCAGGGTTGCGTTCGCATCAATGTTTACTTTGCGAATTACTCCTTCAAGGCAGAGATTAAATAGCATGGGTGCCAGCCCATCGCCCTGCTTTAAGCCTTGCTTGACTGGGAAGGACTCCGTCAATTCTCCTTGTATTCTGACTGCACACCTTGTATTTTCCATTGTCATTTTAGTCAGTTTCACTATCTTTAGGGGTATGTTTAGGTCCAGCATTGTCGCATACATTTTTTCCCTGTCGATGCTGTCGTATGCTTGTTTAAAGTCGATGAAAAGTTGATACACGTCGATGTTGTATTCCCAGCATTTTCGGAGGATTTGCCTTATTGAAAAAAGTTGATCCATCGTTGACCTATTTCTTCTGAATCCAGCTTGGTATTCACTTATTACGGCTTCTGCATAAGGTTCCAGTCTGGCCTTAATTATATTGGTCATTATTTTATACACTGTGCTTAAAAGAGATATGCCTCTGTAATTTGCACAGTTGAATCTATCTCCTTTCTTGTGTATTGGGCAGATAATGCTTTGCTCCCAATCTTCAGGCATTTTTTCGTTCCTCCATATGCAGCATAGTAATTCATGTATAGCTGCTGAAAGCGGTTCGCCTCCTTGTTTGATCAGCTCTGCTGGGATGTTATCAATTCCTGGAGATTTGTTATTTCTTAAGAGTCGTATGGCACTTTGTACTTCCTCCAGAGTGGGTGCGTTTGTTTCTCTGGTGTCATCGTTATGTTGTGGACGGGGTTCTGGTACGTGTCGGATGCTCTCGTTTGCGTTCAGCAGCTCGCTAAAAAATTCCTTCCATCTTTTCTTTACATCTTCGCTGCCTGTAACTATAGTGCCTTCTTTCGTTCTACATATACCGGAGGAGGGTTTGAAGCCTTTCTTGAAGAAGTTTACTTCCTTATATGCTTCCCTGGTTTTGTTTCGGGCAAAGTTTTCCTCTGCTCTCAGGATGTAATTGTTGAGGAATTGCCTTTTCTTCTTCCTGCAGATGTTTTTTGCGGTTCTTCTTGTTTCCTCATATTTCAGTTTCTTGCTCCTCGTCGGTCTCTCTATGTAAATTTTCCTATTTCTATTTCTGGCCTCTATAGCTGTTTTACATTCCTCGTCGTACCAATCATTGGCTCTGGCAGTGCGTTTGTAGCCTACAGTTTCCTTCGTGACATCTGTCAGTATCGTCCTCAGTCTTGTCCATTTTCCCTCAATTGTGTCTTCATTATTTATGTTTAGGCTTGGACCTATCCTGTCTGCTAACGTTGCCTGGTATCTCTCCAATACGGTCTGTTCCTGGAGGCGGTCAACGTCGAATTTCTTTACTTTGTTGCTTCTTTGTTCTTGAGTGGACAGCCGACATCTGAATCTAGCTTTAACTAGGAAGTGGTCCGATTCACAATTCGCACCTCTGTAGGATCTTACTTGAAGGATACTGGAAGCTGCCCTTCTGTCTATAAGTATATGGTCTATTTGATTGCAGTACCTTTCGCTGGGAGATTGCCATGTGTATTTGTGAATGTCCTTTCTTGGAAAATATGTTGAGCTGACGATCATATTTTTGCTCATTGCAAAATCGATAACACGTTGTCCGTTATCATTTGATGTTTCGTGGAGACTTTCTTTTCCAATGGTTGGTCTGTACCAGTTCTCTCTTCCAATTTTGGCGTTGAGGTCTCCTATCACCATCTTGATGTCATTGGAAGGGGCCGTGTCATATGCGTGTTCAAGCTTGTAGTAGAAAGTGTCCTTTGTCGTGTCCGCTTTCTCCTCCGTCTCCGCATGTACATTTATGATTGTGAGGGTGAAGAATTTCGTTCGGAGTCGTATTGAACATAGACGTTCACTGATTGGCTTGAACTCTATGACATTATCTATGATTGACTTGTGTATTACGAAGCCTACTCCTAAGTGGTGTTCCCTTCCGCAGCTGTAGAATATCCTGTAGTTGCCAAGGTCCATTGTCCCGTTTCCTATCCATCTGATCTCTTGTAACGCGAGTAATTTGATTTTATATCTGCTCACTTCGTCTAATAGTGACTTAACTGATGAAGTTCGGTACATACTTCGCGTGTTCCATGTTCCAAAAATCATTTCCAGGTGCTGTTGCCGTAGTCGTTGCCGTTTTTTCCGTCCGTTCCGAGGCTTTGCATCGGGTTTCTTAACTGTTGTGTTTTTACAGGGTCCGGTAGTTAGCCCAACGCCCAACCCCACTACCAGGAGGACCGGATCCGTGAATTGTACCCCATCGGATAGGGTGGCCCAGCTATACCCCCGGGCACTGGGTACGTCCGTCGTCGGTTGGTTATCCAGGAGGCACCAGCGAGGAGGTGACGGTACGATTTTGCCCCCCGGGAATGTCCTTAGCCACCTATAAACTGGCTGTGAGAAAGATCCGCTAAGCTCGAGCCACCGGGCTGAGATGAATCACAGCCATGGTGTGCCGCCCTCTTCACGATATATGGGCGCCTTTGGACCCTAAGCGTTCAAAATGTCTTGTTCATTTGAACAAAAAAGAGATAGGCTAGGTAAGGAAAGTGCTGTCTGGTCACTGTCCCTGTCCCCGCACGTCGAAAGACTGGGACTTCCCCAAAATGATTTATGTAGAAGTTGTGGCCATGAATATAAGGAAGAAAGTATGTGGTATTCTCGATGGCGAGTGACGTGACTGTGATAATCAAACTGTGGAAATCAAACTGTCGATGCCTTCACACAAATCGAGGAAAATGTCACTTCACACGCCACCTTGCGACAATTAAATACGAATCTAGTTTATTTGCTTGCCAGAAATCTGTTTGATTGACAATGAGAATACCAATTTAAGGGCAAAGTAACATATCTGTCACGTCACTCGATAACGAGAATAAGGCTGACTGTCTCTCATCTTCTCTGTACATGCCCGGCCGTTGCGAGAAGAAGAAGGGCCGTCTTTGGCTCACTTTTCTTTAAGAAATGGCTTGAAATGGCCTAAATTTTTGCTCAATCAATAAAATGGCATCATAATTGCCTCCATGATGTGCCTAAGTGGGTTCCCTAGTGGGGGAGTAGCCATTTCAACCTAAACTAAGCCGCTGCAGCTTGTTTCACTTGGCGATCGCCGTGACCTGTTTGGTGTTGTGCTACTAGACTGTAGTGATCTAAGAGGTAACAGGTTTAACGATCGTGTTGTACAACCAGTAAATATTTGTGGTGTAAGATCCTGCCTACACCCTTCCCCAAAAGCCTATAATAGGCCCATATAGCCATGGTGGCCTTACTGATGGTGTAGTCCAGTTGATTTTTAGGGTATAGAGAAATCGCTTAAACGCGTGCTATTATGTATTCTGTGTACATTCGGTCGCTGGTATTAGTAATGTTGGAGTGGTTTACTCTAATATATTTAAGGGAAGGCATTTCTAAATTGTACTTAGATCATGTATGTAATACACAAAACTAATTACAACTAGTTGGGATGTGGGTTCGACCCTTTCGGTCCACATGATCAACTTCCCAGTATGATGGATGTTGAATATTATGATTGGATATTTTAATAATAAATGAACAATAGGCAATATAGAATATATGTATAATACCGAGAATTTGTCACAATTGTTTATCAATATTTTCGCTAAAATGTCAAACTAAATGTGCGCACTTACAAATTTAGGATGACGATAATGTACATAAAATTGATGTATTAATGTTTTTCGGCACCTCAATGAAGTCGATATATGTAGTTTTTAGTTCGCGCGGTATCATGCAGGTACAAAAATCACTTAAGTCATTTAAACCAAAAAACCGCTGGACTGAATATTATAAAAATCTTTTCAGATTATATTGTCGCTAATACGCTTCGAACGGCACCTCAAGTAAGTCAATATCTTTCGTGGTTCGGGCGATATCGTACAGGTACAAAAATCACTTACGTCGCTTAAACAAAAAAACGGCTGGACCGAATTTCATGAAAATCTTTTCGGATCATATTTCGGTTAATACGCTTCGAACGACACCTCAACGAAGTTGGTTTCAGTTTTGGTTCGCGCGATATCGTGCAGGAAAAAATGACCACATCCGTACGCACATACACACACACACACTTCCTCCCAATTTTTTGCTTAAAATGCTCCTGGGACCTTGAAAGATGAAAATACGTTAAAATTTTCGATTTCGATTTTCGGACCGATTACAATAACTTCCTATACTGGGAAGTTAATAATATATAATTACTTTTGAATAGAGAATCATGTATGCGGAATTCTCTATCACGACGAGTATTCCCCAATTCAAGAAACATTGGCAAATTTCACTGCAAAACTTACATTATTTCTTTCCTCCTCCTTTCATCCTAAACCACCTGCTACATTAGTCACCGCATTACCCAAAACACCATGACGTATTGCCTAATATACAGCACACCCGTTAAGCATTGGTCCACAGCCCACAAAATGAAAAGAAAAATTACTTCAAATATCAATTTTCTTCGTGGCACCAATTTCTTCACAAGCAATTTACCCGCAAAAATGCGTTTATTTGTGTCGCGAAGAATTTCGTTTTGAAATAAATGTCGCGCGAAAAAATGGAGGGGGTGTTCATAAATTACACAACACCATCCCTATTTCATCCATCGACCAATAATAGCACAACACATTCACTCGGAATGGAATTAAATTGTGCAAAAATAATGTCTGCACCCTAAAAAAACGAAGAATTTTGTAGCATACTTAAAATCGCAATGTGACCTTCAATGGGAATCCTTCTCGTGCACAACACACACAATTTCTTGCCATAACCTTTGTGTATGTACTAAAAGATTTTTCGCCTTAACCTAAAAACGGAAAACGATGAAACTTGTTGCTCAATTGGCTGATGGCGGCTCACAGATTTTGCTCAGTCGAGATAAAAATCTGTGATAAAGTTATATGCCCGCCGAAGGAAGGCGGCAGGCCGCACCATTTCCATGGGAATAAGGCTATCAGTTCCAAGGCTAATTCAGAGATTTTTATTAATACATCCAAAACCGAGAAGAATAAATATTAACGATATTTGTGCTGCTCGCCTCCTTTCCAGTAGCCTCATTTTCGAATACAACTCTCGACTCTTAACTTTTCATCTCGCAAGAATTTACATTCGAGGCTCATGAATGTTTCATTCAGTCCTTGAAAGAGGCTTTTTATGCCTGCACGCACACAGCGGAAGCTCATTAATAAACGGTTTTGCACGAGATGCCAGAGGATTTCCTTAAATATCCTTATTTTTTTCGGGGTAACTTTAATTCCAAATGGAGCGAATTTAAGAAAGGAAAATAGATGCGAAATTTTATTTGATGAGAGAAGTCCAGAAAATTTCCTGCGAATGTCCTCGGGCAAATCTCGGAAGAAGTTTCGCAAGACAAATTGTTGTCATTGTGAAATTGCGAACTTGTTAAATTTAATTTTAACGCATAAAAAGGGGCGATTGTTGATGTTGTTGAATTGTTGACGCATGGAAAATATTGCCCGTTGTCAAGTTGAAGATTGAAATTAAAAATTTTCATATTTTGCGCTTTTACTAAGGAGAAATCCAATTATGCGTTTGTAAGGAATTTTCTTTTTGGGATTTGGCACAATTTTTCCATTATTATTATGCTTGAAAATAAAATTTGGATGTTATTGCTCGTTGTTATTATTTACGTTCATTTGGGGCAAGTTCTAGGTCAAGTTTCGTTCTTCAAGGATGAGCGAAGAGTGTGTAAATATTATTGACAAAAGATAGGCGGGCCCACACATAACAGACACTCGCAAAAAACATTTTTCCAGGGAGTTGGCAAATGTTTGACACAAGTTTCACACATGTTTGACACAAGTTTGACAAACATTCGTCGAAAATTTAGTGAAGTTCTTGCGGAATGAATATTCCACACGGGTGCGGAATGCCCGCAATTCCGTGTCTAAAAGCAATATCAGAATGCTCGTATTCTACAAGAGGCGTAGAAAAAAATATTTTCCGAAATGTTTGTTATCTCCTGTGTATGTTCAGTAGGAAAAATAGTTTCCCCCTTTGCTACAACTTCAACAGAATTTTCTTCTTGTTACTGAATATGCCCCTTCGTTTAGGTTTTTCTCAGTGTCATCTACACGAGGCAGTACATTTATCCCTTACACCATGGTAAATTGTACTGAGGCCTCAATTTTTTTAAATGTCCCGGTTCAAAAATAATGTCCTACTGGTATATGAGCGTGTATCGAAATAAACGAAGGGAGGTGTGATTGTCAATACGTATTGGAGAGACAAGGATTTATTCTTTCTTACTTCTTTGGGGGCAGTAAAATATCCAATTAGAAATGAGTGGTGTAAAATATAATTATATACTGTGGAGGCATACAATCAGTAACTAAATTGAGAGGACACTTGTAAAAAAATTTTGATCAACTAAAGTACATGTTAAAAAGCCCCCTCCGCCGAACCTCTTACTAAGCTTACTGCTAGACATTGCACCATGATGTGACAAATGACATAATGGACTGGTAGTACAAAAGGTGATTCCTGAAAATTTAAGGTTACTTATAAAAAATGTGTTATAACTTTTTTTTAAAGTTCGATGTTGAGCGTCACCTATCGGAAAAATTTTGTGCTACGTGCACAAGAGACACCTAGTCAATCATATTCAGAACACGTCTCTCACCCTGTGTAGAACTTACCGCATGGCGTCTTCAACATTTTTGTTCTTCTTGTTCATTGTGTTCGATATATTCTCTGTTTAAATTATCATCAAGACCACCCGTCGATTATTTGCGAAGATGGCAAACCAAGGAAGTAAATTGAAGGAACAATATCTTGCAGCGACATCATTTCAATCACACTTCTTCGACTATTGAATCAAGTTTTCGGTCTGATCGGATAGTCGGATAGTAAAAAAGTAGCCTAAAAAGCCCTAAAAATGAATAAGCCGTTTCCAGGCTTTGGAGTTTACAATTGGAATGTTAAAAAAACTTTCCACTCGCTTTCCTCCGACTATCGGATCTAGTTCTCCGTCTAAACCGATAGTCGGATCCGAGTAAAAAATTAGCCTAAAACATGTCCAAGAAAATACTGTATCTTCCTGTGAAAGTCCCATCGCAAACGGATTAGCCATTTCCGAGATTAGCCCGTTCTAAAAGACAGACAGACATACCGACAGACATTTCGAAAATACTTGATTTTGTTTTAATATCTTGTTAATAATCGTATCAACTTATAATAGAAAATGACAATTATTTTGAACTCACAGACAGACACTCCAATTACATTAATGTAAGAAGCTGAGCATGTGGTAAACTGCACCATTCTGCCATTACAATTCTACTTATCAAAATAATTTAGGACTTCCCCACAACGACTTAGGCAGAAGTTGTGGTAATTAAGAAGAGGAAGAAACTGTCTCCCATCTTCTCTGTACATGTCCCGCCCTCGCAAGGAAAAGAGGGACCTTCCTTGGCTCACCCTTAATTGATGGATTGAGCGAGCTGCAAAATATTGATGTTCCTAAACTCTGTCGCTTTATCAAAAGCTCAAAATGGCTTGAAATGGCCTGAACTATGTCCCAACACTAGAATGGCATCACAATGGGCCCAATAGCGGGCCTAAGTGAGTTCCCTGGTGGGGGCAGCCATTTCAACCTAACCTAACCTATCAAAATAACATCCAGGTTATGTATGACTCGGTAGGTTAGCGAAAGAAATTCTACATACCACAACTTCTCGTTCCTCCCTTGCCTCTCTTACCGTCTGATTAATATAATCGTCAAATTAGCACTAATGTACCTCATAAGTATTAGGTGTTTACTATAAACCAAATATGCTAACGCTTAACCTATGTTAAATTAAGATAGAATTTTAAAGGACGAAAAATCACAATCTTTTAAGGATTAAAAAGTAATCTGGAAAAATGTCAACTTAAACTAAATCTGCATGGCAAAAAACTAAGCAAAGAATGAAAAAAGAAAGAAAGGAAGAAAAAAGAGCAGATGTACACCTGGTGATTCAAAAAACCTTTTTCAATGTGCAAAAGTAACAAACAATGAAATTGAAAATGCGAAAAGAAAACAATAACAATATAAGCCTTCGGAGAGGTATGGGTGCATTAGGCGGTGCAATTGTCCTAAAAGTTTGTGTAGCAGATGTTGATGCAGTTCCAAGGTGACTGTAATTATAAGAGTTTCCAACAAATGATTCTTTGCTAAAAATTGTAAAATTTAAAAGCAGAAGAAGGGAAGAATTTTTTGAATTGGTGAAACAGATGATAGTAAAGGTACGAAAAAAATATCGAAAAGCTAAAACTTGGCAGGTAGTTGTTGATGCCTGTGATATGTATTATAGCTGTCGTACAAAACAGCATGTGTTCGGGGTAGGTTTTATGATCCACAGAAGAATAAAGCCTACCATTATCGGCTTTAAAATAATAAACGAAAACGGGAAAATACTCCTACCCGGTATATAAAAAAGGGTATATCGCAAAATTTGTTGAGTACCGCGTATTAGATATTCTCCCCTTCAATCCAATGAACAATCGATCAGATTTTCAGCTTGAGGCAGGCGATGGAATATTTCAGGCTTTCAAGATTCAGACGTCATTGACATAATTGGAAGAACATCAAGAGCACGAAGCTTTCATCCAGATTGAGCGGGCAGCAAGAAAGCTGAGACCATATATCAACGAAACCCTCCAGCCCCGTCTGCAAGATCACCTAACATTAGTCGCTCAATCAAGGAAGAAGAGCGCGAAATAATAAAATAGAATAAGAAAATAGTAAAATCATTTACCTACCTTTGGTCAATAGTCTTCTTCTTCTTTAATGGCTCTACAACTGGGATCCGGTCCTGGCCTCTCGCAACTGTTCTCTCTGCGATGCCAAACTGGATGACATTGTCTCAGAATCGGGACCGATGTAGAGAAAAGTTGCGAGAGGCCAGGAGCAGAGAAAGAGAGCAACGCATGAAATATAGGCTATTTTGGTCTTCTCCAAAGATCTTAGACTAGACTCTTATAGTAACAGACGAATACCAGCGTCTATGAGAGACCATAGAACTCGTGGGCATTTATCGTTAGTCCATGCGTGAAGATCTGAACTTCTATTCAGTCTGAAGTTTCAGATGAGGAAGATTTTAACACTTGATTTAACCACCTGCGACGCTAAACTGTATTCTTCTCTGTGTATTTGTCGAGAATCATAAGGTGACCTGCAGTTCACGGCTTGTCAGGCGGCTACCTCAATCCTTCATACCTCAGTCAGACTGAGTACATAATGTGTGGCCTTCATCGGGCCGTGTCTCCAACAGTCTGTGGGTGAATGGAGGCCTTAAGGCTTGGTTTTGCAGACGAATAGGTGGTCTTGGTCTTGCGCAAGAACAAGCCCTAGACTGTAAGATCAAAACCAATTTTGCTCCCCACTAAATGAAAGCTTGAAATAAGAGCGGGAAAAACTGAGAGCACTGTTCAGAGGAGCTAATTTTGATCGCTGTAAAATATGCTTCCAAGGGAGCACTACTGGAGCTTTCAGTATTTTGCAGGACAAAGAAAACGGGTGATTATTTTGATGATATTAGCATACTCAATAGACCGGTTCTCGTTTTAAAACGTTTCTAAAGGAGCAATAACAGTAATTCTTCTAATGAGATGCAATGCTATAAAATATATGAAACTGGTATGGGAATGGGAGCCCTGTACGTCTTTTACGGAGTACTCAAAGATGGCTATTACAGAACTCCGTTCCTTGCTGGGCTGGTATGGACCTTGATAATATTATTTTAAAGAAAATGTCAAAAGTCCTGATCGTTTTAAGCCCCTTACAAGAAAAAAATATAAAATCTTTGTTGGGGGAAATTTCCTAAGCTACAGATTCTATATTTACCAAAATTCGCTTTTGATGCGTAAACGAAATTATCTGTCAGTGAAAACTCGCTTCATACTGCGGATGCACCACACGCACGCATGCATCTGTTTCCAGATTTATGCAAATTTATGATCGTTTGTTTACATTGAACCAAATAGGTCGGGTTGCAAAAAGGCTTTTGGAAATTTTTCATGCCTCCAACTTCTAAGCTGGTCAATAACTATCAGAAGGAGCTCTTTGTGTGCTGCTTCTTTACATTGCATTCTATCAATAGTGTTTTTATATACTTTTGGATGGAGAGACCTCTAAACATTTAAGCCGTGTAACCTTGATTGAAAAACTTTAAACAAGCTCAAATCTAATATAAATTCATGATTACCTACACTTTATCTGTTTACACCAAAAAACTAATAATTTTTGAGCGATTAAATTAAAAAATACGAAATTGCAATCCCATAAACTGCACAGAATACCTTAAAGTGTGTATTCATGTGTGTATATGCATAGACTGTCTCTGTCTATTTATAGAACACATTGGCCTTACCAGTCTTTCAAAGCCGAACTACTTGACATAAAATACAATAGCACAACTAATGAAAAGTGACATCCTTACCTTCTGTTGTCGTCTATATAGGATAAAAACTGTTCATCTCACTTTCGTATTCAACCTTGAAGGACCTTGTTCTTTCATTTCGTTGAAACCATATGCCTTTGTCTTAAAAGATCACATCCAAGGATTTAAATGTTTGTACAATGAAATGTATTGTTTTCGTCGTCTACCCCCAAAAAAAAGAAGAAAGAAATTTGTAAATCCTAAAGAGTGCTGCTATATATAATACTATACCTGAAAAGGTAAATATTAAGAAGGAATTACCTTGAAAATCTGTAACACAAGCGCGAAAACAATTTTATACAATTTAATCATTCTGAAATATTTAATAATAAAGGCCGGTTGTTGGTTGAGAACTGTGAGTTTGAGAAATTGTTTTCATGGTATAAATTACCAACCCCTTACCCCCGGTTGGTTTCTCTGTTCAATCTTTGGTGTATTATTTTGCTCCGCTTGAATGACTAGCATCAAGGAGCTTTAAAAGTAATACGTTCTTAGAACTGGAAATAATTCTCTCGTTTTTACACAGTTATTTCATGAGATTCTTTTACCTTTATCTCGGCACACACAAAAAGACTGGTGTTGGAGCGATTTCAAGGAAATTCGGATTAACGATTTTCGATGATATTATTACCTCGAGCCTTTTACATTTTTTTTGCTGTGTAAACGTGTATTTAACAGGATTTGGAGTTCGGCTTTAAATGCGAATTGTACAGAGGCCGAATTTACAGAGGCCGAAATTGAAATATGCTTCCGTTGAATTCGGAAAAAAAATCACCCGAAATATTTTCGCCCGAGGATAACAAATGATCGCACTTTCGGCACCAATACACAGGCAGCATTCACATTAAGCGGACACACATAAATCCTGCCAAAGCTTCAATAATTCCTAGTGAAGCTCACAGGACTAAGGCTTATGCATTTGGCAGTATTTTTTTTCGGCGCAGATGGTGGTGAGTCATCAAGGATTGTACGTTGACTACATAAAGTGGGGGAAATCCTATTAATTCTAAGCTTATATACATATATATATTTATTTATTTTTTTTTGTAGCTGGTGAAGATAAATTTCGAATAGTTTCTATAGAAAGGAACCAGCAAGGCCACACGAGACTTGCTTACTTACTCTGCAACTGCCAAAACACATACTTGCTTAACCTTCTTCTAACAGGACAAATGGGAAATTGTTGTGAAAATTTATCAAGTCCAGAAGATCCCTTTGTTTCTCCCAACTAAGCAATTACCGTATTTCAACCTTTTGCAGGTGTTACACAGCACCAGTCAGGGTATCCAAGAATTGAGGGGGGTGGGGAGGTCCTTTCGAAAACGATTTTATTCACTTCTTCTCTCCCAAAATGTTTGTTTATGCTAACCTAGTTTCCATTTGACAGGAATTTCAAATTGACTTAGAATTGGAAAACCTTCTGAATAGAGGTCCTTTCATGAAAGATTAACAAAAACCGGCGACCTCTCCTTTCCTCTAGTCTTGTGTGTGTGTGCTCCCCGAGAAAATTGGGAATTTTCCATAGAAATTCCCTTCCAAGATTTTATGAACCGGAAGAGGGCTTTTACACCTCACCTTGTTTAATCTATGCGCTTTACACGGCGCGTGGAAATGATATCACCTGTGTTGATGCAATCGCTTAAAAGTTAAATTTTTGTTAAATATTTACAATTAACCTTTTAGTAAAATTTCCTTGCCTCTGCACGCATCACGTGTGTGATTGTTGCCTTGTCATTACTAATAGCACACGCGCTGCCCGCTCTCCTCTCTCTCGCGCAGTTTTACATGATGCCCTCATGGCATATGACTGGCATTTTTATTTGTGAAAATGTAAGCGCTTTGTTGAGGATGAATATAAGTATCCAGGAATAAATTTAATTTAAAATTCTGAAGGGCAAAAAAAGAAAGAAAACATGAGTTGTAACATTTCCTGAACAAAATTATCACTTTTCAAGGAGATGGCCAAGGAGCATGCCAAGGATGCAGTGAGAAATATCCCGATTAATATTCAATATTCATGTTTTTTTTTTGTGTTCGCATGAGATTCTACATCGATTGGAATTCTTGAGGGATTTTGGGCGGGCATTGATGGTGGTGGAAGATTCATTTGATGTGGAGTTGCACAGGGCATGTAAGATGGAAATGAATTTTCGTATTATTGGGGATAATGCAAATAACGAAGTATTTTTATTGCTGTAATTGTAATATTGTGAAGTTATTGGTATTATTATTTCAAAGATTTATTTATTTATAGTATTCAGAATCTCCAAAGTATCCACTGCATTGGATATTCATATGAAAAGAACTTTCACTTATGCTGCAGCTTAAATAATCGAGGAATGTACGCAGCTAAACAATCTACCCTTCATAATTCACAAAGAAGAATTCTACGTAGAGCAAACTAACACCATCAGGTTAATATCGTCAAACGATATTAAAATGGTGCTTGGAGATGTGAACGTCAAAATAGAAAAGAAGAGCCATAGTACACCCGTTTTGGACAAACCAAATCCTGCAAAGCACAGGTCAGACGGTATGTGTTTGCAGAGCCAGTACCGGAGAGCTCTTTTCATTCTTGACAAGATTGCTAAGAATGAGAACAAGTCTGGCAAAATTAAGTACAAGTCGATTGTTGAGAATTACACAAAACGGTAAGCACTAAACCAAACCAACCATGAAAAAGCCTCAAATGCCGAAAAAGGTCAAAGGGTTCCCCCAAGAAAAAACCTGCTGCAGGGAGTACAGCAGTGGAAGGTGGATCATAGCCGGGCCCAGAAAGACGGGCGAGGTGGTCAGAGACCGGCAAGTAGCCTTAATGGACGAAAGGGCTTTGGGGGGACGCATTAGGTCTGAAACCTGGCACAAAATCCTGCGGTGGTGGTGACTGGGTGGTCATCGAAACAAAGGAACCGATGAAGAATAGCATTTCATTCTTTCTTCTCATCAACAAGGAGTCCCTCGGGATATTGGAGAATAATGCAAGCCGACTTTTAAAAGCCCTCCTCCAGAGGAGGAATTTCCGAATGTAGAGGTACTGGCGGGGGGTTCGGGTTTGGAGGAGTTCGCCGAAGACGGCTGGAGGAAGATTCTTGAGATCGTTCAGATCAATCTCTAACACTCCAAAATAGTCACAAACACCGTGTCGCCTTAATACAAGAGCCCGACCTTCACATAAACTATCTAGCCTCGTGTAGCGTCCTCAGACTTAAGGAATCCGGCGCCTGGATCTTAAAACCCTACGGACATAGCAATGTCTTGAATATGCTGCCTAAGGCTATGGTCGCTACAACCACATACTATCTTTCCCTAGATGGACCTAGGCTCGGAGACCGAGATGATTGGCAGTTCAATAGTGGAGTCACTGGAAACTTGCACTATTTCTACGACGACTTGGCTTAAACAAAACAAAAACAATGGACCTCTTAAATAGATCCCGACGAAATATTTCTAATTGGGCTTTCGGTGGCATTGGAGGCAACTCTTTACCTACCTACCTACCTCCAACTAAGAGTACTAACCACGACCAATGATGCTTGGCCTATGGAATAAAACGAGAACTGGTTTACTGTGTATGCTAATGGTATCCTTTAAGGTCACCAAAATAATTGTCCGCTTTCTTTATCCTATACAATTTTTAAAAGCCCCAATTTTGCTCCCTTTAGTCGGAAAAAGTGTGACTGAACCGTGCTTTGTTTGGGTGCCAGGCTAGGAACGGGCGAGTGTGATTTTTAATCCCCATGTATTTTGATGATATTTCATCTCAAACCTTGTAATTTTTGCAAAATTACGGCCAAAATCATGTGCAAAGCCAATGCTCAAACCTGAAAATTGAATTCAACCCAATTAAGTACGGCACTGTTGATGCTGAAATCAGTTGGACGTTCAATGCAAAAGCCAAGAAACATAAAAGAAAGAAGCTATGGGCTAGAAGAGGAATTGCTAGTTGAAATTTGGATTTAAAAAGTTGAAGACGGGTGGTGCCAGAAAAAACAGCCAAACGAAATCATGTTAATTCAGTGCGAACGGTTCTACATAATTTGGAAAGCGCTTTCCAAAAATCTTGTAATTTCGGCCCAGTGCGAACATGGTATTAGTCCTATTGTACTCTTAGTAATCCCTTCCAAGCCATTTCACAAGTAGTATAGCTAAACGAGACCAGTGACGTCAATGGTTGTGGTCTCAGATGTGGGTGAATACCGCGCAATGACTTAAACTTGCAGTGGTGGGTTTGTGTCATGGATGAGCTTTTGCGACGGCGAGCTTTCGCGATGGGATCTTGCAAGGGGTTCTGTAGTTGAACATCGGGTAGTGCGTTTGCTTCTTTGGGGTGCCTAGGATTGGAGCTGTGGAAGTCGGTCGAGACGCTACGAAGAATTAAACTAATCCCTGTAGCCTCTGGAGATCTGTAACTCATTTAACAACTAAGCAAATCTATGTGGAAGTTGGGGATCTGGAAGCTTTAACAAAATCTACTTCAGCCATCCATCCCATGTCGCAACAGCCCAAATCGAACTTTGGTCCCTATAGAACATTTCTCCAAGTTGACGTTTAAAAATCCAGCTTTACAGATCCATCGGTTTAATAAGGAACAATGTATCGAATCACGTTGAAGAAGTACTACATTAAAGCTCAATAAAATACAGGTTGAGTACAATGTATGTTTATAGCAGTTAACTTTTCCATACAATTCAATTATTTATCTACTCTTGGAACTTCTACATCGACTATAGCCCAGTGTGGTATCCTATTCGTTTACCGAAGTCAACCCATCTCTATAAAACCATTTTGTCATCTCCACTCCCACTAATTTGAAAAAAATTGGGCAGACACTTAAATTCCACAAAAATATTGCAATCGATTGAAATACCCACAAATAATTTATTAGCCTTTGGGGCACTCCATCGTACAACGTGCACCAGCTAGTATATAAACGTCGGAGGTTCAAGAAAAAATTCGCGTTTCTTATCCCGTAGTTGCAGTCTAGACGTAATAAAAGTGATTTATTTTTTGTCTTATTTAATGGTCGCTTGCCAATTTTAGACGATTCAATATTATTTAGAGCCAAGAATGTAGTAAAAAACAAGTTGAACGATTCATTAAACAAACTCACTGAGGAAAACAGTTGCAATATATATTAAAGCAACTAGAAAAATGCTGGCAACAAACTGATCAACAATATTCTTTTATACTTCTTCCTACCTACATTAAGTTCGGAATTAAATTAATGGAACGACGATAGTAACGCCACCTCTTTGTAGATTTATTGAGCATCGTAATTACGAGAGGTAACTTTTCCCGACGTTTGTTGCTTTGCAGAACAGAATTGCATCAGTGTTTCAGGAAAATTTTGGTGTCCCTTTCACACAATAGGCAAGGTCTTCTTCAGGACGTATGAGATATAGAGCTTCAACGAGCTTGATGTTAACAAATGTACAGACCCTGGAGGAGTGCAGCAGTGTCCTACACCTAAAAAGACATGCGCCAACCTAGTTCTCCGGATTTTTGTTTGGAAAATTTCTCATGTTCAACCTAACCAAAAAAGGCGATTCAAGCAGTCCTTCCGACTATCGTCCAATAGCAATTACTTCCAATTTCTCCAAAACCGAATCCTAAATTGCAAACATTACGGCTTCCTGCCAAAAGGTTTATCGGGCCGTCTTAACGTATTTGACAGAACACCGTATGCACCGATGTGGCCAGTTCGGTTTGGTTGTTCTGGATTTCTCCAAAGCTCTTGAGAGTTTGGCATTCTGATCTGCTGTCTAAACTCTGTACTGGGGCAGGGATACAGTTTTTTCCTATGATAAACTCGAGTTTCCCGGTATCGGACAATGGGGAATTACCTCGTCCTACCGCGAGATCCCTCAAGTTTAAACGGGTGCCGAGGATATCACATCGACCCCATCAATCATTCCTAGGCCTAGGGTGGCAGCACCGAAGTCGTTTCAACCAATATGGGAATGGAATGGTAAAATTTGATGGAATACTCGAAACAGATGACTTCGAAAGACTTCTGTGCTGGCCTCTCTTACATCTGAATAGTACAGGACTACTGTCAGGGTCTTGGGTCGAGCCACACGTTTAGTTACGAGAAAACTGGAAACAGATGACTTGGAACGACTTCTGTGCTGCCATTCCGGCCTCTCTTACATCTCAATAGAACAAGACTATTGTCAGGGTCGTGGGTCGAGCCACACGTTTAGTTACGTGTAGCTATTAGTATTCTGTAGCACTGGATCGAGATTTTTCTTTCTGGGGGCACGCACGGAGTCACGCCACATTGATAAGAGTCCTTTTAAGGACAACTTCACTAGTTAGCAAGCTAAAAATACTCCTATTTTTGTTAGCAATAAATACTTTCATATTTTAGGTATAGAGAACTCAGGGCATAGTGATTTTGTATTACTGCTATTTACAGCGATTCAATATCAGCCCGAACACGTTTCGTACTCCTTATAATGTCATTTAGTATAGGATGAAGAGAAGCTAAGGAGCTTACAGTGCAGGCGGATGTGGCGACAGGATTGACGATCGCCGGATGTATGTTGGTCGAGTCAAAGACCGTTGCAACCCGGGAAGAAATTTCTTGCAATTTATTCGTAAGAGATCGCGCGTTGCTCGCAACAGAAGTAATGGTGTCGGACGTCTCGAGCCGGACGTTACTCGATTGGACATCATCGGCTAACATCTGAAAATGCGATATATTTCCAGAGAAATAGTAAAGGCAACCCAGGACTTTTCCGTGACCATCGAGAAAAACGTCAGAGATGTCTTTATTAGTCTTAGGGTATGGCAGGGTTAACTGGAGGCCAAACGTTTGCCATTGACTCGAGCGTTGAGGCAGGTAAGGTGAAGGGATTAAACGTTTCTCGACGATACCTCATCGACCACACCAACCATTGACAATAGAGCTGCTCATATAATTTTTAACCGTGCCTTCATCCCTTATCCACCTTTTCGGCACAGGCCTGGCCTCTCTTAGGTCTTAATAGTCCAAGACTACTTTAACCCTAGACTACAAAGGCTATATTCACAAGTCGTTATTACTAAGCCGTAGTCTGGGAGACGCGAAATGAATAGCTGTGTAACGAAAGCACTCAATGTCTTCGACAAGGGTCCGTTGTTGTCTAGCCACACACTGAAGCTAGACAGACTTTAGCGGCGCGGGGTTGGGTGGAAGGAGATGGAGCGAAATTTAAGCATTAGCCGGGTAGTCTGACAGATGATGCCTTTATATTCTAGGGTCATGGGTCGTGGGTCAAGCCACATGTTTAGCTGTTGGTATTGACTCAATTCTGTAGAAATGGATCGAGATTTTTCTTTCTGGCCGTACAATCGATAATGTAAGACAAACAAGGAAAATTTCCAATAACACGTGCAGCATCTCTCCATCCGTGTCAGTGGATGGTGTAGAACTAATGGCTGAGCCATCCAGTAACAGATTAGGTGTGACATTAGCCAAAGACCTGCGATTGAATGATCACATATTCCAAATCGCTAAACAAGTATCGCAGTATCTGGGATTTCTTAAAAAGTGCAAGTTCCTCCTTCGTATCGGCAGTGCTTTAGTATACAAATGCTACATGCTACATTCCTGATTATTTGGGACGGGGCTTTGAAAAGTACCTTGGCTTGGGTAGATAAAGAGGAAAAAAGAGTCCAAAAACTTATTGGAGATGACACCGTTTTCTCCAGGATTGAATCTTAGAGCTACAGCAGGTATGAAAATAGCTCTGGCAAAATTGTATCGCTACTATCCAAGTGATTGTGAAATAATCGCTCTTTTGCCTCCACGGCAGTCTCATATTCGTAACACAAGATTGTTTCAATCGACTCATTCCTTCTACTTACAGCCCCCTTTTCGCCCGCTCAGGAAACTAGGAGTTCGTTCATAAATAGAACAGTCTGACTGTGGAACAACCTTACACTGTGTGTATTTTCGAACTGCTATAACATCAAAAAATTCCAATGGAGGATTTATCACCATCTCGTTCAACTCTCTACTGATTCCTCGTAATGTGAAGCTCTCATCATTCGAACTAAATTTGCTACTAGATACTGCACCATGACGTGACCAGTCGCATTACGGTCTGGTACTAAAAAGGGTGATTCCTGAGCTTAGAACTGCCACATAAAAAATAAACATTCCTGAACAGTTCATAAAAATGTAAAAATATGCGCAAGGAAGCAAGCAAATAAATGAAATGAAATGGTTTTGCAAGGCCACTGATGTGGAAAAGCATTGTTCCAAGTATATACACTCAGAAGGGCTATAAAACATCAAAGGGAACTTTACGAACGAGTATGTATTCACTTTGTCCAATTACCCCCCATCTATCCTATAAAATTTACAACGCTTCAATAAAACACTTTCCCGTCCATTCATATTATTCCACTGCTTGGGGTTAAGGAACAATCATAAACCGAGGCTATTCAGCCGCTCAACTAAATTCTTATATTTCTATTTCCACCTGAATTCATTTAAGATCCTTTTATAAAAAAACCCCTATTTTTAGAGATGTCCTACTACGGTTATAAAACTTGAGAAAGCCTGATAAAACCCGTTTTATTTGTGTCAACCGAGTGAACTGTACATTTATTACACTTAGGAGAATTTAAGTGAGTTGAAGGAGAGACTGCTGCTAACCCCTTGCCCAAAAACAACAGGCAACAAAAAAAATGGCAGGACCAAACGGCCGGAATCATGAAAAGGAACCGCACAAATCGCTCTGAAAGCATATTTCATCCATCCTCGACAAAACCATTGAGGCAAGGAGGGAAAAAATATTATTCAAAGAGAGGCATTCAAAATATAAAAGAAAATGTTTAGCCTTGCTGTCCTATTTGGCAGGACCTTTGCTTTGTCTAGGACTGCCACCCATCGTCTGTTCTGCTTAAGACGTACATCCCCCCAGCCATGTCAGGAGTAGGCAGAGGACGACATAAGAATTCCTGGGGAAACCATCATAATTTGTCCTTTTCCTCGAATTAACATGAACAAGCCACGGGGGCTGGGGCCGGGGGGAAACAAAAAACGAGGATATTTATGTAAAAAGGCATTTTACAAAAGGTTTTGATTAGGTCGCATATTTTAAAGGAACTGGAAGTCGGCTTCAGTAGGCAGGATACGAGATCCTGCCAGCTTTCGACGGAATTTAATGAGCATAAAACTGGTCCATGGTTCGACAGTTTTATTTATTGGTGTCGTTTACAAAAATTTCCCAAATTTCCTTACATATTTTTTTTTATTTAGCTTTTGCCTTCTCGTGCCCAGGATATGATGTCCCAATTACGCTTATAGGGGAAAATATAGATATTCGCTTTGCTTCCTTCATTTTCCTTGCCAAGTGTTTTCTGTGAAGGAAGAAAAATTTTTCATACACGTGTTTGCCTACGCAGTTTAATTCATTCACATTAATGGACAGGGCAATATCTTTTCTTTTTTCTGTTCTTAAAAAGTGAAAAGTACTTGGCGATGTTGAGAAGGATATCAAGGTGAGCGGCAAGACCTCGAATGGAGTATTTTCGCTTCGCGGAAGCTACGATTGAAGATTGTGTTGTATTACGACGTTGAGTAGGGGTGTACTTAGAAGTTAAATATTTCCTTGAGGGGAGGATTTTTAAAGGTCATTGAAATTCTATATTAAGATTCAAACATACACACCCAAAATTTCCAAGGGATCACCTCGTATTAACGCTAGTATCAAGGTAAGCCAAGTATCCTGATTAAAGTCATATTAAAGCGGAACCCTAGGTGCGGAATGGCTAGAGGAAGAGACGTTAAGAAACTCGACACAGAGGTATTCTGTTCTCTTCTCAAAGTATTCTTGCATGATGCGAGGTCGGCAGGAGATCGCCGGAACGCCGAGATCGACTAATGCTGAAGGACCTGCCTGAAAGCGAGAAGGAGAACTCACAGAAATCGGAATCGTTCGGATTTTGATGAAATCTTTAATAGCGAGAAATCTTTAAAAGCAAGGAAGCGAGAAAGAGGCTAGAAGTGAATCCGAGTACTTCAATAGGTTGTCTCCACTTTCACTTCAACGGACTTAACTGAAGTAATTTTTGAGTTCGGAGAAGGGAAGGGCTTTACTGAGCCTTAGCCTACATCGCCCATCAACAGCGCAGATGACAACAGCCCTAGAAACAATAAGAGCCAACCTAAGGTGCCAGACATAAGCTTTGGGGATCCACCGAAAGTAATGAACAAGGAAGGTCACTATTCGATTTTATCATTAATTTAAACCTAGCAATGTGTCCAGGGTTGGGAGGAAGTCTAGGATATCAGTCTGTCTACCGACATTCACACATACAACGTAGAAAACGGTTGAGTATCTAATCGAGTGCTCTTTTCGGATCACCGGTGGATACACTTCAGGGTAAACCTGCAGGTTGAAGCTCCTCATAAACCCAAGAAGGATTGACTGGAAGCAGGCTGGTCCTTTGTGCGAGATTCAGAAACGGATAGACATCATAGGGACAATCGAAAACAGAGTCAACACGCTAGCGACACTGCGTATGCGAACTTCAAGACTCCCGAAAGCTGTACAACAAAAGCCATTGCCTCAGCCAAGAGCGATACTAACTCATGAGTACTTACTCAAGTACTTTCCACCGATTCCGTATTCCTAGCCCTGCGGACCTGTACTATATTTGGGACATCTTTGCCTCATCAGAGTCGCTGTAACCATCATGGGGCTAGTTTCTGTTTTTATGATCTTGAGCTAATGCCAATGCTATCAATAGGGAGATCCCATTTTTTGTTGATTGGGCCTACCTCTCTTCTACCTCAGTGGGCAGTGTTAATCTAATGGTCAACCCTTCTGTTAACATCTAAGGCATAAAAGAAATATAAAAACAAAACGAAGAAAGAAGCAAGGAGAAGGTAGTAACGGCTCCTTAGAAAACCTCTTTTTGGTTATGACGAGGGTTGATGGGTCGATTACACCTCAACTTCGTTAATATCAAGATCTAGTCTTCAGATATCATTCTTTACTGTCTGTGATGGGTCGAACGAAGACATCAGCCTTTGAAACTGATATTGCTTTAAAATCATTTCTAACAGCTATATTTTTTAAGAAACAATATTTATTTTTAGAATTAATAAAATTCGCATTTTAATCATATTTTTCAATTCTTTATTCCAGGTAAGTTCTCTGCCAAATTCATTGCTAGACCTTCTAAGTAAATTTTGGGACTACTTTGTATTAAACACTGGTGTGACATGCTTTAAAGAATATAAAGTAAGTTCAAAAATATTTTCAATCAATTTCATTTCAATATACTTTGTGTTTTATTTCTTTAGCGGACAGGATATGATAGGATTGCCTTGGAACTTAGTCTAAGGTTACATGAGGCCTATACTGTTCTGCACTTGGGCATCGGGGCAAGGTTCTATCTAGAGACCTTGGCTTCGTATAGTGCCCTTAGACTGATATAATCTGGGACCAAGATCTCTATACTCTATTCGCATAGCAACATGTGACTCGAGGGTATGGTTGTTACTACCACAGACTACTTTCATCTGGGATTGACCTCCAGAAAGGGCCCCGAAATATCCTCAAGAAGAGAGTGGGAAAAACGGAGACGTCCTGAATAAATTTGATCTATGGATTTTCACAGGTGCTTCCCAAAACATCAGAGGGCATCGGGGCAAGAGTCTATCTAGAGACCTCCAATAGCTCATTGTTCAGGTACCTTCCGGCACACATTAGTATTTTTCAAGCGGATGTACTAGCTAGATCTTAACATCCTAGACAATGGGCCCTATTGTGGAACGAGTCGATTTGACGACTTTGAGTCGATGTTAAATTTTCATACTGAGAAAGTCGATTGTTATCGATAAAAACATAAATATGAGTCGATTACATTTTTGACGTCGACTTGACAATTATGTAATCGACTTATATTAATGCTTTCATCGACTAATTTCGACAAAAATCGACTTTTGCAGAAAGAAATTTTAACATCGACGCAAAGTCGTCAAATTGACGATATCCACAATAGGCCCCAATGATTCGAATTTAAAAAAGGATTTACCATTGGCGAACGAAGTCCCTATAAGTGTTCCAATCTCGGTGATCCGTTTCATCCTAGTGGAAAGATGTAGAGCTGAAATAGATAGGCTTGGTAGAAGCCATAATGTGACCATTGTCTGTGCTCCCGGACATATCTAGACAAACAGGGAGCTTCTCTTCAGGTCTGGGAGATTGAGATGATAAGCACCCTACCTGGCGGAATCAAAAAACTATATTTGTGACTGCCATTTAATTTTAGCCAGCCAAAGGTGGAGTAAAATGAACACATGCACTATCTCTAGGACGAATTGGCCTAATTACAGAAAAGAAAAAAGAATAAGCCTTCTGAAGCGACCCCAAAGAAGTAATTATCACGGGACATTGTCCGATGCGGGATCATGCAGTCAAATTGGGTCCCCTACTATCTGTGGGGAGACGAACATGAGAGAAACACTCGTTCACTTTCTATGTAAATGCTCGGCTCTTAGTGAAAGCCAGATAGTGCACTCTAGGGTAGCTATGTTCTGGAAGAATTACAAGAGATTATTAAACTAGGGATCGGGGCACTGACAAGCTTCTTAAACTTCACAAGATGGCTTTATACATCCAATACAATCTGTCAAAACGCCTTCAACCTAAGGTACCAAAGCTGTGGCATCAAAACGACGAGCCAAAACGCTAATTGGAACTCCGGTAATAGCCATGTTTTTTAGAGATATAAAAACTAAGCTTCATTTTTCTTTTACAGAGCTCAGATCGATTTTGTAAACGTCGTAAACTGAAATTAGTTTCATGTCTTTCTTTAGCATTTCAAATTCGCCTTTCTTCAACCAGCTCAGTGTCATTGTCAAGGCAAGTCATTGTTGTATCAAAGAAATCAGAAACTAATAATTTCGAATCCCGCAGAAGATTAGCTTGCCATTCTTAAAAATATGAAAAAAGTAAAGGATATTTTCTTTTATTACTACGCTGAACAATATAAAAAAGTTTTTGTGGCTTTAGATGAAAGAAGGAATTATTTCAATATATTGTTTAACCTCCTTCTGCAATAACAAGAGAGCAGTTTCCATGTGAAGGACGAAAAGATTTAATATCCACCCACCCCTTTTTTGCCATAAATCCGCTCTTGTCCTGCTATGAAAATTCTCAATCACTGTCTCCAGACAGAACTAGTTTCAAGCAAAATTAATTTCTGACGAATTGTCTCTGATCCAATTTGACAAGATTTCATTGGCCAATCAAGCAATTTGAATTAAGTAAAAACGATAATAAAATTTTAATAAGTTTTCAAAACTTGAAGAATCCGAATCCCGAACAAAATCGATTGTTGTCACACCCTAGTAAGAAACTTTCCCAATCAGACTTTCCGATTTGGTCTGAAGTCCTTGGAAACTTCTAATTTTATCTAAAATCCCAGTCAATAAGATCTTTCAATTCTTACCTCGCACCCTATAAAAACTAGGGGCTGATTGCGACGACGACCGACCGACAGGGAGGGCAAGTCCGGATCGCCTTCTGGTGTTGACAGCACCATTCCTTTATTTGCACCCTGTGCCTACTTGAAACAATTTGGCAAAAAGTCTGAAGTAGTTTCGTCTACAAATTAAAAAGTTCAGAAAGGGAGAGGCACGAAGGACTATCAAATCTGAATTTGTCCTTTAAAAAAGGGAGCGAACTCAACTCGTGGTGATGGTGGTACCCCATCCGTTCTCATGGTGAAGATAATTTTGTTTTTTGAACCTTCAGAACGTGAATGTCTGGATGTCCGAAGGGACGAACTTCTGCGCTACATGAACACTTTGTTTTTGTGATATACTTTATCGTGTGCGCGGGGCTGTACAAAGGGAGCACTTGATACAAGGATGTCATTTTCAGATCTAATACAGTACTAATGAAATCCTTTTTAGAATCTAGTTTTTGTTTGCGAGATGACCTAATTTACATTTCTATAATAAATTCAAGTGGGGAAAGTCATTAATTTTACAAAACAATTGGCTGGGTGCCAAGCAAGCCTTTGCCTTTACCAAAAAGTGGACTTCATTTCTTGCAGTAAGGTTATTTTCGAGTTGGCTTTTTGGTGCCACAATTCTGAAGGATTTAATTTTTAAATTAAAATAATTATAATGACTTAATTCCCGGGGACACAAAAGGAGTTGGTCATGGGCGAGTGCCACTACAATACTGAAAGTAGTTTTGTGGTGTCCTCTAGGTCGTTTGTTGACCTAAATTTATTAATTGCCACGTTAAGAAGATTTTTTTCAGTGAATTGTTATCATAACTTACTGAAAAGGATAAGACGTTGAATTTGGATACTTGCATAATTTATGACAAGAGTGCTGACATCTAGAATCTGACTTAAGAACTTTTTCAAGAACTTTTTTCGATCAAGCTGGCCAATAAACAAGAATGGTGCTAAATTGAAATTGCTATTCCTAGATAATCTACTTTTGAATGCTTCGCAATTTTAGTGTGAAATCGTTGTTTCAGTAGATTTTAACGTTCACAATGCAAATTGGATAAATTACGCAAATAATACCAATGTTTCTGTCAGGAACGTCGATGCATAGCTTTTTGCCGAGATTAATAATCATCCTACGCGAGTCCTTGACATTGTAGACGGACACTATGAGCGAGTCCTTGACATTGTAGACGGACACTATGAATGGTTTATTCGGAAGTGTATGAACGCAATTAAAACTACGGAAATCGCGAATACTGTCCACAGGCGACTTCCTTACTTTTCCGAATAGTTCGCTTCGCCTGAGTATATCAAGGTGAGAAAATTCTGTAAGGCCAGTTGAGGAAATTTAAATCATTATACAATGACAGGTTTCGATGTCGGTAGGTCGGTCGAAATTTCTGGTGCTTAGAATACTACATCAAGAAGAATTTTACTTCAATCACAACCCCTTACTCAGTTTTGGCTAAACCTCATATTTTCCGAGGTTTATTCGATCTCTGCGGATCCATGTTCAGTGTACCAGTATAGACCAGTTCTGTAAGAAATTGTCGTTAAGTGAACAAGGCATCTACGACATCCCGTTTCGCCTTTGAACCTATCTCTGCCTTTGCCTTTGAACTCCTAAATCTGCATCATTTCAACGGTTTTCAGAAATGCTGTTGAAAGTTATTTTTGTTTTTCAGAATCGCTGTTTTCAATATTTTTGTGTTCTTAATCCGATAACTCATTAACCTCATAATTGGAAAGACTTTCTGCTGTTTCTTACAAAATTTCCTCGCGATTTTCCACATTTACTTCTTCTAAGCCTGTTTGTTTCGCTAATTCAACTACATTTGTTCGTATCAACTAGGAGTTTGTTGTCTCATCGTCTTTATTTAGAGGCAAATGTTTTTACACACTTCTTTCAAACGAAAGTCCAATGCTATGTGCAATTTTCAGCAAATTTTCTTCGAATGCGAAAGTTACTCGACGCACAGCAGATGACAGGAACCGTTTTCAAATTTTTTTTTAGTTGAGGTTCTCTATTACCGAGTTTCCATTAGAGTTAAACTCGAGTTGAACTAGACTTGAATTCGAATGGAAACAGACATAGTTAAGAATTGTCGTCAAATATTTAATGCAAGTACATACAATACAATAAGAATGTAAACTCAACGGCAACTTAAATCGACGCTAATGGAAACTTGGTATATTACTCAGTTTCCGTTGAAGTCGAGGTGGGTTGTAGTTGACTTTACATAACAGTTCAACTGAACTACTCAAGCCGATCCGTTTCCATTACTATTTTGCCATCAATTAATTTTATTATGGACTAGCACTCATAAGCCAATAGTTTGGCGTGCGCCAAAACAATTGGGAATCTTTAAATCGCTTTTTCCATGGGCAGTGAGAGTATCAAATCCCACCACGAAAGGACATTCGAAAAGAAACGAACGGTGTGTTTAAAAATCCAAATCACCCGCTTTTTTATATTCTCAATTACAATTCAACGGTCTCACCAAAACCACCCCCTTGATGTAAATAATATGTGGTTAAATTTTTGTGTCGATCGGTTGAATGGTTTAGGAGTTATTAGGGAACATACCTACATATATCGAATTTTATATCTACATATAGATAGTTTCTTCTGCTGTCCAAGCAAGGCGAAACATTTTTACTTTCTATACCGTTGACAGTACGCCGTAGTTAGTTGTGTGCATTCCTTCAACTCAAACTCAAAGCTTTCGTAGAGTTAAGCAGGTTCAACGGTAATGAAAACTCTTAACCCTGGCCGTTTCCATGACACATAACTGGAGTTGAACTGTAATGGAAACACGGTACATGTGTTACATATGTATATGCTTAGTACTATTGACTATTCCCGAAACTCAAAAAGCGCTCCGAGGACCTTTTACCTCATTTTAAAAATCGAAGAATGCTCTTTTTTTAGCTTAAAGTAAAGAAGCGGATTCCATTAACTACTTATGTCAGTTAGAATGCTACCAATCCTAAAAAAAAAAGATAAACTACTCCGATTTAAATGGGAAAAGTCTTACTATATTTTGATTACATAGTTCATATCACCAATGGTTACTAAAATCACATCACCAACAAAGCATTTTTAATTCAGCAAAATTGATTTTAAAGAAAATATTTCCATTAATCAATAACGACTTAAACTATACAAAAAAAAAGCAAAGATTCTATTAAGATGTCCTAGATCACGTAATCTATTCTGTGCCATTTTGTGTGTGGGAGAAACGATATTAGAAGCAGTTTAAGAGTGTCTTATCACGTTCGTCCTTTGAGATGCTGTGATCTGCAGCTTCTTGACTCAATTATATGAATATGTGTATAATAACGTACATACATATATCTATTTTCAAGAAACACTTTTCCTTTATCTTATCGTTTCTTTATAATCAAAAGCGACTTGCCTTTCTAGATAGATACTAATCAATATGCTATTTTAAGAAAATATTTTTCCTTAGTATAGTGCTTTTTCGTGTATAATGTTCTTAATTTAAAATGTTCGTGTTTATTGCAATAAGAAAAAAAATATTATGTTGAACTTTTTGCCTCCGTTTCAACAAGGCCACTTTCAAATTCATAGGAAAATCGCAGTTGCTAAAGTTACACAATTACACCGCAAAAAGTTATCAAAGTTGTAAACATTTTTAGGATCACCTATTCAGAAATCACAATTTTATCTTCACAGATTCTGAGAAAAAAATTCTTTAAAATAAATTTACGGATTTGTAATTTTATAAATATATTTTTCTATATCCGATTTCTTGGAAGTCGTTATTGATAAAATTCGGAAGAAGTATTTTTCGTTTTCCCAACTCTCAATTTTTTTTATAATCATGGCGTATTTTTATTTACTACAGGAGAGGTGGTTCGAGAAATTTGATTCCTAATTTTGTCTTTTGAACATTTATTTTTTTTATAAAATTTTTTTTTAGTAAATTTTATTTTTAATACGCTTTTATTAGCTTCACTTGTAACTATGTAATAACATCTTGGAAGTTACATTTGACCCACTTACCGGTTTCCGATTGAGCTGAAATTTTCCATACACGTTTAGTTTAGACGACAATGCAATCTGACCACTTTGTGAGAAAATCCAGATGATGGATCCAAAATGGCGGTCAATTTTTACAATTGTGATCCGCGTTGCCCTGACAAGAGTATCAAATGAAAGGATATGACAGGTAGAATACAATTAACTGCGTGGCGTCATTCCAAATTCAAAATGGCGGCCAACATAAAATACGTATCATGTATACGTTACTAAATGCACCTGACCATTTTGTAAAAAAATAAAGAAGGCGGCTACAAGATGGCGGCCGACTTTTGCAATTGTGATCATCAGTCTGCCTAGACTTTTGTGGCCCAGACTTGTCTGCCCGAGGAAGGCGCGCTCTGACTTTGTTCCTTATTATTAGTCGCAGAAATCGTTATGTGCAGATTCATCCTCCTCGAAGTAAAGTCTACAAATGGGGTTCTTTCTTCTTTCGATTCCCCATAGGTGAAAGTAAGGGTGCAATTTTTGGTTACCAGGTGAATCAATGTCTATACAGCCTTTCTACTGCGCCCCAGCAATTTTCTGGCAGTGTTTCAAGACTGCAAAATAAGAAACCACATGGAGTGTTCCATGCCAAGTGTGAATTTCAGCATTCGGTATGTATAATCGACGTCCGATAGTCTAGGCTAGAGTCCTTTTCACCAATCATTAGTGTCCAATAGCCGGCTCCGGACTGATAGAAACAGCTTTGCTTGACCAAGGCGTTCGACTTTTTTGATTAATCTCAATCCGGAACGCACAAAAGAGTGACTCGGTTGGTAGTACCTAGATCATTAACGATGCGTAGGTATGCCATTTCCAAAATAAAAATGGATTTGGTTCTACGGGACTTTATCGTTTTTATTGCCGCTTAGCTGTCAGATAGAAAAAAAAATCTTGTTATCGTAGACCCTTCTTTAAATTTTGTATGTGCTTGGTAATATAGCGTACACTTCTAATCCTCTCGATTAAACCGATGGCTTTCACCCCAAATCTCGGCATCCATGTCTCTCTCTGGCTTGTAGACATCCATCGTAGAGAAACCCCAAGATAGACTCTCCTGTATGTACAAAGAAAGAGGTCTAAACTTGAGATCCTCGCGGATATGCACTCTACTAGGATTCCCGATTCTGAGTAGAATCTCCAGTTAGTAGTAAAAGAAGTTCTGAACACCGAATACCTCTATGAGCTCATTCATGGTATGGCACCACAGAAGAGTAGCTATTCAGCCTGAGTAAAAATAAGATTCGTCCGTTCTTAGCCTGAAACAGGCGCGCTCAGCATCAACGAGGCACGGTACGCCTGAGTAAAAATTCTACTTTTCCAAATGCAACTAGCTACATGCACGTATCATTATAAGAATAGTCCAAACAAAGCACGGTTCACTCTCGTTTTTTCTAACAAAATTGGAGCTTTAAGAAATTAATACTAAATAGACCAGTTTTCGTTCGATTGTGTAGGTCAAGCAGCATTGGATGTGGTTAGTACTAAGTTGTAAGAGCGTTTTTTTTACTCTTTCAACAAGAGCATTTTAAATCAAAATATGGAGCACAATATATGCCAAAAAATGTAATTTCATTCCAAAAGTCGGTCAATTAACATGGTTCGATAATGCGATATATTCACTGTAATCGTTAAAGCAGTGTCATTTTCAAGCGTGGCCCTAGTACACTGCCAGCCGAAAATCATCAACAAACAGTACGTACGTGTTGTACGACTATTTTTCTTTGTTGATCGGATCCCCAGATGAGTAGTAGAGCTATGCCGCTTCTGCCACAGTGACGTCATCGGTTGTGAGTTCGGGTGTGAGCGTTATCCGGGACAAGAACCATTGTGGTGAGCTTTTTTATACTGAACTTGGATTTGACCGCCATCTGTGTGAAACTAATTGTACTTCGCTGTAGTGTGTCTAGAGTGGGATTTTATGATGGGGGTTGCCTTGGATGGGAATCGTTGGTATTGGGTGGGATCTCGTGGGGAAATTTGATCCAGATTCCAAATCTTGAATTTGTAGGAGACAGGCTCAGGCCTTGATTAGGAGCGTTGGTCTTAGGTGGGATCTGGTGGGGCTGCACTTATATGTAGAAAACAAATTGGATTATGAAGCTACAAGGGTTAGATTATTGTTATTATCACACATACACACAATGCAAACTTAACCGCAGACTAAACAGATCAGTCAGACAGACACTTTTAGAGACTGGTTTGTGAGTGAATTTTGAGTAATAGTGGGTCCACATCATAGAGACTTTTGATCGTAGAGACTTCTATAGCTTTCTATAGAATTTGGTGGGTGACAAAAACCAAAATCGCCAGAGGCGTATCGTCAACATGTCCGCACAGATATTCTGCCAGCGGTTGGATTCAAACTTCACAGTCTATACAGAAGTCGGACCAACAAAAGTCCTTAAGGAGTGATTGGGTCGTAGCTCGTAGCTTTCTTGTTGCCCCATGGATTCCAGGGGGCTTGAAGGGCTTAAAGACCGAATCGCCTCCCTGATAGCGCCATTTGCTTTTCTCCAAGCAGCTTTTGTTGCACCACCAAGTAGGACTAAAGCCAGTACAGCAGAAACATCACCATCTTATGCTTGAATAATTGTACATAGGAAGTGTGCTTCTAGTAGTAACCTTCTTCTATCTGAATTGCAAACATTCTCATCTGCAGCTGGAAACTTTTGAACTTTGGCGTTAATGCAAATTTTCCGCTCGGCTTGTGGCTGACCTCTGATATAACGCTTAATCTGCAGACGTTCACGAGTCGGTGTCTACCCTGCATTCTGGATATTAATGGCACAAAGATAACCTCCTTCAGAAACAATTTATAATTCTTCGCAACAGCTAACAATAAAAGTCCCCTTTAGATACACCAGAAATGGTGTGAATGGCTTTGGTCATTCATTGTAAGCCACTAACAAA